>CM038147.1:551839231-552439231 GCA_021437245.1 Aegilops speltoides | reverse complement strand
CTCCAAGGCTTCATCTTGAGGGGTGGCCACCTGCAATTAGGAAACAAAGGAACCGCAATACGGGTTTCTCGCATAAAACTAACTTCTGGTGCATCCATGTCCCAAAACCAAGCAGGAACGATGGATTCTACCTCCTCCATCTCATGATGGAGTTCAGAAGGGATCACGCAAAGCTTCGCATGACAACCAGAAGCAATGATGATATCCGCAAGTGGATAGAATCTCAAGGAGAAGCGGATTATAAACTTAGAGATGACTTCTTTCGCATCCAGAGGGACATTGCGACGATCATCATGAAAGAAGTCGTCGAAGAGAAGGGGATGTTCCACCACGGCCCTATATCGCGAGCTGATATCCAAACTCGCATAGGCATCCAACGTCAAGACCTCACGCCGTTCAAGAAGCTAGGGTGCATCCTCGATGATATGGAAGGATGGAACTTCTAGTGATTTAAGATGATGATGATATGTGTCGGTTGAGCTTGTATACTTTCTGTAGCGATGAAACTTTGTGATGTCCACGGTCCCTGCCGAACTTGCGTAACGCTACTTTGTTAGTTTGGGTACGACGACCAGCTTACCTCTAGTTAATTAGCTTGCGTACGATGAAACTGCGTTGATTATTTATGTTTACTATATGTTACATCTATTTGCTATCCCTTTCTTTTTCGTGTTGCTCAAGTATATTTTGTTGCATATGATTGTGCATTCTCTTGATGAAGATGCATCTCTAACAGGTACCTAGATCCTTGATGGCGAAGAAGCAGTGCTATGTCGTGTATACAGGCAAGGTTCCGGGAGTGTAGGATGAGTGGCCCAAGTGTCAGGCGCAAGTGGACCGGTTCTTGGGCGTCAGCCATAAAGGGTTCAAAAGCAGACAAGAAGCATAAGCTAATTACTTGAGGTTCACGCTACCGCGAGAGAGGACACATAACCGTCGATGTACTGCATAGTTCCGCTCTCACTCATAGTGATAGCTCTTCTCGTGTATATCATTGTTTAGATGGATGACAATTGAGTTGCAAGTATTCGAGACTTGTATCGCTATTTAGAGATGATGACGAGAGACCACCACTACTAGGAAAAAGGCTGGTAGTAGCGCTGGAAAGCTGCCTACTAGTAGCGCGGGTACCCGCGCTACTACTATCGCGCTACAGCTAAATGGTTAGTAGTAGCGCTGGTGCACCCGCGCTACTACTAAAAAGTTAGTAGTAGCGCGGGTGCACCCACGCTACTACTAACCTAACTACTAGTAGCGCTCACTTATTTCCCATGCTACTACTAACCTAACTACTAGTAGGGCTCACTTATTTCCCACGCTACTACTAACAATTTAGGAATTAAAAAAATAAAAGTTAGATGTAGTATTCATGTATGGCAATACGTCCAGTGCAAACCAATCCAACGTCACAGAACATTCTCAGGATTCCATTTAACATCAGACACACACAACCATCATCAAAAGGTGGGTACCTTCCCTGGTGTTCCATCACCAAACTAACAGACCACTTCCCTAGATGTATCTACCAAGGCTCGGAGCTTAGACGCCGGTGGACCCGAATCCTCCCTCTCCCCGGACGGTGGCGTTGAGGTCCTCCACCTCGGCGACCTCCGGCGTCGAAATCACCTGGACAATCATCTACGGGACGTGGCCACCAGCTTCACGGAGAAGTCCGCCTCCGAGTGGTTGAAGAGCACAATGCCCACTGGCCGCGCTAGTCAGCGTCGATCATCCCTGCACCCACATCGAGAAAGTGAAAACTTGTTAGTACGCAAATTGCATCAGTTCAACTAAATGGTATATTCCAATTCACAAGACCCATTAAGTTAAGATTCCTTCTCATCTAGCAATTTAAAGGTGCTCATGCCGAAAATATATGCTTAATTCCTCACAGGCTATTCAAACTAAATGGTCCAAGAACTTTGGGACAATCAACAGCCTTTCCACTTGATCTCCGCTAGCTACTTTGGATTCAACAAGGAAAGGAACATTTATTTGAACTGAAAAGAACAAGCAGTCAAGCATGCTATCAATTTTTTGGCTAGAATTTCACAAAATGCACCTGTCAAGTGTACTCTAACAATCGACGTGTCCCATCTCCTCATGATTAAGGACTCTAGTTGAGCCGACAACATGGAGCAAGATGTAGTCGTTTCCGAGCATGAACCCTTGGCTGTCATCCATGAACCTGCAACATCCATCATGCCCATTGTAAAATATGTTAGTTTCAGATAAGAAAAGAACTGAACTCTGAACATATGATGTTATCTAAATCCTTACTTTATGGAGTAAAGATTCCAGGAGATGTCATCGGCAGCAAAAAAAAGGCAACATATTTCAATGATTTTGGTGTTGCAACAACATTAGGTCGTCTCCAATGACAGTGCTCTTCACAACCAGAAACGGCATTAAGCCAAACAACTATTTTGCACCAAGATAATGAGAAAGCATATAATGTGAGTTACCTTAGGAGATTTTTAAATGATCTGATGAAAGGCCTCCCAAGCCAGAAGGGTATCAATCATTAGTCACGTGGAGAAAGAAGATTAAAGATATAGAAAGGTTATGATTAGTAAAAATACAAGGCAATGCAGCGAACCCAAAAAAGTAAATAAACCACTACAATTAACTCACTGTATGTTTGAGGCAAATCAGGGGTACTATTAGCAACATGAATACTTTCCGCCCACTCTGAATATTTTTCAATCTCCAACAAAATTCAACGGCTCCATCAAGTAAATAAACCTTGAATGATCGAACAGTAACTCGAGTTCTAAATCAAACAAACAAATCAATTGGCTCAGTGACGGCTACAACAGCTCTATTTGGTTAATTGTAGTGCTACATGAGGACGGATGAGTCACATCAAGCAAAATACTAGTACAGAACAATATTCAAACTGGAAGTATGACAACAATTTTAGCGAGACAATAGAGTTAAAGCATCGATTCTTCATACACAGGACGAACTGGTAGTACTACAATTAACTGAACATCCCAACTGATACGCACTAGAACAGAGCAGTAACTCCAGCCTTAAAATCTGAATCCTTCCCAATTGGCACATACGCGCGAGAAACCTGATGACCCCCTCTTGTTATTTGCATACAGAATAGTGTAAAGAATGTTCTTATATTATGTGACGGAGGGAGTATATGACATATCTGACTCATCAAGAGTTAACACTTATCCACTTCCATGCATCCCTTAACAAGAGGGGGTCAGTAAAAAAAGACATGGCAACCTGACAAGCATCAAGCTTGACAAAATCGAGGCTGCCACTAAGTAGTTGCACATACATCATGTTTAAACTTTCACCTAGGATCAAACAAACCAAAAGGAATACAACTCCTTGTATCATCAACTCGGCCCGTTTCTACATGCAACAACAAGATACATAATTGCAGAGCCAGATTGCAACAAAAACTATCTTCCGTCGGCTCCAGCAACTTACCAGAGCCAGGAATCCAGGCTGACCACAGGTTAGGCAGGAGCATATTAGGAACGGAACACGCAACACAAGCCCGGTTGGTTAGCAACTTAGCATTGGATTGGATTCGCGTACAAGCAGAGGAAACTAGAATAGTAACCCGCGAATCTGGCTCCCGCGAGGGTGAGGACGGGGATTACCGGAGGCCAGAGGAGAAGGAGAGCGGGGACAGCGAGCCGAGCGTCCCATCGCCGCCTCCATCTCGCTGGCGGTCGCCGGAACTGGAGCCGCAGCCGCAGCAGCAGTGCGGGGGGAGCAATTATTCTACTCCGTCGCATGGAACTATAGCTGGCCAAACGGGCCGGCACGGCACGGCCCATCCTAATCATGCCTGGCACGGCCCGGCCCGCCTAGGCACGATTATTATACGGGCCGTGCCGTGCCAGCCCGCGTGCTGCAGCCTGCAGCCCAGGCACGGCCCATATGCTAATCGGGCCGGCCCACCGGCACGCCAGGCCCACTAATCTATCTCATATTTTGCACACTAGGCGTTTTTAGCCTATTTTTACCTGTTGGCCCATATTAGGATACATAAAAAATATAAAAAAGTTAATCGGGCGTGCCGTGCCAGCCAGCGTGCTTTCGCCCCTGTGCACGGCCTATGGCGTCTTCGCGTGCGGGCCCGGCCCGTTTAGCACGTCTTGCGTCTTGGGCCAAGCCTGCAGCTGCGTCGGGCGTGCTCACGGCCGCCCAACTATCCCGGCCCGTTTGGCCAGCTATACATGGAACGCCGCCCTTCCTTCGAACATCTAGCGCCGCATCTCCTCCTCCTCCTCCCGATGCCGCCGCCGCTCCCTCTGCATCAGCACCAGCTTCCTCACCGCCGGAGTGAGAGGCGCCACCGCGCCCAAAACCCTAGCCATGGGGGCAGTGGCGGACCCAGAAATAAAATGTAGGATGTGCACACTTCAAAATAAATTGAGGTATATTTTCATTGGCTTGCATGGACCTTAAAAATCAGAAAATTATTACATGGTCAAAAGGCATTTTCCAAAATTCTGGGTGTGCCATGGCACACCCGGCACACCCTCTAGGTACGCCACTGCATGGGGGAGGTCTGCTGGTGGGCACGAGCGTTGAATCCAGCCGGAGGGGAGGATGTAGCGGAGGGAGGCAAGCTCGAGAGCGTGACTGGCAGTGGTAGGAGTCGCCGGAGCGAGGCGAGGCAGCAGGCGTACGTGGCTGCGCCGGCGAGGAATCGCATCAGAGAGAGATGGGGATGTGGATTTCAGGCCGTTAAAAACCTGTACTACTATGAGGATGGGGATTTAGTAGCAGCGTGGGTTTATACTCCGCGCTACTACTATGGTCTATACCAAGGGGCACGGTGAAGACCAATAGTAGCAGCGCTCTTTGTGCCCAAGCGCTGCTGCTATATGCATAGTAGCAGCGCTCTTTGTGCCCAAGCGCTACTGCTACTTAGTAGCAGCGCTTCCTTACGAAAAGCGCTACTAGTGAGCTTCTGTGTATAAGCATTTCCCTAGTAGTGCACTTTTGTGTTGGATGATGATTATAATGATGACATGATTTGATGAGACTATTTGTATGTGTATGTTATATATGATTACATTTGTATGTGTATGATATACTAGAGATTATTGTATAAAGCCTCTACAAATACAAAAGAAATATGCAGAAAAAAATTAGAAACTAATAAAACTATCAGTAGCGTGGGGAATAAATTTAGCAGCAGCATGCACTTAGCAGTAGCATGGCTTATTGTAAAGCGCTACAGCTATTAGCAGCAGCACGTTCCGGTAAAGCTCGCTACTGCTACCCATGTATAGCAGTAGCTCGGTTCAACACGCGCTACTGCTACAAGTTAGCTGTAGCGTCATATCAGTACCGCAGGTCCCCGCCTACTGATACACCTTAGACCCGCGCTACTGCTAGGCTTTTCCCTAGTAGTGATAACCTCAATAAAGTGTTTCTTTACTTTGTACCTTATCTACATTGTTTTTTTTTGGTATATTAGTTTTGTGCAAGACCTTTTGTACAGATAGAAATCAAATTCGACAAACTATGTCACATGTTCATGTGTTAGGTTTCGGATACTATAAGTTTGAACAGAAGCATCAACCCAATAATCCGGTGCTTAATCTTTTTTTCTTACCGAACAACTTTAGGTCATTCTAATTATAGATTCTTTTTTTTTCGGCGAGGAATTGCAGGTTTTCGTGTCATCTCTATTTGGGTAAAGGGGGAAGAGTACTACATGTAAAATCATCAAGTATGAGGTTGACCTATTCTGTTTGAAGAATTATGCATTTCTTATAAGTAGTTGATCCGATAATACAATTATATAATATAGTCTTTTAAATATAGTTTCTATTCTTAACTGAATTTGACCAGCTTGCTTCGTTGTATGTAATTAGGACAGTGTTGAAGGCAAGGCTAGCGTTGGAGATTTTGATTTCGCGTAAATGTAGTTGTTCTCCTCTGCATGATTTGTACTTCTAAAATAAATTCTATGGTAGAATATTCACACTTACATGCTTAGTTCTTAATTATATTTTTGTTTCCAAAAACTAGAGAACTGTTTCCACATTACTTGATGTGCAAACTTTTGGCATAAACTAGAGAACTGTTTGTACATTACTCCATGACCACACATTTCCATTGTGGTTGTTTTTTTAATACAAGTAGTATAGATTTAGCTACTCGTCTCAAATCTATTTCTATTTCAAATAATTAGATTTTAGGTCTCTTTGATAATCAAATTTATCATAAAAATCTACAAGTTTGTGATTTTTATCAAATTTCTACAATTATATTCCTCTATACATGTTTGATTGAACATGGAGTCAATAACCATCTCAGCTATTAGTAAGACCAACATGATTAGCCTACCTTTGGAATTGTGGATTGTCATGATCCCGTTTACCCAATAACATTTTGTGTTTTTTAGTATTTTTTGACATACTCCTCTCATACTTTGGTTGTTATTTTTTCACAACCGGTTATAAAATAGCACATCACAACACAATATAGCATAAATGAACACGATAATTCTTGAAAGTTTTCTACATGAATTTTATCACATGATTTTGAAGGATTGAAGGAATATTATTTATACATGCTATATATTGCATAATTTTGAGTAAAATTGATTTTTATACATATTGCATGTTCCCAAAAGAGGCAAGTACAATCAATGTTTTCCATGAACTTTTACTAAGGTTATGTATGATGCTAGCCCGTGCAGATGCACGGGTTAACAACTAGTTTTATTAATTATTCACAAAGTAGTACATCAGGTAGTTCGAAGCCACCATCTTAGCAACATCCGTCGCTACTCCTATCCACTTGATGAAGGGGTGCCGATAGTCCAAGCCTAATACCAAACAGACATCACACAAATGCCTAACATCTAAAGCCGGAGGCCCCAACCAACTCACATATCGGTTTGGGATGCAAACCGGTCCGACGCACTCTCATAGGTCGTCGCCGCTGTCTTCCACTGATCCATATTCATGAAGACATAAAGGGTTCAGAGCTGAAATCATGGCACTCGGGCCCTAGTGACAAGCATTAAGGTACTGACGCAACAACCTTGCCAGGCTTGCCGTCAACGCCCCCACGGCATCAGACAACGCCTCCTCCAGAGGTCCTGTTTTGTGATGAATATGTGTCACACTATGACGTCCATGGCAAGCTTGTAGGAATGGCAAACTTCAGAAAGATACAGTACCACATGGAGCTTACTCCGCATCGTCTTCAACAGAGCATTGTTCCGATTCTGTTCAGTGGGATGCGAGAAGATGCAGTGCCTCCATTTCTACAGGGCATGCCTGAATGCTCTTGAATCCTGGTTTGTTTTCCCGTTGGGATATATCTGTCTAGCTCCTCTTACTTGCTACTACTAGCGGTAGAACTGGACATTTGGATGGTTGCAGTAGCATGACGCCGTCATTTTTCGCTGCTTGTTATGATGTCTGGAACATCATATCATGCTAATATTCTAAACTATGCAGTATCTATCCATATGCAATTATAATGACTTCTGTGGTGTTCCTTCCTTTTGCCCAAATTTGCTTTCAGATTGCCAATGTTCTGAACTGTGGAGTATATGTCTATTATGCTAGTATTGTTACTCATGCTCTTTTAGTGAAGGAATTGTTTGTCTGACAGGAATGCACTCCATCATTTCCTTAAAAGTTCCAATTGCATTTTTAGCTGTCGAAATGTTACTCTGTTCTCGCAAAAAAAAAAAGTTACTCTGGATCTCTGCCTCCATAGGTTGTTAGTTTGATCTCTCAGTGCGCAATTCCTAAAGTAATACTCCTACCTGTTATTAATTAACACAGTTTTATGTACGTTTTTTACTAAAGTGCTCCCTATGGCTGAAGAAAGAACCTTGGTACTTGGTCCTGTGTTGGGAGTATTGCATGGGCCTCTGTTTCCCGTTGCTTTTCGTGTCCAGAGGTCCCTGTTTTTCGGGTAGAAGCAAGTTGAAGATGAGCATGGTAAATGTGTTGGTTCATAGTTCTTTGCTATGATAAGGATGTGTAAGTTTATCTATTATAAACTCGTGTATTAGATTACATGGAACCCCCCACACCGTCCTCCCAGGCGGCTCAGTAGCGACCCCTCCTCCGCCGAACCTCCCCTCTAGCCACCGCCCCTTCCTCCCGCCGCCGCCAAAAGCTTCTGTCAGGCGAAGCCCGCGCGGATCTGGCGGCGGCGGGCCGTCGTTCCTCGTGCAGAGCGCTCGCGGGCCGGGGGAGCTCCGTGGGGCGGCGGGCGGCGCGGCATGACTCCGGCGTGCGTTGCTTCTGCTGGTGGTGGTCAAAGACAGTGGGGCGGATGCGTTCGCGGCTCCTTTCCGCTGGCCTTCCCCGAATCAGCGTCTCCCTACTGTGTTGGCGGCCGGTCGGCGTCGGGGACGGCTGCTGGTTTCGGCTCGGATGTGTCCAGCGGAGGTCGCTGTGAGGCACGGGATGCGGTGCTCGCCATTCCCCGAGGCGCCGCCATCCGCTCTGGCTTGTGGTTCTGCCTTCTGGCGGCGCTGGCATGGGCGGCGCGCCTGTCGGCTTCGGCTTGCCTCGATCCGGTCGCGGGCGGGGGGAGTTGATCTGCGGATCGCTGCGGCGACCCGGATTTGGTCATGTCTGGCGATGGGGCTGCAGTGGCCCTGTGTAGGGAGCGGTGCTACAAGATCAATTCGATGCTTATTGGAGGTGGTCTGCTCACTTGGGCGAAAGCCCTGCTCCTGCCGGAGCCGGCGACGCCTGCTGGCGCCGCTAACCTCCTTGGAGGTGGCGCTGTCATGGTGACTATCTGAGGGAGTCCTGGAGTAGGGGGTATCCGGACAACCGGACTATATCCTTTGGCCGGACTATTTGACTATGAAGATACAAGATTGAAGACTTCGTCGCGTGTCCGGATGGGACTCTCCTTGGCGTGGAAAGCAAGCTTGGCAATACGGATATGTAGATCTCCTTCCTTGTAACCGACTCTGTGTAACCCTAGCCCCCTCCGGTGTCTATATAAACCGGAGGGTTTAGTCCGTAGGAAAAACAACAATCATACCATAAGCTAGCTTCTAGGGTTTAGCCTCTCCGATCTCGTGGTAGATCAACTCTTGTAATACTCATATCATCAAGATCAATCAAGCAGGAGTAGGGTTTTACCTCCATTGAGAGGGCCCGAACCTGGGTAAAAACATCGTGTCCCCTGTCTCCTGTTACCATCCGCCTAGACGCACAGTTCGGGACCCCCTACCCAAGATCCGCCGGTTTTCACACCGACATTGGTGCTTTCATTGAGAGTTCCTCTGTGTCGTCGTCATTAGGCTTGATGGCTCCTTCGATCATCGATAGCGATGCAGTCCAGGGTGAGACTTTTCTCCCCGGACAGATTTTTGTATTCGGCGGCTTCGCACTACGGGCCAACGCGCTTGGCCATCTGGAGCAGATCGAGAGTTACGCCCCTGGCCACCAGGTCAGGTTTGGAAGCTTAAACTACACGGCCGACATCCGCGGGGACTTGATCTTCGACGGATTCGAGCCCCTGCCGAGTGCGCCGCACGGTCGCGATGAACATGATTTAGCTCTGCCATCGGACAGTGTTCAGGAGATCGCACCGGCAACCGCTCCGACCCTCAATTCGGAGCCAATTGCGCCATCCAAGGACGGGTGGATAGACCCCGCCACGGAGGCCTCATTCTCAGCGGCGATCGAGCCAAATACAGACCTTATCCTTCACGAGAGCCGTGATGCCAAACCGCCGGATTCTTCCCCGGCCACGGACTCCGAACCGCCTGCGCCCGTGCCTATCGAATCCGACTGGGCGCCGATCATGGAGTTCACCTCCACAGATATCTTTCAGCACTTGCCCTTCGGCGACGTACTGAATTCATTAAGGTCTCTCTCCTTGTCGGGAGAGTCCTGGCCGAACTATGTCCGACAGGATTGGGATGCGGATGACGAAGAAATTCGCTGCCCACCCACCACCCACTTAGTAGCCACTGTCGACGGTTTGACCGACATGCTCGACTTCGACTCCGAAGACATCGACGGTATGGACGACGATGCAGAGATTTAACAGAACCATCGCCTTACGTGGCAATCGGACAGCCACCTCATCATATGATATATATATATGGTGGATACACCCAAAGAAGGCAATGGCGACGAGACAACGGAGGATGACCCCTCCAAGAAGCAACCCAAGTGCCGACGTCAGCGGCGCCACTCTAAGTCTCGCCAAGGCAAAAGCAATGATACCGGCACAGGAGATAATAGCACTCCGGACAGTGCCGAAGATGACGACAATCCCCTCCGGCAAGATTTAGAGCAGGAGGATGGAAAAGCCAGCCCTCCTGAGAGAGCGGCAGATGGAGAGGCGGAGGATGATCATTACATGCCTCCCTCCGAAGATGAGGCAAGCCTCAACGATGACGAATTTGTCGTGCCTGAGGATCCCGTCGAGCAAGAGCGCTTCAAGCGCCGGCTTATAGCCACGGCAAATAGCCTTAAGAAAAAGCAACAGCAGCTATGAGCTGATCAAGATTTGCTAGCTGACAGATGGACTGAAGTCCTTGCGGCCGAGGAATATGAACTCGAACGCCCCTCCAAGAGTTACCCAAAGCGCAGGTTGCTACCCCGATTGGAGGAGGAAGCATTGAAACCTACATCTCCAGCGTATGACGCGGCTGATCGGCCACCTCGTGGCCGCGAAAGAGAGGCATTTCAGCCAAAAGCCCAGCCCGCACCTCGACGCCACTCAAATAAAAATGTCAAGGCAAGGGGAATTACGCTAGACCTGCGAGACGTATTGGAGGACAAAGCAAAACACGCAAGATCGATCTTCGGATCACGAGGGCGCGCCACTGAGCGAGACGACAACCGTCACGCCGGATACAGTAAAAGTAAATCCGGTCGGGCCAAACACATCGGACAAGACTCGTATGAGTTGCATCGTGATATAGCCCAGTACAGAGGCGCCGCACACCCCCTGTGCTTCACAGATGAAGTAATGGATCACCAAATCCCAGAGGGTTTCAAACCCGTAAATATCGAATCATATGATGGTACAACAGATCATGCGGTATGGATCGAGGACTTCCTCCTGCACATCCACATGGCCCGCGGTGACGATCTACACGCCATCAAATACCTCCCACTCAAGCTCAAAGGACCAGCTCGGCATTGGATGAACAGCTTGCCAGCAGAATCCATTGGCTGTTGGGAAGATCTGGAAGCCGCATTCCTCGACAACTTCCAGGGCACTTATGTGCGACCACCAGATGCCGATGACTTGAGCCACATAATTCAGCAGCCAGAGGAATCGGCCAGGCAATTCTGGACACGGTTCCTAACCAGGAAAAACCAAATCGTCGACTCTCCGGATGCAGAGGCCCTAGCAGCTTTTAAGCACAACATCCGCGACGAGTGGCTCGCCCGGCACCTTG
Source organism: Aegilops speltoides (assembly GCA_021437245.1). Lineage (NCBI taxonomy): Eukaryota > Viridiplantae > Streptophyta > Magnoliopsida > Poales > Poaceae > Aegilops > Aegilops speltoides. Next base: position 552,427,827 of record CM038147.1, on the reverse strand, counting down.
GCCAGGAAAAGCCGAAATCTATGGCAGCCCTCACGACACTCATGACCCACTTTTGCGCGGGAGAGGACAGCTGGCTGGCTCGCAGCAATAACATATCAAAGAACCCTGGTACTTCGGATACCAAGGACGGCAATGGCAGGTCACGTCGCAACAAACACAAGCGCCGCATCAACAACGACAATGTCGAGGATATGACAGTCAATGCCGGATTCAGAGGCTCTAAGCCCGGTCAGCGGAAAAAGTCATTCAAAAGAAGCACTCCGTGCCCGTCCAGTTTGGACCGCATACTCGATCGCTCATGCCAAATACACGGCACCCCCGACAAGCCAGCCAATCACACCAACAGGGAATGTTGGGTGTTCAAGCAAGCCGGCAAGTTAAATGCCAACAACAAGGATAAGGGGCTACATAGCGATGACGAGGAGGAGCCCCGGCCGCCGAACACCGGAGGACAGAAGAGGTTCCCCCCACAGGTGCGGATGGTGAACATGATATATGCAACCCACATCCCAAAGAGGGAGCAGAAGCGTGCGCTAAGGGACGTATACGCGTTGGAGCCAGTCGCCCCAAAGTTCAACCCATGGTCGTCCTGTCCGATCACCTTCGATCGCAGGGACCACCCCACTAGTATCCGTCATGGAGGATTTGCCGCACTGGTCCTAGAGCCGATCATTGACGGATTTCACCTCACTCAAGTCCTTATGGATGGCGGCAGCAACCTGAACCTGCTTTATCAGGACACAGTGCGCAAAATGGGTATAGACCCCTTAAGGGTCAAACCCACAAAAACGACCTTCAAAGGCGTCATACCAGGTGTAGAGGCCCATTGCACAGGCTCGGTCACACTGGAAGTGGTCTTCGGATCCCCAGACAACTTCCAAAGTGAGGAGTTAATCTTCGATATAGTCCCGTTCCGTAGTGGTTATCATGCGCTGCTCGGGCGAACCGCATTTGCAAGATTCAATGCAGTACCGCATTATGCATACCTCAAGTTCAAGATGCCAGGACCTCAGGGGGTCATCACAGTCAATGGAAACACAGAGCGCTCTCTCCGCACGGAGGAGCACACTGCGGCCCTCGCAGCAGAAACGCAAAGCAGCCTCTTAAGGCAATCCATCAGTTCGGCGATCAAACACCCGGACACCGCCAAGCACGCCCGGAGTAAGCTTGCATAGCAATTCGGCCCCCACCCCAGTCCCAGCCAAACGGCGAAATCCCATGGGCATAGGTGGGGGGCACGATTACGGCACGCCCCAAAACGCGGCTCAACCGCACTAGGGGCTTCCCGCTTTATTATTCCTTTTCTCTTTCAGGACTTTACTCTCTGGAAACCTTGTCTAGCAGAACGATTGCCGGACACACGATACAACAACCAAGGAGGCAGAAAGCTACATCGTACCATGGAACTCCCAAGTGGTCTCTGATAACGGGTGAAACACCTGCTTTAAATACCATTCCGCAGCTTGCCCTTGGCTGGGACATGTCAAATAGTCCTATTTTTTGCTTATCGCACTACTTGTATCATTATGCTTCGACGCACCTTTTGAATAAACAATGCATAGCATTAGTCTATTATCGCATTTCCTATTCTTTTCTATATATATGTTCATTCATGACATCCAGCACCCGTACACTCTGGTACGACCAGTACGCCAGGGGCTTAAGCGTACCCCATAATAGTGCGTGAGAAGTCCGTACACTCTGGTTCATCTCGGCAAGCACCTCAGTAGAGAAAGCTAAAACTGACTGTCATGATAAGGCGAGAGCTGGTCGCTGTTCGCGAGGTCTCGAGTCCTTAAAGACTTTTGCCGCTTAGGGCGAGGAGTCGGCTTTGTCCGGCTTAGGCGTGTATAGCGCCCCAGATTCGGCCTTCCGAATACTAGGGGCTTTGCCAAAATTTAAAATTGTAGACTTCTATAGCTAAGTAAGATGATAAAGCATTATAGTCCGATTGTCTGGTTTGTCGCGCTGAGCACCTCCCTCGAAGGACCCAACAATGGGAAAAAGAGTGCTCAGATTTATCCCGAACACCCCCAGCACTAGTGGCATGGGGGCAGAAGCCGACGACTGGCCAACTCTCAGATTTGATAAACAGCCGAACAGAAGGTAATATTTTAAATTCAAACAAGCGTTGCATAGCGCATATGAACAAGTTTTCATACAGGATCACATGAGCAAGTACACTCAAAAATTACATCTTTGGAACACTCATCCGCCACAAGGCGGGCACCCTTCAGGACACCCTCATAATACATTTCAGGGTGGCGATGCTCCTTGCCCTGCGGCGGCCCCTCCTTCACCAGCTTCTCGGCGTCCATCTTGGCTCAGTGTACTTTAACACGGGCAAGCGCCCTGCGGGCGCCCTCGATGCAGAAGGACCGCTTGATGACTTCAAACCAGGGCCAGGCATCCACCAGCCGCCTCACCAGACCGAAGTAGCTCCCAGGCATGACATCTCCAGGCCATAGCCGGAGTATAAGACCCTTCATGGCCTGTTCGGCCGCCTTGTGGAGCTCGACCAATCGCTTGACCGGTCGCTCAAGAAGCACGGGTGTTGACCTCAAGATATCTTGAGACGAACACCTTCTCCATCGAGCTCCCCTCCTCGGCCCGGTAGTGCTTTGCGGCATCCGAAACGCTGCGGGGCAAATCTGCGAACACTCCTGGAGAGCTCCGGACTCGGGTAAGTAACAAGTAATTTACTTTCACATGCTTGCTTTGCATAATGAATTCCTTACCCGCCGCTATCTTCTTCACCGCCTCAATTTCCTGGAGGGCCTTCTGGGCGTCAGCCTTGGCATGCTTGGTGTTCTCGAGGGCCGTGGCAAGCTCGGACTCTCGCGTCTTCGAGTCAAGCTCCAAAGTCTCGTGCTTCTTCATGAGAGCCTGGAGCTCTTGCTGCACCTCGCCCACCCGAGCCTCTTGTTTCTCCCGCTCGGTGCGCTCCTTGGCCGCTTTTTTTCGGCCTCGGACAGCGCTTGCTTCAGGGTCGCCACTTCGGTCTAGGCCCCTGGCACATTCATGATGATCCTCTCATTTTGCAACCATATCTCTTTTTGTATATATAGGCAAGGTATTACTTACCTTTGTTCTCCTCGAGCTGCCTCTTGGCAAGGCCGAGCTCTTTCTCGGACCGCTCGAGGTCCTGCTTGATCTTGATGACCTCCATGATCGGTCTGGCAGAGGTCAACAAATGAAGCCTACATACGCATACAGACATACTTGTATTAGACTCCTACAGTTTATTTGATCCTCTATTCGGCTTTTCTTTGTGAACACCAAACAGAGCATCAGAGGCTACTGTCTATGCGGTAATATTTTCATATATTTTAAATACTTACCTCGAAGCCTGTTAGAAGGCTAGCACAGACATACTTGTATTAGACTCCTGCAGTTATTATTTGATCCTCTATTCGGCTTTTCTTTGTGAACACCAAACAGAGCATCAGGGGCTACTGTCTATGCGGTAATATTTTCATATATTTTAAATACTTACCTCGAAGCCTGTTAGAAGGCTAGCACAGGCTTCAGTCAGCCCGCTCTTGGCGGACTGAACCTTCTTGATCACCGCACTCATAATAGTGCGGTGCTCTTCGTCGATGGAAGCGCCGCGAAGTGCTCCCAGCAGACTGTCTGGTGCCTTTGGATGGACAGAGGCCACCGGCACGGGCGGCTTGCCCCTCTTGACAGGGGGGCGCCTGCCGGAGTCCGGAACCACTGGAGGTTCCGGAGTGGTGTTCGGCTGCGGGCCGGACTTGGAGCCCTTGGGAGCCTTGCTCCCTTTGCGCCTGGAGTCCGGAAGGTCACCTTGAGGCGCCTCCAGGACTACCTCCCCTCGGCTCGGTGCCCCTTGAGACAATACCTCGGCATTGTCCGTGGGGCGAGGGGAGGAGGCGGTCGGAAGTGAATCGCTATTCATATCCGACGAATCCAAAGAACCGCCCGACGAGGATACATCGATACGGGCTCGGTACGGACTGCCTAATCATATTCGGCGTTAGGAGAAGCAGTGCAATAAAAGTATGCTATGAGTTACTCTGGTATCCGAATACTTACAACTTCGCCAGGGGCTTGGCCCTGGGTAACCACTCGTCTTCGCTGTCGGCGGCGGTGGTGGAACAGTCCGGAAGGAGAGTCCTTCCCTTCTTGGACCCTTCGGCCTCCCCGGTTGGGGCGGCCTTCCTTTTCTTTTCTCCCCCGGCTGGAGGGGAGAACCTTCCTCTTCCTCCTTCTCGTCTTCATGGGAGGAGTGCGCTTCGGAGTGTTTGGACGATGAGTCCGATATAACCCGGCGCCGGAGACCCTTCCTGGTCCCCGTGGCCTTCTTCTTGGCCTTTTTCTCCGGCACCACGTAAGGTGCCGGAACCAGCATCTCCGCTAAGCGAGCGTCTGCTGGGTCTTCGGGCAGAGGGGTCGGGCAGTCGATCTGTTTGGCTGTCTCTAGCCATTCCTGTCAAAGGTATGGGAGCTTAGATCCCGCATATGATTATCCTGGGGAAAATGAATACCCTATAAAGTAATAAAAGAGCTTATCGCGCTGGCTTGGCGTTGCGCGCTGAGTCCGCGATCCTCGGTAAGGGGAGGGGGAACCTCAGCACTCTTGAACAGCACCTTCCAGACGTCCTTGTGCGTCGTGTCGAAGAGCTCGCTCAGAGTATGGTGTTGGGCTGGGTCGAACTCCCACAAATTGAACGCCCGTTGTTGACACGGGAGGATCCGGCGGATGAGCATGACCTGGACTATGTTGACAAGCTTGAGCTTCCTGTTTTGGATGTATGTCTGGAGTCCGGTCAGCTCTACCGGATTACCCCATGGCAGGCCCTTCTCTTTCTAAGAGGTGAGCCGCGTGGGGATTCCGGATCGGAATTCAGGGGCCACCGCCCATTTAGTGTCGCGCAGCTCGGTGATGTAGAACCACCCCGATTGCCACCCCTTTATGGTCTCCACGTAGGAGCCCTCGAGCCATGTGACGTTAGGTATTTTGCCCACCATGGCGCCTCCGCACTCCGCCTGCTGGCCGCCCACCACCTTTGGTTTGACGTTGAAGGTCTTCAGCCATAGGGCGAAGTGGGGCTTGATGTGGAGGAAGGCCTCACACACGACGATAAGCGCCGAGATGTTGAGGATGAAGTTCGGGGCCAGATCGTGAAAATCCATGCCGTAGTAGAACATGAGCCCGCGGACGAATGGGTGGAGCGGAAATCCCAGTCCGCGGGGGAAGTGGGTTAGGAACACTACCCTCTCATGGGGCCTGGGGGTAGGGATGATCTGCCCCTCATCTGGGAGCCGGTGTGCGATATCCTCGAACAGGTATCCGGCTCCCCTTAGCTTTTTAACGTCTCCCTCCGTGACGGAGGAGACCATCCACTTGCCTCCCGCTCCTGACATGTTAGGAGAGGTTTGAGGAGGAGGATGCGGACTTGGGTGCTGGAGCTCGAGTGCGCAAGAATGGATGAGCAAGGAGGAAGAAGGCGTGGGTAGAAAAAGGTGAACCCTTATCCCTTTATAAAGGCGGACAAAACTATGCGCTCCCCACCAGCCTGGTAAAACTCGCTTATCCCCCAAGCACCGTAATTGATGGCGCGGTTGGGTTACCCAGGTCCGTATTGATGAGAATTCCGTGATAAGGGGACACAATCTCTGCTTCGACAAGACGTGCCAAGGAAACCGCCTCGCTATACACGCTGAGATTAGTTATGAAAAATGAATAAATGACCTGGCTGCGGTGTGATGTCACACTGCGAAATACGTCAGCAGATTAGATTTGTGGAAATATTATTCTCTCTACGGTGGTATGTGGAACTTGTTTTGCAGAGCCGGACATGATCCTCATGTTCAAAATCTTCTATGAAGTATTCGGAGGAGGAACCCGCCTTGCAATGCCGAAGACAATCTACGCGCCGGACTCATCGTCATTGAAGCCTGGTTCAGGGGCTACTGAGGGAGTCCTGGATTAGGGGGTATCCGGACAGCCGGACTATATCCTTTGGCCGGACTGTTGGACTATGAAGATACAAGATTGAAGACTTCGTCCCGTGTCCGGATGGGACTCTCCTTGGCGTGGAAGGCAAGCTTGGCAATATGGATATGTAGATCTCCTTCCTTGTAACCGACTCTGTGTAACCCTAGCCCCCTCCGGTGTCTATATAAACCGGAGGGTTTAGTCCGTAGGAAAAACAACAATCATACCATAGGCTAGCTTCTAGGGTTTAGCCTCTCCGATCTCGTGGTAGATCAACTTTTGTAATACTCATATCATCAAGATCAATCAAGCAGGAGTAGGGTTTTACCTCCATCAAGAGGGCCCGAACCTAGGTAAAAACATCGTGTCCCCTGTCTCCTGTTACCATCCGCCTAGACGCACAGTTTGGAACTCCCTACCCGAGATCCGCCGGTTTTGACACCGACACTATCCCTTCACATCCCAGGGGGAAACCCATGTTCCAAGTCCATCCGGAACGGACGATGGCGGCGCACATTTTGTCGCATCCCTTCTTGAAGGCATCATTTGGGTTAGGCTCGGTTGGTCTCAGTGGTGGCTGCTCGCTGCGGGTTTGACGGTTGTGGTGGTGCGGCCGGCTTGGCGCTGATGGTGGTTTGTGCTTTCTTGGCGAGGAGGTGGTGCTCTGTATGCGAGATCATGGCTCAGCCTTGCACTGGATTGGTTCTGATTTTCATCCGAAGCCGGGCTAGCGGGGTCGTTATCCTACTCAATGGATCACCCCGTTCCCATATGACACCTCTACCTCTGCTGGGTGTTGTTGGGTGGCGACCAGACGGACAACGTTCAAGGCTCTCCTTGCTTGGTCAGATGAAGATGCAAGTTGAGGTCCTCCTCCTGGCGGGTTGTGCTGATGAGATTTGTGATGGCGGTCGGTGGTGGTGGTGCGTCCAGCTTCGGATCGTCGAAAGGCCTTCTTCTCCCTGTGTGCCCTTTTCTCGGCGGGTCTTCCGGTGGTTCTCTGTGTGTGTGTGTGTGTGTTTTCGGTTGCATCTCTTCTCTTGTTTTCCCCGTGTACTCTGGTTCATTTGAACCTATCTTGTATGGAGCCGTGAGGCTTCTACAGGTGGGGATCCCCCCCCCCCCGGGTGACCATCCAAAAAAAAGATTACCTGAAAAATCCAAGGATTTCAGGGATGATATGAATGTGTACCGATTTCCAGAGCAAAAATCGAAGAACAAGCTAACCTTGATCTGCCACTAAATAACAAAGCATCTCTGTTATTTATGTATCATTTTTCTTCTTTTGGTACATGTGTTACTGTAAAATGCAGAACAATTAAAGAGCATACTGTGATCACTTGCCCTGCACACCATTGAGTCCATCACTCCTGCTGGATGATGAGCTTGGATGCATCCAGGGAGCCCAGCCTCACAGCACAGTGGATGCTTTCATCTAGTATCTCCTCCACCCCGTACTTGTACCTGAAGCCCAGCTCCCCAAGCTTGTTCCTCTCGGATTGCACCCTGGCAACTTCATCAGTCCTGTCATGCACCAATTCAGCCAGTCAGCCGATTGCAGCAGCGTGACACATGATCATGGATATCACCGAATGCATAATGATTCTTTGTTGCAGGGGAAGAGTTCAGTGCTTACTCTCTTAGAACTTCAAGGTGGGGGTACTTGCTGCTGTAGTGGTCTAGGATGTCGAGGGTCGTCGGGTAGGCAGAGGCACAGAGGAACCGGCCGGAGATGGAGGGCTGCTCCATGCAGAAGATGAGCGCGGCGCAGACGTCGTCAACGTGCACCAGCGGCACCGAGCCCAGCAGCCTCTGCAGGATCCTCGGCAGCATGAAGTAGGGCTCTTGCTTGGTTACCGGGGCCACCATGCTCTCCACCGTCTCTGGGAGGTGGCTGAGCACTGTGTCGCCCCCGACGAGGCCCAACGACAGGGTAACCACCTCGAACGCCAGGCTCTTGCTGTCATTGTAGCTCAGGAGCTCCTTCTCTGACAGGACCTTGGACTCTATGTACTTCTGCAGATGAGCACCCAGCACTGTCACTATGATGATGTTGCTATGAATTTATACATCTCTAGGTGGTAAGGTTGGCATTTTGCATCTGATGTACAGAGAAGAACACTAGCACTTACATCGAAATGCACGCTCCGAAGAGGGTAATCGACATCCAGCGAAGTCCAACAAGATTCAGAGATGAAATCGCCGTACACCGCGGCCGCGGCGCTGGAGGACTTCGTCAGCGGCGAAGCAGCCGTCACCGATGCGGTGTGGATGATGCGCTTCACCGTCTTAGATTCCGCGCATAGCCGGAGGATGACGCGCACCCCATCCGTGGCGGCTTCCGCCGAAGTCTTGTACTGCCAGCAGAAGGTAGCCAAATGACTGAATCAGCGTCGACTGGTGGACTCTGAAGAAGTTAACAGTCTGAACTCTGAAACTGTATTTGTGCACAGCCCTAGCTTTTCCCCAAATTGATCTCAGAAATTCCACGTGATTCAGTTCGTGATCAGCAACCAGATCAAGAACTGATACCGGACATCAATCAAATCTTTCTACGCTACAAAAACGGATGACAGATCGAAGCGCGGAGATTTTCAATTTCAGTTTCAGTTTGACTGACTGACCTTGGAGGCGGCGGCCTCGTGCGCGGAGGGGTTGGCGACGAGGAAGACGAACTGGCAGCCGGCGATGGCCGGCGCGAAGCTGGCGGCGTCGTAGAGGTCGGCCTCGAACAGCACCAGCCGCTCCGCCGGCGCCGAGCGGGGGACGAGCCGCCGCAGCAGCCCCGCTTTCCCCTCGTCCGCTGCAGCCAACCACAACCACACCAACCAGATCGGATCAGCAGCCCGGCGGCGCCAGAGCCGACGAATCATACACGCAGCCTACGGCGAGTAAATTAATGGAACGCGCGTACCGACGCTCCGCAGGGTGGCGTGGACGGTGTAGCCTGCCTGGAGCAGCTTCCTGACGAGCCAGGAGCCGATGAACCCGGCGCCGCCGGTGACGCACACCCGGACGCCGCGCCTGCCCGCGCCGTTCCCCTCTTCCGCCATTGCTGCCGCCTGACTGGCGGGGTGGAGATGAAGCTGCTGTGAAGTGAGGAGGAGGAGCTGGGCTGCCGCTTCCGGCGGTTCTTGGCCATTTTTATGCCGCGAGAGAGAAGACCGTGACGGGCAAGCCGGTTTGACTGTTGACCGCGAGAAAGAAGAATACAACTTGTTGTTCGCTTTTCCTTTGGAAAACAAGGAGAAAATGGTGAAAGGCCTCGAAAAATAGGACCAGGCCCGTAATACAAGGATAAGGAGTTAAGATACGGTAAATCTAAAAGTGGCCTAATGGTAATCATAGCGGGGAGTAATTTAGACTAGTAACATGCATACGCATGTTATTAGTCTATGTTACTATCTTCGTTGGGAGTAACATATATGTGGTATAATTAATGCAAGCCATCATTTATTAAGATGTAGACTCATTTTGCCTTGGTATATGTTATGTTACAGTAACATACTCCCTCCGTCCCAAAATTCTTGTCTTAGATATGTCTACATAAGGATGTATCTATTCGCGGCGCAGGGGAGCGACGGTGGCATGGGGCGGCGGCTGGAGATCGCAGCGGCGGCGGCGGCTAGGGTTTGGCGGAAGCGGTAGGGGATCGACTTGTCATAGATACCATGTGGAGAATGATTTGGTGCATCGATAATTGATTGATCATGCACTAGACACATATATATATAGGTACAAGGGGTGCGACCGGTATCATGTCTCCTAAGATACACGTACATACAGAGGGGACCGACACTATAGGTACTGCATACGAAACCCGGACCTACATACATGTACACATGTTCACTATAGGTACTGCATACGAAACCCGGACCTACATACATGTACACATGTTCAACAGTTCTGATCTATAGAGTATGTGTCTATTATGCTAGTATCATTTTTACTACGGATGGCGTTGTTCAGTCTTGGTGATGCTCTTTGAGTGAAGGAATTCTTTTGTCTGGCAGGAATGCAGTTCATCATTTCCTTAAAAAATTACCCATTGCATTTTTAGCTGTAGAAATTTTATTCTGGACCTGCTCCTCCAAAAGCCGTAACTCCTAAAGTAACGCCTGTTATTAGTTAACCCAGTTTTGTGTATGCTTGTTACTTCAGTACTAGTACTCCCTATGACTGAACAAAGGACCTTGGTACTTTGGTCCTGAGTTGGGAGTATTGCATGGGCCTCTATTTCCTTCTCTCTTTTTTTGTACACAGGGCTTTCCGTTTTTCGGGTACAAACAAGTTGAAGATGAGCATTGTTTTTGGTAACTGTGTTGGTTAATACTAGTTTTTTGCCATGATAAAGAATTTTTCCTTTGTGTGTTTAACTTGTGCATTAGATTACAAGAAAAATCCTAAGATTTCTTCAGCGATGATACCGATTTCCAGAGCAGAAGTCGAAGAACAAACTAACCTTAAGCTGCCAGTAAATAATAACAAAACCTCTCTGTTATTTATGTATAGTTTTACTTCTTTTGGTACATGTTGCTATTTATGTGTCGTTTTACTTCTTTTGGTACATGTGTTACTGTAAAATAATGAACAAGTAAAGAGCATACTATGATCACTTGCCCTGCACACCATTGAGTGCATCACTCCTGCTGCAGCATGAGCTTGGATGCATCCAGGCAGCCCAGCCTCACAGCACAGTCGATACTATCGTCTAGTATCTCCTCCACCCCGTACTTGTACCTGAAGCCCAGCTCCCCAAGCTTGTTCCTATCAGGTTGCACCCTCGCTACCTCATCAGCCCTGGCACCAATTCAGCTAGTCAGCCGATTGCAGCAGCACAACACATCATCACTGGTGTCATCGAATTTCAGGACAAGTTCACGACGGCTCAATGGATCGAGAGATCGATAAAAAAATGTACCTCCTCTGTAACTTTTTATAAGACGTATCTTTGATTTTTTGCAGGGGAAGAATTCAGGGCTTACTCTCTGAGGAGGTCCAGATGGGGGTACTTGCTGCCGTAGTGGTCCAGGATGTCATGGATTGTCGGGTAGGCAGCGAAGCAGAGGAACCGTCCAGAGATGGATGGCTGCTCCATGCAGAAGATGAGCGCGGCGCAGGCATCGTCGACGTGCACCAGCGACACTGAGCCCAACAGCCTCTGTGCGATCCTCTGTAGCATGAAGTAGGGCTCTTGCTTGGTCACCGGTGCCACGGCACTCTCAATTGTTTCCGGGAGGTGGCCGAGGACTGTGTCCCCCGCGACGAGGCCCAAGGGAAGGGTGACCACCTCGAACGCTGGGCTCTCGCCATCGTTGTACCTGAGGAGCTCCTTCTCTGACAGGACCTTTGACTCTATGTACTTCTGCAGATGAGCACCCAACACTGTCACCATGGTGATGTTGCTATGGATTTGTATTTCTGTAGGTGCTAAGATTGGCATTTTGCATCTGATGTACAGAACCCATGCTAGTTTGAAGGACAAGATCACTACTACTTACATCGAAGTGCGCGTTACGGAGAGGGTAATCGACGTCCAGCGGAGTCCAACAAGATTCAGAGATGAAATCCATGTATGCCGCAGAGGCGTCGGTGGAAGACTTTGTCAGAGGCGAAGCGGCCGACACCGATGCGGTGTGGATGACGCGCTTCACTGTCCTAGATTCTGCGCATAGCCGGAGGATGACGCGCACCGCGTCCACGGCGGCTTCCGCCGAAGTCTTGTACTGCCAGCCAAAATGGTAGTAAAATGACCTGATCAACATCGACTACTTGTGTTCTGATTTCTGAAACTGTATTTGTACACAGACGTATGCTCACGAAAGAGGCTTTCGCTGCGCTTTATATGTTTGGTTCTGTCTATATCACATCTAGATGTGAAATAATATCTCACATCTAAAGATTTTTTTTCTCTGTTTGTTTGTCCTGTTTGTTTGATTTTAATTTGTTAAAGTCCAAAACTAAAAACTACCTTGTCGTGCCTCCACCTTGGTGACCGGCCTATATGTAAATCTGGTCACTAGCTCCCCTCATAAAAAACAATCTGGTTGCTAGCTACCGTACAAGGAACTTTTTTTAGGGAACCTGATCGCTAGCTTTATCTGGAAAACAAAATGATCGCTAGTGCTAAATCAACTTAGTTAGCTTTTGCCTCTGATCACATAGCCAGCTTCTAGGCTACCAATGATTTATTTTATTTTTTGCCTTTTGTTTTTGCATTTTTCACTATTATATTTTATAATTAATTTTTAGTAAATAACGAAATTTCATCAACAAATATTTCAAAAATATGTTCATGAATTTACATATTTTTTTTCAAATTATAAAAAATGTTAACGAATACCAAAAATATTCTAATATATGGTGAACAATACTTTAATATATGATAATCATCTTCTAAATACACACTATTTTTTCCCAATACACACAGAACATTGTTTTTGATATACATGAACTTTTTTATATACGATGAACTTAAATCAAACTTTTTTATATACATTGAACTAAAAGCGGACGGAAAAAAATACAGAAAATAGATAACAAGAAGAAAACAAAAAATAAACACATTTTGATTTGCTTTAAAAAAATTGATCAACATGCACAATTTTATAAAAATGAACTAATTTACAAATTTTGAAACATGTATTGAAACTTGTGAATTTATGAACGAACAAAAAATTATCAGAATATGAAAAAAATGAGATCAACTTTTGAAAATAGAAAAATAAAAAGTAGATGAAAAATAATGAAGAAAAATGATAAATAAAAAAGCAAAAAGAAAATGAAACAAAACAAAAAAAGGTATCCTAGCTACTTGGGCCAGCTCATCTGCAGTTTATTCACTGACTAGGGCGGACTTGAAACTAGGAAAAAAATGTTGGACCCCCAATAGGAACTCGAAGGTGGACTCTCAATTGGGAATAAAAAAGGTTGGGCCCCAGTTGCGAGTCGAGTTTGGACTTGCAACTGGGGACAAAAATTGTTGGACCCTAATTGCGAGTCAAGGGTGGACTTGCAGCTGGGACTAGAAAGGGTCGAGGTCGATTCTTGAGTCGACAATGGACTTCTGGCGGGAAAAGTCGGCCCCAATTGCGAATCGAGTGGACTCATAATTGGGGCGAGAAAATGTCGGGCACCGATTCTTGAGTCGAGGTGAACTTGCAACTCGGACAAAAAAGGTTGAGCTCTAGTTGCGAGTCAAGGATGGACTTGCAACACGGACAAAATGCTTGGGCTCGATTGCGAGTCGAGGATGAACTTGCAACTTCGGACAAAAATGTTGGACCCTAGTTGCGAGTCGAGGTAGACTTGCCTTTCGGACAAAAAGGTTGGACCACAACATGCGAGTCAGGGCTAACTTGCAACTCGAACAAAAAGGTTGGACCCTAGTTGCGAGTCGAGGGTGGACTTGCAACTCGGACAAAAAAGGTTGGGCCCCAGTTGCGAGTCGAGGTGGACTTGCAACTCGGACAAAAAGGTTGAGCTGTAGTTGCGAGTCAAGGGTGGACTTGCAACACGGACAAAAATGTTGGGCCCGATTGCGACTCGAGGGCGAACTTGCAACTCGGGCAAAAAGGTTGGACCCTAGTTGCGAGTCGGGTGGACTTGCAACCGGACAAAAAGTTGGGCCCTAGGCTGCGAGTCGAGGGCGAACTTGCAACTCGGACAAAAGGTTGGGCCCTAGTTGCAAGTCAATGATGGACTTGCAACTCGGACAAAAAAGGTTGGGCCCCAGTTGCGAGTCGATGACAAACTTGCAAGTCGTACAAAAAAGGTTGGGCCCCAGTTGCGAGTCGAGGACGAACTTGCAACTCGGAAAAAAAGGTTGGACCCTAGTTGCGAGTCGACAATGGACTTGCAACTCGGACAAAAGTTGGGCCCCAATTGCGAGTCGACGGCGCACTTGCAACTCGAACAAAAAGGTTGTGCCCTAGTTACGAGTCGAGGTGGACTTGCAACTCGGACAAAAATGTTGGACCCAGTTGCGGTCAAGGTGGACTTGCAACTTGGAAAAAAAAATCTAGCCCAATTTGCGTTGAGAGTGGACTCGCAACTAGGACAAAAATGGTTTGGCCACAGTTGGACTTTCAACTGGAAAGAAAAGGCCGGACCCCAGTTGTGTGTCGAGGGTGGGTTTGCAATTAGGACAAAAAAAATATTGAGACCCAGTTGCGAGTTAAGAATGCAATTACAACCAGGAAAAAAAGGTCAGGCCTAGCTGCGACTCAAGGGTGAATTGCAACTGGGACAAAAAAGGGCCAGGTTCGAGTTACAAGTCAAGGGGAGTATTGCAACTCGGACAAAAAGGTTCGGTCCCTAACTGTGAGTCGAGGGTGGACTTGTAAATAGGAATAGAAATCAGGCCCCGTTGCAAGTTGACGATGGGCTTGCAACTAAGACAAACAAAGTTCGGTCCCAGAGCCAAGAGGGGACTTGCAATTTGGAGGAAAAAACGTCGGACCCGAGTTGCGAGTCGAGGAAAGACTTGCAACTGGGACAAAAAAAAAGACTCGGTCCCAGTTGCGAGTCGAGGGTGGACTTGCAACTAGGACAAAAAAAGTCAGACCCCAATTGCGAGTCAAGGGCGGACTTGCAAGTTGCGAGTCGAGGATGGACTTATAACTAGAACAAAAAAAGACTAGACTCCAGTTATGAGTTGTGGGCCAACAAAAGCGGAGTCGAACAAGCCTAGGCCAACAACAGGATACACAATAAAGAAACAACAACAAGGGAGACGGAAGGTAGAGCTTGCAGGAAAATGACAGAAAAATAAATCAAATGGTGAATTTAAAAAAGTACTTATAAAATTTTAAAAATCATGGATTTAAAAGACTAAAAAAGAAAAAAAAGAAAATTTTAAAAAGATGGGACCTCTATAGCATGTCAGTGTGTGGTTGGACTTGCACCTAGAACAAAAGTTAGGGACAAGTAGACAAAACATAACAAGGAGACACAGGAATACATCATCCAACGCCAGGAGATCAACGGTGACCAGTTGCATGACAAGGGTGCACTTGCAACATAATCTAAAAATATGTTGGGCCAAGTAGCATCTTGGTTGTTTACTTGCAACCGCGACAATAAAAATAAAAGGGACGAGCTCCAGTTTGCATGTTGGTGGTCGACTTGCAACTAGAATAAAAAATAAAAAGGCGAATCCAGTTAGAAGTACACTTGCAGGAAAGTCCAAAACGTTTTGGACCCAAATGCATGTCGGTGATCGACTTGCAACTGGAACAACAATAATAAAAAGACACAAGGTTCTTACATATTAGGGTTAGACATGAGAACAAAAATAAAAACAAGAAATTGGTCGTTGCCGTCATTGTACTGTTCGAAACTTGGTCGGGTCGCCTCTACTCCTTAGACAAAGAGCAATGGGATAGTGAGAACGAAGAAAGAGCCGACGAGCCAACGGTCAGCACCTCTCTTCGACCTATACATACAACACTTATCTTCAACTACAACAAAGGAAGAAAAAAATACTACGAAAAATGGCCCCAAAAAGAAAGACGCATGGTGTGATGGGCTGTAAAATGAACAACAGACGAGCGACACCGGACGCGCGAGACAAAACAACCCCGATCAAAGAATTGCACAAAATTTATAGAGACAGATCAAATGGAGTGAAACTTAGATGAGACATCACACTCATCTATATGAGTTTTAACAATTTCGATACATGATTTACTATTTCGTGGACACGTTGCAGAGACGAATACAAATCAAAACAACGAAAAAAAATGCATGAACAATCATACGGTATATACACGCACAAAGGAGATGCATGCACACGTCATCTGATATATACACATATCATAGTATCGCAAGGTGGAGAAAAAAGAAGTGAAAAAAAGACAAAAAAAAAACCTCACAAACTGCAACAGCTGCAGTGTGTATGGAGATAATACAACAATAGACAAAAAAAAAGCAAAAATACAGAAAGGAAAGGATTAAAGTCCATTTTAAACCTTGAATTTGTAGAGGTTCGGCGAAACGAACCCTCAAGTCCAAATCCCGGTCGTTTCAACCCTGAACTGTATAATCCCGGTCTAAATCAAACCCCGACGAATGTCAACCGGGATTTCTCTGGCTGATGGGCCAGGGCTCTGCTGGGCCATCCCATTTGTTCTTTTTTGTCTGCAAAAAAAATTGTCTATTTTTTTCTGTTACACGGGAGCTTGACCCGACGCATGCAGTAACACCTGGCTGGGCCGGCCCATGGTGTACGATAGCGTCCGTACTAGCGTAACAATTTTAGTCAACCTAACAAGCCTGTGTTACTAAAAAGGAGTGCGCAAGTTTAAGGAAAAAGTTAAACGCAGAATCAGGGAGTTTTTTTGGTATCCTTTCCTGCATTTTTTTTTAAAAAGAGAGTAATGTTTGAAAATCTGACAATTTTTGAACGCGTGAAACTTTTCCCAAAGAAAGTGACTTTTTTCCCAAATCCATTGAATTATCTTTTGAAAAAACGTGAGCTTATTTTCAAAATCATTGTACTGTTTCTAAATCTGTGAACATTTTTTTCAAAAATTGTAAACTTTTTTTATTTAAAAATTTGGTTCACAAGGTTCTTATTTTTCGTTTGCTATTTCCTACTAAGATGGCCACCGGTTTTATATGGTTCGAAATAATTCAAGCACTGTTGACCGAGTGTACCCGTCCTCCGCGCTGGGCCGCCCCATTTTTTTTTTCTGTTGCACTGCTAAAGAAACGCGAGCACCTTTTTTATCTAATGCGTGAACCTTTTCTCAATATGTTTGTTTCAAATTCATGAATCTTGTTACAAAACCCGTGGACCTTTTAATATACATTGAACATTTTTTTAATACACAACAAAAATTTCTTATATACACATTAAACATTTTTGTGATATACGCTAAACAATTTGTAAATACATAACAAACACTACAGTGACATGTGCTAAACAATTTGAAAATACACAATGAACATTACGGTGATGTATACTGAACAATTTGAAAATACATATTGAACATTTTTTCATATACGCTGAACATTTTTTCATATATGCTGAACATTTTTAAATACATAAATGAATACTTTTTAATATACGAACATTTTCTTAAATATACAATGAACACTTTCTTAATACCTGATAAACTCTTGTATAATACACAAAAAGGAAGAGAAGTAAAAATAAACAGAAGAATTACAGCTTGTTCATTATATTAAAGTATTATTAATGATTAAAAATACACAATGAAACATTTCCTTGTAATTTATTAATGGAAGAAAAAGAAAAAAAAAAGAAAAAAGATAAAGCCAGAAACAACACGAAAGAACCAGAAATGAAAAGGCAGAAAGAACATGCAAAAACCAGAAAAAAATAAAAATAAAATAAAACAAAAAGTCAACAGCAGAAACGAACTAAAAAACAAAGCAGTGAACGACCTTCATGCGCTGCCGCGAAATGGGCCGGCCCACCCGCGGGCGCTGTGGGGTGTAGCCACTGCTGTTTACTGCCCACGGGCGGCAAATAGGAATCCGCCAGCAATCCCGGCCATTCTTTGCATTCCCTGTCTGGCAAACGGTTCCAGGGTTTGATTTAGACCGGGATTATACAGTTCAGGGTTGAAACGACCGGGATTTGCACTTAAGGGTTTGATTCGTCAAAGCTCTACGAGTTTAGGGTTTAAAATGAACTTTTTCCGAAAGGAAAGGCAGCCCACGCTGGCACGCTGTAGGCAGGCTGCGCGAGCGCACGCTACAAATCGGTAGATCGTACAATCAAACTCGAACAAATCAGCAGATCATCAGTGCACGAATTTTAAAGACAAAACAAATCCAACGATGAAGGACTTAGATGTGAGATAGCTATTTCACATCTAGATGTGAAATAGCAAATCTGGCTTTATATATAAAGCACAGTCCCGGAAGATTCAGCTGCAGATCAATCGAATCTATCCACGCTACAAGCCTACGGCCACAAATAGCAGATCGAATCGCGGTAATCGCGGGATGTGATCAGTTTCAGTTTGACCGACTCACCTTGGAGGCGGAGGCCTCGTGCGCGAAGGGGGTGGCGACGAGGAAGACGAACTGGCAGCCGGCGATGGCCGGCGCGAAGCTGGCGGCGTCGTAGAGGTCGGCCTCGAACAGAACCAGCCGCTCCGGCGGTGCGCCGCCGGGGACGAGCCGCCGCAGCAGCCCCGCTTTCCCCTCGTCCGCTGCAGCCAGCCACACCAACAGATCGGATCAGCCCGGCGGCGCCAGAGTCGACGAATCGCAGCTCCAAATCACATCACCAACACTATGGCAGAGCTAATTAATCGAACGAGCGTACCGACGCTCCGCAGGGTGGCGTGGACGGTGTAGCCTGCGTCGAGCAGCTTCCTGACGAGCCAGGAGCCGATGAACCCGGCTCCACCGGTGACGCACACCCGGACGCCGCGCCCGCCACTGCCCGCGCTGTTCCCCTCTTCCGCCATTGCTGCCGCCTGACGGGGTCGAGATGAAGTGAGGAAGAGGAGCTGGGCCGGCGCTTCCGGCACTTCTTGGCCATTTTTATGCCGCGACGGAGAAGACCACGAGGGAAGAGGGGTTTGACTGTTGACCGCGAGAGTGAAGGATGATTTGTTGTTTGCTTTTCTTTTGGAAAACAAGGACAAAGGCCACGAAAAAAAGACCAAACCATAAGGAATAAAAATACGGAAATACTGACTCCCACACGTGTGGGCGTTTGCATATCGCCCACACGTGTGGATCCACGTCTGTTGTGATTCTTGCGAATCTTGGCGTGTTTGTGGTCTGCGTCTGTTGAAATGGTGTGTGTGGGCATTCATCCGGTTGCCCACACGTTCGTTTCACCACACGGGAGGGCCGGTGTGTGGGCATTTAGCAGTTCGCCCACACGTTCGTTTTCACTCACGCACAAGGGCTAGTGTGTGGGCATTTGCCATCTCGCCCACACGCTCGTTTCCTCTCCCACACCCAAAGCTTTCAGTTGCCATGTGTTTTGCAGTGTACATGACAACTACCCTAGTGTGCTTGTAAGCAGATGGTAACTCTCTTTTTTTTAACCGAACATGTCAGTTGGCATGTGTTTTGCAGGGTACACGGCAACTGCCCTGGTGTGCTTGTAAGCAGATGGCAACTCTCTCTTTACCCGAAACATGTTATTTTGCCATGTCTCTTTATAGCGCTACACGGCAACTGCCTAGTGTTAGTAGGTGGCAACTCTTAAGGTTTTCAAATCATGGCAACTATAGTAAACCAGACCATACATGGCAACTGCCTAGTGTCAGTAGGTGGCAACCCTTAAAGTTTTCAAATCATGGCAACTATAGTAAACCAGACCATACATGGCAACAACTGCAGTTGTCCAAAATGGCATCTGGCACTTGACCTGAGATGACAACTGCAATTGAGCAACCATGGCAATCTGTGGTTGTCGACATACATGCAATCGTAGTTCAATGACATGGCAACTGCAGTTAACGGACATTAAAGAGGGTCCGGACCATGGCAACTGCGGGGAGGCATGGTGACTATCAGCGGGGCGTGCGGGACCGTGAGGTAGGTGGCTAAGAGAGGTCTTGTGAGCGTTATCTATTTTTCCCACACGTAGGCATGTGAGAGGGACCGCGAGGAAAAAAAGAGGCGTGTGGGTGCTAGTTGGTTTGCCCACATGTAGGTGTGTGTGCTGGTCATTTTAGACACCACACAAGACGTGTGGCCAGACCCCTTAACGCCCACACGCGTGGGCGTTATCGGCGTCCTAAAAATACTCCCTCCATCCTAAAGTATAATATAAAAACATTTTTGACACTACACTAGTGTAAAAAATGTTCTTATATTATGGGACAGAGGGAGGATATTTCTTCCTATCTTCACGAGTGGGTACGAGTGGGTTGACTGGTTTTGTGGTAGAGTTGATCTCTTTCAAACAGGTTCTGGTCCCGTTTTATATGGATAAAAACACAATAAACCAAGGGAGTACCTAGAACTCATCTAGATGAGATATAATTTCGTCTCATTCACTTTGAAACCAAGAACAGATACAATCCACATCAGCACACACGCTTCTTATAGCATCATATCCAATGGCTATAAAAGGTGAATGAGACCAAATTATATCTCATCTAGATGAGTTCAAGCAAAACTGATAAACCAAAGTACACGATCAAAAGACATAAGATTGTGAGAAGACCCTCCTTTCCTATTCGTAACAGACAACGCATCGAAGTTGCCGTGTGAGACGTACGCACGGGAAACAGATCGCCCTAGTCGCCCCCGCGGGCAGCTGGGCGAAACCCTAGCCACCGCCGCCCGCACCTCCTTCCTGCCTCCCCCTTTCCACGCCACTGACAAAGGGCGTCGCCGGGTGAAGCCCAACTGGAGTCGGCGGAGGTAGGGCCCCTCCCTCCTCCACTGGTGGCTATGGTGCGGGACGTGGCGAGCGGGCAGGTAGCGCGCCGCTGTCGTAGGGCGTTGCAGCGGCATCTCGAACAATTGGGCCTTAGGCGCGGCGGTGTGTGGACACGATCGCGGCTGTGTGGCGGGGCGGCTGGTGTCGGTTCTGTCAAATCTAGCGCTTGGACTCGCGGGCTATGGACAGCGAGGGTCGGTGTCCTCCGTCGTGGGCTGATGGCGTCGGCATGGTGGAGGCAGGGTGTGGTGGCGGTCCTTGTGCTCTCATCGCATCACATCAATGATCTGCATGATCGGTCCTCCTCGATCTGGCCATCGACATGTTCCAGAACTACTGCCGAAGATCTTGCCCAAGGATATCTAGATCGGATAGTATCCGGTCGTGCGCGTCCATATCAACCTACATGGCTCAGGGGGGCTTGACGCAAAAGCTCTGTTGTTTGTTGACACCATGGGACATGTATGCATATCGATTTCCATGGCACAAGTAGCGGCAGATAAACTCTTGATGGCTAAGATCAGAGGATCGGTAACGCGGACTGGGCCTTGAAGGTGATGGAGTTAGCCAGGTGTTTGATAACTTTCAGTAGCAGCAGTGTCAAGTGGGGGTGGCAACACAGGATGATTTCATTTTTGGTGGTGCTCCTTCAGTGCCAAGTCATGACTTTCAATGTGAAAACCTAAGGTGTGGCCTTCATTGGTTGTGCTTCGCAATTGTCTGGTTGAAAGTATTGTTTTGAGAGTTCGGTCTTTCTCTAGGATCAAAACCTATGATCTTGGATAGGGCGACGACGATGCTTCTGCAATGTTTCCTTCTTGAAGGCGTCGCTTTTGGAGGCGTTTTATATTTTTCAGGTGCTGTCTTTGGTGGTGGTTGTGTGTTGATGCTGAGAGGAGTTGATCACTTTGGTGAGGCCATTTTCCCTATCTTTTTTGTTTTATTTTCGGGTTGTGTTCATCCTGAATGTCTCGGTGACTTCTTATTGGTGCAGAAACTGTGTGTAATTGATATCTTCATGATATTAATATATTCCTCTTAAAAACAAAGCAAATCTAAAGTTACAATATGAAACATAGATCGATAATACATTGTCGTGGCCCAATGGACGATGCTTGAGCTCCATGACAATGCCTCCAGGATGGTGACGGTGTCAAGCGTCCCGCTGCCGAATCCGTAGACATGGATTTTCTCCCGGAGACCTGGCACGGGGAAGAGATCCACGACAACGTCCTCATAAGGATAGTGGAACCCGTGGGCGTCGCTGACGCCAGTGTCAAAGCATGAAGCTTTCGCTCGGGAAATCACCAGCCCCACCATGAGACACCTAGATCACCATTGCGACAAAGACCAGCTCGTCCAAACCAGGGCATCGCCATTTCTGCTGGAAGAGAGAAGGTCAGAGCCCCTGCCGCTACTCCCCTCGCCACCCTCATGATCAAGTGCTGAAGGAACCACCGCCACAATGGAGCTCGCTCGAGAGCCAATCGGGTAGCCCATCGACCGGGGCCTCCGTCCCGGCATCCAAAGAGAAACCCATCACTGACGCCATAACATGTAGATCTACATAAAAAGATTTTAAAGAAGGTGATGGTAATACAAGACATTTTTCATCTGAAAGCCAGTGGAAGTAAGACGAAGAACTACATTTCCTCTCCTTTTGCTGATTAGGTTGAGTTAAAGTAAGAGACTGATCTTATTGAACACATAACTTTACAAAAAAATTGTTTGGCCCCGCTGAGATCACCTCCATTAGACTTGACGGTATTGAGTGTTCTCAGTTCAATGAGGGTGGCAGGAAGATGCTGACTAAGAAATTGTCTTTGGATGACATTTTTGTGGCTATCTTTGGAATGAAGCATAATAATGCAGTTTTCCCTGGTGTTCTTCCAATTGATATTTTTCAAGAATTTTGAAAGATCAAGTTCAACCTGCTGAATCTTATCAATGCTTTCCATTCTGACAACTTGGGCCTTGAGAGATTGAATCATGGCATTATTGCCCTGATTCCTAAGGTTCCAGATGCAAATGTCATTCAGAAATTCAGACCATTTTGTCTGCTAAATGTGTGCTATAAGATTATATTACAAAAATATTAGCAAACATACTCAGTCTGGTGATTGGTTAAGTTGTCTGTGATTCCCAAACTGCTTTCATCAAGAACGGATACTCGGTCTGGTGATTGGTTAAGAAAATACCAGATGATCCTGTAGCAATTATCTTCAGTTTCCGTCATTATCTCACCAAAGAGAAACCAAGCGGAAGCATGGATGAGGGAGTCACGAAGATCGAAAGGATGATGCTGGAGATCATGAACAGAGCACATGGGCAGATCCTCGTTTTAGCGAGTTCCGTTTTTTTTTTTGTGGTTCTTTGTAAAACATTGGTGGTTTCTTTAATGAAAATCGATGAGGTGTGATCGTTCTTTCAAGAAAAAACTTTGATATTTATGAAAACATGCATGTATGCGAACATGATATAGTACAAAACAAACGGATCGTAACATTGATCAAAACACTTGCATCTGAATCCAAATCCACTTATCAATATAGAATAAAAAAACATGTGGATTAACAACCCCGGTCCTGACATTTATGATCGCTCAAGAACACAACATGGCAATTTGCAGAATGCAGTCTAGCCTCCCGGAGGATTACGGATGTAATCTGCAACCTCTCGATCTTTTTCTCCTTTCATTTCTTTCGAATCCATGGATCGATTCTGCGCAATCAATCATACACGATCCAAGAATAGGACGACGAAGTTTACCTTCCGAAAATCGAACCGCACGACGACGGGGACGTCAGAAATGGAAGATGCCGGAGCACTTGCGCTTGAACCACCGGAGCCCCCGGCGGAGCGAGGCCTTCACCTTCCCCTTCACCGCGTACGCCTTGTACCCCGCCACCCGCCGCCGCCGCTTCATCTCTGGGTCGTTGAAGCAGCACGTGCTGACCCTTGGCACAGTGCCGCGTCGTTTCGTGGTGGCCGGCGGCGGACTAGGGAACGGGATCGGTAGTGCCATGGCGAATTCCGACAGATAGGATCGGCGGGAGGGATTCTTGGAGGCGGGGTCCGGCGGGAAGGATGGCCGGACCGGAAGCAGTCGCTCCGGGATTGGAGATGGACGCCGCTAGGGAGAAAACGGAAATGGCAGACTGGAGGGAGGAGTATTGGGAGTAACGTGGGGCTGTGAGACCCTACACGGGCGTAATTTGGAGTATCTCGTCGTCTTGGTCTATTTTCCACATGCACCGTGAGGGTGCTCGGGCGTTGCTAATTTAAGGGAATGCATGCTCCAAACGATAAACATAAATTCATCAAGCATCAAGGAAAACCAATGCAGTCAAGCCAGGAAAACAGTACTTACTGAAAGCCATATACAAAACTTATATAGCTAAAATGATTGTTTTCCGAAAGTTTCATGGATGGTTAAGTCAAATTTGAAATAAAATAGAATTCTGAAAACATAATAGCATTGGCCATGTTGGGAAAAATCGTCAAGGTAAAAATGATTGACAAACTTCCGATACACGAGCCACGCCCGATTGAGCTCAGATGCCGCCATCCACCTACCCGCGCCCATTTGATCCCTAGTAGTGTCGTCATGCACCACGCGTCCCGCTGGTTCCACGACATAAGATCGCCCCATCCGCCCACTTAGGGATTGCCCCGCGCTAATGGCTGGGCGGAATAGAGAGAAGGAAGAAACGACCCACTAACAAGTGGCCTCTACATATCAATAGATCTATCTGGAGTTAGTGTGTTAGAGCAACTCCAACAGTTTCCTTAAAAAGCGTTCCCTAAAACCAGGTTTTTCGACTTCCCGTAATTTCTAGGGGAAGTTCCGACGGCTTGGGATTGCTTGGAATTGGCCAGGGCGAAAGCCCTGCATCTATTGCTGGCAGCGGCGACACCCGCGGGTGCCGTCACCTTTCTGGAGGCGTTGTCATGGCCGTTCTGTGCCCCTCTTCGAGCATCAGGGGAAACTCTAGGTCCGGATTTCTGGATCGGACGACGACGGCGTCTCGGCGTCGTTCTCCTTCTTGAAGGCGTTGTCTTGGTTGCTCGCGGCGGCCTCGGTGCGGGCTTCGGAGTTTTGGTCGTCTAGTTGTAGATTGGTTTGCTTCTTTGGTCGGAGAGTTTAGCCGTGTTCTTCTTTGTTTGGGTCGTGCATCTTCCATCTCTTCGCTTCGGGCACCATGTTCACGCCCCTTGCGTCCGTGTCATGTGTTGTACCAACTCCTGTAATCATTCTTACTCCTTCTATCAATGCAATGATACGCAAACTTTGCGTATTCGCGAAAAAAAAAAAGTTTTCTCGGAGCAACTTTTGTCAGTTCAGGTAAACTTCTTTCCCTAAATATCTTTTTAATTTTTTTCATTAAACAAAAAATTATTATTATTCTAGGGCCCGTTGGTCCGCCGGCGGCGCGGGCGCGTGGTGCCGCCGGCAAGGGTCGCGTGTGGCGGCAGGGGCGAATCTTTTTTTTTTGAGCTAAGGCAGGGGCGAATCTATGTACAAGGTTGTGGGGACGAATGCCCCTACTCGATCTTTCGGCCCATGTATACCAGGCCCAGGATATATATCGTTGCCCCCGCTCAGCCCAGGCTATTTGCCCCCACCGCTTAATTTTTCTGTCATATAAAGCTCATCTGCACATGTGTGAGTTGCAGCCCATGTAGAGAGAATACGATGCGCCACCGCCTGGCTCGTGACTAATATGCTGCCCATGTGACCGCCGTGACGAGGCGAAGCTGTTGACGCCTGCAACTCTTGTTGGGTCAAACTTGGTCTTTCCGTTTACACAACGGCAACAGCAGCATTTACACATATGCATGCATGGTTGCATGTGGGCTGCATGTCGGCAGCAGTAGTTGTTTCTTAGCAAGGTAGTAAATGGGCAGGTCGGCAGCAATACTTGTGTGCCTTACTAGCTAAGATGTCAGGGTAATGTCAGGATAGAATTTAAGGATGCACTTAATGCATGGCAGTGCGGTTAGGAATTTTCTTCCTTGTTCACACTAGTAGTACCAGTCTAGATGCATTGTATCTACTAATGCGGTTGTGGCATAGTCGGTTTGGCTGCCTATAAAAGCATTTGTGTACCTCCAGTTAAAGCATTCCATTCCTATCAAAACAAGGCAACCAGCCACTTCAGTTTCCTCCTCTGCTCAAGTAGTACTCCGATATCTCGTGAGTGTGTCTTGAGCTGCACTAGTGAGTGCGTGTGAGCTGAGTGCAAGTACTACTATTAGATAGCCACGACTCTCTGGTTCTGATGATTTGGGTGACAATTGGTATCGAGCCTCGAGTTATGCGAAGCATATGCGAAAGGAGGCGTCGCCGATGACGGTTCCAAGACCGCCGGCGGAGCTCGGCTGAGGACACCGTCTGGCGGACGCGCTTTCGCGCTTCTGAGGCGCCGGAGGTGAGCTGGTACGCCACGCTCCGTGCGAGGCGTGGGCATGTCCAAGACCTCCTTCCCTCTCCTCACGCGACCAACTACGGTTGGTCGGTCATGATGAAAGTCATCATGGAGGCGGCATATGTGGAAAGCCGTGGAAACCGGCGATGTCGAGTACGAGGAGGACCGGCTGGCGATGGAAGCAATCTTGCGCTCCGTCCCAGAGGAGATGGTGCTCACCCTTGGCGCCAAGAAGACGGCCAAGGAAGCATGGGAGACCATCAAGACTCTGCGCATCGGCGTGGAGCGCGTACGGGAGTCGAAGGCCCAGACCTTGCGCCTCCAGTACGAGGAGATCCGGTTCAAGGCCGTGAACAAGTCGACGACTTCGCCTTGCGGTTGCAAGGTCTCGTCAACGAGCTCGCAACGCTCGGAGATCCCATTGACAACAAGATGGTGATTCTCAAGTTTCTCCGCGTCGTCCCCAAGCAGTACAAGCAACTGGCCTGGTCCATCGAGAGCTTGGCGGATCTCTCCACCATGACGATCGAGGAGCTGGTAGGGCGGTGAAGGTCATCGAGGCGGCGGCACGCGCCAACAACCGTCTTTGGCGGCGAACTCTCGCTCACCGGGGAAGCGATGGGGCGCGCTTCAGCAGCCGCCGCGCGACAACTCTTCCGGCGGTGGGGCGCCCATGAAGCGAGGTCGCGGCGGGCGGAGGCAGCGCCAGAGCGGTGGCGGCAACCGCGTAGCGAGCCAAGCCGAGCGGGGTGAGGCGCCGCAACGGTGGCAAGTGCCGCTCTCGCAACATGCCGGGTCACTGGATCCGGATTGCCACAGAGGAAAGCCGACGAGGCAGCCGCGGCAACGCAAACCTCGTCGGTGGCGTGGATGGTGGGCGGCAATGATCTTTGGCAAGAGTCGAGCCCGTGCGGAGAGCTCGGCGTCTCCCGACCACGGCCCGACATCCACCCATTCCGCGGAGGCACGGAGCCCGCCCACGGAACCATCACTCGATGACATGCCACACCTCGACAACGGCGTTCTCGGGGCTGTCGGACCGGAGGCGATGAAGGCTCGGGTGTGGGGGAGCCACACCCCAGCGACGGCGTCCCCGACAACCTCGGGACCCGACAAGATCGCGCAAGTTGGCGCGGCAACGACGCATATGGCGGACCATGCTCCGACCATGATGCTGGCGACCATCGACTCCGTGCAGGAGCGCACGGAGACTCAGGTCAGCCACACCCCGACAACAAAGTGTTCGGGGTCCACCGTGTTGCCGGGAGATGGCTCGACAGCGGCATGTGCGTCGGGCTCGTCTTCCTCAACGAGGAGAGAGCCGTGACCACACCTGCGCTTGCGGCGGCAAGCAAAGTGAGGTTGGTTCCTCGACACGGCGCCACGAACCACATGACTGGTTCGATCGACGCGTTCGCGGAGCTGGACCGCTCAATCACCGGGAAGGTGCGGTTCGCGGACGGATCCGTGGTGGAGATCCACGGCGCGGACCGTCGTCTTTGCCGACAAAGGGGTGATCATAGGGCGTTCACGGGCGTCTACTTCATCCGGCGCTCACAAGCAGCGTCGTGAGTGTCGGACAACTCGGCGAGGGCTGGTTCGACATCGGCATCCGCGCGGTGTTCTCACCGTGCACGACCAGCGAAGAGGCTGCTCATCGAGGTTACCCGCTCGCCGAACCGCCTCTACAAATTCTTCTTTCAACCCGTGCATCCTGTGTGCCTTGCCGTGGGCCATGTCTCCGACGCATGGCGTTGGCATGCCCGGCTAGGACACCAGCACTTCGACGGGTTGCGGAAGATGGCGCGAGGCAACCTCGTTCATGGGCTACCTCACATCGAAAGCACGCCGACGAGTTGTGCGATGCATGTCTTGCGGGAAGCGGCGGCGTCGCCGTTTCCGAGAAGGCACGCTTATCGGGCGCGAAACCCCGAGCTGGTTCACGGGGACCTCTGCGGCCCAATCACCCGGCAACGCCGGAGGGCGTCGCTACATCCTGCTGCTCGTCGGCGACTACAGCGAGGTTCATGTGGGTGCTGCTCCTCGCCTCCAAGGATGGCGGAGCAAGCCATCGCTCAGCGACAAGCGGCGGCGAGAGGTCGAGTGTGGCCACAAGCTGCGCGTCTTTGCGCCGCGGACCGTGGCGGCGAGTTCACGTCGGCCATGTTCTACAAGCACTGCGACGAGAAAGGGGTGCAACGTCACCTCACAGCCCCTTACTCGCCGCAGCAGAACGGCGTCGTCGAGCGGAGGAACCAGACGGTGCTTGGGATGGCACGCTGCATGCTCAAGGCAAAGCAGTGCGAGCACGTATTGGGGGGAGGCCGTGCTCACGGCCGTCTTCATCCTCAACCGCTCCTTCACAAGGAGCGTCGATGGCAAGACGCCTTATGAGGCGTGGTACGGAAGGAAGCCCGATGTCGCTTCCTCCGCACCTTTGGCTGTGTCGGGCATGTCAAGACGGCGCGCCCACCAAGAAGAAGCTCGGCAGCGAGAGCACCCGATGGTCTTCATGGGCTATGAGGCGGGCTCTAAAGGCGTACAAGATGTACGACCCGTCTCAAAGCGTGTGCATGTCTCGCGATGTCATGTTCGGCGAAGACGCGATGGACTTGGGAGGTGTCGGGGAGGCCCGGCAAGCAGCTCTTTCAGCATGGAGTACCGATGTACTCTACAACCCCGGAAGCAAGACCCCGGGAAGTGCCACCCCGGGAAGCTCGGGAGGTGTGGATCCGGGAACAGCAACCCCGGGAACACCGTCCCAAGGTACGGTGTCGCCGGACACCACGACGTCAAGCAACGTGGGTCCGGAAGGCAGTTTGCAACCCTCCAACGGCGAGTGCGAGTTGTTCGACGCCGACGACAGCGTTGGCGCCCCCACGGTTTGGCGCATGGGGATCTCCTCGGCGAGGCTGTGGAAACACCGCAACAGCCCGAGGATGAGGACGCTGATGACGACGAGGTCCTGCATCTGATGGCCGGCGAGGAGCCGACCACGTTCGCGGAGGCGAGCAAGAGGATTGCTGGCGCCACGCGATCTTTGGGCGAGCCGGGCGTCAATCAACGACAACGCCACTTGGACACTCACCACACGCTGCTTTGGGCACCGAGCCATCGGGCTCAAGTGGGTGTTCAAGGTGAAGAAGGACGAGCACGGTGCCATTGTCAAGCACAAGGCGCGCCTCGTCGCCAAGGGCTACGTGCAGCGTGAGGGAGTGGACTTCGAGGAAGTCTTCGCTCCGGTGGCAAGGCTGGAGTCGGTGCGGCTCATCCTTGCCGTGGCCGCTCACCGCGGGTGGGAGGTACACCACATGGATGTCAAGTCGGCGTTTCTCAACGGCGACCTTAACGAGGAGGTGTACGTCTCCCAGCCACCCGGGTTCGTTGCCAAGGGCCACGAGCAGGGCGTGTATCGACTACACAAGGCCCTGTATGGTCTCCGGCAAGCCCCAAGGGCGTGGAACGCCAAGCTCGATGCAAGCCTCGCATCCCTTGGGTTTTCACGCAGCACTTCTGAGCACGGTGTGTACTCGCGTGGCACCGCGAACACGCTGCTCATCGTCGGCATCTACGTCGACGACCTGGTCATCGCCGGGGCAGAGCCTGAAGAGGTTCAACGCTTCAAGGGAGAAATGCATCGTCTCTTGATGATGAGCGACCTCGGGCTGCTCGGTACTACCTTGGGCTGGAGGTAAACCAGGAGGTGGTTGCATCACGATCACGCAGACGGCCCACGCCACCAAGATGCTCGGCGGCGGGCATGAAGGACTGCTATGCTGTGCAAGCTCAATGGAGGCACGGTGAAGCTTCAGCAAGGAGAGCCCGAGAAGGCGGTGGATGCCACACTCTACCGTAGCATCATCGGGAGTCTTAGGTACCTCGTGCACACCGACCGGACATCACGTTTGTTGTTGGGTACTGGTAGGTTCATGGAAGCTCCGACAGCGATCACCGGCTGCCGTCAAGCACCTGCTCCGGTACATCGCGATGCGCTCACACATGGATGCGTGTATCGTCGTGGCGACGGCGAGAGCTTGGTCGGTCGGCGACTCCGACCATGCTGGTGGCGTGGACTCTCGGAAGAGCACCTCGGGCATACTTTTCCTTCTCGGAAATAGTCCCGTCGGTGGCAATCGGTGAGGCGAAGGTTGTCGCCAGTATCTTCGTGCGGGCGGAGTACATCGCGGCAGCTACTGCCGACTGTCAAGGCATTTGGCTTGCTTTCGCCTTCTCGGCGAGATCTGAATCAGACACCGCCCTGCGCTCATTTTCGCCGACAAGAAGTCGGCGATTTCCCTCTGCAAGAATCCGATGCTTCACGACCGCGGCAAGCACATCGATCTCCGCTATCACTTCATACGTGATCGCGTCGAGAAAGGCACGGTGATAGTGGAGTTCATCGAGACTGGTGAGCGTAGGCGGACATCCTGACCAAGTCACTTGGTCGTGTCCGGTTCCAGGAGCTGCACAACAAGGTCGGGATCATCGACACCAAGCTCCTTCGACAAGTTTGAGGGGGAGAAATGTTGGGTCAAACTTGGTCTTTCCGTTTACACAACGGCAACAGCAGCATTTACACAGATGCATGCATGGTTGCATGTGGGCTGCATGTCGGCAGCAGTAGTTGTTTCTTAGCAAGGTAGTAAATGGGCAGGTCGGCAGCAATACTTGCGTGCCTTACTAGCTAAGATGTCAGGGTAATGTCAGGATAGAATTTAAGGATGCACTTAATGCATGGCAGTGCGGTTAGGAATTTTCTTCCTTGTTCACACTAGTAGTACCAGTCTAGATGCATTGTATCTACTAATGCCGGTTGTGGCATAGTCGGTTTGGCTGCCTATAAAAGCAGCTGTGTACCTCCAGTTGAAAGCATTCCATTCCTATCAAAACAAGGCAACCAGCCACTTCAGTTTCCTCCTCTGCTCAAGTAGTACTCCAGTATCTCGTGAGTGTGTCTTGAGCTGCACTAGTGAGTGCGTGTGAGCTGAGTGCAAGTACTACTATTAGATAGCCACGACTCTCTGGTTACAGTAATTCTGGGCTGACAACTCTAAGCTACGTACAGGCCGCCCCTCCAACAGATCAGCCTTGATCTGCAGCATGCGCCCCGGCTTGCCGGCCGGGTCACCGTCCCTAAGGCTCTGTTTGGTTTATCGTTTCCGTTTCAAATACCCCTGTAGAAACTTACAGACCTCCGCCCGTCGTTTTGCTTTCCGCCGGAAATAGCTCTTGGTCAGTAAGTTACACCCGTAAATAAATTACACCTGTATTCAAATACATCCATACCAAGCGCGGCCTAAGGAGAAAAAATACGTGTGCTACTCATCAATCTTTCAATCAAGGTAAGCCTAGTTTCAGTTCTCATTTTTATCTTGTAATTTTCATATTTTCAGTCTGTTCTGATTCTGTGTTTAAAAGGTACAAATTGGTAATTAGGTTTATTTAATCTTGCTTTATGTAATAATTTCATATGAATAAGTTTGAGCACATGGCCACATGGGAGTAGAATAAATCTCTGGACTATGTAATATTCTGCCTTCATGTACTTCAATTAATTTATAAAGCTAATGGACAATTTTTTTTTTTGCAAAATCCGCAACTGGTAGTATGCTTGAAATAGTCGATCTATCTGAGCAAGCTTCCTCGGGATCCATCTAAAAGAAGGATACTTACAGATTATAATATCAATCATCTAAATGGAAGGTAATGTGCTCAAGCTTATATTTTTATCAGTCAACGTTTACATTCTCTCTTTACATTTAAACACTTTTATTTTTCCTGCAGCTTGAAGGCTAGAATTCACCGACGTACCAACAAAAAGGAACGACATATTCATATTTCTCAAGTTATTGTGCCTAAAGTGGTTAGTTTACTTTTATTTTGGCAATGATTTTTTTTTCAAAATTACGTGTGTGATCATATGATTTTTTTTCTTTTCTTTCACACTATATATATGCTTTGTGTGGTCGGTTTCTTAAATGATCTAGCAATTAGTTCGTATGCACGTTTCTCAAGAAAAAAATTCTGTACCTCTTTGCCCCCTCTCGTGTTTCATCCTGGCTCCACCCCTATGTGGCGGCGTGGCGGTGGGGGGAGGGAGGCATGAGCGGCGGCGGCGGCGCGACGTCCTCCCGGCGTGGTGGCGGTGGTGCGTCGTGGCAGCGCGGCGGCGTGGCGTCCTTCCAGTGTGGTGGCGCGGTGGTGGTGGTGCAACGTCACGTCGCGATGACGTTGCGGCACGGGCAGCAGTGGCACGGCGGCGCACCGGCGAGTTTCCGGTGGGGCGGCAGCGTTCGCCGGGACTAAAGGGCAATTTTCAAACTCTACCCCCCCTCCCCCCCCCCCCCGCGCGTACCGTCATTTCAGTTTTGTAAAAAACAAAAGAAAATGGTAAAAACTTCAAAATTTTAAATCCTTCAAGATGTAGTTATGTTACTACATCTACTAGTTAGGAAAATTAAAAAACTTCAATTTGGAGATGTTTTGTAAAATATTGGTATGAAAAAGTAAAACGGCCATATCTTTTGCATACGATGTCGAAAAAAAGTATAATATATCAAAAAATCAGCATGAAAATCCGCATCCAATTTTGATCGCCGTAGGACTGTTTGGAAATTTTTAGAATCCTCAAATTCTAAAAGGAAAAAAAGATATTCTCAAATTTTAGTTTTTTTAATTTTCGTTAAAATCTGGTCAAATTGTGGTCTAACTATGGTCAAACTACTTATTCAAGAAATATTAGTGTTAATAAATAATTATTTTAGTTTTTTGACTTTTGGTCAAACTGTGGTCAAACTATGGTCAAATCTGGTCAA
Source organism: Aegilops speltoides (assembly GCA_021437245.1). Classification (NCBI taxonomy): domain Eukaryota; kingdom Viridiplantae; phylum Streptophyta; class Magnoliopsida; order Poales; family Poaceae; genus Aegilops; species Aegilops speltoides. Next base: position 552,395,232 of record CM038147.1, on the reverse strand, counting down.
ACTGTGGTCAAACTACTTATTCAAGAAATGTTACTGTTACTAAATAATAATTATTTTTCAGAATAATAGTTTCAAAATCAAACGGTTAAATATGTGCCTTCATGCTCAAGCTAAACTCGTGAGGGTTAATAGGATTGACAGCTTACGATTGTCATGTAAACAACAAGTGTAGACTTGGAAACTAGGGGGAATAGAACTCGAAAGTTAAGCGTGCTCAGGCTGGAGTAGTGTGTGGATGGGTGACCGGCCGGGAAGTTAGTCAATTTGGAATGATGAGGGGTGATTAGAGCAATGATGAGGAGTGATTAGAGACTAAATCGTCAAATAATTCAGAAATTTGAAAATCAGAAAAAAAAATCAATTTTTTTTCAATAAAAATAAAAATAATTCAAAAAAAATCTACCAACCGGTACTAAAGGTCCTCCAGACCACTGCGCGGGCTCGTGCCACGTGGTGGGCCTTTAGCCCCGGTTCCTGCATAACCGGGACTAAGGGGGGTACCTTTAGTTCCCACCCTTTAGTGCCGGGTTACAAAACTGGGACTAAAGGTCCTTACAAACCGGGGCAATAGGTCGTTTTTCTACTAGTGGGACAATAGTGGGGCATGAAAATCTGTAAGCATATATCTCTAATTACTATAAACAACTTTTTGGACCACCAAATACAAGCACGGTGACACTAGAAGAATCTGTGATTGAGGATATACCTCAATTACAAGCAGCGGAGAATGATTTACTCTCTGCCCTGTTTACTGAAAAAGAGGTTCTTCAGGCAATTTCACAAATGAAACCGAATAAAACACCGGGACCAGATGGGTTTCCTGCTGAATTCTATAAGAAATGTTGGCATATTATAAAAGATGATCTTATGCCTATGTTTCATGATTTTTTCAACGGTCATTTAGAGTTGTTTCATCTCAACTTCGGTACGATAACGCTGCTACCAAAGAAAGATGAGGCAATTCGGATAGAACAATTCCGGCTCATATGTCTGCTGAATGTGAGTTTCAAAATTGTCACAAAGGTTGGAACCAATAGATTGACACAAATTGCTCATTCCGTGGTACAACCAACTCAGATAACGTTCATGCCGGGGTGACACATACTGGAAGGGGTGGTCGTCCTGCATGAAACGCTTCATGAGATCCACTCGAAGAAACTTGATGAGGTTATCTTCAAAGTGGATTTTGAAAAGGCGTACGATAAAGTCAAGTGGCCTTTTCTTCAGCAAGCAATGCGCATGAAGGGCTTTAGTGAAGCCTGGATGAACCAAGTGGATACCCAAGTCCAGAAGGGTAGTGTCGGAATCAAGGTAAATGATGACATCGGTCATTATTTCCAGACTCATAAGGGGTTGAGACAAGGGGATTCCATGTCTCCTCTTCATTTAATATTGTGGTGACATCTTTGGCCGTCATTATTGGCAGGGCCAAGCAGCGTGGCCATGTAGAAGGTTTAGTTCCTCACCTAGTCGATGGAGGGGTATCCATTCTACAGTATGCGGATGACACTATCCTATTAATGAAACATGACATGGTTAAGGCACGTAATATGATACTTATCTTATGCACTGGTAGAAAAAAGGCCTTTAGTCGCGGTTGGCAAAGGCCTTTAGTCGCGGCTGTGCAACCGCGACTAACTATGCGCGACTAAAGACCCCCCTTTAGTCGCCTCGTCTGAATCATGACTAAAGGCTTTAGTCGCGGTTCTCATCTAACTAAGGGACTAAAGGCCTCCTTCGCAGTTTAAATTTTTTACTAATTTTTTTGCGAATTTTTCATTTTTTATTTTCAAATTTCTGAATTATTTTAACCTCTAATCTCTAATCACCACCCTCATCACTGCTCAATTTATCCTCTAATCTCTAATCACCCTCATAATTCCAAATCATCTAACTTCCGAACGGTCACCCATCCTCCCACTCCCCGGCTGAGCACGCTTAACTTCCGGGTTCTATTCTCCTCGTTTCCAAGTCTGCACTTGTTGTTTTCCGACAATAGTAGGATGTCAATTCTATTAACCCTCGGTATTTAGCTTGAGCATGAAGTGACACATTTCACTGTTTGAGTTTGAAACTATTGTTTTAAAAACAATAATTATTTAGTAACACTAATATTTCGGAATAATTAGTTTGACCATGTTTTGACCACAGTTTGACCAGATTTGACCAAAATTTAAAAAACTGAAATAATTATTTAGTAACACTAATATTCTAGAATAATTAGTTTGACCATTGTTTGACCACAGTTTGACCACAATTTGAAATTTTTGAATTTTTTGCCTCTCGAACTTAAAAGCCCGTATCTTTTTTTTTCTGTTAGGTTTTGGGGATTCTAAAATGTTTAACGGGTTCCCCGTTAAATTCGGATGTAACTTTTCGAGTAGATGATTTTTCATATAAAAACTTTTTCATCCGAGTTCGTATGCAAAAGTTATGCCAATTTTAAGAATTTCGAGAGAGATTTTGCAAATAAAGTCGAAATTCATATTTGTTAATTTTCCCAACAACTAGACCACATATCACATGGAAAACTTATTTTCTTTTATTTTTTGACATTTCCATAATTTTCTTTTGTTTTTCTAAAAGCTGAAAAGCGTCCGGGGGTAGAGTTTGAAAATGAGGCCTCAAATCCCTTTAGTCGCGGTTGGCGGACCAACCGGGACTAAAGGTCCGCCAACATGACTAAAGGTTCGGGCCATTAGTCGCGGTTGGCGCACTCAACCGACTAAAGGTCTAACCTTTAATCCCGGTTGGCACAACCAACCGCGATCTAAAGGCCTTGGGCCACTGAGGACCTTTAGTCCCGGTTGGTCCGCCAACCGCGACTAAAGCCCTCACGTGCACCACCGCCACCGAGCGCCACAGGCCGGGCCTTTGGTCGCGGTTCACCTCCAGAACCTCGACTAAAGGTCCCATTGGTCGCGGTTCCTACAGCTTCGCGACTTATGGGCTGGACGGAAAGCCTGTTTTTCCACCAGTGATGTCTCTTCGAACAATTGTCTGGGTTAAAAATTAATTTTCATAAGAGCAAGTTGTTCTGTTTTGGGAAGGCCAAAAACGAGGAACACACTTATAGACAATTGTTCGAATGTGAATTAGGTGCTTTACCATTCAATTACTTGGGCATATCGATACAACACCGTAAATTATCCAATAAAGAATGGAAGTGTATTGAAGAACAAATTGAAAAAAAACTTAGCTGTTGGAAGGGCAAGCTTATGTCATATGGAGGTCGGCTAGTCCTGATTAACTTGGTACCGACTAGTATGCCGATGTTTCTACTTTTGTTCTTCGAAATTCCGAGAGGAGTTCGGAAGCGACTTGATTTCTTTAGATCTCGTTTCTTTTGGCAGTCTGATGAGGCCCAGAGGAAATACCGTCTTGCGCGATGGGATATCCTTTGCCGAGCTAAAGACCAAGGGGGTCTCGGTATTAAGAACCTAGAAATTAAGAATAAACTAGATGATACCCCGCGCGTTGCCGCGGGAATTTATAGCACAACCTAGGAGCAGGATCATGGATTGACAAAAAAGTAGACCTTGAAAAGAAATACAATATATGTTTGTTTGGACCTTTGATGGAATTATGTAAAATTAGATGAATTAGTCTATTGTAGAGTATCTCCACCGCGAATTAAATGCATCCTTTTTTGTGGAAATTAAAATGAATTATCAATAACATAGAAAAAGAACTGACATCTGATGAGATTTGTCTCATAATAATTGAACATAATACAATTTGAGTGTCTATTAGAAGTGCGACGTAGCAAAAAACTAAGAGATTTCATGCTAATTTGTGATCCCCACAGGGTTAGTGCGCCTAAATAGAAATTAGCTTTCACCCGCAAAAAAATAAATAGAAATTAGCTTGCATTGTACACCTGATCCATTTTACGACGAAGAACAACGACATATACAAAATGGCATGGTACCTGACAATCCTGGGGCTGGGCATACATTTCACTGAAAACTAAGCCAAAGGCCAACCCGACACAAACACCTTGAAGCATGAAACCTGGATTGAGGCCTGACAAAATCACCAACAGAATTTTCGGATTGGTTATCTATAATAGGCCCGCACTATTCAAAGCGAAAGCACAAAATATAGAGCCATCTCAGCAGAAACACATCCATACATTTTAGAATCTGTACACATGTTCAGGCCATAAATTAATCATTAAAGTCTCAAAAAGAAATCACTAAAAAGATGAAAACAACCTGCATATGCAGTTATACACATCAGGAACGCAAAGCGCATATGCATCTTTGATGAGTGCAGTTTATTGTAGGCCGAGCTACGTGGTACCTCATATCTATACCGTTCAGTCTTAGCTTAGATCCATTGGGATATGTGTAGACTTTTGAATAAATGCAGCTGTGTCAGGGTGATCAAGAGGCTAATATACTGGGCTACTGTTTGTGACAAGATGTGACATGTGTCTGACTTATTAGACGAGCCGAGGTGGAGGCTTTTGTCCACAAGCGATGCATGCAAGCCCGTGGTTTTACTGTTGTCTTACCCATTCTTCCCAACCGCTCTCTCTCTCCCATTTTTTATCTCTCTCACAGAAAACACATTATTATTCTCACTCTTTCTACTTTCTCTTTCTCACAACCTCTCTCTCCTACCAAGATATTCCCGCTCTCTCTCATGGAACTCTCAGATGAAACACAGTAGCTCTTGCTCTCTCTCATGGAACACATTAGATCTTTTTTTAATAACACACTACTTCTTTTCTATCTCTTATCTCTAAACCTCTCTCACAAATGAGAAGAATACTTCTCTCTCGTGCCTTTTCTCCTCTCTCTCTCTTCGTACACTGTTACACATACACATGCTCACAAAAATAAGGCTGTATCTCTCTCCTCACCTTTCTCCTCTCTCTCCTACATGCGTGAAAAAAACAGGAGGCAGACGTTGTCAATGTCACATGGCTACAGTGACAGAACCAGCAAAAAGTGACAGATTCTACAGTGTTCTTAGGTGCACAAAGATTAATGTGAGTCAAATACCTGATTTGAACGGCATGCATGCTGCAAATTTACTGGCACAAGTCAGATGTAGTTCACGTGATGCTTCGAGCTGCACTTATCACGAGGCAAATGGACCGTCTGGATAGCAGGTACCAGGTAGCTCGTCCTAGGAAAGAACTTTACCATCTCTGATTGTCCTGCACATGCCGCAATGGCCAGGCCACCAAGGAAACTACATAGACGTGGAGATCTTGATAAAGAAACGATGGGGGTGGACTCATTTTGCTGATATTACCTCGGACGACAGAGGCACTACTTGGATTGGGATCTGGTAGACTACACCTTGCTCGGTGTGGCCTCCGTGAGCGTCGCCAAAGTACACCTTGCGGCTGTCACTCTCGCCCTTCCCAGCTCTTCTGCTCTTGCCCTTCCTAGCTATTCTCGTTCTGAATAAGATCTTCCAACCAAGCTGAATCAAAACAACATCGTTCAGATATTTGAAGATAAAAGAGGGAGCAGCGCCATCACCTCTAGCGCAGGTGATGCTCGAGGAGGACGTTGGGGGTGGCACGCGTGGTTCACTGTGGTCGGGTCAAAAGGGAGGCGTAGGCTTGGACCAACATAGTCTACACCGGCGGCCATCTAGGGGCACTTGGTCGGCAACAAAAGCAATTTTGAGAGATGCATAAATAGAGGGAAGAAGATAAGAACTGGAAGGACAGCAGTAGACAATGGAGATTTATTGATTGGGGGAAATGAAGGGAACCATGGATAGAAGGTGGAGGAAGAGACAATGACGAAGGAGCCGAACAGACTAAAACGTACGAGAACAGTTGGGAGATGCATGAATAGTTTGAATACGTGGTTTGCTGGTTCATTGGTGGCTGCATTTGTGGCCAATAATGTACGTTAGCTGCTGGTTCATGGGTGGACCAAGAAAGTGATGACATGTCCTCGTGGGATCAGTTTTTTTGCTGAGATGGCATAGTTGCTGATGTGGATAGTGTGCATGATGAGAGAATAGGTAGAAGTGGGGAGCAACTTCTTAAGAATGGTAGATGCCTTATGAGCAAATGGCTTTACAGGCTAGAGACATAGCCGGAGGGTATGTGGTCACAAATCCTGCGCAATAAGTATTTACAATCCAAAACATTAGCACAGGTTACCATGAGACAGACTGACTCGACATTCTGGAAGGGACTTATGAGAACGAAAGACTTGTTCTTTCGCATGGTCAAATTCTTGGTTGGCAATGGAATGTCAACAAGATTTTGGGAGGATACGTGGTTAGAAGAGACGCCTCTGTCCGTCCAATATCCCACCCTTTATAATATTGTGCAACGTAAGGAGTATTACGTAGGCACAGTCCTTCAAACTATTCCCCTGAACATCCAGTTCCGACGTGCGTTAGTTGGTGAGAGATGGAATGCCTGGATGCATTTGGTTCGGAGACTGATAGAAGTTCAAATCTCCGACCAGCCGGATTCGATACAATGGAAGTTAGCTAAGAATGGGATTTTTACGGTGAAATCTTTCTATTTGGATTTGATTAACTCTGGCCCAATCTCAAGGTCACTGCACATCTGGAGGGTTAAGGTTCCTTTGCGGATTAAAATCTTTATGTGCTTTGTCCATAAGCAAGTAATACTCACAAAGGACAACTTAATTAAAAGGCGATGGGTAGGAAGTTCGCGGTGCTGTTTTTGTGATCATGATGAAACAATACAACATTTATTTCTCGAATGCCCACTTGCCAAACTACTTTGGAGAACGATTCATATAGCTTTCAATATTAATCCTCCAGTCGATATTACGTCATTGTTTGGGACGTGGTTAGCTGGGGTTGAACCGATTATTGCGGCTCGTATTCGGATTGGAATATGTGCGCTATGATGGGCTATATGGAACTTATGACGTTACTTTGTGGATTTTTAATAAAATGGCTGCATGCATCTTCATGATGCAGAGGCCGAGGGCATATGCCTCCATTTCCAAAAAAGAAAAACAGTTTTTTGCCCCTTTCTATTTGGTGATGGGACCCCTATACACAAATTTGGAATCACACACATTGTAGAGATGCTGTTAAATTGGATGCCGATGCCAAATTCCTTTGTAAATTGTAATGCGGAAATTTGACAGCAACACACGTACGTGTGCACCCGGCAATGCTACACGTACAAACGATTTACAGTCTTTTACAGGATGGTTAATCTTGATTGGTCAATAGGTGAGCGGGGCGGCCCACCCCCTGAAAATCTGGGGGGGAGAGGTTTGTGATTGGTTTATAGATGGAAGGAGCGTGTAAAAGCGTGTAAGTCTTTGTATGTCTAGCATTTTTGGTGTGCACCCTGACTACTCCGTTTGGCGGTTTGCATCTCTTTACTTAAACTAACCTTTCCGTAATAATATTAAAGATACTAATAGAAAGTTGGGAATTCTTTTACTGCCGCAAACATTGGCTTCAAGGCCGGGCTTGCTTGATGATATATACTGTATGATTCACGACCGCTATGACCAACACAGACTGATTGGACAGCGAACATAACATGCATGTAGCTAAACTAAGTTTGTCACATCAGCATATTCATCAGAGATGCCCCTAATTGTCATGACGCTGCATTGGAACTTAGCAGGGGAGTCGATCTATAATTCTATACACGGCATCCACTCGCTGGAATAATTGAGCTAGGGCCACCAAACACTACTAAATCAGTCACATATACACACATCATATACCATCACTTGTGTAAGCATCAACATACGTAACCATATATTATGCTGAATGCCAACAAATTAACTAACCAGCCATGCAATTCGTGAACAATTTCTCTGGCTAGCGACCTTATTTTTGTTTCCATCTGCCTCCGCGCACCAACGGATCGGCTACTCGGAATCCACACTGGTCTATTTATAGAACGCCTTCGACTGCTCATTTATTCATCTCCAATTCCTGGAGAAGTAAGATAGATCGAGTCGTAATGGAAGGAGCTGTGGGTGTGTGGGCATGGTGGCTGGGCCTCCTGTTCGGCGCCGTTCCGCTGCTCTGCCTCGCCGTGTGGCACTCCACCGACGCATGGTACTGCGCCGCCTTCGCTCTCAAATACCGCCGCCGTGGGAGCAATGGCATTCGGCGGCGCCTCCCGCCGGGCCACATGGGTGTCCCCTTTCTGGGAGAGACGCTCTCGCTGCTCTGGTACTTCAAGCTGGCACGCCGCCCGGACGACTTCATCGGTGCGAAGAAGAGCGCATACGGCAGCGGGGTGGGGATGTACAGGACGCACCTGTTCGGCTCCCCCAGCATCATCGCCTGCTCGCCGGCCGCGAACAAGTTCGTGCTGCAGTCACCAGAAAGCTTCGGCATCAGGTGGCCGGTGCCGGAGCTCGTCGGCATCACGTCGGTGGTGAACGTGGAGGGCAGCAGCCACGCCAGACTCCGTGGGTTCATCCTCGCCGCCATCAACCGGCCCAGCTCGCTCCAGACCATCGCCTCGGTTGTGCAACCGCGCGTCGTAGCGGCGCTGCGAACGTGGGCGGATAAGGGTACCATCGTCGCCGCCACAGAGATTAAAAAGGTGATTTTTCGACAAAATTAAGCCATGCGTGCGTGTTGTTTCATCTCACTTCACAATACTTTCTCTGAATTGCCAAAACATAGCCGCCTAAATTTTCTACTTGCCAGACACTTCTATGTTTAGTGGTGTTCATAGTAATAACGTCTAGGAATTTCGGTCAGGTTTCAGTCACATTTTTTTGTTCGTCATGTATTTGTTTCAGTTGGTCTGTTTTTATGCAGTTGCACTTTTACTTTGTGCAAATGCACTCTGTTCTTTTTGCCGCAGTTGCACTTTCACCTTTAAGTTTTTTGTTTGTTGAAATTGCACTTTTTTGTGCAACTCTAATACATTTTTTTGGGTGTAATTGCACCTTTGCCTGCGAAACAATTTTTTTATTAGTGTGACTGTATTTTTGAGGGGGTGCAAAAACTGACTAAAAATTGAAAATTGTTACTCCCACCGTCCCAAAATAAGTGTCTTGAGCTTAGTACAAATTTGTACTAGAGCTAGTACAAAGTTGAGACACTTATTTTGGGACAGAGGGAGTATTTTTTTGCGAGAAAATTGAAAATTATTATTAACCTGGGCTCTAGACACTTACATAGTTAATTTAGGCACAATTTACCTTTTCTGAACTATGTTTGTTTTTTTATTTTATAATTAGTTGTAGAAAATAAGTTGTAAAAGGAAAAACCTATTTGCGTATTAAAAAAAACTAGTTGGGCATATAATGCTATCAGAATTTATCCAGTGCAACACTAAACCCAAGTTTGATAAATAAATGGGGGTGCAGGTGACGTTTGCCAATATCTGCAAGATGTTCATAAGCATGGAGCCATCGCCTTTGACAGACAAGATAGATCGGTGGTTCGGCGACTTGCTTGATGGTCTGAGGGCATACCCCTTTGATTTTCCAGGGACAGCATCTCACGGCACTCGAAAGGTATTTTGTTTGCTCCTTTTTGCAAGTTTCTGGAAGTGTAGATCTCCGATTCCTCCAAAACAAACACATACTTTATTTGTAAGTTAACAATTCTGTCTGTCATTATTCACCAGTACAAGCTGGGTAGGTCATGTTTCCAAAAATATGTGTAACTTTGATATGACAAATGTGCAATTACATCAACTCTTGGAGTTCCACACAATCTTTTGTGCAATTCTATACCCCTTAATGTGGAATTTGGTCTCATTCCTCTGAGGAATTTAATGGTATGCAGAGTCGCCGGAAGCTAGACGCGATCTTCCGAGAGGAGCTGGAGGCAAGGAAGAAGGTGGACAAGCAATGCGATGATCTAATGGGCGGGCTTATGCAGATGAAGGACGAGCAGGGAAAGAAGTTGAGTAATGAGGAGGTGGTGCATAACATTGTTTCCCTTGTCATCGCCGGCTACGAGTCCACTACCATCGCCATCATGTGGGCTGTCTACCACCTCGCAAAATCCCCCGTCGTCCTTGCCAAGCTTCGACAGGAGAATATAGCTATGAGCAAAAGCAAAGGTGGGTCGACGTCGACGAGTTTGATGATCACCCATACCGACATCCCAAAGATGAAGTACACGGCCAAGGTGGTGGAGGAGACAATCCGGATGGCCAACATCGCCCCCATGGTCCACCGCGTGGCAAACAGGGACGTGGAGTACCGCGGCTATACCATACCGAAGGGCTGGGCTGTGCTGGTGTGGTTGAGATCCTTGCACACTGATCCCAATTACTACGAGGATCCTCTCTCCTTCAATCCTAACAGATGGGATGTAAGTAAACTATCTAAAATAGTGGCTTGCTTCAATATTTTTCTTCTTATTTAGTTATTTGAGCTCACTTGGTCACCTAAGCAACTACATTTTGGAGCAGTTTTTCCTCTGGGCAGTCTCTAGAAAGACAAAATCATGCCTACGAGATTCTAAAAATATAACCCACGAAAAGATATTTTAGAAATATAAAAATGTCATACATGTAAGTTACATTATGCAGTATGTGCTTGTGAATTGTGGTTACAAAATACGACCATTGACTATTTAAGTAAAACTAAAGAAATTAACTACATTACCTTTTTTACACAATTTCCATAAATGGGCTTATGTCCAAACAAGAGGATTGTGTGCATAAAATTCACATCACATATCCTACATACATTATTATTTTTTACTTTGTAGAAAAAATTAGAAGCTGTTTTTTTGAATTGCAGAAACTATCTAGGAATGAAGTGCTCAACTATGTGATAGTCTAAGAGGAATATGTAGGCCCAACAAATATTTGAGTAAAAGAAAAGCAAACTAATAGTTTATGAGGTAATGGCTAGGAAGAAATCAAAGGGTGAACGTATGAACGCAGGAACCGGCCAAGGCAGGAACATACCAGGTGTTTGGAGGTGGCCCTAGGATCTGCGCAGGCAACATGCTTGCCAGGCTACAGGTCACCATCATCCTGCATCATCTCTGCGTGGGCTACGAGTGAGTAGAATACTAGCTCTGTTTAGCTTAAGTAGTTACCTTTTGCTACGTCATGATACAAAGAAGATATTGACCTGTACTAATTGTTTTAGATGGGAGTTGCTCAATCCTGATGCAGAGATCAATTACCTTCCACACCCAAGGCCAGCGGATGGTGCAGCCATGACCTTTCGTAAGCTTAGCACATGATCACACAATCAATTAAAATCTGGTCAAATAAACCAGTCTATTGTAGTGCATGTGTGTATGTTAATATTGGCAATAATGTATGATCATATCGGATCTGCAGTTAGCCTGTCTTTTCTTTGAACATGAGGTTGTTGTTCGACTTTATGTTCTGCATTATCTATGTTTCTTTTCTAAGGAAATTCGTGCTTATACCAGAATTTACCCCTGAAATGGGGGCGTTCTCAACCATTTTTGATTGCAAAATAGCAATCTATAGCAATGTGAAGATACAATAGCAAGATCATGGAGAGAAATGGCATACAGGATCCAAAGTAAGCACACAATGAACTTCAGAGCTGGAAGCACATCCTTTGTGCATAGTCATAGAGATCCCATCACGAGGCATCTCTAAGCTCTTGAAACCACAATTGCCATTTGGGGTGTAATGGCAAGTGTTGCAAAAAAACCTATTTATTTATTTTAGCAGTAAAAAAAAAGGTGCTAAGGGCATCTCCAACACCGACCCGCAAAGTTCCTCCGCATCCGTCCGTGGACACGGATGCAGGAGATGGCCATCCAACGCTATGTTGTATATGCCTGCTAGTAAAGGGCAATTTGAAATTCAAATTTAGTCCGATCCACACAGCGTGTCAGATCACACCAGCACCGGATCGCATGGCCAATCACAACCAAAAAGCGGCAAGTATGCTTAGTTTTTACATGCCCGAATCCAAAGGACCATCCGCTCGGCAGTCCGTGCAATTTTATGCCCTGCCGGACTGGCAATCCCAACAGTCGTCTGCTCCCCGATCAAGGTGTCACACCTCCACAACAGCAGTAAAATCTTTGCCCGCATTTCTCAGGTTCCTTGTCCAGAAGCACTTGCAACTTCCTGTGTTTCTAAATGACTTCTCTGATGGTAGAGTCCACTCCTTCCTCATGGCATCTTGGAGGGCCCTACTCTTGGAGCATGTGATCACAGAATGATGTTCATCCTCCACGCCATTTTTGCAAATATTGCCAGTCGAGTCCTCCTCGAGCGTCCTTCTGAATTTGTTGCTTTTTGTGGCCAGTGTATTTGTGGCTACTCTCCACCCAAAAATTCTTATTTTCGCAGGCACCGTAGCTTTCCAAATAAGATCCCACATACTTCTGTCACGCACATCCCTGGATGAGCTCGAGGTGTTTTGATGTTCGTTTCGGGTTAAGGATGTTTCCAATTTGTAAGCACTCCTGACCGAGAACACTCCATTCATCTCCCAATGCCAAGCAATGCAATCTTTTGTGTCCATTCTCGGGATGGGTATCTAGAAAATTTCATCTGCATCAAACTGGTGGAAGATTTGGTGGATCAGATTCACATTACAATCCTCCCCCTCCGCGTCCATGAGTTGGTTAACCCATCGGCTTCTAATAAAGGTGGCTGCCTTAAGGCCTTCTTTACGAGGTCTCCACTGATGTTGTTGAATCTGAATATTTTTTTCCATCACCCACCCTCCAAATTAAACCCTTCTTCAAGATTCCTAAACCAAATTCAATCGCCCTCCACACAAGGGAGGCATTAGAGGCAAAAAGAGCGTCCAGGACATCGCCATTGGGATAACACTTCGATTCCAGGACTCTCGCACATAGACTTTATGGGAATTGAATTAACCTCCATCCTTGTTTGGCAAGGAGTGCTTAGTTGAAGAGATGCATGTCTCTAAAGCCTATACCACCAGCACGTTCAGGTTTGATCATGCGCTCCCAAGACAACCAGTGTACCGATGACCCACAAGTATAGGAGATCAATTGTAGCCCTTTCAATAAGTAAGAGTGTCAAACCCAACGAGGAGCAGAAGGAAATCATAAACGGTTTTCAGCAAGGTATTCTCTTCAAGTACTAAAAGTAGATGTAACAGATAGTTTGGTAGTAACGTAATTCGTAACAAGTAACAATAGTAACAAAGGTACAACAAGGTAGCCCGATCCTTTATATAGCAAAGGACAAGCCGGAACATTCTCTTATAGTAAGCAAAGCATTCTCGGGGACATGTGAGAATTGTCATCTGGTGACGTTCATCATGTTTAGTTGATTCACATTCGCTACTTTGATAATTTATGTGGGTGGGCCGATGCTTGGGTGTTGTTCTTACTTGAACAACAAACACACTTATGATTATCCCCTCTCGCAAGCATCCACAACTACAAAAGAAAAATTAAGATAAATCTAACCATAGCATGAAACATATGGACCCAAACACATAAACTATGGTTTAAGCTTCTGTCACTCTAGCAACCCATCATATACTTATTACTCCACGATGCCTTCCCTTAGGCCCAAATATGTTAAGTGTCATGTAGTCGACATTCACATGACACCACTAAATGAAGAAAAACATATATATCATCAAAATATCGAATAAATACCAACTTCACATGATTACTTATAACAAGACTTCTCTCATGTCCTCAAGAACAAAAGTAACTACTCACAAATCATATTCATGTTCAGGATCAGAGGTGTATTGAATATGCTTGAGGATCTAAACATTTAATCCTCCCCCAAATAAACCGACTAGCATCAACTACAAGATGTAATTAACGCTACTAGCAACCCACAGGTACCAATCTAAGGTTTTGAGACAAAGATTGAATACAAGAGATGAACTAGGGTTTGAGATGAGATGGTGCTGATGAAGATTGGTCCTCCACGATGAGAGGATCATTGGTGATGTTGATGGCTTCGATTCCCCCCACCCCCCGGAGGGAATTATTCTGGCAGAATCGCTCCGCCGGAGAGCAAAAGTGCTCCTCCCAGGTTCCACCTCAAGACGGTCGCGCATCGTCCCGGAAGTCTTCCTCTTATTTTTTTTTCTTGGCCAAAACCCTTCATATAGTAGAAGATGGGCACTGGAGGCCAGCTGTGGGCCCCACAAGGCACCAGGACATGCCAGGGGGTGGTCGTGCCCTGTTGCCTTGTCAGCAACTTGTAGCCCCCCTCTGGTATTTCTTTGCTCCGGTGTTTTTTATATATTTAATAAAGAAAATCTCCGTGAAGTTTCAGGCCATTTGGAGCTCCGTAGAATAGTTATCTCCGTTGTCTTTTTTAGGTCTAGAATTCCAGTTGCCCATAATTTCCCTCTCCACATAAATCTTGCAAATTAAGAGAGAAAATGTATTAGAAATGTATCTTAAGGTGAAATTGTTGGAAATATGCCCTGGAGGCAATAATAAAATGGTTATTATTATGCTTCCTTGTTCATGATAATTGTCTATTGTTCATGCTATAATTGTACCATAATACATGTGTGAATACATAGATCACAACATGTCCCTAGTGAGCCTCTAGTTGACTAGCTCGTTGATCAATAGATGGCTATGGTTTCCTGACCATGGACATTGGATGTCATTGATAACGGGATCACATCATTAGGAGGATGATGTGATGGACAAGAGCCAATCCTAAGCATAGCACAAGATCGTGTAGTTCGTTCGCTAGAGCTTTTCTAATGTCAAGTATCATTTCCTTAGACCATGAGATTGTGCAACTCTTGGATACCGTAGGAATGCTTTGGGTGTATCAAACGTCACAACGTAACTGGGTGACTATGAAGGTGCACTACAAGTATCTCCGAAAGTGTCTGTTGGGTTGGCACGAATCGAGACTGGGATTTCTCACTTCGTATGACGGAGAGTTATCTCTGGGCTCACTCGGTAATGCATCATCATAATGAGCTCAATGTGACGAAGGAGTTAGCCATGGGATCATGCGTTATGGAATGAGTAAAGAGACTTGCCGGTAACGAGATTGAACAAGGTATAGGGATACTGACGATCGAATCTCAGGCAGGTAACATACCGATGGACAAAGGGAATTGCATACGAGATTGATTAAATCCCCGACATCGTGGTTCATCCGATGAGATCATCGTGGAACATGTGGAAGATAACATGGGTATCCAGATCCCGTTGTTGGTTATTGACCGGAGAGATGTCTCGGTCATGTCTGCATGGTTCCCGAACCCGTAGGGTCTACACACTTAAGGTTCGGTGACGCTAGAGTTGTTATGGGAAATTGTATGTGGTTACCAAGGTTGTTCGCAGTCCCGGATGAGATCCCGAACATCACGAGGAGTTCCGGAATGGTCTGGAGGTGAAGAATTATATATGGGAAGTCCTGTTTTAGTCGCCGGAATAATTTCAAGGGTTATCGGTATTGTACCGGGACCACCGAAAGGTGTCCGGGGGTCCACCGGGTGGGGCCACCTGCCCCGGTGGGCCAAGTAGGCTGAGCAAGGGAGGGAACCAGCCCCTAGTGGGCTGGTGCGCCCCCCAAGGGGCCCAAGGCGCCTAGGGTTAGAAACTCTAGGGGGTGGGGGCGCCTCCCACCAAACTTGGGGGGCAAGTCCGCCCCTTGGCCGCTACCCCCCTTAGATGGGATCTAAAGGGGCCGGCCCCTTTCACCCTTCACCTTATCAATAGAGGGGAGGTGGGAGGGCAGCAACACCCCTTCCCTGGCTCAGCCCTCCCCCTCTCCAACACCTCCTCCTCCTGCGTAGTGCTTGGCGAAGCCCTGTCGGAGAACTGCAAGCTCCACCACCATGTTGTCGTGCTGCCGGAGCTCTCCCTCAACTTCTCCTCTCCCCTTGCTGGACCAAGAAGGAGGAGACGTCCCCGGGATGTACGTGTGTTGAACGCGGAGGCGCCATCCGTTCGGCGCTAGATCGGATATTTCGTGATTTGAATCGCCGCGAGTACGACTCCATCATCCGCGTTCCTTCTAATGCTTCCGCTTAGCGGTCTTCAAGGGTATGAAGATGCACTCCCTCTCTCTCGTTGCTAGCATCTCCTAGATTGATCTTGGTGACACGTCGAATTTTTTTAATTTATTACTCTGTTCCCCAACAGAAATAATGACCAAAAACATTATAAATAATAGTAGGTAAACATGATGTAAAATGGACGTATCATGTACCCTTCTATGTCCTTCCTTATCCCCCACCAGAAGTCTCTAATCCTTCTCTCACACCTCTCGCAAAAATACTTTCGAGAGCATAAAAACACTCATCGTGAAGGTTGAGAGGGCTTGGACTACTGATTTGACATGAACTTCCTTAGCCGCATAAGACATGAACATCTTAGACCAGTCGTTACAGCATTTTCCAAACCTATCCATGATGGGTCGGAAGTGTTCATCCTTCATCCTCCCTTCAGGTGTGGGCAATCCTAAGTACCTGCTCTCGAAAACATCCGACTGTACCCCAAGAATAGTCTTGATTCCCTCTCTTTTTTCGGATGGGCATTGTTCGCTAAAGAGGATCGAGCACTTGCTTGCACTTAGCAGTTGTCCCGTGCATTTTTGGAAACTGTCCAGTACCTTCTTGATTGTCCCGGCATGGTCTATGGAAGCCTTGAAGAAGATTAAGTTGTCATCAGCGAATAGAAGATTAGAGACTCCTGGACTATTGCGAGTAATCTTGATGGGATTCGCCTTACCGGCCGAGATCTCATGATTTATCAGGTTTACCAACCCTTTGGCCCACAAACAAAAAAAAGTTAGGGCTGAGTGAATCCCCTTGCCGAAGTCCACTGGAGGGGTCGAATGGTTCCAATAGTTCGCCATTGCATCTAATTGAGTATCTCACCAATCGGGCACATTGCATCACCCAATTTGTCCATTTGTTATAGACACCACTCTTATGCAGCACGCCTTCCAGAAAACCCCAATCCACCCCATCATAGGCTTTGGCCAGATCCTACTTGGATGCACAATTGGTATCTCGGGGGTTTCTGCTATGCTGGATCCTATAGAAGCACTCAAAAGCAATGGTCACGTTATCTGTAATCAGTCCGCCAAGAATGAACGCGCTCTGGGTCTCTAATATGATTTCATCTAAGATAGGTCGTGACTGATTTACTAGGCACTTCGACACAACTTTGTAGATGACATTGCACAAACTAACCGGCCGGTAATCTTTCAGGAATTGAGGGTCTTTTCCTTTTGGGATAAGCACTGAGGCGTTCCTGAAGTGGTCAGTCCAATCCGGAGAGACAATCACTCTGTTGAGTCTAGCCCGGACATTTTTCCTCCCCTCCTGTTTGTTGTTGTAATTCCACACCGGCCCTCTGAATCCCAGATCAAACATGTTACAGCCAGCAAGAACTGTGCGAAAATTCTCCATATTATTCTTAGATCTTTTTGAGACAGAGAGATGTTCGGACTGCCACATAGTTTTGTTGAAATCACCAGTCATGAGCCAAGGCATATTAGTTGAATCCTTTATTCTCCACAGCAAGGTCCACATGTGATGACTCACATAGTTCTTATCTTCTTGCATCTCGCTTGAAGGTATTGGTAAATGCTCTGTTTGAAGCGATGTGGCATAAGCCCAATATAATGTTATCCCTTAATATTTGTCATTCCCAACCACTCGCCATCAATGTTGCAAGGCGAGAGGTGTTTATGAAACCTCACCAGCAACTCACACTCGTTGACCATAGCAATCCCACTGAGAAATGTCGTGGTTGGAGCAACATGGGTTCCCATCTTCTTTTGCCTTTTATTTTCCTTCTTGAGGGAATCTTAACTAAGTGGCGGTGATGCCCGTATCGATGACACGTCAATCCAGTACTTCAGGTCTCATATTTCCGCCACATAGTCCTCCATCACCCAGACATCTATAGGACGAGAAGGAAGCCCCGACGGAGGTGCCAGGTAGCAGGGAGACCAGACACACGCAAGTGAAAGTCACAAGAGATCGACCGACTCAAAAGGTGGACACGAGAGCAGGAACGTGTGCTCACCTGCGTAGCGTCGGGAAGACATGCGGTGGTGCATGCCGTCTTGTTCCATACTCGTATCCAAATCGTGCGGCCGACACCGCCGAAGCAAAGCACACGGGTCCTTGTACGATTTACGTACGGCTGTCCTCAACAGCTGTTCGATGAAACGCATGGATGAGTGAGATCACGTCATACGAGAATAATACGCACTCTTCATTGTACGCACAACATATTTGGTGCAGCGCCTCCCCTGCTTTGCTTCGGCCCTGTAAAGAGAGAAACGAGAGAGAGGAAGAGCAAATGATGGAATGAACAGTCCCTTTCATTGATGAATTTTGGGGTATATATACCCAGATACAAAGGCGGTTACAAAGAGCGGCTGCCAATAGTGGAACCGACATAAGCAGGGATTAACACTTTAATTAAACTAATTAATTAATTCCTAACACTCTCGCTAATCAATGCTTGTCTTTATGAATATACACCATCTTGATAAAGAGCCCTTCTTGTAAGTGTTTGCCTTTGAGAATGTTCATCATCTTCATCTTGAGAAAGACTTGTATAATCCTTAAAGTCTCCTCCAAAAACCATGTGGAAAAATATGAGGAGAATAGTGTAGATATGTTGCTAAAACTCTTTTATACCCATTGGGAAAAAAATAATAAGGAGAAAATGATGCAACACATAATGATTACTGTCTCTTGATAACTCATATGAGAAAAACCTTTGAGGAAGGATAAAACTCGTTGGTGAGTTTAGAGAACACTAAATATGCTTTGTATACTTTCCTTTAAAAACCCGATAGGAAAAAAACTTGAAAGTATAGCATATGATCTTAAAAAGATATTGCCTCATTAAAAACCGTTATGAGAAACTTTCAGAGAAAACTCGTAAGGGAAAAGAGTGCAATCTGATATGCCATTCAAAACTCCCTTAAAACCCAGTGGGAAAAATATAAGGAGAAAATGATAGCATATACACACACTTGCGTTTATATTGTCTCGTTAAAAACCTTTTATGAGAAACCATGAGGGAAAAACTCATCAAGGGGAAAATAGTACAATATATGCAATCTGATGATTGTTAACAAGTTATAGTTTGGGAGATTACTCCCCCTGAACTTTGCAAATCTGTAGGATGTGTCATACCAATTCCATTGACATCATCTTGACATTATGAATAATCTATAGGATTATTTCCTCACTTTTCTATAGTTCGCGAGGATAAGTAATTTCGAGCAATGTGTTTTTATGATATTGCTCTTCATATAACCTGCAGGTATTGAGTAACACAAGTGGAAGCATCTTGATAAATCAAGTTATGTGATTCTGATGAATCTCAACCACATGATTTTGAGTGTGGTTTATCATTCTGCTGAGCCATGCATATTTTTGCAATGCTTTTAGATAAAGCAATTATGCTAGAATGATAAATGGAAGTAGTCATTAGAGTCTATTTAGATGACTTCCATGAGGAGACTACTCCGATGAATTCAGTCATTGATGTGGCAATGTTGGGATCAAATAAAGAGCCAATATCATTTCATATATCATGGTCATATCTTGATTTTCCTGATGGAATTGCCCAAGATTTATTGTGAGCTTGAGATATAAGTTGATATTTCTTATATTGACCGTATACCTTTGTTGGGGGCTGCACTCTGAATAAAGATAGCTAACATAGCGCCAGGCCTGATGTAGTTTGCAATTATATGAGTACTTTGTCATTAATGAGATTCAGAACTCCAGGTCCTGATATCACTTCATTCACCCATAGGTATGAATGAATTATTACCCTATCACTACTAGGAAAAGGGCTATAGATAGGATTGATACTAATGGCGCACTTGGTAAGCAGTGCGCCACTACTATATACTAATGGCGCACCGGACGGAGGTGCGCCATTAGTGTGGAAGACACTAATGGCGCACCGGGCACAGGGTGCGCCACTAGTATTGAATTTTTTTTCCATTTTTCCATACACTCTAATGGCGCATGGTGCCAAAGTGCGCCATTACTAGTTCTACCAAGTAATGGCCCACCTTGTAAGCAGTGCGCCATTAGTATATAATTTTTTTTACTTTTTTCCAAAACTGCTAATGGCGCACCGTGTATATTTTCATGGACACATTTTGATCTCGATCTCGATCCCACCCGCACCCTCCCCCGCTAGCTCCACCGCCGCCGACGACCCACCGCAACCCTCCCCCGCTCCACCGCCGCCGACGAGCACCCAGCCCCCCGCACCCTCCCCCGCTCCACCCCGCCGATGATATTTCCAAGTAACAAATTTGAACATATTTTTTAAAAAACTATTACTGTTTTTATAAAAAATATTACTTTTATGATTTAAACAAGTTTGAACATATTTAAACACAAATAAATATAAAAAACAGCAATTAAATTGCATAAAAAATATTGGGGAGACTGGGAATCGAACCCAGGACCTCCTGGTGTGTGTGCTGCGTGCTGACCAGTCGGGCTAGTGGGTGGGTTATGTTGTAGATAGGGTTAGGTTGTAGATAGGGCTAGCGGGCTAGATTAGAACAAAATTCTAATGGCGCACCGAGCGATGGTGCGTCATTAGAATAGTCGTACTTATGGCGCACGATGTGGTGGTGCGCCATTAGAGTAGTCGTACACTAATTAATTCCCAATCTCTCTAATCTCTCCCCTGCCTCATCGATCTCACCCGCTGCCCCCCCCTCCCCCGTGTTCGCCGCCCCGCCTTGCTCCTCCCCCTCCGTCCGCCGCGCCTGCACGCCGTCGGCGACACCGCCGCCTCTCCTAGTTGTGGTCTTGTGCTGCCCCGACGCCGCCGCCCCGACCGCCGCCAGACTCCACCCCCGCCGCCCCCGCGCCCCCCGAACGGGATCGGCCGAGCGCATGCGCTAGGGTTCCTCACCCCACCGCCCGCTCCTCTCCTCTCCTCCTCCCTCCGACGAGCGAGGGCCTCCTCCGGCCCCTGCAGCAGCCGACAAGCGCGGCCCCGACGCGCCCACCCCGCCTGCCCCTACCGTCCTCCGCCACCGGTCATCTCCGCAGCAGCCGGCGAGCCAAGGACGGTGCCGTGACCCTCGCCGCCAACCCCGAGCTCCCCTGCTTCCTCTTTGCGCCGTCCAAGGTGAGCTTCCCTGCCCCTTCTCCCTCTCTCTCCATGTCCTGGACAGCAAGATCAAGAGAATTATGCTTTTAATTAAAATTATGCTTTAAACAGTAGAAACAAAAAACAGAGTATGGACCACTCATCCAATATTTTAAGTGTTCTGATTCATAAGTAAATCGCCTTAATTCATTCAGTGTAGGGGAAACTTAGAAGAGAATTCAACATCCTTGGTCTGTTTTATATGCAATTCATAAAATAAATTGCCTTCAATATTTTCCCTCAAGCAATGTTAAGCACCAACATATACTCCAAGTTTAATGTTTGACACAAATTCAGTTTAATGTTTGACACAACTGTCCAGTACCAAAGACTTAGGAGTATTGCAAAATATTAAGATAATGGTAACTGGCTTTTCTTCTTTTCGACAACACGAGGGTTGATGGTTTGATAGGCTCCTAACGGTTCATGTATCATCACTTACTGACATCCCAAACATATGCAGAAATATGCCTATATGGCCTAGACCTACAACTATCTCCTGCTATGGATGTTTGCTGAACCGAATAAATATGCCTATAAGGCTAGTACTAGTAGTGCTACTCTCTTACTGCCAGTGACAGTCTATCGAGGTCATTAACTCCAACTCAAGTGGGCATAATTCTCTGCAGTAGTATAGCACTTGCAGTAGTATGGCACTTGCAGTTTTACTATCAATAAAAATGATGTACTGCTGCTTTCAGTTAATTCAAATTAGCTAAAACCTTTTACTATCAAATAGTGCTAATGTTTACTCTATGAAATAAACTACTCCATGTCAAATAAACCTTGCTAGGTGAATCTTGTTTGCATTAGGAGTAGTTGCTGGAAATTTACTGAATTTTGTTATGTGCTTTGTGGTGCTAGTTTGCTGGGTTTTGTCTCCGACCATTGTGTTGTGATGAATTTGCAGGTACCCCGAGAGGCCCTTGAGTTTGCCGAATGTCGATTAACTTCCGTTCCGGCAAATTCGGATACTCCATATGTCCTATTTTCAGCAAAGGTAATGCTGAAATTTTCCGTGAATTTTAGCATTACTTTGCTAAAAATAGGACATATGGGGTACTTGCGAGTAATGCATGTTATCATGCATGGGTACTAATTGGTCTCTTCTGCTGCTTATCAGAGATGGCGGGAAGCAGCCACCGCCGATCTGCGACACCGAAGTACGAGTTGGATGCTTCCGAGTTCTTCACTATCATACTTGAGGCTTCAGTATCATCCATGACGCAGGTATATAAAATGAGAGATCTCCCCTTCACCCATCTCATTATGATATCTGTTGTTTGCTACATCACTCATTGTCCCAAACTGCGAGGCTGCTGACAGTTTTATGAACATCTTGATGGGTGAAGATCCGCCAAATAATGTGAAGCTGCGACAGGCGGCAGCGGGTTTCGCAGCGATGGGATGTGCAGTTGGCGATCAAGAAGGGCCACATGTACTTGTCTCGTGGGTGGGAGAAGTTCTCTGTGCCTCACGACCTGCAGTGGGGTACTTCCTTGTCTTGGTACGACAGCGACGCCAACATGCTCATCGTGAAGGTGTACAACAAGACTATGTGTCGCATGTGCTCTGCGCCGATGATGATGCTGGTACGTTCGCCTCTTCTTATTCCTCTACATTTGGCTTTCTCTCACATCGATTGTTAACGGTCATTGTTGCATTTTGGACGGTAGGAGCAGCAGCGGCGACATCTACTGACCAAAACAGCAGCGACTATGGCTGTAGTGAAAGCAGCAGCGATTCTGGCTATAGCGAAAGTAGCAGCGATTCTGGCAGCAGCATAGACAACAAGAAGGATGATCCGGACTGGAGTGCGGGAGAAGAGGAGCAGAGTGAGGATGAGGAGCTGCAGGATGACGATGGGCATCAGGCTGAGGATGACCTAGCGCTGGTGGTGGCTGACCAAGGGCAAGAGCTGGTGGTGGCTAACCATGGGCAAGTGATGGAGGTGGCTGAGGATGACCTAGTGATGGCCGTGCTTGAAGGTGGCCTCGCGATGGTGGTGGTGCCTGACAATGACCACGCACCGGTGGTGGCGTCGGCGACCCACAGCTGGGCGACATGACCACGCTAATTGTGGTAGAAGACTACATCCCACTACCTCCACTGCCTCCACCGCCTCGCCGCTCTAGGCGCATCAGGGAGAGGAAGGAGAAGAAGGAGAAGAACAATGCATGAGAACTGAACTTTGTCAGGTATGTCAGATCTCCTATAGGTTAGCTATCCAAAATGATATATATATATATATACTTAGTTACCTATGTTATTTCTAATATGCTTAGTTTCCTATAGGTTAGCTTCATTTTACCTAAGTTGGCTCTAATATACTAACTTAGAGCTTATATGCTTAGTTTCCTATAGGTTAGCTCCAAAATAACTTATGTTAGCACAAAGTGATCAAGTTTACATAATAAGCTTATAGTCCTTTTCTTATTCTTCTTCTTTTCCAAAATGACATAGGTTAGCTTCATTTTACCTAAGTTGGCTCTAATATACTAACTTAGAGCTTATATGCTTAGTTTCCTATAGGTTAGCTCCAAAATAACTTATGTTAGCACAAAATGATCAAGTTTACATAATAAGCTTATAGTCTTCTTCTTATTCTTCTTCTTTTCCAAAACTCTTCTTATTCTTCTTCTAGTGTTCTTCTTCTTCTAGTATTCTTGTAGTCTTCTTCTTTTTCTTCTTCTAACTTCTTGTTTATCATTTTGCAGATTTGATTTAATTGACGGAAGCTTGCGTGGATGGAGTGCTTCTTTTCCATTTGTGTTTTTATTTTGTATCAATGTGAAACTTTTGTGAATTGATGGATAACGGTGTTGGATGAACAATGTGAAACTTTTGTAACGATGGAACTATGTGTTGGCTATGTATGTATATATGATGAAACTTGTGTTGGATATGATTGCTATATGGATGCTTGTTGTATATATATGTGTTGAATATCTCATATGTGAAATAGTGACCTGAGATTAAGAAAAAAAATTAAAAAAGTTGTTACTAATGGCGCACTACCATGTGCTGCGCTATAAGTATAGCAGATAATAGTGGCGCACTGTGGGCAATACTAATGGCGCACTGCCTGGTGCGCCATTAGAATACCAGATTCTAATGGCGCACATGTGGTGCGCCATTAGAAAAAAATTCTAATGGCATGAGGCTAGTGGCGCACCAGCCATGCGCCATTAGAAGGCAAAACTGGTGCGCCACTAGCATGCCTTTTCCTAGTAGTGTATCAGGGTAGTATGACCATATTACATGTATTTTATGGGTATGATATACCCACATTGAACTTCTCGTGTACGCTTTGGATATATGTATACTGATATGTATTCTTGCGAGAATGCTCAAGTTGTAAGCTTAAGATAAATTTGGTCGAATCCAAATTTTCCGTCTTGAGATGATTTTGTGTATGTTTAGGTCTTGTATAGACATTGATGATGAGGTCATCAATATACACTGAGGTGATGAAAGGAAATCAAATTTGGGATTCCTTTATTAAATATGTAAGTAATCATCATTATTCCAGTAATCCTTTTGAAGAAGGAACTCCTTTAGTCGGTAGTACCATGATACGCCTCCAACGTATCTATAAATTTTGATTGTTCCATGCTATTATATTACCCGTTTTGGATGTTTATGGGCTTTACTTTACACTTTTATATCATTTTTGGGACTAACCTACTAACCGGAGGCCCAGCCCGAATTGCTGTTTTTTTCCTACTTCAGTGTTTCGAAGAAAAGGAATATCAAACGGAGTCCAAAGGGGATGAAACCTTTGGGAGCGATCTTTTCGGAACAAATGCAAACTAGGAGATTTGGAGTGGACGTCAAGCAGCAAACGAGGCGGCCATGAGGGTGCCCGGCGTGCCCCCCACCCTCGTGGGCCCCTCGTGGCTCAACCGACCTACTTCTTCCTCCTATATATATCCACGTACCCTGAAAACATCTAGGAGCACCACGAAAACCTAATTCCACCGCCGCAACCTTCTGTATCCGCGAGATCCCATCTTGGAGCCTTCGCCGGCGCTCCGTCGGAGGGGGAATCGACCACGGAGGGCCTCTACATCATCTTCAAGGCCTCTCCGATGAGTTGTGAGTAGTTTACCACAGACCTTCGGGTCCATAGTTATTAGCTAGATGGCTTCTTCTCTCTCTTTGAATCTCAATACCAAGTTCTCCTCGATCTTCTTGGAGATCTATTCGATGTAACTCTTTTTGCGGTGTGTTTGTCGAGATTCGATGAATTGTGGGTTTATGATCAAGTTTATCTATGAGAAATATTTGAATCTCCTCTGAATTCTTTTATGTGTGATTGGTTATCTTTGCAAGTCTCTTCGAATTATCAGTTTGGTTTGGCCTACTAGATTGATCTTTCTTGCAATGGGAGAAGTGCTTAGCTTTGGGTTCAATCTTGCGGTGTCCTTTCCCAAAGGAGCAGGGCAGCAAGGCACGTATTGTATTGTTGCCATCGAGGATAAAAAGATGGGGTTTATATCATATTGCATGAGTTTATCCCTCTACATGATGTCATCTTTCTTAATGCGTTACTCTATTCTTCATGAACTTAATACTCTAGATGCAGGCTGGAGTCGGTCGATGTGTGGAGTAATAGTAGTAGATGCAGAATCGTTTTGATCTACTTTTCACGGACGTGATGCATACATGATCATGCCTAGATATTCTCATAACTATGCACTTTTCTATCAATTGCTCCACAGTAATTTATTCACCCACCGTAATACTTATGCTGAGAGAAGCCAATAGTGAAACCTATGGCCCCCGGGTCTATCTTTTATCATATAAGTTTCCCATCTACTTTTATTTGCATCTTTTACTTTTCAATCTATATCATAAAAATACCAAAAATATTTATCTTATCTTATTATCTCTATCAGATATCACTTTCGCAAGTTACCGTGAAGGGATTGACAACCCTTTATTGCGTTGGTTGCGAGGTTCTTGTTTGTTTGTGTAGGTGCGTGGGACTTTTGAGGAGCCTCCTACTGGATTGATACCTTGTTTCTCAAAAACCGAGGGAAATACTTACGCTACTTTGCTGCATCACCCTTTCCTCTTCAAGGGAAAACCAACGTAGTGCTCAAGAGGTAGCAAGAAAGATTTATGGCGCTGTTGCCGGGGAGGTCTTCGCTCAAGTCAAGACATACCAAGTACCCATCACAAACTTATCTCCCTCGCATTACATTGTTTTCCATTCGCCCTCTCTTTTCCGTTCCCCCTCTTTTTCGCTTGCCTTCTTGTGTGCTCGTGTGTTAGTTAGTTTATTTTCATTGTTATGGCTAGTCCTCCTATCATCGTTAGTACTCCCAATCATGAAGTTCTTAATTTTAAACAAAGGGAGGGAGAAAATCTAAAAGATGCTTGGCATAGAATTTGCAATGCTCAAAATAGATCTGCTAGGAAGCAATCTACTTCCGTTCTTCTTCACAATTTTTATGTAGGCATTACTCCTTGGAATATATATATCCTTGATACCATAACCGGAGGGAATTTCTTGGGTAGCCATACTTTTGATGCTTATAATGCTATGTTAGATTTGTTTGGTCCACTCCCTCTTTTGGTTAATGGAACTGTTTTAACTTTGGAACATGTGATGCAAAGGCTTGAATATTGAAAATAAAGTTGCCACTGTTGAGTTAATTGAAAATTTGGATAAAAGATCCACAACCAAATTACCCAATATGGATCAAGGGTTGGAGTTACTATGAAATTTTTTTAAGAGAAAGAACCTATAGTTAACGAAAGAATAGATCTAGATTCTACAAGAATCGGTAAACTTGAGGATATTATTACCAACTTAGGGTCTGCCTTTTCATCTGTGAAAAATAAGCCAACTCGTACCAAAATTGCTAAATTTATGTATGTTCCTAAAAATAAGGGTGAATCTTCTAGTAAGGAAAATGCTGATCTCAAATCAATAAGTGTTCATCCCAATTTTCTCGCTATCATTACGGAACCTTTTGCTACAAACGAATTTCTAGATTTCTTGCCTAGGAGTTTAATCATTGCTAAAAAGAAAGAAACTCCTAAGGATTATAAGTGCTCTATTGAAGAACTGAATACGAAAGATAGCAATACTTAGATCTATTCTCGCTTTTATGCCTAGCTAGGGGCGTTAAACGATAGCGCTTGTTGGGAGGCAACCCAATTTTATTTTAGTTCCTTGCTTCTTTCTTCTGTTTAGTAAGAAATATTTCATCTAGCTTCTGTTTAGATGTGGTTTTACATTTTAATTAGTGTTTGTGCCAAGTAGAACCTATAGGATCATCTATGGTGATCGTTAATTTGATTCTGCTGAAAAACAGAAACTTTTGCACGCACGAGAATAATTTTAATAAATCACAGAAACGTGATTTTGCGTTGATTCTTTTTGAAGTAGATCAATAGACAAAATTCCCAGGACTTCCTATTTTGGTAGGATTTTTAAAGTTCCATAAGTATTCAAAAGTTACATATTGCTACAGACTGTTCTGTTTTTGACAGATTCTGTTTTCGTGTGTTGTTTGCTTATTTTGATGCATCTATGGCTAGTATCGGGTGGTATGAAACATAGAGAAGTTGGAATACAGTAAATTTGACACCAATATAAATAAAGAATTAGTTCATTACAGTAACTTATATGGTGTTTTTTCTTTCTTGCACTAACGGAGCTTATGAGATTTCCTGATGAGTTTTGTGTTGTGAAGTTTTCAAGTTTTGGGTAAAGATTTGATGGACTATGGAATAAGGAGTGGCAAGAGGCTAAGCTTGGGGATTCTCATGGACCCCCAAGATAATACAAGGACAACCAAAATCCTAAGCTTCGGGATGCCCCGGAAGGCATCCCCTCTTTCGTCTTCGTTTATCGGTAACTTTACTTGGAGCTATATTTTTATTCACCACATGATATGTGTTTTGCTTGGAGCGTCTTGTATGATATGATTCTTTGCTTTTTAGTTTACCACAATCATCCTTTCTATACACACCTTTTGGGAGAGACTCACTTGATTTGGAATTTATTAGAATACTCTATGTGCTTCACTTATATCTTTTGAGCTAGATAATTTTTCCTCTAGTGCTTCACTTATACTTTTTAGAGCACGGCGGTGGTTTAATTTTGTAGAAATTGTTAATCTCTCATGCTTCACTTATATAATTTTGAGAGTCTCTTAGAACAGCATGGTATTTGCTATGGTTATAAAATTGGTTCTAGAATGATGGGCATCCAAGTTGGGTATAATAAAAACTATCATAGAAAGTGAACTGGATGCTATGATCAATTTGATGCTTGATAATTGTTTTGAGATATGAGGATGGTGACATTAGAGTCATGCTAGTGGAGTAGTTATGAATTTGAGGAATACTTGTGTTGAAGTTTGTGATTCCCGTAGCATGCACGTATGGTGAATCGCTTTGTGTTGAAGTTGGAGCATGATTTATTTATTTATTATCTTACTTATGAGTGGCGGTCGGGGACGAGCGATGGTCTTTTCCTACCAATTTACCCCCTAGGAGCATGCGCGTAGTACTTTGTTTTCAGTGACTTGTAGATTTTTTTTCATTAAGTATATGAGTTCTTTATGACTAATGTTGAGTCCATGGATTATACACATTCTCACCCTTTCACCATTGCTAGCCTCTCTAGTGCCGCGCAACTTTTGCCGGTACCATACACCCACCATATACCTTCCTCAAAACAGCCACCATACCTACCTATTATGGCATTTCCATAGCCATTCCGAGATATATAGCCATGCAAATTTCCACCGTTCCGTTTATTATGACACACATCATCATTGTCATATTGCTTTTGCATGATCATGTAGTTGACATCGTGTTTGTGGAAAAGCCACCTTCATAATTCTCCCATACATGTCACTCTTGATTCATTGCATATCCCGGTACACCGCCGGAGGCATTCATATAGAGTCATATTTTGTTCTAAGTATTGAGTTGTAATTTTGAGTTGTAAGTAAATAAAAGTGTGATGATCTTCATTATTAGAGCATTATCCCAAGTGAGGAAAGGATGATGGAGACTATGATTCCCCCACAAGTCGGGATGATACTTTGGACTTTACAAAAAAGGCCAAATAAAAAAATGAGAGAAAAAGAGAGAAAGGACAATGCTACTATCCTTTTACCACACTTGTGCTTCAAAGTAGCACCATGATCTTCATGATAGAGAGTCTCCTATGTTGTCACTTTCATATACTAGTGGGAATTTTTTATTATAAGAACTTGGCTTGTATATTCCAATGATGGGCTTCGCCAAAAGGCCCTAGGTCTTCGTGAGCAAGCAAGTTGGATGCACACCCACTTAGTTTCTTTTGTTGAGCTTTCATACATTTATAACTCTAGTGCATCCATTGCATGGCAATCCCTACTCACTCACATTGATATCTATTAATGGGCATCTCCATAGCCCGTTGATACGCCTTGACGTGAGACTATCTTCTCCTTTTTTGTCTTCTCCACAACCACCATTCTATTCCACATATAGTGCTATGTCCATGGCTCACGCTCATGTATTGCGTGAAAGTTGAAAAAGTTTGAGAATACTAAAGTATGAAACAATTGCTTGGCTTTTCATCGGGGTTGTGCATGATTAAATACTTTGTGTGATGAAGATAGAGCATAGCCAGACTATATGATTTTGTAGGGATAGCTTTCTTTAGCCATGTTATTTTGAGAAGACATGATTGCTTTGTTAGTATGCTTGAAGCATTATTGTTTTCATGCCAATATGAACTTTTATTTTGAATCATTTGGATCTGAACATTCATGCCACAATAAAAAAAATTACATTGAGAAATATGCTAGGTAGCATTCCACATCAAAAATTCTATTTTTATCATTTACCTACTCGAGGACGAGCAGGAATTAAACTTGGGGATGCTTGATACATCTCCAATGTATCTATAATTTTTTATTCTTCCATGCTATTATATTACCCGTTTTGGATGTTTATGGGCTTTACTTTACACTTTTATATCACTTTTGGGACTAACCTACTAACCGGAGGCCCAACCCGAATTGTTGTTTTTCTTTTACCTATTTCAGTTTTTCGAAGAAAAGGAATATCAAAGGGAGTCCAAACGGGATGAAACCTTCGGGAGCGATCTTTTCGGAACAAATGCAAACCAGGAGACTTGGAGTGGACGTCAAGTAGCAAACGAGGCGGCCACGAGGGTGCCCGGCGCGCCCCCACCCCCGTGGGCCCCTCCTGGCTCAGCCGACCTACTTCTTCCTCCTATATATATCCATGTACCTTGAAAACATCCAGGAGCACCACGAAAACCTAATTCCACCGCCGCAACCTTCTGTATCCGTGAGATCCCATCTTGGAGCCATCGCCGGCGCTCCGCCGGAGGGGGGATCGACCATGGAGGGCCTCTACATCATCTCCAAGGCCTCTCCGATGAGTTGTGAGTAGTTTACCACAGACCTTCGGGTCCATAGTTATTAGCTAGATGGCTTCTTCTCTCTCTTTGAATCTCAATACCAAGTTCTCCTCGATCTTCTTGGAGATCTGTTCGATGTAACTCTTTGCGGTGTGTTGGTCGAGATCCGATGAATTGTGGGTTTATGATTAAGTTTATCTATGAGAATATTTGAATCTCCACTAAATTATTTTATGTGTGATTGGTTATCTTTGCAAGTCTCTTCGAATTATCAGTTTGGTTTGGCCTATTAGATTGATCTTTCTTGCAATGGGAGAAGTGCTTAGCTTTGGGTTCAATCTTGCGGTGTCCTTTCCCAGTGACAGCAGGGGCAGCAAGCCATGTATTGTATTGTTGCCATCGAGGATAAAAAGATGGGGTTTATATCATATTGCATGAGTTTATCCCTCTACATGATGTCATCTTTCTTAATGCGTTACTCTATTCTTCATGAACTTAATACTCTAGATGCAGGCAGGAGTCGGTCGATGTGTGGAGTAATAGTAGTAAATGCAGAATCGTTTCGATCTACTTGTCACGGACGTGATACATATATACATGATCACGCCTAGATATTCTCATAACTATGCACTTTTCTATCAATTGCTCGACAGTAATTTGTTCACCCACCGTAATACTTATGCTGAGAGAAGCTACTAGTGAAACCTATGGCCCCCGGGTCTATCTTTTATCATATAAGTTTCTCATCTACTTTTATTTGCATATTTTACTTTTCAATCTATATCATAAAAATACCAAAAATATTTATCTTATATTATTATCTCTATCAGATCTCACTTTTGCAAGTTACCGTGAAGGGATTGACAACCCCT
The DNA here is from genome assembly GCA_021437245.1 of Aegilops speltoides. NCBI lineage: Eukaryota > Viridiplantae > Streptophyta > Magnoliopsida > Poales > Poaceae > Aegilops > Aegilops speltoides. The sequence continues at coordinate 552,363,900 of CM038147.1, read as the reverse complement.
TTATCGCGTTGGTTGCGAGGTTCTTGTTTGTTTGTGTAGGTGCGTGGGACTTTTGAGGAGCCTCCTACTAGATTGATACCTTAGTTCTCAAAAACTGAGGGAAATACTTACGCTACTTTGCTGCATCACCCTTTCCTCTTTAAGGGAAAACCAACGCAGTGCTCAAGAGGTAGCATACCATATGATCCTCGACTATTTAAAGTCATAGAGTGACTTATGAAGTTTTACACAAAACTTGTTGTGATTTGCTTTGGATTCGAAAGTATAAGCCCTTCAGGGACTTCAATAGAGATTTCGAAAATGAGTGACTCATATAAGTATGTAGCCACTTCATCCATCAACTACATGGATAAAACTATTATTTTTATTGCCAATGATATTTAGTATTGAAACACAATTCCACTCATAATAAGAGAGTACGTTACATCGTAATCGATGTTAGGTCTCTGCGTGAACCGTTTTGCTACAAGCCTCGCTTTCTTACCACCTCATTGACGTTGACTATGAATGAGAAGTTTTTTTAAGTATTCCATATGGAACATACTTATGAGGAGTAGGTATTACCGCGGTAAATACCACTCGTTTGTAGAGCTAGTGCTATTCTTCATTACTTGCTTCCTTTTAAGTGAACCAATATGAGTGCAAGAGGCGCTCTACCATGGATTTTGGCTCAGGGCCCAAAAGGTTTTAGCAATTTGAGAAGAAATACATGCCAACAAATGTAGTCTTTAGTTTACATGATTCTAATGGAATCATTGAAGTTTGTGGATAATATATTTATTTCTTTTTAACTCCTTGTGATTTCCTACAACAAATGGAGTCAAGGTGTTTCGATGTCCTGGCATCAAAACTTTTGTGCACAATTATGCCGGGTTTTGAATGATGAGTGTCCTATGAGGTCTCTTTAAACTTGATGTTGAATTACATTTACTGGTTGAGAATTTGATTTCCTCTATTTCCGTGGAAGCATATGAGAAGTTATATCTCATATGTTGTCAGATTTTCTTCCCCTCTTGCTCTCATTAGGGGAGGAGAGTGGTTTATCAAGTACCTCCACTCTTTCTGACACTTCACTGCAGGAATATATAATTTAGTAACACCTTGTTAACAGTAAATGTATGTGGCAGATTTGCAATGTGTTGCAAATATATGATTCTCTAAACTTCTAATTCGGATTCTTTGAGTACGTGTATATAAGGATTGAATGTCAATAACATTCTCATTTATTTCTCGGCATTCTTTGTGGTACTTATCTCCCCCTACTGCCGGAAAATATACTTATTGCTGGTGCAATCAGCATACAGGCTGTGAATAATTTTGATTGACGGATAAATTGTTATTCCTCACATATATCCCTAATTTTCTATGAGTGCCCACTGATGTACGTTGGAGTGGTGATATCGGTATGTAACCGAATTATCGCAGATGGGAAATATTTTGTTGATTTCCACGTAGTTACTACAAGGGAAAAGTAGTATGATATGCAGTTGGTATGATTTAGATCATACTTATGGTGTGTAAGGCCGTATGTGTCTAGCAAGAGGCTGGTAAATTTACAATTCTTTAAATTGGTCATGTAATTCATTTGACTACCTTTGATAAGAAATTTAGTTAAACCATTCTGGGTATGTACATACGGTACTGAATGTAATCAGAAAATTCTCGTGAAATGAGTTTAACGACATTGTCCATTCGAATGGGTTTATCCTTTGTTCAGGAGAATTTGCTCCTGCTTTGATAAGTTAAGCAACCGGGTAAGATCATGGTTATGTGTGATAAGAGACACACTTAAAAACATTTTACGAATGTGTATATGAGTACCATGAATTATCTAAATTACCCCAGATAATGGTTCAACATTCCACGTATATCTTTTGAATGTGTTCAAGAAAGAATGAGTGGCTCTTTAAGAATTTTAAGGTGAGAGTTCCTTTAAAACAGATTTCTCCTATGGCACATGTGGTGCACATATAATCTGATGATATGTGGAATGTTTTGCAACTTGTTAAGTTGTGACCAACAGAATTATCAAATAATTTTCTAATCATCCCCAAACCAGGATGGCTAAGGCTATAAAGCCTAATATTTATTTTATTAATACTTAGAAAATCATTGTGTACGCAACAGTATTGAGTATGAATTGAAACATACATTCAAATTTACCGAATATTGTATCCAAGGAAAATGATATTGGACAGTTTACTACATGTAGTAGTACAAGTATAGGCTAATAATATGTTGGATAATTAGGAGATTACCTGAGGTCTCCAATATTATTGAGTGCAAATGTGTTCATCCTCCATTTTCTGCACTAGATTTTGGTCCTCCTTCTGATGAAGATTCTGAGAACAATCCTTTACCAGAATCTGGTTGTTATTTGCTAATTTTCAAATTTATCCCATTGAACCTATTGGACTTTTAATAAATTTGTGGTGTGGTTCGGCCATATGTTTGAGGGTTTGGTAATCATAGGTACAATATTTATATAACCACACATTTGACATAATTGAGAGTTATCTTTTGATCATTTGACCATATGTTTGAGGGTTTGGTAAACGGCAGGAGAGCATGCTTGCGGGTGGTCGGATTGCAGATATAGAACCGGACTCCCCGGTAGACGGCGAGGAAGCCATCACAAGAGGCATGGACTAAATCTCGCAGCAGGATTTACGACACCGAGGGAGCAAAGGCCAGATCTGCTGACTGGTGGCTCCGGCGAAAACGGCGTCACGCAAGGTGACGAAGCTGGCAAGCCGCCGCTCCCATCGATGATGGGGAGCGACGGCTGTCGGCGGCGTTGCTCCACCATGAACTCCGGCGTGGAGGTCGCGCTGTGCCACGACGTGCGGACAATGCGACAGCGGCCGATGTCCTTGGGAGGCAGCAGGGTGAGGATCTTGCCGACGATGATGTCGTCTGGCAGGTCGTCGAGCAGGGTCGCACCTCTCATGTCCTTCATGGTGCTCCGCCACGTCGGCCGTTGGGTAACCTACAAGAAGCAGCAGGCTTAAGGAAAACCCAAGATGGAGCGCAGTCTTGGCGGCCGGATTAAATTAAGGACCGAAGAACGGGGGCTTGTCAACTTATGAGAGGGAGATGTAATATATGGCAATCTTAATGGCTGTTAATCACCGGTGTTCCTATCTGCAAGGGAGTGAGTTTGTCATCCAGACTGACCAGAGTGCTTTGTCTCACTTGAATGATCAACGGTTAGTGACGCCATGGCAGAGGCGTGCTTATACCAAGCTCATGGGGCTGCAACACAAAGTGGTACACAGAAAAGGGACTAAGAACAAAGAGGCTGATGACTTATCTCGACGGGATGTTGAGGTTTTAGTTGTCTCTGTCGCAATGCCAATGTGGCTGGATGAAGTGGTGCAAGACTACCAGTCAGATGACAGTGCAAAAGAAATCTTGCTTCGCTGTAGTGAATTGGATGACCCTAACTCAAATTACATGGTTCGGGATGGGGTGATTCTTTACAAAGGCAGAGTGTGGATGGGGGCTAACACAGCCATGCAACAGAAACTCTTGCACGCTATCCATGCTAGTGTCATGGGGGTCACTCTGTCATTCATGCCACCCATGACAGGCTCCGGTGTCTTTTTGCTTGGCCGGGAATGAGGCAAGATGTGGTGAAATTCGTGTCCGAGTACAGTATTTGCAAACAAGCAAAAACTGAATAGGTTTGTCCACCCAGACTACTCAAACCTCTGTCCATTCCCGCTCACGCCTGGCACATAGTTACTCTGGATTTTGTGGAAGGGTTACCGGTGTCCAGAGGCTATTCGTGCACATGGTGGTGGTGGATAAGCTGACCAGGTATGCTCATTTCATTCCGTTAGCACACCCGTTCACAGCCTTGCAAGTCGCTACTGCGTTCATGACCCATGTCTACAAACTTCATGGGCTACCTTATGCCTTGGTCTCGGACCGCGACAAGGTTTTCATTAGTGCCTTGTGGAAGGAACTGTTTAAGAAGGCTGGTACTGAACTCCGGATGTCATCCGCTTATCACCCGCAGACGAATGGGACCATGGAGAGAGTTAATCAGTGCATGGAGACTTACTTCCGTTGTTTTGTTCACTCCTGCCCGCAAAGATGGTTCCAGTGGCTGCACCTTGCTGAGTTCTGGTACAACACGACCTCTCATTCTGCACTGCAAGCTTATCCGTTTGAGGTACTTTATGGGCATCCCCCTCACCATTTCGGGATCATTGATGTGTCTGCTTCAGCTCCAGTGGATTTAGTCACTTGGCATGAGGAAAGGGAAGTGATTACCGCTCTATTGAAGCAACAGTTGGAGCGATCCAAGCAGAGAATGAAAGACCAAGCGAACAAAGATCGTTCCGAGAGAGCTTTTGCAGTGGGGGACTGGGTGTATGTGAAGCTACAGCCTTATGTTCAGGTCTCGGTCGCAGCTCGAGCTAACCACAAGTTGTCCTTCAGATATTTTGGGCCTTTTCAGGTGACGGCGCGGATTGACGCGGTGGCGTATCGCGTCCAACTTCCAGAAGCCAGCCGAGTTCACCCGGTGTTCCACATGTCCCTAGCTACTGCGAGTTGCTCTACCACGGAACACTGATGTGGTCTCTATTCTTCCGGAGCCCCCATTGGCACATGCAGCGCCGGACTTCCCCGAGCGTGTGCTCGCTCGTCGGGTCGTCACCAAAGGCCATGCGCAGCTTCCTCAGGTGCTGATCAAGTGGTCATCTCAACTGGAGGCGTTGGCAACCTGGGAAGATTTCTTCGAGCTTCGGAGTGATGAGAATTAGCACACAAATGCACTTGTGGTTAACTGAAAACTGTAGCAGAAACAAGTAATCTCAGCACCACATCATGTACTAATTCAAGGATCGTTGCTTAGCACAGAAGGAAACATATGCAGCAGCATATATGGAGGCAGAAAATGTTACTCAGCAGGCAAGACACTCCTCAGCCTAGTGTCTTGTGGTGGGAGTAAGTTTTCCTGGCAGCATCAAGCATCAACAAAGAGGCACCAGATTTTTACGTGGAAAACCCCCAACTTGAGGGGAAAACCACGGGCCGAAGCCACCCAAATCCTCTTCCACTATTATTAAACGTGGGATACAACAAGTTCTTCTCTAGACAGCACTAGAGGATCTCATACATCAAGATTTCTGAATCTTGGATGAACACAACAGGATTTGGAGCTCAAGAACTAGGGATTGGAACAATCTCACCAAGGATGGTGGAACCGAAGCTTGAAGGAGACAAGGTAGTGGATCTGGACCATCACAACCTTGGGGAGGAGCTCCCTTGCTTCTTCCTTCAATCTTCCTCTTCTTCCCTTGCTCTCTTGGTTTTCTCTCTTCTTCTCTCTTGGAGGATGAACTGATTTTCGTCACACTTGGTGGTGGCTGCTGGATGGACGGTAAAGCATCCCCATCCACACATGTGCAAAGTCCAAAATGACCCTAGGTCATAACCCTAATGGGTAGTGGGCTTTTGCACCTCTTTGGGCTGCCTAAAAGGCCTCAAATGGTCATCTCCTCACAGCCCACATGAGGAGGATATCCCAACAAATCTCCCCCTCCGACTCATGAGGGGGGCAGTGCCATGCCCGCTACTTTGCAACATGCTTGTAGCTTCTCATTTGGCAATATCTTCGTCATCATATCCGAACCATTGTTGTCGGTATGGATCTTCTCAAGTTTCAGCAACTTGGAACTCACAACATCTCGAATCCAATGGTACCTCACATCAATGTGCTTTGTTCGAGAGTGATAGCTTGAATTCTTGGCAAGATGAATAGCACTCTGACTGTCACAAAACAGAACATACTTCTCTTGCTTCATACCGAGCTCTTGCAAGAAGTTCTTCATCCACAAAACTTCCTTGCCAGCATCAACTGCTGCAATGTACTCAGCTTCTGTAGTTGATGTAGAAACACATTTCTGCAATCTTGATTGCCATGACACTGATCCCCATGCATAAGTCATCAGGTATCCGGATGTGGACTTCCTACGATCCTTGTCACCTGCATAATCTGCATCTGTATAGCCCTGCAATACAGGATCACCTCTTCCAAAGCATAGACAAGATGTAGGAGTACCCTTGAGATACCTGAGAATCCACTTCACTGCTTCCCAGTGAGCTTTACCTGGATTTGTCATGAACCGGCTAACAACTCCAACTGCATAGGCAATGTCAGGCCTAGTGCATACCATGTCATACATCAAACTGCCCACAGCAGATTGGTAAGGTACTTTCCTCATTTCTTCTTTCTCCTTCTTGCTTGTAGGACATTGCTTAGAATTCAGTTTGTGATGGCCTGCAAGCGGAGAGATAACAGATTTTGCATCTTTCATATTCACTACAAGGATAACCCCTATAAAGCAACAAAAATTCTACAACATTTTGACTATATGTTGCAAATTTTACAGTAGATACGATTATAGAGGTTGCAGCATATGCGTTGCAGATTTGCAGCTCATGACCCTACCGTGGTACATATGTATATGGAAAAAAAACAGAGAAGAGGATAGAGACGCGTCAGAAACAGAGCCCCGATTCCCCTCATCTCTCCCAAATCGCCGCCTCCCACCGCCTAGGCGCCTCGTCTCCCTCCTTGCCGCCGGACCTCCTCCTTCCCTCCTCCCACCATGCAACTCCGGAGGCCGCCGGATCCGCCGCATCCCACCCACCCATCCCTTTCGCGTCCCATCTCTCTCTATCTTCACGCGGGTCCTCGCTGCGCCACCTGCGGTGACTCATTGAGGCGATGTCCGGCGAGTTCCGCCACCGCGAAGCACAGCCCGAGATCCCCTCGCACAGCAGTGCCCCTCCCATCCTGCTCGATTCGGCGCTCGCGACTATCGAAACCCACCCGCAACCCTCCCCCATGGCTAGGGTTTCGAGCGTCGGCTCCGCTGCCGGTGGCCATGTGGTCCTCCTGTCGCCCGGTGAGTGCATCCCCTGACCTGGCTTCGTCCTATATCTCCCCCTTTCTCCAACCTCTGCTCTTCCCTTTTCCTATAGATGTGTAGAGAGGAACGGCCAGTGGACAGCCTTGTTGTTGCTGGGGACGAAACAGCCATGTAGCTTCCTCCTCCTCCGCCTCCTATGGCTTCAGGTGAGTTGGTCCACTCCTCTTCTCTGCCCTTGTCCGTGGCACATCAGGAACGGTAGTGACTTCAAATCAACCACGAGTTGCATATTCTTTCTAGGGCAACAACATTGCAGGGAACGGTTCTCTTTCCAGTAAGCGATTCTGAAGCCCATCTACGTCTTAGAGCAGTAACCAGTGTGTTTGGGGTAATTTGTACAGAATACACCTAGGTATGGTTAAAAATCAGGCCAAGGTCTAATTAATACAGTATCTCCCCAAGGCCCCAATCCTTTTTCTTTTCCAATCTTTAATATTCTCCTGTTTCAGGTTTTGACCATGCAAAAATCCAACATATATCTTTTATTTAGGCTAATCACTAAACCAATCTAACGATGGTTCATGCGGCCTTCGAGGTGTAGCACCGGCAGTTTGAAGCAGATTAGGCAGCCGCAGGCGTCTTTGCGGCGAGGCTGTCTGAGTGAAGGAACTGGCGGCTAGGTGATTCAAGTTCTATTCTCCATCCTTGATGGCTGGTGATTCATGTTCTATTCTCCATCCTTTAAGCTCACAATAGAAGAAAGAACCATGCAATCGACTTGATCACTATTGTTTTATCAAGCAAAAAAATATATGTTTTGTACGTGTGTATTGATGAGTACTCCTCTTGACTCAATTGTGTTGTAGGGAGTGACATCATCTAGTTGGGGTGGTCTGCAGCTCTGATCGCCTCCAGCAGTGCCACGTAATCAAACTTCCAAACAGTAGTGCTGCACTACTGCCTCCGGACAGCCATTTCACTTTTATGTTTACAGGTGGCTTAACATAATCATTTGTTGTGTTTCACTTAGAATATTTGAGTGATGTACGTGTTTATTTCAAAAAACATTTCTGAATGAAGCTTTGCATATAGTATAAGACAACAAATATTCATGTACATTAGCTTTAGTTTTTTTTTGTTAACTTGAAAGTGTGGTTTCCTTTTTTTAACCGAACTCACTAAAGTATGGGATCCATTTGGGGTTTCTAGACTGCTAATTTGATGACCAGACAAGATTTAGACTCCTGCTATATAATTAAAGGAAATCACAATATTGACCAATATCCTCTGTATTTTTACAGTCCCCGGACCCCTGACTTTTTCATATAAATTATAATCTGGAAACTTTATTTATAGGAATGATAAATAGTATGTATAAATGCCATTATTGAGATAAGTTTATTGCGGCCACGTGGAAACCAACACAAGTACACATGTAATATTTCTCGATTAGTCTAAAGTATGCTTCTTTTAAAATTTACGGTTCTAAGATTTTTTTTCTTATATAAAATGTTCCAGTTATATATGGCAAACTGAAATTGTCTAGCCCGTGCAGACGCATGGGTTGATGACTGGTCTAACTAACTTGAGGATAAATTCATTGAGCCTAGTAATTAGGGCACATAGAACGGGAGGAATATAGCTTGCTCTTCTTTTATTAAGTAGGAATGGAACTTGATGAAGCTTTACTTGTCTTGCGCTGTTCTGAGATGCATGCGACACCTGCAACCTTTTTCCTTTGGTTTTGTAGCTGCATGCAACAACTGGATTTAGGGGGACGCCCTGGAGCAAGTCGAGTTTGTGGAGCAAGTCATGGAAGATGCCATGGAAGGTATACTCTCTCATCTGTAGGTTTCACACAAAACAGTTTGACTGTAGGTGTACAGAATTAGCAATGGATCTCTAGGCTGGTGATGACTGTAAATTCATTTCAGTGCATTTGGGGCTTTAGGTTTTTCCAAAGCATGGTGAGCACCTGTAGGTTTGTCTGTTTCCTGTTGGATGACTGAAACCAACTAGAGCTAAATGTTTTTGTTCTTTTTTAGATGACTAAAACCGTTTTGGTTCAGTTTGTTAACTAACCGGAGAAGAGAAGTGGTATTGTCACTCACATTGCCCTTGAATGCACAGCAGCAGTTAGGGTACTGTCCATATAATTTTACTGACCCATGTTGCTCTGCAGGCTGTGTCATATATTGTGGCGTTTGGATTGACAACTCTCACTCATGCTGGTATCTTTTCATAACCGTAACAGGGACGTAGCTCTTGCTACCGTTGTAGGTTGTGATCCTAAATCTAAACTTGATGGTGCTGAAATTAGAAATGAATTCTGTAGTGCATGTTGATGTGGCACTCGTGAAAACTGAAGATTTGGTACGGAGTCACAAAACAGCAATACTCTCGGTAATGCATAGAAAACAAAGATTGATGGCCTTCAACCTTTGTACGTGTCTAATATCTTAGCCTCTATCACTACTTGCATCATATCAATGCATTGTGTGTTAATGGTTCATTTTGTTATTTTCTTTGTAGATTCAAAAGATACATGGATGATTATATGGGTGCATGGCAAGTATACTGGAATGATGATGATGATGATGATGATGACGACGATGACTATTTTCATGCTGATGATGGATGCTTCCAGTTTTAGTTAAGTTGTTGGGATGCTATTCCTGCTGGATGATGTTCCTCGGTTAAGTTTTAGGGATGTTGGTGGATGCTTTTTTTTATAAGTTTCTCTGTCAAGAAAATATTCAAATTATGCATCACATTTGGATGATGTTCCTCCTGTAATATCCACTATTGTAATCCAACAGTTTTATCCAATATATGGTTTCTTCCTCTTGTGAGTATATTCTCTTATTTGTTTTCCTCACTTGATATACATAATTATTGTTGTAATGTTGAGCACTAATTTAATTGCTGGAAATACATGTATAATATTATTCACATTATACATGTAACAACATCTGAAGCGTTGCAAATTCTCTATTGCTAAGCAATGACATTTGCATTCTCGTATATAAGCACCAACGTATAAAAGTGTTGTGAAAGTCGGTCTTAAGTGTTGTACTCCTGCAACAGTTCATTTTACCAACGGTCGTATAAGCGTTGCATTGTGCGCTAGCAACACTGGATAAGGCTACGCATCTCAAACCGTTGGTAAAGACACTAACAACGCATATATGGACTTCTAGATACGAAAAGATGCATTGCTAGAGGTGGGTTCCTGTTGTAGTGATTGAACCTTTCAAGTACCTTCTCAATGTATCTTTCCTGTGAGAGCCAAAGGAGCTTCTTTGATCTATCACGGGAGATCTTCATGCCAAGTATTTGCTTAGCTGGTCCTAAATCCTTCATGGCAAATGATTTACTCAATGCCTTCTTGAGGAGAGCAATCCTCTTTGTGCCATTTCCAACAATCATCATATCATCAACATACAACAAGAGAATAATAAAGTCACCCTTGGCGTACCTCTTCATAAAGACACAATGGTCAGGTTGTGCTTTATGGTAACCAAGCCCAGTCATAAAAGACTCAAACTTCTTGTACCACTGCCGAGGAGCTTGCTTCAAGCCATACAAGCTCTTCTTCAATTTGCAAACTAAGTGCTCCTTGCCTGCAACCATGAATCCCTCTGGCTGCTCCATGTATATCTCCTCCTCTAGATCACCATGCAAGAAAGTTGTCTTCACATCAAGTTGTTCAATTTCCAAGTCCATGGTGGCAGCCATGCCAAGCACAACTCGGATCGAAGACATCTTGACCAATTGGAGAGAATATCTCACTATAATCAATGCCCTTTTTACATTGAATCCTTTCACAACCAATCGGCCTTGTACCTTGGATGTGAGGTGTTTTCTTCATCTTCACTCTGACACCCACTTGTTCTTGAGTGCTTTCTTGCCCTTTGGCGATTACACCAACTCAAAAGTATCATTCTCATACAAGGAATTCATCTCATCTTGCATGGCTTCGACCATTCTTCTTTGTTCTCATCGGACATTGCCTCCTCATAGCATGAGGGCTCACTGCATCATCATCAACACATATTGATGTGGTGGATACTTAGAAGAAGGAATGCGACCTCTTTCACTTCTTCTTTCTTTGCTGCCGGTGGTGGATCGGTGGATTTTTGTTGGCATCATCATTACCAACTTCATCATCATCATCACTTGATGGCTGCTCGCCACTTTGACTTGTCTTGCCTTGATCAGTTGCATCTCCACTGTCTTGGTGTCATCATCTCCCCATGATTGTCATGCACGAGAGGAGGACGGATTGGATCCATGTCAACCTGAGGTGTGTTGGTCATTGGCTTCTCTGGTTTCCCAATATCTTTTATTGTTTCATCTTCAATGAACACCACATCTCGGCTTCTCACAATCTTTCTATTGGCTGGATCCCACAACCTGTAGCCAAACTCTTCACTTGGTTGGCTGAGGTAGATGCACTGTTTTGTCTTGCTATCAAGCTTGGATCTCTCGTCCCTTGGAACATGTACAAATGCCCTACAGCCAAAGACCTTCAAGTGCTTGTATGATACCTCCTTCCCTGACCAAACTCTCTGAGGAATATCACCTGCAAGAGGAACTGATGGAGATAGGTTAACCACATACATAGCATTCATCAAAGCTTCAGCCCAAAATGAATTAGGTAAATGAGCATGAGAGAGCATAGCTGTGACCCTCTCTGTGAGTGTCCTGTTCATTCTCTCTGCAAGACCATTGAGCTGGGGTGTCTTTGGTGGACTCTTCTCAAGCCTGATGCCAACATTTCTGCAATACCTTTCAAAAGGAACTCTGTATTCACCACCATTGTCTGATCTCACGCACTTCAATTTCCTGCCAGTTTCTCTTTCAACTTTGGCATGGAACTCCTTGAAGGCTTCAAACGTTTGGTATTTGTGTTTCAGCACATACACAAAAACCTTTCTGGAATGGTCATCAATAAAAGTCACAAAGTATAATGCTCCACCATGAGATTTTTCAGTCATGGAGCAAACGTCAGTGTGCACAATATCAAGAACATTATCTGCACGATGTGGAGAGAGTGTACGAAATGCAGCCCTGTGTTGTTTGCCAGCAAAACAATGTGCACAGGGTTTCAAGGATATACCTTTCAACTCAGGGAGGTGCTCCATGCGAGCAAGAGCATGCATGCCCTTCTCACTCATATGCCCAAGCCTCTTGTGCCACAATTCAACCGAAGTGTCTTTTTCCACAACATTCAACACCTCATTGCACAACTTGGTTTTAGTCACATAGAGATTACCTTGCTTACTTCCTCGAGCCACAATCAAAGAGCCTTTGGTGAGCTTCCACTTTCCTTCACCAAAATAACTAGGATGTTTGATATCATCAAGCTTGCCCACTGACAACAAATTCAGCCTTATGTCGGGAACATGCCTCACATCATCGAGCACCAATCTGCAACCTGTGTTTGTTTCAATGCATATAGAGCCCTTGCCAACAATTGCTGACGAACCACTATTTCCCATCCTCACTTGGCCAGTAACACCACTAGTGTAAGATGTGAAATACTCCTTGTGTGATGTGATGTGAAAGGATGCACCTGAATCCACAACCCAACTCATGGCATCATCACGAACAACACTATAGCAATCTTCATCTTCAATGACTAGATAGTCCTCATCTGTTGCGGTCATGGCTGAACTGCTCTCAGCCTTTTGCTCGGTTTTCTTTGTGATTTTCCCCTCTGCAAGCTCTCTTTTGTACTTCCTGCACTCGCTCTTTATGTGTCCCGGATTGCCACAATGAAAGCAAGTGATATCTTTTCTCTGTTTTGACTTTGATCTCCCCCTGGATTTGCTTTTGCCTTGCTGAAATCTTGTATTGCTGCGTCCACGGTTCTCATTCTTCCCATGGGTTTCAGCCACATACGCATCAGAAGAAGAGGCATCACCCTTTTCCTTCTTTCTGGCTTCTTCATTCAGCATACTGTTCTTCACCATATCCAAAGTCAGCTTCCCATCCGGAGCTGAATTGCTAAGTGACACAACAAGCGTGTTCCAACTATCAGGCATGGAACTCAGCAGCAACAATGCTTGCACCTCATCCTCGAAGTTGATCTTCATGGCTGAAAGTTGATTTATATGGCATTGGAAGACATTCAAGTGCTCAATCACACTTGTGCCATCTCGGTACTCAAGCTTTGCAAGTCTTTTGATCACCGAGGCCTTGTTCATTGATGTCTTCCTCTCATACATGGACTCTAACTTCTGCCACATCTCATATGCATTTGTGTCATTTGCAACATGGTGGAAAATATTGTGGTTGATGTACAACCGAATCATACCTACTGCCTTTCTGTGCAACACTCTTCATTCTTCTTCGACACCCGTGGGTATCTTGTCTTTCACAATTGGCTCATACAAATCCTTGCAATAAAGGATGTCTTCCATCATGGGCTTCCATAATGAGTAATTGGAAGAATCAAGTTTTATCATGCCACTTGTAGTAGCGCTTTCGTCCAAAGCCATTGTGAACAGCTCTTCCAGCAACAATGAAGCAACTGGGATTTGCAACCTTCTAAGCAACCAAGGCTCTGATGCCACTCTGATGAGAATTAGCACACAAATGCACTTGTGGTTAACTGAAAACTGCAGCGGAAACAAGTAATCTCAGCACCACATCATGTACTAATTCAAGAATCGTTGCTTAGCACGGAAGGAAACATATGCAACGGCATATATGGAGGCAGAAAATGTTACTCAGCAGGCAAGACACTCCTCAGCCTAGTGTCTTGTGGTAGGAGTAAGTTTTCCTGGCAGCATCAAGCATCAACAAAGAGACACCAGATTTTTACGTGGAAAACCCCCAACTTGAGGGGAAAAACCACGGGCCGAAGCCACCCAAATCCTCTTCCACTATTATCAAACGTGGGATACAACAAGTTCTTCTCTAGACAGCACTAGAGGATCTCATACATCAAGATTTCCGAATCTTGGATGAACACAACAGGATTTGGAGCTCAAGAACTAGGGATTGGAACAATCTCACCAAGGATGGTGGAACCGAAGCTTGAAGGAGACAAGGTAGTGGATCTGGACCATCACAACCTTGGGGAGGAGCTCCCTTGCTTCTTCCTTCAATCTTCCTCTTCTTCCCTTGCTCTCTTGGTTTTCTCTCTTCTTCTCTCTTGGAGGATGAACTGATTTTCGTCACACTTGGTGGTGGCTGCTGGATGGAGGGTAAAGCATCCCCATCCACACATGTGCAAAGTCCAAAATGACCCTAGGTCATAACCCTAATGGGTAGTGGGCTTTTACACCTCTTTGGGCTGCCTAAAAGGCCTCAAATGGTCATCTCCTCACAGCCCACATGAGGAGGATATCCCAACACGGAGTCGATTCCCGGGAGCTGCGGCTTGGGGACTAGCCGTTTTTGAAGACCGGGGGATGTCACGACACCCACTACTACCTCATCCGTGCGTCAAGGCCCGCCAACCGACGGAGTGAAGACCCGGCCCAGGAGAGCCAAGAGGCCCAACAGGGCTATTCGACCCAGCCACCTAGGAGCTGGGTGGGTGAGTCGATAAGTAGGTGTGAGCCCGGTGTGTAGGGCACGGCATTGTACTCGGCTAACTCTCTTCCCGTTTTCCCCTTCCTCCCTGCCTACTGCATCCTCTCCTCCTCCCGACCCCCTTTCTCCTCAAGAACCCTAGCTACTAATTTCCCCTGTATCGCCATGATTGAGTAAATCGAGCAAGAAGGACGTAACAGGTCCGACGGTGCCGAGCCATGGCCCATGGACGGGTCCGGTTCCGGCGAACTAAAGAGCATCAAATAACTCTTGTGGTCAACAAAATAGGAGGGAACCAGATGGATTGAGCGACGGATTCGGTGCAAGATCAAACTGCTTCGGCAGTCGAAACAAGTGTGGCGCGAATGGAAATACTAAGAAAAGGTGGGAAAAAACCCTGAAGAGAACGCAATGGACAAGGCCATTATGCTGCTCACCTCTGTGCGCGGAAGGAAGCTGGTGCTCGATTCGGCGAGCAGCTCTGCGTCCGGCGAGAGATTGAGGGGATGCGGCTAGCTAGCTCCCGCTGAAGTGAATTGGAACTGTGGAGCAGCAGGAAGCCAGCTGCTTCAATGGCAGAAGGGGGCGAGGAAGTCAAAAAGGCAAGTTATTGCCTCTTCAGTGGCAGAGACAATGGGACGACACGGTTCGTAGGGGTGCAGACTGCACAATAGGGGGTAACGTTACACATACACCTCCATGTGTATGAAATTCATCCATCGTCTCGGTGCGATTTGATTTGGGCAAGAACAAAGTTTCACACGACTGAATAGTCGTGTGGACGCAGATCTTCCAATTAAGTCACCTGACTTTCGGTGACTGACATGTGGGTCAGCTTGTTGTGGAATACACATGCCAGCTATCTCAAGTTATGTGACATAAGTCTAGAGTATTTTAGTTCATAGTTACTTCTATGTGACATAAAGTCAGAGAATTCAGTCCAAGCGTCGGCCATGCTGGCTCACTGTATAGTACTCCCTCCATTTCAAAATATAGTGCTTTCTCTATTCCCGTGCTTCAATTTTGATCATAAATTTAACCAACGAGACCGATTGCGGTGGGAGCAACAGTTATACCAGTGAATTTGTATTCGAAAGAAGTTTTCAATTATATAATTTTTTCTCCCACCGCAGTAGGTATTGTTGGTTAAATTTATGGTCAAAGTTGGACCTCGAGAAACGTGGGCGCACTATATTTTGAAATGGAGAGAGTAATATTTTATAGCTCAACCCCCTCCCCTGCCCCAAATGCAAATATTTTATAACCATGAGCAAACTGCCGCAAATTACTTCCATGAATTAAGACATACTTTTAAAAGCTTGGAAATCAGTTTGGGTGAAGCGACAACTAGTTGTTAGAAAAACATGCTCACTTTCATAGTAGTAGTACTAACCAGAAGAGAGCTAACATCAAAACACATGACTTATAATAGGATCCATGGGGTAGATAGATACAGAAAAAACAGACTACATTCTATAACCTTATGTATATACTCCCTCCGTTCAGAAATACTCGTCGGAGAGATGAATGTATTTAGACGTATTTTTGTTTTAGATGCATCCATTTTTATCCATTTCTACGACAAGTATTTCCGGACGGAGGGAGTATTATCCTAAGAGAATGGAGACTCCTCTTCTTCTTCTTTCATGTAACCTGACGGAATAGGTAGAATGCTCTCCTGGAAGCGATGTGGAGTAAGATCCATGCAATGTTGTTTCTTTCCAATGCACACCGTCCGCAAGAAATTCCCATGAACATCACAATGCAACACATATTTATTATTATACCCAATCAGTAGCTCATGCTCATTGAGCACAATCATCTCACGGAAAAATTTCACCTTCGAGTCAAGTGGTGTTTTCCTTTTCCCTTTCCATTTCTCCTTTAGAGAAGTTAGACCAAGTAGTCGTGATGCCTCTATCGTTGCCACATCAATCCGGTACTTGAAGGCCCATATTTGGGCCTTGTAGTCCTTTATCACCCAGACATCAACAACAGTGAAATTAGGAAATGACCCTTCAGCATAAGCAAGCATCCCCTTCAGGTCAAACAACCTCTCCCAAAAGCCTAACTTGGTGGGGCTGCACATCCAGTAAAACGACTCGGTTGATGTGTCGAAGACAACAATGTCCCCGCCACCGCCAGTCATGCTTCTAGCATTACAATGTGTCCAATGTAGGTTGCCGCCGTGATGCACTGGTGTTCGCAAGATTAAATTATACAACCCATTGAGGAATGTTTGTTCTACAGAAGGCAACGATGATGTTGGTAGTCTGACTTTGGCATGCCTTGGCTTGCTGCATCCCACCGTGAGGATGTATAATTTGGCGTCAGCCAAGTGTCGTGAGACCCAGAGCACCCTGTATTCTCCACTTGGATGGTGCGTGTAGAAGCCAATTATGGCATTTTTGGTGTCTTGCCCAAACTGAGGTGGTGGTAATAGAGCATGCTTGTGAATTGTCGGGTTGCAGATGTAGAACCTACTTTCATAAGAGACGATAAGAAAGCCATCCTTTGTAGCATGGAGGCGGATCTCATAACGCAATTTAATGTTCGGGCGAAGGAATAAGGGCCATAGAAGTTGAGTAGAGGCTCTCTCACCAGCTCCGACGTCATGTAACACCACCATGCCGACAGGATGCTCGTTCCCGTCAATGATTGGAAGAGCTGGCTGGCGATGGCTATGTTGGAGCATGAATTCATGAGTGGAAGTGGCACTGCACCATGATGCACGGACCACACGACATCGACCGATGTCCCTGGCTGCTAGACGGATGATAATCTTATGGATGATGATATCCTTGTGCAGGTCATCAAGAACGACCGCACCTCTCCGGCCCAACATGGTGCTCCGTGGCGATCCAATCAACTAAAAAACAATAAAAAAAAGTATGGCTTTCTATTTAGGATGACAAGTTCTAAATAAAAACTAAGAACATTCAAATCTATACATATCCACCAAGAAATTGAAGGTGGACAGAAGGTATTTTTCTCACCTGTCGGGGGTGGAGGAGGGGGTTGAAGGCGTGCTCCGACAGGTGACTGCGTTCTCCGGTGAGCGATCAAGGGGAAAGCCAGCCGAGGCGACAAGCTAGGTCTTGATAGAGTGAAAAGAAACAACAACCGTTTATGTAGAGCACGAAGGGTGCGAAAAGTTTGTGTTTGGCTCAGGAGAGTGGAGAAGGTGTAGGTTATAGCTGGGAGCTATGCTTTATTTTGATTTGCGGTGCTGGAGATGGGACAACACTTGCGAGCACTATGTGACATTATGGACTTTAGTGATTCATTTATGGAGTAGAGTACTGGACTATGGCGCGACGTGTATCACTGTTGGTGAGAAGCAATGTCCACGCTACCCATGATATCTTCTTGCTCTCATAAATGCCACAACACCGGCCACGCGATATCGCACTATTTATTACTCCCTCCATTCCCATATGTAGTGCGTATTAGTTTTTTGCTAGAATTCCACAATGTAGTGCGCATGAGCTGCTTTGGACAGACATTACCCTCAACTGTTCACCGGATGTGCAGCCACAACCACATGCATGTGTACAGAGTGTGTGCATGCAAGGTTACTTTGGTCCAAAAGTACAACTCCACGTCATGCCTTGGTTTTGGAGCTACAGACCATGCGCACTACATATTGGACCGGAGGGAGTACCTGGCTCCATATAAATTTCATCCATTCAATGCGTCTCTCCATTTGATCGGAAGGCTACCGGAAGACCACATTATTAAGAAACAGTATAACTGGGCGAGCTACGAGCCACCACAGCGCTTTGCTTCGCTGACAGTTGGATAAAGCCTACGAACGCACCAGATTGGCCGGTCACTCGCTGCATCCTCAAGGCCGTTTTCGTTCTCCACTCATGACCAGGCCAACATGTCTGGGCTGCAACTCTGGAGAGCGGCCTAGGCTTCCTCTCATCATCCGGGCCCAAAATTGTAACTAGGCCATCAAATTTGCTGTGATCCAGGTCGACAGACAAATCGGCTCGACGAGAAAAGTAATCGCTCTTTCTTAAAAAAAAGTAATCGCTCAAAAGAAAAAAGCAGGCGGAGCGGCGGCGTGGGCGAAGGAGATGGTGGAGTCGTCGTCGTTTCTTCCTGCCATTAATGGCATATATACAAGGCGCGCTGCCGCTGCCCTTCCATTCTAGACTGCCCACCTTCTATTCCCTGCTTCATGAGTCTATTTATCCTTTGATCTATATGTTTCCTCTCGTAGTCCTGTTGCTTCCTGAGCAGCCATGGTTGACATTTATGTTTCCCCTCCTTGCTTGCAGAAATTTTGGTTTCTTCCTCATCATGTTTTCTCGGTTTGCATAGGTGCTGATACCTACTCTTTTGTTGCGTGTGTGTGTGTGTGGAATCAGAACTACGACGACATGCTGGAGAGGGTGCATGTCAGAAGCAACGGGGAATGAGGAGTACACCATGGCGTCAAACGGCTCTAGAAAACAGAGGAGGAGGACAAAACGCGCCACCCCGGC
This sequence comes from Aegilops speltoides, assembly GCA_021437245.1. NCBI lineage: Eukaryota > Viridiplantae > Streptophyta > Magnoliopsida > Poales > Poaceae > Aegilops > Aegilops speltoides. The sequence goes on along the minus strand of CM038147.1, from coordinate 552,344,966 downwards.
CGCTACCCACGCCGACCACGATGGGAGTGCAACACATCTCCACTCCCACTATGGCACTGCCTTCTGCCCTCGCTGATGGGTATTTTTGCAGTCATGTGTTTCATTCTGAACTCAAACACGTTGGAAGGGACAATAAATCTTCAGATTACCTGTATACTAGAACTCCACCCAATCAATTACTTGTGAACTTGGGATCAAAGTCAGTGCTCTTGTTTAGCCGGTGGAGTTCAGATCCTTTATAATTAATTATTTAATATGCTGCAGCAACAAGTATGTTGGAGTTTGTTCTTCATGTGTTGTCAGCAAATATTCAGGCAAATCGCCGCCACCCGCTGATTATGTAAATGAACTAAGATCAATACCTATGGTTGCTACTATATTTTTATATTTATTAATTCATTTAATAATGAGTGGGCGCGGCAACGCGCGCCTTTATGATCTAGTAGACATGGTTACTCGTTTCCCGTGTGCACGTGTTCCACTATTTAGCTATGCAAGATCCTACGTGTTCCTCACCTATACACATGGAAGCGGCATGATGCGGCAATAGATCATCTTTCTTCCAGTTGTACCCACAATGGAATCCCACATGTTGCATCTTGACGCCATCCATATGCCCACAAGTGCATCTCCAAGGGGGCAAACCCCCAATTGTGCGGAGGGCCGTGATGAGTGTTATTTTTTACACTCCTCTACCCTTAGTTTAAACCGATGTATTTTACTAAAACTGAAATATTCGCTTCGATATTGCCACTAATGACTAGTGAATGCATAGGATTGCACAAATACTCTCTTTATTGTGTATCCATGGGAAATGAGCAAAGTATGGAAGAAATCTAGTCAGAACAAGGAAATAGCCTTGCAACCCGGTGTATTTGTTGGAGGGGTCAATGGAAGTGCTTTGAGTTAACATCCCGTATGTGTGAAATAACATTGTTCTTTATATGTCTCTTGTCTCGTCCTTGTTTTTCATTCCTGCAGGTACCCATGATCATGGAGAACGAGCCACAAAGAGGCTTAGCGTAGAGAGACCGTGAAGTGTAATTCTGAACACCTGTGAGAGAAAAATTTAGTACGGTAACATGGATCCTATCTCTGGGGATTCAAGAGGTGTAGTCATTAAACGTTGAATGCTTTTGTATGATTATTGCATTCATAATTACCGAGGAAACCCTGCGAGACGAATAGGTTCTTCGGTTAGACAATTGACTCTTGATGCAGGACGTGTGTCGATCAAGACATAATTTGGACACATCCCCCACTTAGGTTCATAACAAGCACATCTCGATGGGTGACTTCCAGCGCACAAATTAAGATTATATCTGGCGTCTCCACAAATAATGGATGTAAGTATTAAGACCTCATATCCATGCCTATTTTTAATATTAGTGCTCACCATCAGTTGTTTGATTTTGATTCAGTCAAAAGCTGGAATTGTTCTTTAACAAAAACTTGTTTGAGACCCTAGCTTAAAGGGCATCATCCCCCATGGGTTCGATAACTGAGGGTCACCTCTGGAGAAAAAGGCGAGAATCCTTTCTGCTCCATTTCCAGATCATGGAAAGGAAGTAATCAAACCTTTTTCTTGTGCCGTTGCTGGGGAGGCTTGTTGGTGCAATGTCATACCCCCTTGTGTTTTGGATATTGTTGCCAAATACAGTAATGGACTGGTATGTTTGCTAGTGTACATAGAGAGAAATAGTCGATGAAGCTTTGAGAGTAATGCTATGCTTGGGCTGAAGTTTCAAAGAACTGCACCAAAGATTATCTGCTCTGTAGAGAAGAAAGAGATACATTTCAAGATGATATGTTGCTGAGAAGATAGCAGAAGGAAACGGCCCCTTTAAAATGATTGCTGATGCAAAGCAGTTTTCGTTCGGTGAGTTCGAAGGAAAATGAATGCAGTCGAGAAGTTTGAAGATGAAGCAAAGACGTAGCATTTGTTTCATTGTTATTTTTTCTCTATTTTGAGTCATAGGACCACCTTACTATTAAGACGTGTATAGGTTCTCGAAGCTTAGGTCCGCTATGATGCTTAGCCAAAACCAATGAGAGACTGAGGGAAATCTCTTTGTGTTCTGAATGATTACCTATCAGCAGAAGACGTTGTTCTTTGGTGCTGCAGGAGACATCTTTCGGACCAAGGAGTTAGCATTACTTTCTCCGCAGGTAATGTTACCGTTGTGCTCAAAATCCTACTGTTGGAAACGTGTCGGTTGGCCATTGACTGGACCGCGTTTCCTAAGTGGTCATTTCCTATCCGGGAAGGCTACGGCTATAAATAGCCACCCCGCACCAACTTTGTTTTTTTGCTGCTCTACTTGAGACTTCTAGAAGATTTATTAAGCACCCCTCTCGAGAGATTTGAGTTTAAAATCCGGTGAGAGAAAATCAAGAGCCAAAACTTAGACAGTTGTTGAGCATCATAGTATATCCGAGTTAGAGTTCTTGTAACCTATTACTCTTGAGAGCTGCATACCCTCTAGATGGATAGGTGTTGGCTTGAGTGTCGAAGAGTAATTGTCTTCACCAAGCAAAGTCTTCATCAACCTGTAATTGTGGTTCGCAGAGAAGTCTATCGAAGGCTGGGTGATCACTGGCAAGTATCGACCCCGAGTAAAATCAGTCGGAGTCTGATCGGCTTCATGTTGAAGGAGAATAGGATAGAGAGAGGTTTGCTCATGTGTTCAATCACAAGTCCCTCCAACCAGAAGTTGTCCTTTTGCAAAAGGGCGAACTGGTCTATCAAATTCTTTTGTCGCCATCGAGCACCACTGGTTCAATCTACTTCATCGCATTACTTTTGGTTATTTATCTTCTATGCTCTGTGGTTGGTAGTAGTCATGATCATGCATTCATATCTGTCACATGTTTACTTTCGCGTAACCTTTCCTAGTCTATAACTCTTTCATGCATTCATGCTTTAATTCGTTGTCTACATCTCACTTTGTGACTCATATCCGTCGTGCTCTCACTCGTTCGCCATCACCTTATATTAGTTAGTTGTTTTATTCTTACCCGCGCACTCATGCTATTCTGTCTGCTAGCATACTGTGTTACCATCATCTTAGTTAAAATTATAGCTACTATTCTTGAATAGTATCATATCTTTCTTTGAAAGATTTGCCTAAGTTTTGCCAGTATAATATCTTTCGGGCCAATCTCAATTATTTTTGGTTCAATGTGTGATCTACTCAGTTTATTTTGCTACTGTGTCTGGTTTGGTTCAAAGTTTCGAAAGAAACATTGAATCTCCCATTAACCCTGATACGTCTCTGTCATATCTATAATTTTTGATTGTTCCATGCCAATATTATTCACTTTCATATACTTTTTGACATCTTTTTATATTATTTTTGGGACTAACATATTGATCTAGTGCCCAGTGCCAGTTCCTGTTTGTTGCATGTTTTTTGTTTCGCAGAAACCCAATATCAAACGGAGTCCAAACGGGATAAAAACTGATGGAGATTTTTTTGGAATATTTATGATTTTTGGGAAGTAAAATCAACGTGAAACGGTGTCCGAGGTGGTCACGAGGTAGGGTGCGCGACCTACCCCCCAGGCGCGTGCCTGGCCCTCGTTGTCCACCGGTAAGGTGGTTGATGCTCTTCTTCTGGCACAAGAAAGATAATTTTATGAGAAAGTTCTGGGCGAAAGATTCACCCCAATCGGAGTTACGGATCTCCGGATATTTAAGAAACGGTGAAGGGGTAGAATCTGAGAACGAAGAAACAGAGAGATAGTTCCAATCTCGGACGGGCTCTCGCCCCTCCCAAGCCATGGGAGCCAAGGACCAGAGGGGAAACCCTTCTCCCATCTAGGGAGAAGGTCAAGGAAGAAGAAGAAGAAGGGAGGCCCTCTCCCCCTTGCTTCCGGTGGCGCCGGAACGCCGCCGGAGGCCATTATCATCACCACGATCTTCACCAACACCTCTGCCATCTTCACCAGCATCTCCATCAACTTCCCCCTTCTATCTACAGCGCTCCACTCTCCCGCAACCCGCTGTACCATCTACTTGTACATGGTGCTTTATGCTTCATATTATTATCCAATGATGTGTTGCCATCCTATGATGTCTGAGTAGATTTCTATTGTCCTATCGGTGATTGATGAATTGCTATGATTGGTTTGAGTTGCATATTTTATTATTGGTGTTGTCCTATTGTGCCCTCCGTGTCGCGCAAGCGTGAGGGATTCCTGTTGTAGGGTTTGCAATATGTTTATGATTTGCTTATGGTGGGTGGCGTGAGTGACAGAAGCACAGACCCGAGTAAGTAGGTTGTTTGCGTATGGGATAAAAGGGGACTTGATGTTTAATGCTATGGTTGGGTTTTACCTTAATGATTCTTTAGTAGTTGTGGACGCTTGCTAGAGTTCCAATCATAAGTGCATATGATCCAAGTAGAGAAAGTATGTTAGCTTATGCCTCTCTCTCAAATAGAATTGCAATAGTACCGGTCTAGTAACATAGTCAATTGCTTAGGGACAATTCCACAACTCCTACCACCACTTTTCCACACTCGCTATATTTACTTTATTGCATCTTTATCTTAACAGCCCCTACTTTTTAGTTACGCGTTCTTTACTTTCTTGCAAGGCTATCCAACAACACCTACAAAGTACTTCTAGTTTCATACTTGTTCTAGGTGAAGTGAACGTCAAGCGTGCGTAGAGTCGTATCAGTGGCCGATAGGACTTGAGAGAATATTTGTTCTACCTTTAGCTCCTCGTTTGGTTCGACACTCTTACTTATCGAAAGAGGCTACAACTATCCCCTATACTTGTGGGTTATCAAGACCTTTTTCTGGCGCCGTTGCCGGGGAGTCATAGCGTGGTGTGGATATTCTCGTGTGTGCTTGTTTGCTTTATCACTAAGTAATTTTTATTTGTTGTCCTTAGTTGTTTTCTATCTTTAGTCATGGGTAGGAAACGCAAAATACCAAAAAAATTAGTTGTACCTATTGAACCAATGGTTGAAGAACCACTCAAAATCTATCACACTGCTAAAGCTTATTACTTGGATCATCTTCGATCCCTATGTGCTCGTGCTGAAACCCCAACTAGCTTAGTTGAGGGCAAATCTTTAGATGAGCATGCTTGTTATGTGCGACACCGTATATCTGAAAAAGGAAACTATTATGGGGTCAAATTCAACGTTTACAATGCTATGCTTGGAATTTATGTTGGGAATATGATTTTACTTGTTGTTCTGAAAACCCTAAAAACACCTTCCCTACCAATGTGAGTTTATTGATAATGGGATCTTATCTTCGTATGCTAAGGGTGTTTATAGTTACTATGATGTTCAACAAATTGAAGAATTTGTTGCTTTTAAGGGTGCTTTAGAAATTGCTTCTTTGATTGAAAAGTATGATGCTACTCTCTACAAATCTGAAAATTTTGCCATACTTGTATATTGTTATGATAATTATGCTTCTAATGCCTATGTTAAACTATATATTGAGAAATTCTCCGCTGTCCAAGAAGAGACTAATATTTTGCAGGAAGCTATGGAAGAAGAAATTGATGAAAATGTGAGCTCATTGGATGAAAAAGATGATGAGGAGAGAGGAAAACAAAAGGAGGAAGAACGGATTGATCACTCGTGCCCACCTTCTAATGAGAGTAACTCTTCAAATCATACATTGTTTAATTCCCCTTCGTTCTTACCGAAGGATGACTGTTATGATGACTATTATGATCCCATTAATTCTCTTGAAATATCCCTTTTTGATGATGCTTGCTATGCTTGTGGCCAAGATGCCAATATGAATTATCACTACTAGGGAAAACCCTAGCAGTAGCGCGTGTTTTGTGCCTACTGGTAGCGCGGGAAGCCGCGCTACTAATAAGGCGCTACAGCTATTGCTTAGCAGTAACGCGTGCCATCATGCGCTACTGCTAGTACAAATAGCTGTAGCGCTTGTTCAGTACCGCGCTACTGCTAAGTTATCTACTTGCAGCGTGTTTCCTTTCCATCGCTACTAGTACTTTTTTTATAATTTTTTTATTTTTAGTGTATTTATGCGCTAGCATACAAATATTGGTACAATACCAGCTGTTATGAGGTTTACATCATTATGTCCATAACAGTGTATTAAATGAAGGTGGATTAGGTTCAAGTGGAGGCAATATGTGGTGCATGTCAAAAGTATACTACTAATCCAAACTTGATCTACTTTGGATTAGTAGTACTTTCGATGTGCACCACATGTTGCCTCCACTTGAATCTAATCCGCCAGCACAAGATATTTAATCGTCATCATGTCATTACCACCAACATTATTTATTTAATCACCACTAACACTAGCTAATAATAATCATCATAGTCATTACCACCAACACTAGCTATTTTATCATCATAGTAATAGTGTAGCACATCATCATCCTGAAACTCATTTCTAGCCAGCTACTCACTCCTGCTACTCACTCCTGCTGCTCTCTCTTAGGTAAAAGAACATAAAACATGTGTAGCTCTCCTCCTTGATCAAGTTGGAGCATGCGGATGAACCTGTCTCCTAATCGTGGAAGGCGTCTCTGGTTGCTGCTCCCTAGTACTTCTCTGCGCTCCCCCAACACATATTTGGTCCAGTCTTGCACTATTAAGCATCCGTCGCTAATCTTGAATGCACTAAAGTAAGCTGTAGGATATCTTGGCCGTAAGTTGATAATACTCATGATACCTTTAGTCTCGATCCCATAAGGCACAACATCCATCGGGAGTCCCTATTGAAGAACATCGTATGGTAACATACTTAGCAATGAAGTTTAGCTTCAAAAATAATGTATGGAAAAGATGCAATGAGGATAAAAAGTAAAAATCTTACCATCCTTCCTAAATGGATGTGACCGTAGTTCATTACGAACACTATTGGTCGCACATTTTCAGTACTAAGATTTCTAAATGCAGGAAGAAAATTTGTCTTGACAGTATCACGATCCTCAAGCCATGAAACATAATGACTGAGCTCCTCGCAGTTGAGTTCAGCCCGGACGATATCGGTCCTGTCTACCAAGCGCTGGACATGTTTGCTTGCGGAAATAAGTGACAATACAAATTAGTTGTCAACTATTTTGAATAAACAATATCAAAGACATAAATATGGTTGAGAAACTTACATAATGGTATAGCTGGAGGCATTTGCACATTGACCCAGATGTCGGTATTACCTTCAATATCATCTTCGGACGAATATCAAAGGTGATAACCATATCGAGGCTCAAATGCATAAGTCTTGCATAGTGCTCGCCATGTTTTGCATCCAAAATAGGTGTAGTCGTCTGAATTGTATAACCGCATGGAAAATATAACCATGCTCGGTCTTCAAGTAAACTTTCTTTTCCTCCATACTATGACTGAAACCTATCTTATCCAATACAAAAACTCTTGCATGCCAAGGGATACGCTAGTAGAATAGTAAAAAAAATATAAGTTGAAGCAAATGAAGCGGATGTCATGCTTAATTACGAAAAAAGACTTGTCGTTGTGACTTCTTGTATCCACTTGAAGTTCTCGTCCAGCTTGATGCTTTGAAGCGCCTATCATCATCTAGGAAGATTCCGTCATACAGGCGCGCTCGTCTTCGCAGTATTTGCAAATACCGAAATCCTTCTCGTCGTCAGACATTTCCTATGTTCATAGTTAAAACATTAATTGAAAATCGATCGAAGACAACTACCAAGATACTCAACACACAAATCCGGGGCACTCGATATTTCCTACATATTCTAGCACAAGTCATGCCAAAATTCACGGAAAAATCCGGCATGACCTTTGCTAAATAGGACATATCGGCGCTGAAATTTGCCGGAACGAAATGAATCAACACTCCGGCAAAACATAGGCCACTCGAAGGTATAACCTGCAAACATGACCGGCCACTTGGATATTGAGCAACACAAGATATACATTTCAAAATATCTTATAGGACTCAAATTAGCATGCATTCAATAAGCAAAAGTAGATCATCTCATGCGTCGAGACATCGTCGAATATTATCACTAATACATCACGAATAGTGTCATACATATAACATCACTAATACAACTAAAACTCTAGCACACGACGGGTATCGGCGCGGGTGGTGGACACCGCAGAGAAGGCACCATCACGGGATCATAGCTCCGGTGAGATCCCGGAGAACCTGCCGGTATTGGAGAACGGCTCGTGCTCCAACGCAAACAAGTAGCGACGGACGTGCGCGTCCTCCTCATTGACACGGTGGCGCACCACCTCCGCGAGTCCTTGAGCCTCGGATCGTAATTGGCCTGCGACCGCCACCAAACAAGGTTCGGTCAACGACAGGCTGGCTCCTCACCAACCTGCGCCCCGGTAGGTAGCGCCTCCAGTACCACCCGGCGGAGCCAGTCCGGACATGGCCGATCTGGTCAAGCAGGTGTCGTCCTCCGCCGACTCGGCAGCGAGGATGCGGGATAGGCATCGTCCCACGTCGAGGCGGGAAAAATTGCTTTAACTAAAAAATAGAAACAAGTTCTTACTAACTAGTTCTATTAATTCAACTAGTTTTACTAAAAATAATACTATAAATAAAAATATTCTAGTACCTAATTAGTACCTAATTCTTACTAACTAATTAGTACCTAGGAACTACTGCCCTAATTACCATCTAAGTAATTAACTAACTAGCACTAAAAATAGCCTAGGGTTCATACTAACTAGCACTAAATACCTAGGGTTCATACTAAGCAGAGAAGAGGATCGAAGGGAGAGAGGATCGGAAGGGAGAGTGCTTACAGAGGGCGGGAGAGAGATGGGGTCGGGAGGCGGCGGCACCGAGGCGCTGGCGGCGGTCCGGGTCGGGGAGACGGCGGCGGGTGGGGTCGGGGAGACGGGCGGCGAGGTGGGGTCGGGAGACGGCAGCCAGGCGGGTCGGGGAGACGGCAATGGCGGGTCGGGGAGACGGCGGCACCGAGGCGCGGGCGAGGCGGGGTCGGGGAGACGGCGCGAGGCGGGTCGGGGAGACGGCGGTGGCGAGGCGGGTCGGGAATGGGGAGGAAGCGGAGGAAAGGGAATCAGCAGCAGGGGGTTAGGTGAAAATAGCATTAAGCATGGCGTGGGAAGGAAAAAGCGCTGCTGCTAAAATCGAGTAGTAGCGCTGTCCGTGAAGGGCGCTACTACTATACCTAGCACGCCGAAGCGGTGTGGCAATTATAGTAGTAGCGCTTTGCGGGGACAGCGCTCTCGCTAATCTGCTAATCAGCGGCGGTTACGCGAGCAGCGCTCTCGCAAAGTAGCAGTAGTGCCTCATTTTAACAAGCTCTACTGGTAACATTCTGTGTATAAGGTTTTCCCTAGTAGTGTATGCTTATGGAGATGAACTTGCCATAGTTCCTTATGTTAAACATGAAATTGTTGCTATAGCACCCACTCATGATAGTCCTATTATCTTTTTGAATTCTCCCGAATATACTATATCGGAGAACTTTGCACTTATTAAGGATTATATTGATGGGTTGCCTTTTACCATTGCACATGATGATTTTGATGAATATAATATGCATGTGCTTGCTGCTCCTACTTGCAATTATTATGAGAGAGGAACTATATCTACGCCTCTTTATGTTTCCAACACGATAGAATTGCAAGAAACTGCTTATACTATGCATTGGCCTTTACTCGGTGTGTATGAATTGTTCTCTTATGACATGACGATGCATAGGAAGAGAGTTAAACTTCGTTGTTGCATGATATATGTTACTTTGTGCTCACTGCTAAATTACAAATCATTATTAATTAAAATTGGCTTTGATATACCTTGGGACCCGGGTGGATTCACTACTTGAGCACTATATGCCTAGCTTAATGGCTTTAAAGAAAGCGCTGCCAGGGAGACAACCCGGAAGTTTTAGAGAGTCATTTATTTCTGTTGAGTGCTTCCCTATAGTTTAAAAACAACAAAAATAAAGAGGGAAACCCAAAACTTTTCAAAAAGAGAAGGGAAAGTGAGAGAGACAAGCATTGTGAAAGTGGGGGACGTCCTTAAACTTGTTCAGGCCCATGCAAACTTTGTGAATCTTAATTACAGAAACTTTTCATCAAAAATAATTATCCCCTTGTACAATTCCATTGTATTATAAAAATAATGTGCCAAGGTTTGCCTTTAGGATGTTTACAATGCGTGTTGGTTTGTACGGTGCAGGATAGAAACTTTGGCTGTAGTGCGCGATTTTACATTTTTACCATGAACGACAAATGGTTCTGATTCCTTTTGCACTCTCTTGATATAAAACTTGTTTATTTTTCCTAATTTTGGTAGAATTTTTGGGGTACCATAAGTATGGTGGATGTTCAGATTGCTACAGACTATTCTGTTTTTGACAGATTCTGTTTTTGATGCATAGTTTGCTTGTTTTGATGAATCTATCAATTTATATTAGTGGATTAAGCCATGAAAATTTATATTACAGTAGAAAAAATGCAAAAACAAAATATGAATTGGTTTGCTACAGTACTTAGAGTGGTGATTTGCTTTATTATACTAACGGATCTTAACGAGTTTTCTGTTGAAGTTTTGTGTGGATGTAGTGTCTAATCGAGGATGTTTCAATGTGAGAAGAAGGAGAGAGGCAAGAGATCAAGCTTGGGGATGCCCGAGGCATCCCAAGTAAATATTCAAGGAGACTCAAGCGTCTAAGCTTGGGGATGCTGGGGAGACATCCCTCTTTCTTCAGCAAGTATCGGTATGTTTCGGATTCGTTTCGTTCATGCATTCTGTGCAAATCTTGGAGCGTCTTTTGCAATTAGGTTTTTTACTTTTCTTTTATGCGCTATACTGGTATGAGATAGTCCTTGGTTTATTTATAGAATGCTCATTGCACTTCACTTAAATCTTTTGAGTATGGCTTTATAGAATGCTTCATGTGCTTCAGTTATATCATTTGAAGTTTGGATTGCTTGTTTCTCATCACATAGAAAACCGCCATTTGTAGAATGCTCTGTTGCTTCACTTATACTTGTTAGAGCGTGCGCATATCTTTTGTAGAAAGAATTAAACTCTCTTTCTTCTTATATCTATTTAGAGAGATGACAGGAATTGGTCATTCACATGGTTAGTCATAAAATCCTACATAAACTTGTAGATCGCTGAATATGATATATTTGATTCCTTGCAATAGTTTTGTGATATAAAGATGGTGATATTAGAATCATGCTAGTGGGTGGTTGTGGATTGTAGAGACACTTGTGTTGAGGTTTGCAAGTCCCGTAGCATGCACGTATGGTAACCGTTGTGTGACAAATTTGAAGCAAGGGGTGTTTCTTTGATTGTCTTCCTTATGAGTGGCGGTCGGGGATGAGCGATGGTCTTTTCCTACCAATCTATCCCCCTAGGGGCATGCATAGTAGTACTTTGCTTCGAGGGCTAATAAACTTTTGCAATAAGTATATGAGTTCTTTATGACTAATGTGAGTCCATGGATTATACGCACTTTTACCTTTCCATCATTGCTAGCCTCTTCGGTACCGTGCATTGCCCTTTCTCACCTCGAGAGTTGGTGCAAACTTCGCTGGTGCATCTAAACCCCGTGATACGATACGCTCTATCACACATAAGCCTCATTATATCTTCCTCAAAACAGCCACCATACCTACCTATCATGGCATTTCCATAGCCATTCCGAGATATATTGCCATGCAACTTTCATCATCATATTCATGACTTGAGCATTCATTGTCATATTGCTTTGCATGATCGTAAGATAGATAGCATGATGTTTTCATGGCTTGTCCATTTTTTGATGTCATTGCTATGCTAGATCATTGCACATCCCGGTACACCGCCGGAAGAATTCGTATAGAGTCATATCTTTGTTCTAGTATCGAGTTGTAATATCGAGTTGTAAGTAAATAAAAGTGTGACGATCTATTAGAGCATTGTCCCCAAAAAAAAGGCCAAAAAAAAAAGAAGGCCAAAGAAAAAAAGAAAAAGAAAAAAATAAAAATAATAAAAAATAATAAAAAGGGGCAATGTTACTATCTCTTTTTCCACACATGTGCTTCAAAGTAGCACCATGTTCTTCATGTAGTGAGTCTCATATCTTGTGCTTCAAAGTAGCACCATGTTCTTCATATAGATTATCTCCTATGTTGTCACTTTCATATACTAGTGGGAATTTTCATTATAGAACTTGGCTTGTGTATTCCAACGATGGGCTTCCTCAAATGCCCTAGGTCTTCATGAGCAAGCAAGTTGGATGCACACCCACTTAGTTTCTTTTGTTGAGCTTTCATACACTTATAGCTCTTAGTGCATCCGTTGCTTGGCAATCCCTACTCCTCGCATTGACATCAATTGATGGGCATCTCCATAGCCTGTTGATTAGCCGCGTCGATGTGAGACTTTCTCCTTTTCTGTCTTCTCCACATAACCTCCATCATTATATTCTATTCCACCTATAGTGCTATATCCATGGCTTGCGCTCATGTATTGCATGAGGGTTGAAAAAGTTGACGCGCGTTAAAAAGTATGAACCAATTGCTCGGCTTGTCATCGGGGTTGTGCATGATGGGGGCATTTTGTGTGACGAAAATGAAGTATGGCCAAACTATATGATTTTATAGGGATAAGCTTGCTTTGGCCTTGTTGTTTTGAAAAGACATGATTGCTTTATTGGTACACTCGAAGTATTATTGTTTTTATATCAAATGATAGACTATTGCTTTGAATCACTCGTGTCTTAATATTCATGCCATGATTAGACATATGATCAAGATTATGCTAGGTAGCATTCCACCAAAAATTATTCTTTTTTATCATTTACCTACTCGAGGACGAGCAGGAATTAAGCTTGGGGATGCTGATACATCTTCGTCGTATCTATAACTTTTGATTGTTCCATGCCAATATTATTCACTTTCATATACTTTTTGGCAACTTTTTATATTATTTTTGGGACTAACATATTGATCCGATTGCCCAGTGCAGTTCTCGTCATTGCATGTTTTTGTTTCGCAGAAACCCAATATCAAACGGAGTCCAAACGGGATAAAAACGGACAGAGATTTTTTTTGGAATATTTATGATTTTTGGGAAGTAAAATCAACGTGAAACGGTGTCCGAGGTGGTCACGAGGTAGGGGGCGCGAGCTACCCCCCCCCCCCCGCGCGCCCCTGGCCCTCGTGGTCCACCCGTAAGGCGGTTGATGCTCTTCTTCTGGCACAAGAAAGATAATTTTATGGGAAAGATCTGGGCGAAAGATTCACCCCAATCGGAGTTACGGATCTCCGGATATTTTAGAAACGGTGAAGGGGTAGAATCTGAGAACGAAGAAACAGAGAGATAGTTCCACTCTCGGAGGGGCTCTCACCCCTCCCAAGCCATGGGAGCCAAGGACCATAGGGGAAACCCTTCTCCCATCTAGGGAGAAGGTCAAGGAAGAAGAAGAAGAAGGGAGGCCCTCTCCCCCTTGCTTCCGGTGGCGCCGGAACACCGCCGGAGGCCATCATCATCACCACGATCTTCACCAACACCTCTGCCATCTTCAGCAGCATCTCCATCAACTTACCCCTTCTATCTACAGCGGTCCACTCTCCCGCAACCCGCTGTACCATCTACTTGTACATGGTGCTTTATGCTTCATATTATTATCCAATGATGTGTTGCCATCCTATGATGTCTGAGTAGATTTCTATTGTCCTATCGGTGATTGATGAATTGCTATGATTGGTTTGAGTTGCATGTTTTATTATTGGTGCTGTCCTATTGTCCCTCCGTGTCGCGCAAGCATGAGGGATTCCCGTTGTAGGGTTTGCAATATGTTTATGATTTGCTTATGGTGGGTGGCGTGAGTTACAGAAGCACAGACCCGAGTAAGTAGGTTGTTTGCATATGGTATAAAAGGGGACTTGATGTTTAATGCTATGGTTGGGTTTTACCTTAATGAATCTTTAGTAGTTGCGGATGCTTTCTAGAGTTCCAATCATAAGTGCATATGATCCAAGTAGAGAAAGTATGTTAGCTTATGCCTCTCCCTCAAATAGAATTGCAATAGTACCGGTCTAGTAACATAGTCAATTGCTTAGGGACAATTCCACAACTCCTACCACCACTTTTCCACACTCGCTATATTTACTTTATTGCATATTTATCTTAACAACCCCTACTTTTTAGTTACATGTTCTTTACTTTCTTGCAAGGCTATCCAACAACACGTACAAAGTACTTCTAGTATCATACTTGTTCTAGGTAAAGCGAACGTCAAGCGTGCGTAGAGTCGTATCAGTGGCCGATTGGACTTGAGAGAATATTTGTTCTACCTTTAGCTCCTCGTTGGGTTCGACACTCTTACTTATCGAAAGAGGCTACAACTATCCCCTATACTTGTGGGTTATCACACCCCCTCTTGTCAATATACTCTCCGTCATAACAATTTGTATCAGAGCAAGGTCTCCTTGTCTCTATTTATTAAATGTCTAACCGCGTTGGAGTTTTGAGTATGTTGCATGTAGGTAGATCCACACAACTTGAAAGATTTCCCATCTTCGATGGAAATGACTATCTCTATTGGCAAGCCAGAATGAAGATCAAAATGCAAGTTATCGGTGACGAACTATGGCAGATTATGGAAATAGATACACCATTCTGCATCCAGAACCACCTACTCATGAAGATGAAGCTAAAATTTGTCTGGGTTCACAAGCAAAGGCATATGTGATAACATCTCCAAAAATGTGTCCATTCAATTCAGAAGGCTAGGGACAACGAAGCAATTCTAGGATGCCATAAAAAATGTTCATGAAAAATTTCTTGCAAGAACGGATGCTCACACTGATATGCTTCGTGCCATGTTCACCCATTTTGGAAGCACCATGTTCGCCCATTTTGGAAGCATTCAAAAGGAAAGTGACATGGAGCTCACTAATTGCCTTAGCAACATTGTCGATACACTACATAGGGGTGGAGTTGAAGATATCACTTACAAAGATGTGCTCAACAAACTTCTTAGTTCCCTTGATGAATCGTTTGACTCGATATTTGCTCAGATAAAAGAAAGACTTGATTATGGAGATCTTCGGTTGCCCGAAATCATGGAACTACTCGTGATACACGAAGAAATGATTGAGAAAGAAAAAGGGGAATCGAAATCTTCTTCAGAAGTCGAAGAAAAAATTCTGTCCAACCATGGCACCTCAGATGAAGAAAAAAGATGAATACACCAAAAATCAACACTCTATCACAAGAGAACTGGAAATGCTCATCGAGCGCCTCAACAACCTCAGGAGATGGAATCTTTCTCTATCAAATGCATGTGAAGATGAATCATCAAGATCTTCGAGAAGATTACCTCCTCTGAACATGAAATGCTACAAATGCAAACTATGCGTTCATTACATTGCCAAGTGTCCCAACTGGGAATTGGATGTCAAGCCCAGTAGAAGATGGCATGCAATAAACTTCTCAGGATTCATGCACACAAACCGTCATACCACGCTCACGAAGAAGAATGAATCAGCCACATCCCCTTCAAAGAGACCAGTCACTAACATGCATGCAAAAGCCACGACTGAATCCAACATGAAGAGGATATCTTAGCTGGCAAGTGTATGTTCTTAAACCGGTGGATCTCGGGTGGGGTCTCGAGCTTTACGTCTAGGAACAATGGTAACTGGGGACAAAGGGATACCATGTTTATCCAGGTTCAGGCCCTCTCAAAGTGGTAAAACCCTGCGTCTTGCTTTGATTATATTGATCTGACGGGGTACAGAGTACAAGAGGATCTACCTCGAGATTCTATGATTGTGTCTAAACCCTAAGGCTAGTTACGTGCCTCTAAAGACTAAATCCCTCGGCTTATATATATGCACCGGGGGTACCTAGGTTACACAAATGGTCAGTTGTCAATGCGCCGGTTACAAAGCAATCCTTGACGTGCACACCAAGTTTTAGAGGTTTCCATCTTGATCACCCCGAGGTTCATAGCTTCTGTAGTCCTTTCTTTAATTGATTGACGGGCCATAAGCCCAGCCCATGGACTGTGGGCCTTATAGGTTAGTGCCCCTTAGCAGTGGACACAGTCAGTAGCCCTTGAACTAGTCTTCCAAACCGAAGACTACAGCTCCATCCTTAGACTAATTTCTTCGGCTTGATGTTTCGGCTTGGCAGGCGAGGTACTTCTTTATCAGCTCGTAGATGGAGCATTATCGGAGGCTGGCCACCCACCTGTCGTGGATTAGGTTGCTCCGATGAGGGTAGGGATCGGGGCGGCGCGACTGCGGGCGTGCCATCAAGGAGAGCACGACGGGGCGGTGAGGGAAAGAGAGACAACGGTATGAATGGGCGTGGAGGTGACCGGAGAGAGGGAGGGGAGTTATGAGCAGTCTCGTCTATCTCCCACGCTTCGCAACGCGTGCAGGCGTCTACACGCCGCACACATTGCCCAAGCGAGCCTGGCTCGCCAAAAAAACAGCCGATTCAGCCGTTCCCTCACATACAGGTCTAGGGGTGTTTTAGAGTGTGTTCACTTCTGATCACGGGGTGGAATGGGACGGGTTCGTTCCGCCCCTGGACCTCGTTCTCGCGTTCAGTTGGAATAAGAACTGAAACCCACTTGTTCTCAGAAACGGAATATTCCACCTATATGCGGAACGCACTCATACCTCCGATTTGGAGAAATCACGCGGAACGGCCTCTCACTCCATCCTCCCTCCCGACAGCCTCGGCTTCCCATCCATCTTCCCGGCTGCCGTCGCTCCATCTCCCTTCCGACGCGCCCTCCTGATCCTCTCCCCTGCAGCCATCGCTCCTCCTCCCTCCCTCCCGCCGGTTCTTCAGCCTCGTTTCCCCCTCAGACCGGTGGCAGAGGTCGTCACTATCCTCAATCCCTGCTGGCGGCGCACCACAGATCTGACGGAAGGAGAAAAGCGGCGCCGCTGGATCTCACGGGCTCTGCGTGCGGCAATGACCTGACCTATGGCAGGGGCAGCAGCGACCAGACCTATGAAAGGGGCGGCGGCGGGTGCTGCAACGACCTGACCAGGGGCTATGGCACGACGGAGGGCTGCAGAGACCTGCTAGCGGCTATCGGGGCGACCGAGAGGGCAGCAGCGATCTTGCTAGCTGGGGGCGACGGCGACTTGGCCTGGATGCAGCCTTCGGTTCGCTAGCAGGAGCAAGTTCTTGTTCTAGAAAATGCAGTGTTTTGTTCGAGAAAATACAGTTGAAATGACATATGATTTCGTATTGAACATGTAAAGCTAAGTATCATCATTCCATTCCATCTCATCAACCAAACACTGAAATGTCATTGTTCCATTACATCTATCGCCCTCAGCCAAACACATGAACGGAACAGACCATTCTAATGGAATTAAACCATGCCATTACATTCCGCTTGGTTCCCCAACCAAATACACCCTTAAGTTTTGTGCGGCTCAAGAAGCAGAATCACCCAAAGAGAAGAAAACATCTCACACGGGCCTGCTGCGCATATATGCGGGCAACCAAACAAGGATTGCCGGGTTGCGTATGTAGCTCGGTCCCGCACCCCTCCTGCATCATTGCCGGTGCTCTGGCCGGCGGCTCAGCTGAAACAAGCGATGGCTTCGGTGCTCAGGAATGGAAAAAGAAGTAACACAAAGGTACAAGTGATCGGCCAGCTTGGAAGATGGACACGAGAGGACGGCGGTGCTCCGGTCCGGCAAGATTGAGATCCAGGCGAGATATGCAGCAGCCTGCTTCGGAAAGCTATCTGCGCTCCATTCAATTCAGCGGGTATACTGACGCGGCCGGCGACGGACAGGGAGTGACCACAACATCTGCCCAGTGCACGGCGCTTCGTTCCCTCCGTCGTATCCTAGCCCCTCGCTTCAGATCGTGCGGCCGGCGCCCTCCTTTGCTTTGCCGCGAACCAGAAGCAGCCGTGCGTGAACCGGCCACGTGGAGGCCACAGAGAGCGCCAGCAGAGCATATTCCCAACCCCACGTGGCGCGTCTAGATGCTGCTACCGGTCGATATAGTGCCGTGTGGGCACACGCCTCTTCTCTTGTCCTCTGCCTTTTCTCTCTGCTCTGTTCTCTTGTTCCGATTCGGTGTAGTGTAGGCACAGCGGAGGTACTCGAGCCACGGGCGGGGTGATGGAGGCCGACGGGAGGAACGACGGCGAGACGCTGGCGGCGGCGGCGCAGAGGGGCGCGGCGTCGTTGGGCGTGTCCGTGCAGGAGGGGCTGCAGCACGCCAAGGCCAGCGTGGTGGGCGCGGTGCAGCAGGCGATGGCGGGGAGCGAGGAGGAGGCGGCGCAGGCGGACCTGCGCGCGGCCAAGGCGCAGGTGGAGGCCACCGACGAGGCCGAGGCCAAGAGGAAGCACCTCGCCGCCGGTTGATCCAGGTGACTGCGTGCGAGATTGATCGGCTGTATGGATTGCATTTGTGTTAGGTTCTGGACTTCTACTCCCTCTGTTCACTTTCCTAAGTCAGTTAGTACAGCTGAAATTGAACTGTTATAGGTGCTGTCTTAAATGTCTAACAGGTCTTACAAAAGTGAACGGAGGGAGTAGCATTTTTTTTACCATCTGTTCTTTGTTTTTGTAATAATATTCCAGATGAACATTGTTACGATGTTAAGAAGTGTGGTTTGTTTGCCTCTGTGAGACTAGTTTTGCACGCGTATCTGCACTGAAACTGCATCCTTTATCTTTGTCACTATGTGCTGATCCAGACCGATGTCAGCAGAGCAGGCAAATTGCTTCAGTCAAAATCACCTGAAATTGCATATATCCGACGCGTTCAAAACAGGGCGTGGACAGTCTGAAATTCAGAAGCAACGTGCCTAGCGCGGGCAACCATGAACATTCACAGGGAAGTCCCCAGTTTAACAAACATGCAGTGGATACTTATTTTCAGTAAAGTAAGTATCCATTGCATATTCATGGATGCTTATTTTGCAGATCAGTATGTATTGATTATCCAGACCAATGTCAACCAGCAAATTACTTTTATGTTATGCACGTTAGTTCATATGTAGATCAGTCAAAATTAACTGGAATTGCATATACCAGACGCGTTAAAAAGAGACCGTAGCCGGTGTGGAATTCTCAAGTCACCGGCCTAGCGCGAGATTTCAGGACCAAATATTATACATAAAATGCAAGATTTCAGGACCAAATATCTCACAAGTCACATCTGCAGAAGTAAACCTGAGTCCTGACAACTAAAGGAACTAAACAAATTCTAAACTTAGTCAGTTCAGCACCTGTGCTGTGTAACATTCACAAGATCCACGGGAAGATACCCAGGGTACGTACTTGGCTATCATACAGCAGTACCGACCGGGTACGAACGTAGTATCAGACTTTTCTGCAACAAATGCACGCTCGATCATGTTTGGTCGTCAGCCTGATCGGCGACTTGGGTTACTTCTTCTGTAGTAGTAGAAAGGAGGCTATTCACGGACGCGGCTAATATACACCCGAGCTCATATGCTCCCGCATGAACAGTAAAATCGAAAAAAATTCAAAAAAAATTCAAAAAATTCCAAATTTTTTTTGAGAGAAACATTGACAAAAGTTCTAAGTGCCTGCAAAAATTCGTCGTGAAATCACATTCCTAGAAGGCGTGGCAAAAAAAACAAAAAAAGTACTCTGAAAAAGCTACTTTCAAACGCATTTTGAAGCACTGAATTTGTTTTTTTTGCCACGCCTTACAGGAATGTGATTTCATGATGAATTTTTGCAGGCCCTTAGAACTTTTGTCAATGTTTCTCTCAAAAAAAAATTGGAATTTTTTGATTTTTTTTGAATTTTTTTCGATTTTACTGTTCATGCGGGTGCATATGAGCTCGGGTGCAGAATGGACTTTTCGGCTATTCACTCAGCCAATTTATTTTTACAGAAAGCTAACTTGTTCATGCTGATAGATAGACATTGGCATCTTCAGTTGATGCCAAGAGGAGAGATTGGCATCGTTCCTTATCGAATGAACCAAACAGGATTCAGTTTCAGAAACTGGACTGAACATATCCAAGGAACGACGGTAAACAGAAAAAGAATTATTATTATTTTTGTATTTATTTTCATATATATAGAAGTATGCTTCCAAACGAACAACCCTTGGGGATGTAGCTCAGATGGTAGAGCGCTCGCTTAGCATGCGAGAGGTATGGGGATCGATACCCCACTTCTCCAAACTTTTTTTTTCTGTTTTGCTAGGCTGAAGTTTTTTTCTTTAGATGCTAGGGCTTGACTTCGAGATCAAGAAGCAAGTAGCAACTACCCTCTTTTCTCATAATTTTTATCAATCAGGGTAAAAGAGAGCTCCAAGCTGGGTTGTCTCCCTGCAAAGCATCGTCATGCCATCGCATCAAAAAAATCAAAATCATGGATCAGATGCTTCCTGTTGGTTTTATAAACAACTAGCAAAAGAGCCCGTGCGTTGCAACGGAAGAAAAAACATAAAGCACGCTCTTAACCCAACTACCATCACTCAAGACCACAATAGGCCATCTCCTTTGTTTTAGCGAGCCATCATATTTGTGTTGCCGCTTATCCTCCTTCTCATCCTCACCGGCGATGCCTCGTTGTTCACAAAAATAAAACGTGTTTAAATATGCTTAATCCTAAGGCATCTCTCTCCCTCTCTCCTCTCTCTCTCGCGATGAGAATCTGTAGTTTTCTCCTGGGACGTTTTTCAGAGGTATGCATGTGTTTTTATCGATGTTTTTTCCCTATATGATTATAGTGGGGTGTTTATTTGCAATCCGGATCGCCGCCGGTACGAAAGAAAAATGGATCATGCGCTATAAATTATAAGTTTGCTTCCAAAACAATATTCAAAAATTATTTAATAGGTGAAATTAACATCATATTCAGATTCCACACATTTTTCTAATCAAATGTCATATATAACATGTTAAAATCGGAGTTACGGTCTAAAAGATACGGATAATTTAGAAAACCATTTGTTTGACTTAAATATCTTCTAAAATACTATTTAAAATGCTACATGGGCTTCCCAGGGATGTTTGGTCATAGACTGCATGCACTGGGAGTAGAAGAACTGCCCTTCTGCTTGGCAGGGCAGTATAAGGGCCATGCCAGGGTTGCACTGTCATACTAGAGGCCGTGACGTCTCAAGATCTCTGGATCTAGCACTCTTTCTTTGGCATGGCCGGATCACACAATGATATCAACGTGCTTCAACGTTCGCCGGTGTTTGCTAGGCTTGCCGAAGGCAACAGCCCATCGGTGAACTTTACTGTCAGTGGCCACAACTACGACAAAAAATACTACCTGGGTAACGGTATCTATCCTCATTGGACCACTATTGTCAAGACAATACCCAACCTTGTCGGAGAGAAGAGGAAAAGATTTTTCCAAGAGCAAGAGAGTGCTAGGAAGGACGTCGAGCGTGCCTTTGGTGCTTTGCAATCTCGATGGGGCATCATTCGGTATCCTACTAATACCTGGGGCACGCAGAAACTGTGGGAGGTGATGACTGATTGTGTGATCATGCACAATATGATCGTAGAAGACGAGCGTCCGGAACATCTGTACGATCAAGGGTTTCAGTTTCAGGGTGAGAATGTTGTGCCTGAGCATGGAGGAGCGGCAACGTTTGAACAGTTCACCCAATTTCATTAAGACATGCGTGATTGAGAAATTCACCTACAACTGCAAAATAATTTGGTTGAGCATATGTGGGTTTATGTTGGCAACCAATAAATGTATCTTCTTTTATTCGTTTGCAAAACTATGTGAGAACTATTTGAGATATTTTTATTTTTGTTTGGCTTGTAATACTATGCTATTTTATTCGGTTCAAACAGTGTTTAAATGCAAATTCATCAATGCAAAATAGGGCGGCCAGCCAGCCATGCCGGCACATATGGGTCGGCCCGATCGGCACGCTGCCGATCCATATCTAAAACAGGACGGACGGCGGGCGGGCAGCCGACCCAAACAGACAAAAAATGGACAAAATCGCCGTCCGTTTGGGCCGTCCCATTGGAGTTGCTCTTACTATTTGTCTAGCTAAGGTACATTCTGGGTAAGCACAAGCTAGCAGGGTAGATATCAACGTGGATTATTTCAGAAGATACCTATGCTGTAACACTACATCTATTTGAGGTACAGCTTATGGCAATCCGGAATTCAAACTACACCCACGCTTCCGGAACATGTCTACTTTGAGGGCCATGTCTTCCAGAACATGTGAAACCATATATAATTGTTTCCTCTAGCTACAAATAACCACAATTTATGATTAACTAAACAAGTCAAACCATTTTTGTCAATGAACTGCATTCTGAATGCAGCGTGCAACCAGTACGTATGACATTATTTTCTGGAAAACCATGAGAAAAGGTCAGTGCAAGGGCACATGAGAGAAAAGAACTGAAACAATGCCCTTTTCGTGGCAGATGCCAATTCTATCAATATGCACAATAGCTTGTGAGTACTCAGTGCTACTTGAATACCAGCATGCACGCTCTGATATATTCCCAAAACTAAGTTCAATTTTGAACTGCAGGCACGATCTTTTGCGTCAAGCCAAACCACGATTAAATGCCCAGAGAATAATAAGGGAAGTTTCTGCATTTACAGTGTGAACCACATCAAAAAGATTAGGCAAATCCTAAATCCTTACCAACACCATCATCACAAAAATGGTAGGATTTTTCATGTGATCTCAGACGTTACCACATGAAAATATATCGGTTGGTCTTAAATTGGCCACACTTCATAGAGCTAAAGTATTTAACTGGACCGAAGAAAGCAGATTCATGTTGGACACGAAGGAAAACAAGCATAAAGACCCGGTGATACTCTAATGTTGTTGTAGCTTGACTCACATAGTTCTTATCTTCTTGCAACTCAACTCGTCGGTATTGGTAAAATGCTATTAAAAGATTAGGCAAATCCTAAATCCTTACCCACACCATCATCACTAAAATGGTAGGATTCTCCATGTGATCTCAGACGTTACCACATGAAAATATATCGGTTGGTCTTAAATTGGCCACGCTTCATAGAGCTAAAGCATTTAACTGGACCGAAGAAAGCAGATTCATGTTGGACACGAAGAACAACAAGCATAAAGATCCGGTGATACTGTAATGTTGTTGTAGCCTGACTCACATAGTTCTTATCTTCTTGCATCTCAACTCAGCAGTATTGGTAAAATGCTCTTTTTGAATGCAATGCGGAGTAAGCTCCGTATAATATTGTCCCTTAATGTTTGCCATTCCCAACAACTTGTCATCAATGTCGCAACGCAAGATGTGTTTATCGTTAAACCCGGCCAGCAGCTCATGCCCGTTGACCATAACCAGCTCACTGAGAAATCTTGGAGCAACATGTGTTCCCATCTTCTTTTGCCTTTTGTTTTCCTTCTTGAGGGAAGCTAAATTAAGTGGACGTGATGCCTGTATCGATGACACGTCAATCCGGTACTTCAAGCCCCATATCTCCGCCGCATAGTCCTCCATCACCCAGACATCCATATATGTCAAGCGGCAATCATGGCTACTGAGACAAACTTCCCCTCCAAGTCAAACAACATATCCAAATTGTGCGCATTCGTTGGATTGCGCATCAACCGGAACGACTCGGTGGCTGCGTCGAAAGCAACAATCTCGGCACGACACGTGGGCATCCAGGGCTTCCAGTGGAGGTTGCCGTGGTGGTGGACTGATGAATTATATCCATCAAGCGCGTGCGCGTCGAGTACCGCCTTTTGTAGCGAATGTGATGATGCCGTCAATAGTCCAATGTTCCTGGAATCATTGTCTCCCACTGTGAGGACATGTAGCGTGGTATCATTCCTACCGCAGCCGGCTGAGGACCAGAGCACGTTGTATTCCCTAGTTGCATCGTGTTGGTAAAGGCCGAGTATGGCTTTGTTGGCCTTGTATTCAGGTTGTGGCATGGGAGCAATCTAGAAGGTGGTCGGGTTGCATATGTACTACCTCGACCCTAGCTGGCACTGGGAGACCACGAGAAAGCCAAGGCCGGTAGCATGGATATTGACCAACAGGAGCTTGGACCAGAGTCGTTGACGGGCCATGCTGTCCATGGGACCATGGAAGACGCCGAGGCGGCGTCCTTCTCTCTCTATGATGGGAAGCGACGGCTGGCGGTGGTGGTGATCGAGCATGAACTCGGGTGTGGAGGTTGCGCTGCGCCACAACAGTGGATGGCGCGGCAGCGGCCGATGTCCTTGGGCTGCAGTAGCACGAGTATCTTGTCGACAAGGATCTCCACGGACAGGTCATCCAACTCGGTGCTGCTCTTCTTCTGCATCATCGCCGGTGCTCCGAGCGGGTCACTGACGCCTCTGTTTGTTTCAACCGACCCGCCGGCTGGAGGACCGACGATGACACAGAAAAAGAGCTGAATGACCTGCCCTAGGAGATCCTCGTTCACAAGATACTCGTGTTGCTGCCGCCCAAGGACGCCGGTCGCTACCGTGCCGTCCGCTCGTCGTGGCGCAGCGCCACGACCACGCCCGAGTTCATGCTCAATCACCAGCGCCTCCAGCCGTCGCTGCCTATCATCGAGGGGTGAAGGAGGGCACCTCGGCATCCTCTCTGGCTTCGTCGACAGCATGGCCTATCAATAGTTCTGGCGCTTGCTCCCGTTGATTAGTCTCCGCGCTGCAGGCCATGGCTTCCTCGTGGTCTCCCACCACCAGCTGGGCTCAAGGTACTACATATGCAACCCGGCCATCCACCAGATTGCTCCCCAGCCGCAGCCTGAATTTCGGCTATACAACACATTACTTGGCCTTTACCGACACGATGCAACCGGGGAATACACGGTGCTCTAGTCCTCATGATGCTTCAGGAATGAAATTACGCTACATGTGCACACGGTGGGAGACAAGGAGTCTGGGATATTGAACTTTCCACCGTGACAAGCCTTTACTACAACATGCGGCACTCAATGCGCTGCCACTAGGTCCCTATACCACATATAATCCATCGTGGCAACCTGCATTGTTTGCCCTGGATGCCCACGTGTCGTGCCGAGATTGTTGCTTTCGACACCACTACTGAGTCGTTCTGGTTGACGCGCAATGTGACAAACTCGCACAGTTTGGAGAAGTTGTTTGACTTGGAGGGGAAGCTTGCTTTAAGTAGTCATGATAGGCGCTTGACATATATGAATGTCTGGGTGATGGAGGACTATGCGGCAGAAACATGGGACCTGAAGTTACGGATTGATGTGTCATCAATACAGGCATCAATGACACTTAATTTAGCTTCCCCCAAGATGGAAAATAAAAGGCAAAAGAAGATGGAAAGCCATGTTGCTCCGAAATTTCTCAGTGAGCTGGTTATGGTCAACGAGTGTGGCATCCTCGCCGGATTTAGTGTAAAAATGTCTTGCGTTGCGACACTGGTGACAAGTTGTTAGGAGTGGCAAACATTAAGGGGCAATATTATATGGAGCTTACTCTGCTTTGCTTCAAACATAGCATTTTACCAATACCGTTGAGCAAGATGCAAGAAGATAAGAACTATGTGAGTCATGTTTGTTTAATTTATATTTTAGCTCTTTCTATTGGTACTGCTACTGCAACATGTTATTTTGGATGATCGCAAAAGCATTTATGCCATCATGATGTGGTGCTTATTATGACTCTTGTGTTGGAATTAATCTTCAGTTGTAACAAACTGAGAGATAAGGGGGAGCTAAATCTCCCACGTACATGCCCTGATCGGGGGCATCAAACCAACGACTTGGTCTCGTTCCCGCCTCCTGGCACCTAATACAAAAGGAAAAGGACTCATCCTATTGGAAACTAATGATCTGGCATGAGTAGGCCACGTCCTCCTCTCTAACAACCGATCGTAAAGAGGTGCTAAAGGAGACGAAGACCATCTACTACCGCCGTCCACCACTAGGGCAGTGCTAGCGGCATGTCTACTCTGACCAACGGATGTGACAAGGGTCAAGCCAGCGGTGCTACTGGATTGTTGTTGAACTTATTCCCCGGCCATCTCATCGGTTCTGGAGGATCCAAGGTGCATCCATGGGCTACACACCATCGAGCAGGCACAGGATTTCACCCAGTTCCTGTAAGTTCTCACGCTTCCGCTCATGTAGGTGTTCTAATCACGAGATTAATATCAAGTAATGTTAATCATAAAGGATTTTTTTCTAACATTGATATCTAGAGCAAGGTTAATCTCGGTTGGAACCCCAATTAGAACCTGTTTTACTGTTAATAACTCATGTCAGGGTCTAATTGCTCATGTTCTGGTCCTAATTATTCATCTTTAAGATCTAAAGTGTTTTTGTTAATGTGCTAATGATTATGTTCTTATGTGATAATGGTCATGGTCAAGTAATTAACTAAATATGGGTCCGAAGTTAAGAATTGATGTTGTTATGTGCACCCCATGATCTTGTCTTCTCACCTCCTAATGCATTTCGGTAGTATGCCAACTAAGCCTCAAATTTCAAGTGGTAATCAAGTCACGTTCAACATGTAGGAGGGGAATTACAAATTTCCTAAAATCCCCTGACCCTAGATTGAAAATCACCAAATGTAAAACTCCAGAAATCGAATCCCCAAAATTTGTAGCCCAAAATTTGACATGAAAGGAGAAAAGGTGAAGGGGCTCACCTAATGTTGCCGCGTCATTTGTTTCCTTCGGGATCCCGACACCGGTGACGCCGCCGTCTCTCGGGACGTCGTGCGGGAAGAACTGAGTCCCAATTCATGTACTGGTGGATGCTTGCCCTACCGGGGTCGAACCTTGCTCATCGACGCCGCCTTAACGCTTTGTAGCCGCAGCCACCTTCGAAATGATCAGCAAAAGGAACCTCCCGTCCGATGCACGGGATGTCATGTGCGTGACGCCGGAGCCATGCTCGCCGGAGAAGCGCGCGGGACTCGGTCCGCTACACGATGCTCCGATGAGGGCAACTACCACGCCGCCATGGCCGGCGAGCTTGGGACGCCGCCGAAGTCGGCTCTCCGCTGCGAGACCGGATGAATTGGGGAGAGGAAGGGGGAAATGACACTAGGGTTCTTCACGGGTGCTGGTTTTGTTCTGCCTCGTCCTGATCCAGGCCGTTGATTCAATCGGACGGCCGAGATCAGCACAGAGCTCATCTTGGGCTGCGAGTGCTTAACGGGCTAAGTATTGCAGTGGGCTACGGCCTAAGTTGTCTTAGCCCGCAGAAAAACGTGTTTTCATTTGGTGATTTTCTCTGTTGGGCTAAGTTATTAACGGATTGTCGTGCGTAGTATTGTGCCAAGGTCATGTTCTAGTCTTTTTTTTCTTTTGGTCAGTGCATTTTTAGTATTGTAATTATTCTAAAAAGGGTTTTGCACTGTTAGAAAAGTTAAAATTGCCACAAAATAATGTTGTAAATTATGGTTTAGTTTTTTTAGTAGAATGGAACCAACGATTAGTTTTGCTTAGAAAACTAATAAGCAATGAATGGTAATGGCATTTTTATGATCCCTTTTTAGTACCATTCTAATGTTGAAATGTAACAATGAGAAATGAAATTAATGTTGAGCACATTTGTTAGTCCCTCATTTAATTTTGGTAATATCTTATTTGAGTGTAAAGTTTATGTAGTTGTCATTCTTATGGCACTTTTCTTAATGATGTGATCATTACTAATGGGCTAAGGCCACCTCACGTAAAATGTTGATGGTCGCATGGCTCGGTTTTCCGCACCGCACCATGTAGCACAATTTATTTTTGGGCCGATATGCCTATTCAGCAAAAGTAAAGTTATTAGTGGGTGCATTTTGTGTCATTTTATAATGATAAGCACCGCCGAAATGTGCATAAAGACTCAAAGTAACGGAACTATTGTCAATTCCCTTAACAACAAATTTTGTTTAGGGATTTGTTTAATTTTTTTTAAAAGATCATGTTGTCATTTATTTGACAAATATGAATTTCGATGTAATTTTGATGTCCAAATTTTATAATTTGGAAAAATTTATGATGATTAATATAATGACATTTTTACTTTGAAAGTCAAGTTTAATATTTACTCAATGATAATTTTATCGATGTTATTGATTTTAATTCTAATGGCATTCTCACTATATGTCATTGAGAATTTTGCAGACAAATTTGACATATATGTTTAATGTTATTTTCAGTGTTAATGAAGTGTCAAATTTAAGTTAAAATGACTACAACAGGTTATGAATCCTTGTGTGTCGTGACACATGGGATTGCACTTGACTGAACTGGTTCCCGTTCCCTAGCCTTTAACTCTTTTGGAACGACGTCGCTGCAGCAGCACATGTCCAGGGCTGCCGCCAGCCCCTGAGGCGGCAGGGACCCACCAGGCCAGCCCGTTCTGTCGCCAGTGATGTATCCCATTTTGCGCAGCGTGCCGCCTGACGCCGTGGCGGCAGGGCCTGCCGCCTCGCGCCGTGGCGGCAGGTGCCACGTGTCGCCTGGTGCGCCTACCGCCACGGTCGATGGGGTCCTTTTTGTCACTTTCATTCGGAGGGAGTCTTTTTTGACAATTCCGTTCGGCTGGTGGTCTATTTCAAAAATAGACCACGAAATAGGCCACCTAACGAATGGAATTGTCAAAAAAGACCCCTCCCAGATGAAAGTGACAAAAAGGACCCCCTCGGCCGTGGCGGCAGGCGCGCCAGGCGACATGTGGCACCTGCCGCCACAATGCAAGGCGGCAGGCCTTGCCGCCGCGGCGTCAGGCGGCATGCTGCGCAAAACGAGATACGGCGCTGGTGAGGACTGGCCTGGTGGGTTCCTGCCGCCTCAGGGGCTGGCGGCAGCCCTGTAGCAGCTGGGCCCGGCCGCCTCAGGGGCTGGCGGCGGCCCTAGACATGCGCTGCTGCAGCGGCGTCGTTTTCCAAAAGAGTTAAAATCTAGCGCCATTGACTCCGTTCGGACAGATCCATTTTACAATGTTCCGGTCAAAGCGAAAACTCCTGGAAAGAAGCGTCTCGAGTTAGGTAGCCCTGCAGCCTAAACGTACCACTGCTCTCGCCTTTGGTTCACATTGAATCAGAGAGACCGATTTGAAGCCGTTCCATGTTGGACTCCTTTTGATGCAAAGCCCAGGCCGCTAGATAGATATAGGTGGTTGATACACTTGACTGAACTGGTTCCGTTCCCTAGCCTTTAACTCTTTTGGAACGACGCCGCTGCAGCAGCACATGTCCAGGGCTGCCGCCAGCCCCTGAGGCGGCAGGGACCCACCAGGCCAGCCCGTTCTGTCGCCAACGATGTATCCCGTTTTTTTTTGAGGATCGTATGTTGCCGCTTTTATTCAATCAAATGCGTTCGGAATCTCGTCCGATACAACGTCTAACACAAAGTCTGGGGTAAGCCCTAGCCAAACCTTACTGAGTTCATCACCGACACCGACTCTAGCAAATCTATGAGCGACAACATTTGCAGACCGACGAATCCACGACACTTTAAATTCCGAAAAGGAGGCGAGCATTGCCTTAAGATCTTGTATCCATGGTCCCGCACTGGAAAGCTCCTTTTGTGGGCTTCTAAGCATCCGCACCACTTCCTGTGAGTCAAGCTCCACGTGTACCTTCTCGGCGTTTATCTCTTGCGCCACTTGCAAAGCTCGCCGGCATGCCAAAATCTCCATTGACTGTGGGGTCGCAGTATCCCGTTTTGCGCAGCGTGCCGCCTGACGCCGTGGCGGCAGAGCCTGCCGCCTCGCGCCGTGGCGGCAGGTGCCACGTGTCCCCTAGCGCGCCTGCCGCCACGGTCGATGGGGTCCTTTTTGTCACTTTCATTCGGAGGGAGTCTTTTTTGACAATTCCGTTCGGCTGGTGGTCTATTTCGACAAAAAATCTATGATATTGTCCCTTAATTTTTGCCATTCCTAACCACTTGCGATCATTGTTGCAACGCAAGAGATGTTTATCACTAAACCTGGCCATTAGCTCAAGCTGGTTGACCATAACCAGCCCACTGAGAAATCTCATGGTAGGAGCAAGTTCCCATATTATTTTTCCTTTTATTTTCCTTCTTGAGGGAAGCTAAATTAAGTGGTCGTGATGCCTGTATTGATGACACGTCAATCCGGTACTTCATGTCCCATATTTCCGCCTCATAGTCCTCCATCATCCAGACATCCATATATGTCAAGCGGCTATCGTGACTACATATGGTCTGGAGTCAGTGTCTCCCACTGTGAGGACATGTAGCGTGATTTCATTCTTGAAGCACCCTGAGGACCAGAGCACCCTGTATTCCCCGGTTGCATCGTGCCGGTAAAGGCCAAGTATGGCGTTGTTTAGCCGGACTTGAGGCTACATCAGGGGAGCAATCTGGCGGGTGGCCGGGTTGCATATATAGAACCTTGACCCCAGCTGACAGTGGGATACAATGAGGAAGCCATGGCTGGCAGCGTGGACATCGACCCACTAGAGCAAGGTCCAGAGTTGTTGAAGGCCATGTTGTCGCGGGAGCCACGGAGGCTGCCGAGGTGGCCTCCTTCTTCCTCGACGATAGGCAGCGACGCCTGGAGGCGGTGGTGAGAGTAAATAGCATAAAACTACTACTTTAAAGGCTAGGGTTTCAAAAACTACCAGTTTTAATTTTTCTCAGATAACTACCAAGTGAGCGGTCGGCTATTTCAAAAAACCTAAAACACTCGTTGCTAGCGATTTAAACTGTTTTATGACAGGTCGGGCCCGCCCCTAAACAATCCGTTTGTTTGACCGTTATTTTACATGTGGGACCCATATGTAAGTTCTCTCTTCTTCCTCTATCTTCTCTTCTCTCCTCTGGCTCTTTCTTCTTCCTCTCCCCCTGCCCGACTACCCCCATCCGCCTACGGCCACCTCCACCATCTGTCGCGCGTTAAGACAAGGTCGATGGCGGGAATGAAGGCTACACGGAGGTGCAGCCGCATCGCAGGAGCGCGGGCCGTTGCCATCCGTGTGCCATGGCTAGGAGCACGCCCGCAGCACCCAGGAGCATGGGCCACCGCCAGCCGCGCCAAGGAGCACGGGCCGCCACCAGCCGCGCCATGGCCAGGGGCTCGGGCCATCGCGCAAAGGAGCACGGGCCACCGCGCGCCATGGCTAGGAGCAACGGCAGCGGTAGGCAGGGAACTCCGCCACCTAGTATGTCGCCCGCCTCGTGCCGAGGAACGCAGCGGCCGAGCCGCCTCCTTTCGCCTGGTCGGCGACCTGGCTGCCAGCGCCATTTTTCTGGGCACACGAGAGTTATCCTCAAGGGCCCGATTGTTTTTTTCTAAAAACATTCAGGGACATGATTACTTTTTTAAGAAAACTTACAGGAGTTGTCGGTAAATGTATAAAAGAACATATTTTTTATATTAGAATATGACAAAGGAACACTGACACGTGGACCCCACATGTAAGGTAACAGTCAAACAGACAGTCAGATCAACGGTATGATTACGGTTTTTTGAAATAGCCGACCGCTCACTTGGTAGTTATCTGAGAAAAAATAAAAATCAGTAGTTTTTTTAAACCCTAGCCTGTAAAGTACTAATAGTTTTATGCTATTTACTCCGGTGGTGATGGAGCTTGAACTCGGGCATGGAGGTGGCGCTGCGCCACGACGAGCTGACGGCGCGGCAGCGGCCGACGTCTTTGGGCGGCAGCAGCATGAGTATCTTGTCGACGAGGATCTCCTCGCACAGGTCGTCCAGCTTGGTCCCGTTCTCCCCTTCCAACACCGCCGGTGCTCTGGCCGGCGGATTGGGTGAAACAAACGAACGCGTCAGTGCCCAGGACCGGCTCGGAAGATGGATACGAGAGAGCACGAACGT
This sequence comes from Aegilops speltoides, assembly GCA_021437245.1. Taxonomy (NCBI): domain Eukaryota; kingdom Viridiplantae; phylum Streptophyta; class Magnoliopsida; order Poales; family Poaceae; genus Aegilops; species Aegilops speltoides. Next base: position 552,313,225 of record CM038147.1, on the reverse strand, counting down.
GTGCTCGTCTGCGTAGCGCCGGGATGATATACGGCGGTGCTCCGGCCGGTCAGGCGAGAAACTGAGATCCAGTCGACTGAGGAGAACAGAACAGAACAGCAGCTATCTCGGCTTCACTCAATGGTAACTGACGCGGCCGGCGATCGATGATGGGCGGCCGACACGCCTGCGCCTGCGCCCGCGCGGTGCACGCCGCCTCGTTCCCATATCGAATCCTCGCCGCTCGTTCCAGATCGGGCGGCCGTAGCGCAGCGCACGGGTGGTGCGTGCGCCGCCGCTGTCCTTTGCTTCGCCACTAAGCACGCGCGCGTCGGCCGGCCACGTGGAGGCCCCAGAGAGCGCCAGCAGAGCATATTCCCAAGCCCACGTGGCGCGTCTAGATGCTGCTACCCGGACAGCGCATCATAGGCACCGGCGACTATGTAGTGCAGCGTACACACACGCCTCTTCTCTCTTCTTCTCATAGCAACAGCGCAGGCAGAAGCTAGCTAGCGATCCTCGGGCGGTGAGGATGGAGGGGGGCGGGAGGAAGGAGGGCGAGACGCCACCAGCGGTGGCGAGAGGCGCAGTGTCGTTCGGGGCGTCCGTGCAGGAGTGGGTGCAGCACATGAAGGCCAGCGTGGTGGGCGTGTGGCGGAAGGCGACGGCGAGGAGCGAGCAGGAGGCGGCGGAGGCGGACCTGCGCGCGGCCAAGGAGCAGGTGGAGGCCACCGACGAGGCCGAGGCCAAGAAGAAGCGCCTCGCCGGCTGACCGAGGTGACCACGGCGGGCGCGGACTGGTTTCGATCCAACGCTTGCGCCTGCTCTGCTCCGTCATTTGGGCTTTTTCGTTCTTCCAGTCTGCTGTTTGTAGTGCTTCCTTCCACTTTGTAGTAGAGTGGACGTGTGGTTTGTCTACCTCTGATAAGACTAGTTTTATGCGTGTGTATATTTGAAACTGCATCGTGTATGTACTGATGATCCAGACCAATCTCAGCAGCCGTTCTACTGTATGTTATGCACCTTCAAAATTCGGATGCAGAAATAGTAACTGAAATTTCTGCATGTAATGCTCATGTTGCATGCAATGCTGTCTAGGCGTCTAGCCGAGTACTTTCTGACCAAACACAAGCCAGTAGTAGGGCACATATATCAGTGCAGATTATTTCAGAAAATACCTAGGCTGATAACACTGGATCTATTTCAGAAGTAAACAGCAGGGCAGCAGATCATGGGTTGATTCTTGGCCGGAAGCTTTCCATGGCCTTCACTGGGTTTTCTGATCAGATCTCCCATGATGTATTGTGTTTTCCCAGCAACACGTAAGATAAGCTGCACTGGACGAACCTGTCGAGGGCATATCCAGCAAAAATGGTCTGAAGTCACAAAATTCCACGAATACTCGGTGCAGAGGTCTCAGAGATCGCCTCTAAAATCATTTAGGGCTTGTTCGATTAATCCTCTCCCCAAGAGGATTGAAGGGGATTGGCAAGGATTGATTTGTATTTTGACTTAAAAAAGGTTTAAATCTCCCTCAAACCCCTTCAATCCAAGAGGATTGAAGGGGATTGGCAAGGATTGGTTTGTATTTTGACTTAAAAGAGGTTTAAATCTCCCTCAAACCCCTTCAATCCACTCGGATTCGCATGCAACCGGACAAGGCCTTAGGATGCCCGGGGGACGACGGTATTCTACAGCAATGCAAGATTTCAGTACCAAATACTCCCTCCGTCAGGAAATACTTGTCACCAAAATGAATAAAATGAGATGTATCTAGATGTATTTTAGTTCTAGATACATCCTATTGTGTCCATTTTGATGACAAGTATTTTCGGACAGAGGGAGTATATCAAGTGAGAATTTATTGGATATTGAATTTTAGCATGGATGCAGAACAGGACGCAAGCTTCCCCAAGCAGGATAAATCAGTTGAGAATCGTCAAAACCTACACTACACTTTCATGGAATGTTACAACACTCTATATGCCTTCATATCTTTTTGGAATAGCTATTGGTGAGTACATGCTGCAAGTACCAAGAAAGAACAACTTCTGCACAACATATGCAGAAGTAAACCTGAGCCCTGACACCTAAAACAACTAAACAAATTCCAAAGCAGAGTCAGTTTAGAGAACATGTGCTGTGTAACATTTCACAGGGTCACAATGCGGCCAGCGTTCATGTTTGCATGTGATGCAGAGACAAGAGGTGGAACAAGCTTACTTACTACGTATCTGTCTGAGCATACACAAGCTAGTAGGGCAGATACGAGTCTGGATTATTTCAGAAGATGCCCAGGCTGTAACACTAAATCTATTTGAGGTACATATTATGACAATTCGGAATTCAAACTGGACCAGGTAGAACAGCTGAGCAGTGACATTGCAACTCTCGCCTAACAGAATTAGACGGCAGGACCACAGATCATGGACTGCTGCTCCATGGCTGTAAGATTGCCATGGCGTTCACTGGGTTTTCTACCTACCATGAGTTATAGGCAACACCTGAGCTATGCTCCTGTGGACAAACCTGTCAACGGCATATCCAACAAAAATGATATGAAGTCGCAAAATTCCATTAATAATCACTTCTTAAATAATTTATAGTAGTACCTCGGGAGGACATATTCTACATAATACTGCTCACTCCGTTCCAAATTACTCGTCGCTGAAATGGATGTATCCAGAACTAAAATACATCTAGATACATCCATACGTGCGACAAGTAATTCAAAACGGAGGGAGTACAATGCAAAATTTCACTACCAATATCTGACAATTAACATTTTATTTTATACGACTTGGCATAGATATGGATCACAACCTTCTGGAACAGCCAAGGATCATCGAAACCTACATCTCATTTTCATGAATTTTACAGCTTTGAGGAGCATCTTCACTGATATTTGCTATCTGCCACTCTTTCTTCATCGGAATGCTTCAATACCCTACATGCATCTGGTGTCTCAGCTGTTCTAGTTCTACCTGGTCTATTTGGGGTACACATCCGGAATTCAAGCTGGACCAGGTAGAACAGCTGACCAATGCTGAGACACCGGAACTCTTGCCTAACAGAAATAAACAGCAGGACTCTAAACTGCACGCTTGTGCCATTTACTGGGTTTTCTGATCTCCCATGATTTATTGTGTTCTTCCAGCAACACCTATGCTAAGCTGCTGTCGACGAACCTGTCGAGAGAGCATATCCAGCAAAAATGGTCTAAAGTCGCAAATTCCATGATTACTTGGTGCAGAAGTTTCAAAGACCACCTCCAAAATAATTTATGGTGCTCGGGAAGGCCATATTCCACATCTATGCAAACTTTCAGTACCAAATATCTCACAAGTAACATTTTATTTGATACTGAATTTTGGCATGGATATGGATCATAACCTTCACGGACTCAATAAATCAAGCTAAGGATCATCAAAACCCACACCTCATGTAAATGGATTTTACAACTTTAGGAACATGTTTGCCTGGTATTTCATATCTGCCATTTTCTCTCTTCATTACGATGCTTGGATAGTCTATATGCCTCTAATCTCTATATATTGCTGGTTGTACACTATTTTCAAAACTGCTATTGGTGAGTACATGCTACAACTACTCGAATGAACAAATTTTAACACAACCTATGCAAAAGTAAACCTGAGCCCAGACACCTAAAAGACCTAAGTAAAATACAAACTAGACTCAGGTTAGCACCCAGAGAAACCCTACTCGTCACCAGCTCAACCCATCTCATCTCAGCACATTACATGTAAATAGAGGACGACAATAAAAACTGGGTACAAGTACCACAGAGGCAGTTAAGGTATAGTTCAAAGTGGGGCATCCTACATAAAAAACATAATCTCCATCTCAAAGACATGTCCAAAGAGTAACAATAACACATACTTCTAGGGAGCAATGTTTCTCATGGAAAGTTGCTTAGACACTAGTAATCAAGTTAGATACCTTAGAAGCCATGTATGGCACTGGATTCATAGACTTGTAAGATTCCTACCTTGATTACCAGTATCTAAGAAACTTAACAAGAAAACATTGCCCATATGCATTATTGTTACCCTATAAACTACTCCCTCCGTAAAGAAATATAAGAGCATTTAGATCACTAAAGTAGTAATCTAAATACTCTTATATTTCTTTACAGAGGGAGTACATGTGGATGGTAAGAGAGAAACCCACATCTGATGACGAAGCTGAGCTAAGCATACGTTCCACAATAAGATCGTGTCCAACGAAAGGGTAGAAGCAAGAAGCTTGGGTAAAGAACAGGTATACTGCGACTCCTCCTTTGGCGCGACTTGTCACACATCATTTGTCATGTCTGTGCTTTCCTTCTTTGTTTCAACTGGAGTTTCCACAGGGTTATTTTCATGTACTTCGGTAGCCATGGTTATACTTTCTACTTCGGTGGCGATGCTTGTGATTCCTTTCCCAGCTGGATTTTCTATAGGGCTACTTTCATCTATGCCACTGGTCATATTTATGTCGCCTTCAATCACCGCTGGAATTTCTACTTCGGTGGCAATGCTTTTGAATTCTTTCCCGGCTGGATTTTCTACAGGGCTACTTTCATCTACTTCACTGGTCATTTTTATGTCGCCTTCAATTACCGCTGGAGTCTCAGTAGAGTCGTTTGTATTTACCTGACTTCCACAAGAAGGCAAACCTTCCTTAGTATCGGTATTTGTCCTCACAGCCTTTATCGATGTCCAAACCTTGTTTAATTTACTGTGCTTCCTGCTCCGCAGATGGCCAGCCATGATGACGTTGCTATCACACCTGACTCTGCAGCGATCACACCACAGATAGTTGTTCTTCTGAACAACTTCATGCATTTCACCGTCTACTAGCATACCTATTTTCTTAGGAGCATCACAAGGATCTGTGCTGCTCTTATTTCCAGTGATCGTCTGCGAGCAGTTTTTGTCATCTTTGATCGCCTTGCTGGCGCCACAAAGGGCCAACTTGGCCTTATGTTTTCTTCCTCCGAGATGCTCATTTAGACCAGCTTCACATGTTGCACTAACCTGGCATAGTGCACAGCTCCAGTCCTTGGCTAGTTTCTGTACTTTCTTTGGTACAGTAGCTGCAGCATTTGCAGCTGCTTTCCTCTTCACCTTTGGAACCTTCAATTTTGGTGAAAGAGCCTGAGATGAACATTCAATGCAATAGTTAATCGGGTGTGGATATGTAACAAAATCCTGCAGCTCTAGAATAATAGGATGTTATGGGTATTCAGAGTTGAAACTATGTCTCATGACTGAAAGTATCTCTCTACAGATACACATACTAATCAAATGAATGAATGGAGACAAGTAATACCAATGGGAAATCATCAGCGTCCTTTCAAACTCTGACTCAGATCTGAGCCCTGATGTGCCCAGTAAGCAATATCACCACCAAATATAATCTCATAACTTTCACCAAACAGTGCTGACAAGAATCAGTATGTTCACCTGTCACCCTTTTTACTACAAAAGGAATACTCTCTTTCCCACTCAAGTTCACACCATCTGCCTAAATCATATATTCAGTTGATTATTACAGTTATCTGGAAGGGCAATATTCTGTCTAGATCATAGCAATTGTCCCGGTTTAGTCCAACAAGATTTGGTATTCCATTGAACTAAGCAAAGAAATATTTCCTCTAGATATCAAGAATTGCCGACTTATGCATGACTTGATGAGATATCTTCTACTTCCTTTTAACTGAAAAAACCGTCTTATATTTAGATACAGAGGGAGCAAGAATTTGCTGCCAAAGTTAAATCTATTAGGACAAGTGAAACAAACATAAAATGTACAGACAGTGTGCAGAACTCTGAAATGACATAACAGAAATACAGAAGGAATTTTTGAGGCAGGTAACAGTCTATCTATGCCGAATCGGGAAAGCATCTTCAGAACTGATAGTGTTCTTGACTCTATAGAAGGTGCTTCTGAGGCATGTAATGGTTTTTCCATGCCGAATCTGGAAAAGAACTTCAGGCGTAGTACTATGATGATAATGACTTTGCCTGAATAATCTGAGAAAGATTTGTGCCCACATACCTCGGGTGTCCCGGAGGGCTCGATCTCAACCAGCTTGAGCTTATGCTTCGGCTTCTGCAGCGGCGGAGACCACCTCCTCTCCTCACAGGGGAACGGCATCCTTTCCCCAAACCCCGCGTGCCGGCGAGGCCCAAACCCCTGCCGGGCTCCAAACTCGTCGAAAGGCACCGGCGGCGGCGGCGCGTACGGGGGCGGGCGCATCGGCATCGGCGCGTGCGGCGGCGGCATGAAGCAGCCGGGGGCGAGGAACGGGTCGGGCCCCCAGCCCCCGTGGAGGCCGCGGGCGAAGGCGAGGTCGCCCTTGGCCTCGAACTCGCGGCGCACCTCCTCCTCGACGAGCCGCCGCCTCACCTCCTCGCGGATGAGGTGCTCCCGCCGCGCCGCCTCCCACTCGAGCGGCGGCCGCGGCAAAGGCGAAGGCGAAGGCCCTGCTGCGCGGAGGGGCGGAGAGCGTCAGGGATTCGGGCGCTCCGGGGAGTGAACTCGGAGGCTCTGTTCCGGCGGTGCTTACCTTGCGTGCCCTGCGCAAAGGCACCGGTGTACCCGTCGCGGGGGTTGGAGAACCGTGCCGGCGGGGAGCCGGAGGGCGCTGGTGGGGAGGAGCCTGGCGGCCCGCGGTCCCCGGCGCGGAATCGGAACTCCATGGACCGCCGCGGCGGGAGTGCCGAGGTGGGGTAGATCCAGCGGCGAGCGATCGGAGCGGCTGCGGCGGTGCAGTGCAGAATGCAGAGCAACACTCGGCTTCGTCCGGCGTGCTGCGGGGGTGCCCAGACTATCTCGTTGGGTTCCCCTGAAATCGGGCCCAACCGACCGGCCCAAGACCACTTCAATTTGCAATACTTAGGCATACCAATATTCCACATCAATGCATAAAATTTACAAGCAAAATATCTCACAAATAACATTGTATTTGAATCTCAAACTTGGCATGGATATACTCCCTCCATTCCTAAATACAAGTCTTTTAAGAGATTTTATTGTAGACTACATACGGAGCAAAATAAGTGAACATATACTCTAAAAGGCATATCTATATACATCCGAACATAGCCTATAGTGGAATCTCTAAAAAGACTTATATTTAAGAACAGGGGTACTAGAACACAACCGTCCCGAGCAGTATAAATCAATTGAGAATCATCGAGACCTACACATTTTTTCATGGAATGCTACAGCTATATGAGCATTTTTCACCTGATATTTCATATCTGTCATTTCTCTCTTCATCAGGATGCTTGTATGCTCTATATGCCTCTATAGATTACTGGTGCGCACACTACTTTTAGAACAGCTATTGGTGAGTACATGCTGCAAATACTAAGAAAGAACAACTTCAGCACAACATATGCAGAAGCAAACCTGAGCCCTGGCACCCAAAACAACTAAACAAATTCCAAACTTGAGTCAGTTTATCACCTGTTTTGTGTAACATTCACAAGGTCACAATGCGGTCGGTGTTCACGGCACGTGCAATGCACAAACAAGAGGTGTAACGAGCTACTTACTTACTACTCCCTCTTGTTTAGATCACTACTTTAGTGATCTAAACGCTCTTATATTAGTTTACGGAGGGAGTATCTGTCTAGCTAGGTACGGAGTATGTTCTTAGTAAACACAAGCTAGTAGGGCAGACATCAGTCCAGATCTATCTAGGGTACAAATTATAACAATCCGGAATTCAAACTAGAGAAGGTAGAACAGCTGAGCAATGCAGAGACATTGCAACTCTGGCCTAACAGAAATAAACAGCGGGGCCACAGAACATGGATTGCTTCTTGGCTGCAAGCTTGCCATGCTGTTCACTGTGGTTTCTAATCTCCCATGATTTGTTGTGGACGATACTATCGATGGCATGCCCAGCAAAAAACTTTCTAAAGTCACAAATTCCATGAATACTCTACATTAATCCAAAATGTCGGTACCAAATATCTTGCGAGAACCATTGTATTTGACGCTCAAATTTGGCATGCATACATATCTCAACCTTCCCGAGCACTATAAATCAGTCAACATTCATCAGGACCTACACTTCATTTTCATGGAATTTACAACTTTAGAAGCATTTTTGCCTGATATTTTACATATGCCATTGTCTCTCTTCATCAGGATGCTTCGATAATATATGCCTCTAATCACTATATATTACCATTGACTACACTCTTTCTGAAAATGAGTACTACATGCTGCAACTACTCAAACGAGGAGCTTTCCACACAACATATGCAGAAGTAAACCTGAGCCACATACTTCTAGGGAGCAATGTTTCTCTTGCAAAGTTGCTAAGACGCTAGTAATCAAGTTATATACCTTATAAGCCATCTGTTGAACTGGATTCGTAGACTTGCAAGATTCCTACCATGATTACCAGTATCTAAGAAACTTAGCAAGAAAACATTGCCCATATGGTGGCCATTCTTTGTATTTCTTTTTGGACTGGATTTTCTACAGGGCCACTTTTATCTACTTCAGTGGTCATATTTATGTCGCCTTCAATTACCGCTTGAATTTCAGTAGAGCCCTTTGTATTTACCTGACTTCCAAAAGAAGAAGGCAAACCTTCCTTAGTATTGGTATTTGTCCTCACAGCCTTTATCGATGAACAAACCTTGGTCAATTTACTCTGCTTCTTGCACCGCAGATGGCAAGCCATGGTGGCGTAGTTATCACAACTGACTCTGCAGTGATCACACTGGTAGTTGTCCTCCCGAACAACTTCATGCATTGCACCGTCTACTAGCATGCATATTTTCTTAGGTGCATCACAAGGATCTGTGCTGTTCTCATTCCCAGTGGTCGTCTGCGAGCAGTTTTTGCCATCTTTGAACGTCTTGCTAACGCCACACTGTGCCAACTTTGCCTTATGCTTTGTTCCTCCAAGATGCGCATTTAGAGCAGCTTCACATGGTCGACTAACCTGGCATAGTGCACAGCTCCAGTCCTTGGTTGGTTTCTGTACTTTCTTTGGCACAGTAGTTGCAGCATTTGCATGTGCTTTCCTCTTCACCGTTGGAACCTTTGGATTTGATGAAAGAGCCTGATATGAACATTCAATGCAATAGTTAATCAGGTGTGCATATGTAACAACATCCCGTAGCTCTAGAATAATAGCATGTTATATGGTTATCCGGATGATTGCAAGTTGAAACTATGTCTCATGATCGAATGTATCTCTCTACAGCTACCGATACCAATCAAATAAATGCATCGATACAAGTAGAATCAATGGGAAATCATCAGCATCCTTTCAAACTCTGACTCTCATATGAGCTTTGATGTGCCCAGTAAGCAATATTACCACCAAAAATAACCTCATAACTTTCACCAAACAGTGGTGACAAGAATCAGTCTGTTCACCTGTCAATCTTTTGCACCCTCTTTAGATTACTGGTGCGTGCACTGTTTTTTAAACAGCTATTGGCGAGTACATGCTGCAACTACTAAGAAAGAACAACTTCAGCACAACATATGCAGAAGCAAACCTTAGCACGGACACCTAAAACAACTAAATAAATTCCAAACTTGAGTCAGTTTATCACCTGTTTTGTGTAACATTCACAAGGTCACAATGTGGCCGGTGTACATGTTGCATGTAATGCACAGACAAGAGGTGTAACGAGCTACTTACTATCTGTCTAGCTAGGTACATTCTGAGCAAACACAAGCTAGTAGGGCAAACATCAGTATAGATTATTTCAGAAGGTACGCGCACCCAGGCTATATATAACACCAGATCTATCTGGGGTACAAATTATAACAATCCGGAATTCAAACTAGAGAAGGTAGAACAGCTGAGCAATGCAGACATTGCAACTCTGGCCTACCAGAAATAAACAGCGGGGCCACAGAACATTGATTGCTTCTTGGCTGCAAGCTCGACATGGTGTTCACTGCGTTTTCTGATCTCCCATAATTTGTTGTGTTTCTCCCAGCAACACCGGAGATAAGCTGCTGTGGACGATACAATCGAGGGCATCTCCAGCAAAAAACTGTCTAAAGTCACAAATACCATGAATGCTCGGGGCAGAAGTTTCAAAGACCATCATTTATGATACCAAGGAAGGCCATATTCTACATTAATCCAAAATGTCATTACCAAATACTCCCTCCGTTTCTTTTTAGTCTGCATATAAGATTTGGTCAAAGTCAAACTTTGTTAACTTTGACTAAGTTTATAGAAAAGAATATCAAGGTTCATAATATGAAATCAATAATGTTAGATGCATCATGAAATTAATTTTCATACCATATAGCTTTAGTATCGTAGATGTTGATATTTTTTTCTATAAAGTTGGTCAAACTTTACTAAGTTTGACTTTGACCAAATCTTATATGCAGACTAAAAAGAAACGGAGGGAGTATCTTGCGAGTAACATTGTATTTGACGCTCAAATTTGGCATGCATACATATCCTCAACCTTCCCGAGCACTATAAATCAGTCAACAATAATCGGAACCTACACCTCATTCTCATGGAATTTACAGCTTTAGAAGCATTTTTGCCTGATATTTCACATATGCAATTTTCTCTCTTCATCGGGATGCTTACATAATATATATGCCTCTAATCACTATATATTACCGTTGACTACACTCTTTCTGAAACAGATACTAATGAGTACATGCTGGAACTACTCAAATGAGGAGCTTTCCACACAACATATGCAAAAGTAAACCTGAGCCACACCTAAAAGGCCTAAATAAATTACAAACTAGAGTCAGGTTAGCACTCAGGGAAACCCTACTCATCACCAGCTCAACCCATCTCACCTACTCACACTAACATAAACAGAGGCGACAATCAAAACTGGCTAGAAGTACCACAGAAGCAGCTTAAGCAAAGTTCAAACTGGGCATTCTACATAAATAACTCATCTCCATGTGAACGACGTGTTCAGACAAAACACATACTTCTAGGGAGCAATGTTTCTCTTGCAAAGTTTCTAGGGAGCAAAGTTGCTTAAGCCATCTCTTAAACTGGATTCGTAGACTTGCAAGATTCCTACCATGTTTACCAGTATCTAAGAAACTTAGGAAGAAAACATTGCCCATATGGTGGCCATTCTTTGTATTTCTTTCTGGACTGGATTTTCTACAGGGCCACTTTCATCTACTGCGGTGGTCATATTTATGTCGCCTTCAATTACCGCTGGAATTTCAGTAGAGCCGTTTGTATTTACCTGACTTCCACAAGAAGAGGGCAAACTTTCCTTAGTACCGGTATTTGTCCTCACAGCCTTTATGGTGGCCATTCTTGTGAATACTTTCCGGACTGGATTTTCTACAGGGACGCTTTCATATACTGCGGTGCTCATATTTATGTCGCCTTCAATTACCGCTGGAATTTCAATACAGCCGTTTGTATTTACCCGACTTCTACAAGGAGGCAAACCTTCCTTGGTATCGGTATTTGTCCTCACAGCCTTTATGGTGGCCATTCTTGTCATTTCTTTCCGGACTGGATTTTCTACAGGGCCGCTTTCATCTACTGCGGTGGTCATATTTATGCCGCCTTCAGTTACTGCTGGAATTTCAGTAGAGCCATTTGTATTTACCTGACTTCCACAAGAAGAAGGCAAACCTTCCTCAGTATTGGTATTTGTCCTCACAGCCTTTATCGATGAACAAACCTTGGTTAATTTACTCTGCTTCTTGCACCGCAGATGGCAAGCCATTGTGGCGTAGTTATCACAACTGACTCTGCAGTGATCACACCACAGGTAGTTGTCCTTCCGAACAACTTCATGCATTGCACTGTCTACTAGCATGCATATTTTCATTTTCTTAGGTGCATCGCAAGGATCTGTGTTGTTCTCATTCCCAGTGGTCGTCTGCAAGCAGTTTTTGCCATCTTTGATCGTTTTGCTGACGCCACACTGTGCCAACTTTGCCTTATGCTTTCCTCCTCCAAGCATGCATATTTTCTTAGGTGCATCACAAGGATCTGTGCTGTTCTCATTCCCAGTGGTCGTCTGCGAGCAGTTTTTGCCATCTTTGATCGTCTTGCTGACGCCACACTGTGCCAACTTTGCCTTATGCTTTCTTCCTCCAAGATGCTCATTTAGAGCAGCTTCACATGGTGCACTAACCTGGCATAGTGCACAGCTCCAGTCCTTGGTTAGTTTCTGTACTTTCTTTGGCACAGTAGTTGCAGCATTTGCATCTGCTTTCCTCTTCATTGTTGGAACCTTTGGATTTGATGAAAGAGCCTGAGATGAACATTCAAGGCAATAGTTAATCAGGTGTGCATATGTAACAACATCACGTAGCTCTAGAATGATAGCATGTTATGTGGTTATTCGGATGATTGCAAGTTGAAACTATGTCTCATGATCGTATGTATCTCTCTACAGCTACCGATACCAATCAAATAAATGCATGGAGACAAGTAGAATAAATGGGAAATCATCGGCATCCTTTCAAACTCTGACTCTGATCTGAGCCTTGATGTACCCAGTAAGCAATATTACCAATAACCTCATAAATTTCACCAAACACTGGTGACAAGAATCAGTCTGTTCACCTGTCACCCTTTTGCTACAAAAGGAATACCCTCTTTAGATTACTGGTGCATGCACTGTTCTTAGAACAGCTATTGGTGAGTACATGATGCAACTACTACTAAGAAAGAACAACTTCAGCACAACATATGCAGAAGCAAACCTGAGCCTGGACACTTAAAACAACTAAATAAATTCCAAACTTGAGTCAGTTTATCACCTGTTTTTTGTAACATTCACAAGGTCACAATGTGGCCGTTGTTCATGTCGCATGTAATGCACAAACAAGAGGTGTAACGGGCTACTTACTATCTGCCTAGCTAGGTACATTCTGAACAAACACAAGCTAGTAGGGCAGCCATCAGTATAGATTATTTCAGAAGATACGGGAACCCAGGCTATATATAACACCAGATCTATCTGGGGTACAAATTATAACAATCCGGAATTCAAACTAGACAAGGTAGAACAGCTGAGCAATGCAGACATTGCAACTCTGGCCTAACAGAAATAAACAATGGGGCCACAGAACATGGATTGCTTCTTGGCTGCAAGCTTGCCATGGTGTTCACTGCGTTTTCTGATCTCCCATGATTTGTTGTGTTTCTCCCAGCAACACCTGAGATAAGCTGCTGTGGACGATACTATCGAGGGCACATCCAGCAAAAAAAAAAAATCTAAAGTCACAAACTCCATGAATATACTCGGGGCAGAAGTTTCAAAGACCATCATTTATGATACCCAGGAAGGCCATATTCTACATTAATCCAAAATGTCAGTACCAAATATCTTGCCACTAACATTGTATTTGACGCTGAGATTTGGCATGCATACAGATCACAACCTTCCCAAGCACTATAAGTCAGTCAAGAAACGTCAGAACCTACACCTCATTTTTCATGGGATTTACAGCTCTAGAAGCATTTTTGCCTGATATTTCTCATCAGGATGCTTGGATAATATATATGCCTCTAATCACTATATCACCAGTGACTGCACTCATTCTGAAGCAGCTACTGATGAGTACATGCTGCAACTACTCAAACGAGCAGCTTTCCACACAACATATGCAAATGTAAAACCTGAGCCACACCTAAAAGACCTAAATAAATTACGAACTAGAGTCATGTTAGCACTCAGGGAAACCCTACTCATCACCAGCTCAACTCATCCCACCTACTTCACATTAATGTAAACAGAGGGTGACAATCAAAACTGGCTAGAAGGACCACACAAGCAGCTTAGGCAAAGTTGAAACTGGGTATTCTACATAATTAAGTCATCTCCACGTGAAAGACATGTCCAGGGAGTAACAAGAATGCATACTTCTAGGGAGCAATGTTTCTCTTGCAAAGTTGCTTAGACACTAGTAATCATGTTAGATACTCCCTCTGTAAAGAGACATAAGAGCGTTTAGATCACTACTATAAGATTCCTACCTTGATTACCAGTATCAAAGAAACTTAACAAGAAAACATTGCCCATATGGTGGCCATTCTTGTGCTTTCTTTCTGGACTGGATTTTCTACAGGCTCGCTTTCGTCTACTTCAGTGGTCATACTTATGTCGCTACTTAAATTACCACTGGAATTTAAGTAGAGCCTTTTGTATTTACCTGACTTCCACAAGAAGGTAAACCTTCCTTGGTATCTGTATTTGACCTCACAGCCTTTATCGATGTCGAAACCTTGTTTAATTTACTGTGCTTCTTGCTCCCCGGATGGATTTCTTTCTTAGTATTGGTATTTGTCCTCACAGCCTTTATCGATGTCCAACCATCGTTTAATTCACTGTGCTTCTTGCTCCGCGGATGGATTTCTTTCTGGACTGGATTTTCTACAGGGCCACTTTCATCTACTTTGGTGGTCATATTTATGTCGCCTTCAATTACCGCTGGAATTTCAGTAGAGCCGTTTGTATTTGCCTGACTTCCAAAAGCAGTCAAACCTTCCTTAGTATCGGTATTTGTCCTCGCAGCCTTTATCGATGTCCAAACCTTGTTTAATTTACTGTGCTTCTTGCTCCGCAGATGGCCAGCCATGATGACGTTACTATCACACCTGACTCTGCAGCGATCACACCACAGATAGTTGTTCTTCCGAACAACTTCATGCATTTCACCATCTACTAGCATGCATATTTTCTTAGGTGCATCACAAGGATCTGTGTTGTTCTCATTCCCAGTGGTCGTCTGCAAGCAGTTTTTGTCATCTTTGATCGCCTTGCTGACGCCACATTGTGCCAACTTCGCCTTATGTTTTCTTCCTCCAAGATCCTCATTTAGACCAGCTTCACATGTTGCACTGTCTACTAGCATGCATATTTTCTTAGGTGCATCACAAGGATCTGTGTTGCTCTCATTCCCAGTGGTCGTCTGCAAGCAGTTTTTGTCATCTTTGGTCGCCTTGCTGACGCCACATTGTGCCAACTTCGCCTTATGTTCTGTTCCTCCAAGATGCTCATTTAGACCAGCTTCAGACGGTGCACTAACCTGGCATAGTGCACAGCTCCAGTCCTTGGCTAGTTTCTGTACTTTCTTTGGTACAGTAGTTGCAGCATTTGCATCTGCTTTGCTCTTCATCATTGGAACCTTCGGTGAAAGAGCCTGAGATGAAGATTCAATGCAATAGTTAATCAGGTGTGCATATGCAACAACATCCTGTAGCTCTAGAATAATAGCATGTTACTCCCTCCGTTCCAAAATATAGCGCGCCCGCGCTTTTCGAGGTTCAATTTTGACCATAAATCTAACCAACGAGACCGACTGCGACGGGAGTGAAAATTATACCAGTGAATTCGTATTCAAAAGAAGTTTTTGAATTATATAATTTTCGCTCCCGCCGCAATCGGTCTCGTTGGTTAAATTTATGGTCAAAGTTGAAGCACGGAAACCAAGGACGCACTATATTTTGGAATGGAGGGAGTATGATTATCTCTCTACAGCTACATATACCAAACAAATAAATGCATGGAGACAAGTAGAGTCAATGGGAAATCGTCAGCGTCCTTGCAAACTCTGACTCTGATCTGAGCCTTGATGTACCCAGTAATCAATATTACCACCAAAAATAGCCTCATAACTTTCACCCAACAGTGGTGACAGTATCAGTCTGTTCGCCTGTCACCCTTTTTTCTACAAAAGAAATACTCTCTTTTCCACTTAATTTCACACCATCTACCTAAATCATGTCTTAGCTGATTATTTTGATTATCTGGAAGGGCAATATTCAGTATGATAGCAATTGTCCCGATCTATTCCTGCCAGATTTGGTGTTCCATTGAACTAAGCAAAGAAATATTTCCTCTCGATATCAAGGATTGCCCACTTATGCTTATGCATGACTTGATGAGAGATCCAGATCTTCTACAAAACTAAAAGTTGCTGCTAAAGTCAAATCAAATAGGACAAGTGAAATAAGCATCAAATGTACAGCAACATTGAGCTGAAAAGGAACAGACAGTGTGCAGAACTCTGAAATAACAGAACAGGAATACAGAAGGAATTTCTGAGCCAGGTGACAGTTTTTAATGCCGAATCTGGAAATCAACTTCAGAACAGATATTGTGCGAGTGACTCTGAAATGACACAACAGAGGTACAGAAGGTACTTCCGAGGAAAGTAAAGGTTTTTCATGCCGAATCTGGAAAAGAACTTCAGGCGTAGTACGACGATGATAATGACTTGGCCGAAGAAGATTCGTTTGTGCCCACATACCTCGGGTCTCCCGGAGGGCTCGACCTCAAGCAGCTTGAGCTTGTGCTTCGGATCTGGCCGCGGCGTGGACCCCCACTTCACCCCGAAGAGAAACCGCGTCCTTTCCCCAAACCCCGCGTGCAGGGGACGCCCGAACCCCTGCCAGGCCCCGAACTCCTCGAAAGGCACCGGCGGCGGCGCGTGCGGGAGCGGGTGCATCGGCATCGGCGCGTGCGGTGGCGGCGGCATGAAGCGATCGGGGGCGAAGAACCCCTCGTTGAGGCCGCGGGCGAAGGCGGGATCGTCCTTGGCCCACTCCTCGGTGAGCCGCCGCGTCACCTGCTCGCGAATGATGAGCTCTCGCGGCGGCGGCAAAGGCCCTGCTGCGCGGGGGGCACGGAGAGCGTCAGGGATTCGGGCGCTGTAGGGAAGCTCTGTTCTGGCGGTGCGTACCTTGGGTGCCCTGCGCACCGGGGTAGCCGTCGAGGGGGTGGGAGAACCAAGCGGAGCCTGGCGGCCCGCGGTCGCCGGCGCCGAAGCGGAAATCCATGGACTGCTGCCGCGGCGCGAACGGCGGGCTGGGGTTGATGGAGCGGCGGCGCCGCTGGACGGAACTCACGGATCGATCGCTAGCTAGGGTTTGAGGGGAAATTGGGGAAGAAAAGAGAGAAGCAGAGGAGAGGAGAAGAGGAAGACGGGGATGAGAGTTTCAGATTCTGTTCAGACCCTACACTCATAGTACGATACAACAGGTCAGCGAGGCGGGCCCACAGTCAGTCACACGTTGACTTGTTGGCTCTGGATGGACGTGACACTTCACCTTGAGACTCCCCTCAGATTGAAGCAGCAGGAAAACGAGCCGGAAGAACACGGTAGCATGATCCGCTGCAATGCCGTGCCACTGAACTCTGATTTGTGGTATATCTGAGTTCCCCTTCTGGATCATTGACACTCCAAAATCGCTTCTGCTTGTAGCGTTACGGCCGACAAATCCGGTGGATATGATAGATCTCTCTCTCTTTCTTTTTCTTTTTTTCGAATACACATGTTGCGTGTCATCCAGAAATAAGAATAGAAGCTCTCCTTCTGGCTCCTCAGCGATTTGGGCTTCCTGGCCGTTGGATCGGGTGGCTTGATCGGATCTGGGCCGTCGGATGACCCCTGGAACGACCTCGTCCGTCTGATAAAAAAAAAGTTACTACTGGAATGAATAGTTACCGTCCGTTCGTGCCACCGCGCGTAATTACGCTGCCCAGCCGAGGGCATTTTCGTCATTTCGCCTAGGGGTGTAGAAAACGAGACGGCCCGCGTGGAGATGACCTAGCCGCTTCCCGGCCCTCACTCGACCTAGCAGCCTCCTCCTCTCTCTCCCTTCCTCCTGCAGCTGCCTCCCTCCCTCCCTCCCGCGCGCCTCCTCTCCTCCCACCCACGTCGTCGTCGCCGCCGCCACCCACCTCCCCCGCCGCCCGGCCCTCCTTCGCGCCTCAGGCCGTGCCCGGCTCCTCCGCCTCGCCGCCGCCTCCTCTCCCTCCTGCGCGCCTCCTCTCCCTCCCCCCCCCCCGCCCTCCTCCTCCCACCCACATCTGTTGGGGAACGTAGTAATTTCAAAAATTTCCTCGCACACGCAAGATCATGGTGATGAATAGCAACGAGAGGGAGAGTGTTGTCTCGTACCCTCGTGGACCCGGCGAAGCGATCACAACGTAGAGGAAGTAGTCGACGTTCTCCTCGCGATCCGACCGATCCGGCCCCAAGTTACTCGGCGCCCCGAGTTCTTGACACGTCTCACTCGATAACGTCCCTCGTACTCGATCCAGCCGAGTGTCGAGGGAGAGTTCGTCGACCTGACGGCGTGGTGACGATCTTGATGTTTCACGGTGCGAGGCTTCGCCTAAGCTTCATGACGGTATGACCGAGGTGGAATATGGTGGAGGCGCACCGCACACGGCTAAGGAACGATCCGTAGATCTAACTTGTGCATTCTAGGGTGCCCCCGCCTTGTATATAAAGGAGCAGGGGAGGGGCGGCCGGCCAAGGGAGGCGGCTAGGAGTCCTACTCCTCAGAGTAGGATTCCCCTCAATCCTAGTTGGAATAGGATTCCTGAGGAAAGAGAGAGGGGCGGCCCCTTTCCTAGTCCTAGTAGGACTAGGGAAGGGGGAGCGCGTGACCACCTAGGGCTGGCCCTTTCTCCTTTCCACCAAGGCCCACTATGGCCCATTTACCTCCGGGGTTCCAGTAACCTCCGGTACTCAGAAAATTCTGTTTTACCGGAACCATTCCGAACTCCAAACATAGGCTTCCAATATATCAATCTTTATGTCTCGACCATTTGAGACTCCTCGTCATGTCCGTGATCACATCCGGGACTCGAACTTCTTCGGTACATCAAAATACATAAACTCATAATAACCGCCATCGAAACCTTAAGCGTGCGGACCCTACGGTTCGAGAACAATGTAGACATGACCTAGAACTATTCTCGGTCAATAACCAATAAGCGGGACCTAGATGCCCATATTGGTTCCTACATATTCTGGAAGATCTTTGTCGGTCGAGACCGCATAACAACATCGTTGTTCCCTTTGTCATCGGTATGTTACTTGCGAGATTCGATCGTCGGTATCAATACCTAGTTCAATCTCGTTACGGCAAGTCTCTTTACTCGTTCCGTAATACATCATCTCATAACTAACTCATTAGTTGTAGTGCTTGCAAGGCTTCAGATGATGTGTATTACCGAGAGGGCCCAGAGATACCTCTCCGAGCAATCGGAGTGACAAAACCTAATCTCGAAATCGCCAACCCAACATCGCCTTTGGAGACACCTGTAGTACTCCTTTATAATCACCCGATTCGTTGTGACGTTTGGTAGCACCAAAGTGTTCCTCCGTAAACAGGAGTTGCATAATCTCATAGTTACGGGAACATGTATATGTCATGGATAAAAGCGGTAGCAACATACTAAGCGATCGTGTGCTAAGCAAATGGAATGGGTCATGTCAATCAGATCATTCTACTAATGATGTGACCTTGTTAATCAAATAACAACTCTTTGTTCATGGTTAGGAAACATAACCATCTTTGATTAACAAGCTAGTCTAATAGAGGCATACTAGTGACATATTGTTTTGTCTATGCATTCACACATGTATCATGTTTCCGGTTAATACAATTCTAGCATGAATGATAAACATTTATCATGAAATAAGGAAATAAATAATAACTTTATTATTGCCTCTAGGGCATATTTCCTTGATCTCCCACTTGCACTAGAGTCAATAATCTAGATTACATAGTAATGATTCTAACACCCATGGAGTCTTGGTGCTGATCATGTTTTGCTCGTGGAAGAGGCTTAGTCAACGGTCTGCAACATTCAGATCCGTATGTATCTTCAAATCTCTATGTCTCCCACGGACTAAGTCCGGATGGAATTGAAGCGTCTCTTGATGTGCTTGGTCCTCTTGTGAAATCTGGATTCCTTCGCTAAGGCAATTGCTCGATATTGTCACGAAAGATTTTCATTGGACCCGATGCACTAGGTATGACACCTAGATCGGATATGAACTCCTTCATCCAGACTCCTTCATTAGCTGCTTCGAAGCTGCTATGTACTCCGCTTCACATGTAGATCCCGCTCTGACGCTTTGTTTAGAACGCACTAACCGACGGCTCCTCCGTTTAGTGTAAATCGTATCCGGTCTGCGATTTAGAATCGTCTCGGATCGGTGTCAAAGCTTGCATCAACGTAACCGTTCGATGAGCTCTTTGTCACCTCCATATCTGAAAACATATCCTTAGTCCTTTTCGGTATTTCAGGATGTTCTTGACCGCTGTCCGATGATCCACTCTGGATTACTTTGGTACCTCCTGCTAGGCTTATAGCAAGGCACACATCAGTCGGTACATAGCATTGCATACATGATAGAGCCTATGGTGAAGCATAGGAACATCTTTCATTTTCTCTCTATCTTCTGCGGTGGTGGGTATTGAGTCTTACTCAACTTCACACCTTGTAACACAGCAAGAACCCTTTCTTAGCTTGATCCATTTTGAACTTCTTCAAAATTTTGTCAAGGTATGTGCTTTGTGAAAGTCCAATCAAGCGTCTTGATCTATCTCTATAGATCTTAATGCCCAATATGTAAGCAGCTTCACCGAGGTCTTTCATTGAAAAACTCTTATTCAAGTATCCCTTTATGCTATCCAGAAATTCTATATCATTTCCGATCAGCAATATGTCATCTACATATAATATCGAAATGCTCTGAGCTCCCACTCACTTTCTTGTAAATCGAGGCTTCTCCAAAAGTCTCAGTACAAACCCAAATGCTTTGATCACACTATCAAAGCGTTTATTCCACTCGAGATGCTTGCACCAGTCCATAGATGGATCGCTGGAGCTTGCACACTTTGTTAGCTCCTTTGGATCGATAAAACCTTCGGTTGCATCATATACAACTCTTCTTCCGAAATCCATTCAGAATGCGGTCTTTACATCCATTTGCCAAATTTCATAATCATAAAATGCGGCAATTGCTAACATGATTCGGACGGACTTAAGCATCGCTTCTGGTGAGAAAGTCTCATCATAGTCAATCCCTTGAACTTGCGAAAACCTTTTGCGACAAGTCGAGCTTTATAAACGATAACATTACCGTCGTGTCGGTCTTCTTCTTGAAGATCCACTTATTTTCTATTGCTTTCCTACCCTCGGGCAAGTCGACCAAAGTCCATACTTTGTTTTCATACATGGATCCCATCTCAGATTTCATGGCTTCAAGCCATTTTGCGAATCTGGGCTCACCATCGCTTCTTCATAGTTCGTAGGTTCATCATGATCTAGTAGCATGATTTCCGAACAGGATTACCGTACCACTCAGTGCGGATCTTACTCTGGTTGATCTACGAGGTTACGTAGTAACTTGATCTGAAGTTTCATGATCAACATCATCAACTTCCTCACTACTTGGTGTAGATGTCTCGAAACCGGTTTTGCGACGAACTACTTTCAAGTAAGGGAGAAGGTACTATTACCTCATCAAGTTCCACTTTCCTCCCACTCACTTCTTTCGAGAGAAACTCCTTCTCTAGAAAGGATCCATTCTTAGCAACGAATGTCTTGCCTTCGGATCTGTGATAGAAGGTGTACCCAACTGTCTCCTTTGGGTATCCTATGAAGACGCATTTCTCCGATTTGGGTTCGAGCTTATCAGGTTGAAGCTTTTTCACATAAGCATCGCATCCCCAAACTTTAAGAAACGACAACTTTGGCTTCTTGCCAAACCACAGTTCATAAGGTGTCGTCTCAGCGGTTTCGACGGTGTTCTATTCAGTGTGAATCGGTGTCTCTAGAGCATAACCCCAAAACGATAGCGGTAAATCTGTAAGAGACATCATAGATCGCACCATATCTAGTAAAGTACGATTATGACGTTCGGACACACCATTACGTTGTGGTGTTCGGGTGGCGTGAGTTCTTGAAACTATTCGCATTGTTTCAAATGTAGACCAAACTCGTAACTCAAATATTCACCTCCACGATCAGATCGTAGAAATTTAATTTTCTTATTACGATGATTTTCAACTTCACTCTGAAATTCTTTGAACTTTTCAAATGTTTCAGACTTATGTTTCATTAAGTAGATATACCCATATCTGCTTAAGTCATCTGTGAAGGTGAGAAAATAACGATATCCGCCACGAGCCTCAACATTCATCGGACCACATACATCTGTATGTATGATTTCCAACAAATCTGTTGCTCTCTCCATAGTACCGGAGAACGGGGTTCTGGTCATCTTGCCCATAAGGCACGGTTCGCAAGTGCCAAGTGATTCATAATCAAGTGACTCCCAAAGTCCATCAGTATGGAGTTTCTTCATGCGCTTTACACGGATATGACCTAAACGGCAGTGCCACAAATAAGTTGCACTATCATTATCAACTCTGCATCTTTTGGTTTCAACATTATGAATATGTGTATCACTACTATCGAGATTCATCAAAAATAGACCACTCCTCAAGGGTGCATGACCATAAAAGATATTACTCATATAAATAGAACAACCATTATTCTCTGATTTAAATGAATAACCGTCTCGCATCAAACAAGATCCAGATATAATGTTCATGCTCAACGCAGCACCAAATAACAATTATTTAGGTCTAAAACTAATCCGAAGGTAGATGTAGAGGTAGCGTGCCGACCGCGATCACATCGACTTTGGAACCATTTCCCGTGCATCGTCACCTCGTCCTTTGCCGGTGTTAAGCAATCCGTAGTCCTGTTTGAGTTGCAAATATTAGCAATGAACCAATATCAAATACCAGTGCTCTGCGAGCTCTAGTAAGGTACACATCAATAACATGTATATCACATATACCTTTGTTCACCTTGCCATCCTTCTTATCCGAAAAATACTTGGGGCAGTTCCGCTTCCGGTGACCGATCGCTTGCGGTAGAAGCACTCGATTTGGCTTAGGTCCAGACTTGGGTTTCTTCTCTGAGCAGCAACTTGCTTGCTGTTCTTCTTGAAGTTCCTTCTTCTTCCCTTTGCCTTTCTTCTTGAAACTAGTGGTCTTATTGACCATCAACACTTGATGCTCCTTCTTGATTTCTACCTCCGCAGCCTTTAGCATTGCGAAGAGCTCGGTATAGTCTTTACTAACCCTTGCATATTATAGTTCATCACGAAGCCTTTGTAGCTTGGTGGCGGTGATTGAAGAATTACATCAATGACACAATCATCGGAAGATTAACTCCCAATTGTGTCAAGTGATTGTAGTACCCGGACATTCTCGAGTATGTGCTCACTAATGAACTATTCTCCTCCATCTTGCAGCTATAGAACTTATTGGAGACTTCATATCTCTCAATCCGGGCATTCATTGGAATATCAACTTCAACTCTGGAACATCTCATATGCTCCATGACGTTCAAAACGTCGTTGAAGTCCCGGTTCTAAGCCGTAAAGCATGGCACACTGAACTATAGAGTAGTCATCGGCTTTGCTCGCCAGACGTTCTTAACGTCGTCGGTTGCATCAGCAAGAGCACTGGCACCTAGCGGTGCATCCAGGGCGTAACTCTTACATGCAGCAATGAGGATAATCCTCGAGTTACGGACCCGATCCGTGTAATTGCTACCATCATCTTTCAACTTTGCTTTCTCAAGGAACGCATTAAAATTCAACGGAACAACAAAGACGAGCCATCTATCTACAATCAAACATAAACAAGCAAGATACTATTAGGTACTAAGTTCATGATAAATTTAAGTTCAATTAATCATATTACTTAAGAACTCCCACTCGAAAAGACATCTCTCTAGTCATCCAAGTGATCACGTGATCCAAATCAACTAAACCATAACCGATCATCACGTGAAATGGAGTAGTTTTCAATGGTGAACATCTTATGTTGATCATATCTACTATATGATTCACGCCGACCTTTCGGTCTCCGTGTTCGAGGCCATATCTGCATATGCTAGGCTCGTCAAGTATAACCCGAGTATTCTGCGTGTGCAAAACTGGCTTGTACCCGTTGTAGATGGACGTAGAGCTTATCACACTCGATCATCACGTGGTGTCTGGCACGACGAACTTTGGCAACGGTGCATACTCGGGGAGAACACTTCTTGATAATTTAGTGAGAGATCATCTTATAATGCTACCGTCAATCAAAGCAAGATAAGATGTATAAAAGGATAAACATCACATGCAAATCAATATAAGTGATATGATATGGTCATCATCATCTTGTGCTTCATGATCTCCATCTTGCGGCACCACCATGATCACCATCGTCACCGGTAGCGACACCTTGATCTCCATCGTAGCATCGTTGTCGTCTCGCCAAACTTATGCTTCTCGACTATCGCTACCGCTTAGTGATAAAGTAAAGCATTACTGAGCGATTGCATTGCATACAATAAGCGACAACCATATGGCTCCACCGATTGCCGATAACCGGTTACAAAACATGATCATCTCATACAATAAAATATAGCATCACGTCTTGACCATATTGAAGGAAATATGCCCTAGAGGCAATAATAAAGTTATTATTTATTTCCTTATTTCATGATAAATGTTTATCATTCATGCTAGAATTCTATTAACCGGAAACATGATACATGTGTGAATGCATAGACCAAACAACATGTCACTAGTATGCCTCTACTAGACTAGCTTGTTAATCAAAGATGGTTATGTTTCCTAACCATAAACAAGGAGTTGTTATTTGATTAACAAGGTCACATCATTAGAAGAATGATCTGATTGACATGACCCATTCCCTTAGCTTAGCACACGATCGTTTAGTATGTTGCTACTGCTTTTATCCATGACATATACATGTTCCTGTAACTATGAGATTATGCAACTCCGTTTACGGAGGAACACTTTGGTACTACCAAACGTCACAACGTAATCGGGTGATTATAAAGGAGTACTACAGTGTTTCCAAAGGCGGATGTTGGGTTGGCGTATTTGAGATTAGGTTTTGTCACTCCGATTGTCGGAGAGGTATCTCTGGGCCCTCTCGGTAATGCACATCATCAAGCCTTGCAAGCACTACAACTAATGAGTTAGTTGTGAGATGATGTATTACGGAACGAGTAAAGAGACTTGCCGTAACGAGATTGAACTAGGTATTGGATACCGACGATCGAATCTCGGGCAAGTAACATACCGATGACAAAGGGAACAACGATGTTGTTATGCGGTCCGACCGATAAAGATCTTCGTAGAATATGTAGGAACCAATATGGGCATCCAGGTCCCGCTGTTGGTTATTGACCGTGAATAGTTCTAGGTCATGTCTACATTGTTCTCGAACCGTAGGGTCCGCACGCTTAAGGTTTCGATGGCGCTTATTATGAGTTTATGTATTTTGATGTACCGAAGAAGTTGAGTCCGGATGTGATCACGGACATGACGAGGAGTCTCGAAATGGTCGAGACATAAAGATTGATATATTGGAAGCCTATGTTTGGAGTTGGAATGGTTCCGGCGAAACGGAGGTTCTGGAACCCCGGGGTAAATGGGCCTCGGTGGGCCTCGAGGGAGAAGAGGAGGGCCGCCAGAGGTGGCAGCCTCTCTCCCCCAATCCGAATAGGACAAGGAGGCGGGGGGCTCTCTCCTCTTCCCCTCCCCAATCCTATTCCAACTAGGAAGGGGAGTCCTACTCCCGTGAGGAGTAGGACTCCTCCGCCGCGCCTCTCTAGGCGGGCCGGCCTCCCCCTCCCTCCTTTATATCTCGGGGCAGGGGGCACCTTGGAACACACAAGTTTGATCTTTAGATCGTTCCTTAGCCGTGTCGGTGCCCCCTCCACCATATTCCACCTCGGTTATCTGTCATGAAGCTTAGGCGAAGCCTGCGCCGTGAAACATCAAGATCGTCCACCACGCCGTCGTCTTGTGAAACTCTCCCTCGACACTCGGCTGGATCGAGTCTGAGGGACGTCATCGAGCTGTCGTGTGTCAAGAACTCGGGGCGTCGAGTAACGGCGCCGGATCGGTCGGATCGCGAGGAGAACGTCGACTACTTCCTCTACGTTGTGATCGCTTCCGCCGGGTCTACAAGGGTATGTAGACAACACTCTCCCCTCTCGTTGCTATACATCACCATGATCTTGCGTGTGCGTGGGAAAATTTTGAAATTACTCGTTCCCCAACGGTGGTATCGAGCCTAGGTTTTTCTATGGTTTGATGTTTTGCACGAGTAGAACACAAGTGAGTTGTGGGCGATACAAGTCATACTACCTACCAGCATGTCATACTTTGGTTCAGCGGTATTGTGAGATGAAGCGGCCCAGCACCGACATTACGCGTGCGCTTACGCGAGACTGGTTTCACCGCCACGAGCACTCGTTGCTTAAAGGTGACTGGTGGGTGTCTGTCTCTCTCACTTTAGTTGAACCGAGTGTGGCTACGCCCGTCCTTGAGAAGGTTAAAACGAGTCTATTTGACGAAGTATCGTTGTGGTTTTGATGCGTGGGTGAGACTGGTTCTTGCTTAAGCCCGTAGCAGCCACGTAAAATTTGCAACAACAAAGTAGAGGACGTCTAACTTGTTTTTGCAGGGCATGTTGTGATGTGATATGGTCAAACGTGATGCTATATTTTATTGTATGAGATGATCATGTTTTGCAACCGGTTATCGGCAATCGGCGAGAGCCATATGGTTGTCGCTTTATTGTATGCAATGCAATCGCCTGTAATGCTTTACTTTATCACTAAGCGGTAGCGATAGTCGTAGAAGCATAAGTTTGGCGAGACGACAACGATGCTACGATGAAGATCAAGGTGTCGCGCGGTGGCGATGGTGATCATGGTGGTGCTGCAAGATGGAGATCATGAAGCACAAGATGATGATGACCATATCATATCACTTATATTGATTTGCATGTGATGTTTATCCTTTTATGCATCTTATCTTGCTTTGATTGACGGTAGCATTATAAGATGATCTCTCACTAAATTATCAAGAAGTCTTCTCCCGAGTATGCACCGTTGCCAAAGTTCGTCGTGCCCGGACACCACGTGATGATCGGGTGTGATAAGCTCTCGTCCATCTACAACGGTGCAAGCCAGTTTTGCACACGCAGAATACTCGGGTTATACTTGACGAGCCTAGCATATGCGAGATATGGCCTCGGAACACGGAGACCGAAAGGTCGGCGTGAATCATATAGTAGATATGATCAACATAAGATGTTCACCATTGAAACTACTCCATTTCACGTGATGATCGGTTATGGTTTAGTTGATTTGGATCACGTGATCACTTAGATGACTAGAGAGATGTTTTTCTAAGTGGGAGTTCTTAAGTAATATGATTAATTGAACTTAAATTTATCATGAACTTAGTACTGATAGTATCTTGCTTGTTTATGTTTGATTGTAGATAGATGGCTCGTCTTTGTTGTTCCGTTGAATTTTAATGCGTTCCTTGAGAAAGCAAAGTTGAAAGATGATGGTAGCAATTACGGACTGGGTCCGTAACTTGAGGATTATCCTCATTGCTGCACGAAGAGTTACGTCTGGATGCACCGCTAGGTGCAGAGCTCTTCTTTGGAGCAACACCGGATGTTGTGAGCGTCTGGCGAGCAAAGTGATGACTACTCTATAGTTCGATGTGCCATGCTTTACGGCTTAGAACCGGGACTTCAACGACGTTTTGAGCGTCATGGAGCATATGAGATGTTCCAGAGTTGAAGTTGATATTCCAACAGAATGCCCGGATTGAGAGATATGAAGTCTCCAATAAGTTCTATAGCTGCAAGATGGAGGAGAATAGTTACATTAGTGAGCATATACTCGTAATGTCAGGTACTACAATCACTTGACACAATTGGGAGTTAATCTTCCGGATGATTGTGTCATTGATGAATTCTTCAATCACTGCTACCAAGCTACAAAGGCTTCGTGATGAACTATAATATGCAAGGGTTAGTAAAGACTATACCGAGCTCTTCGCAATGCTAAAGGCTGCGGAGGTAGAAATCAAGAAGGAGCATCAAGTGTTGATGGTCAATAAGACCACTAGTTTCAAGAAGAAAGGCAAAGGGAAAAAGAAGGAACTTCAAGAAGAACAGCAAGCAAGTTGTTTGCTCGGAGAAGAAACCCAAGTCCGGACCTAAGCACAAATCGAGTGCTTCTACCGCAAGCGACTAGTCACCGGAAGCGGAACTGCCCCAAGTATTTGGCGGATAAGAAGGATGGCAAGGTGAACAAAGGTATATGTGATATACATGTTATTGATGTGTACCTTACTAGAGCTCGTAGTAGCACTGGTATTTGATATCTGGTTCATTGCTAATATTTGCAACTCAAACAGGACTACTGATTAGCTTAACTCGGCAAAGGACGAGGTGACGATGCGGCGTGGGAAATGGTTCCAAAGTCGATGTGATCGCGGTCGGCACGCTACCTCTACATCTACCTTCGGGATTAGTTTTAGACCTAAATAATTGTTATTTGGTGCTGCGTTGAGCATGAACATTATATCTGGATCTTGTTTGATGCGAGACGGTTATTCATTTAAATCGAGAGAATAATGGTTGTTCTATTTATATGAGTAATATCTTTTATGGTCATGCACCCTTGAGGAATGGTCTATTTTGATGAATCTCGATAGTAGTGATACACATATTCATAATGTTGAAACCAAAAGATGCAGAGTTGATAATGATAGTGCGACTTATTTGTGGCATCGCCGTTTAGGTCATATCGATGTAAAGCGCATGAAGAAACTCCATCTTGATGGACTTTTGGAGTCACTTGATTATGAATCACTTGGCACTTATGAACCGTGCCTCATGGGCAAGATGACTAGAACACCGTTCTCGGTTACTATGGAGAGAGCAACAGATTTGTTGGAAATCATACATACGTATGTATGTGGTCCAATGAATGTTGAGGCTCGTGGCGGATATCGTTATTTTCTTACCTTCACAAATGACTTAAGCAGATATGGGTATATCTACTTAATGAAACATAAGTCGGAAACGTTTGAAAAGTTCAAAGAATTTCAGAGTGAAGTTGAAAATCATCGTAACAAGAAAATTAAGTTTCTACGATCGATCGTGGAGGTGAATATTTGAGTTACGAGTTTGGTCTACATTTGAAACAATGCGAATAGTTTAGCAACTCACGCCACCCGAACACCACAGCGTAATGGTGTGTCCGAACGTCGAATCGTGCTTTACTAGATATGGTACGATCTATGATGTCTCTTCAGATTTACCGCTATCGCTTTTGGGGTTATGCTCTAGAGACGGCCGCATTCACACTGAATAGAACACCGTCGAAATCCGTTGAGACAACACCTTATGAACTATGGTTTGGCAAGAAACCAAAGTTGTCGCTTTCTTAAAGTTTGGGGATGCGATGCTTATGTGAAAAGGCTTCAACCCGATAAGCTCGAACCCAAATCGAGAAATGTGTCTTCATAGGATACCCAAAGGAGACAGTTGGGTACACCTTCTATCACAGATCCGAAGGCAAGACATTCGTTGCTAAGAATGGATCCTTTCTAGAGAAGGAGTTTCTCTCGAAAGAAGTGAGTGGGAGGAAAGTGGAACTTGATGAGGTAATAGTACCTTCTCCCTTACTTGAAAGTAGTTAAATGCAGAAAACGGTTTCGAGACACCTACACCAAGTAGTGAGGAAGTTGATGATGTTGATCATGAAACTTGAGATCAAGTTACTTGCAGAACCTCGTAGATCAACCAGAGTAAGATCCGCACTGAGTGGTACGGTAATCCTGTTCGGAAATCATGCTACTAGATCATGATGAACCTACGAACTATGAAGAAGCGATGGTGAGCCCAGATTCCGCAAAATGGCTTGAGGCCATGAAATCGAGATGGGATCCATGTATGAAAACAAAGTATGGACTTTGGTTGACTTGCCCGAGGGTCGGCAAGCAATAGAAAACAAGTGGATCTTCAAGAAGAAGACCGACGCGACGGTAATGTTATCTTTATAAAGCTCGACTTGTCGCAAAGGGTTTTCGCAAGTTCAAGGGATTGACTACGATGAGACCTTCTCACCCGTGGCGATGCTTAAGTCCGTCCGAATCATGTTAGCAATTGCCGCATTTTATGATTATGAAATTTGGCAAATGGATGTAAAGACTGCATTCTGAATGGATTTCGGAAGAAGAGTTGTATATGATGCAACCGAAGGTTTTATCGATCCAAAGGAGCTAACAAAGTGTGCAAGCTCCAGCGATCCATCTATGGACTGGTGCAAGCATCTCGAGTTGGAATAAACGCTTTGATAGTGTGATCAAAGCATTTGGGTTTGTACTGCACTTTTGGAGAAGCTCAGTATTTACAAGAAAGTGAGTGGGAGCTCAGTAGCATTTCGATATTATATGTAGATGACATATTGCTGATCGGAAATGATATAGAATTTCTGGATAGCATAAAGGGATACTTGAATAAGAGTTTTCAATGAAAGACCTCGGTGAAGCTGCTTACATATTGGGCATTAAGATCTATAGAGATAGATCAAGGCGCTTAATTGGACTTTCACAAAGCACATACCTTGACAAAATTTTGAAGAAGTTCAAAATGGATCAAGCAAAGAAAGGGTTCTTGCCTGTGTTACAAGGTGTGAAGTTGAGTCAGACTCAATGCCCGACCACTGCAGAAGATAGAGAGAAAATGAAAGATGTTCCTATGCTTCACCATAGGTTCTATCATGTATGCAATGCTGTGTACCAGACACTGATGTGTGCCTTGCTATAAGCCTAGCAGGAGGTACCAAAGTAATCCAGAGTGGATCATCGACAGCGGTCAAGAACATCCCGAAATACCGAAAAGGACTAAGGATATGTTTCTCGATATGGAGGTGACAAAGAGCTCATCGTGGCGGTTACGTTGATGCAAGCTTTGACACCGATCCGGACGATTCTAAATCGCAGACCGGATACGTATTTACACTAAACGGAGGAGTGTCGGTTGGTGCGAGTTCTAAACAAAGCGTCAGAAGCGGGATCTACATGTGAAGCGGAATACATAGCAGCTTCGAAGCAGCTAATGAAGGAGTCGGATGAAGGAGTTCATATCCGATCTAGGTGTCATACCTAGTGCATCGGGTCCAATGAAAATCTTCTCGTGACAATATCGAGCAATTGCCTTAGCGAAGGAATCCAGATTTCACAAGAGGACCAAGCACATCAAGAGACGCTTCAATTCCATCCGGACTTAGTCCGTGGGAGACATAGAGATTTGCAAGATACACACGGATCTGAATGTTGCGCACCGTTGACTAAGCCTCTTCCACGAGCAAAACATGATCAGCACCAAGACTCCATGGGTGTTAGAATCATTACTATGTAATCTAGATTATTGACTCTAGTGCAAGTGGGAGATCAAGGAAATATGCCCTAGAGGCAATAATAAAGTTATTATTTATTTCCTTATTTCATGATAAATGTTTATCATTCATGCTAGAATTGTATTAACCGGAAACATGATACATGTGTGAATGCATAGACAAAACAACATGTCACTAGTATGCCTCTACTAGACTAGCTTGTTAATCAAAGATGGTTATGTTTCCTAACCATAAACAAGGAGTTGTTATTTGATTAATAAGGTCACATCATTAGTAGAATGATCGATTGACATGACCCATTCCCTTAGCTTAGCACACGATCGTTTAGTATGTTGCTCTGCTTTTATCCATGACATATACATGTTCTGTAACTATGAGATTATGCAACTCCGTTTACGGAGGAACACTTTGGGTACTACCAAACGTCACAACGTAATCGGGTGATTATAAAGGAGTACTACAGTGTTTCCAAAGCGGATGTTGGGTTGGCGTATTTGAGATTAGGTTTTGTCACTCCGATTGTCGGAGAGGTATCTCTGGCCCTCTCGGTAATGCACATCATGAAGCCTTGCAAGCACTACAACTAATGAGTTAGTTGTGAGATGATGTATTACGGAACGAGTAAAGAGACTTGCCGGTAACGAGATTGAACTAGGTATTGGATACCGACGATCGAATCTCGGGCAAGTAACATACCGATGACAAAGGAACAACGTATGTTGTTATGCGGATCGACCGATAAAGATCTTCGTAGAATATGTAGGAACCAATATGGGCATCCAGGTCCGCTGTTGGTTATTGACCGTGAATAGTTCTAGGTCATGTCTACATTGTTCTCGAACCGTAGGGTCCGCAGCAAGGTTTCGATGATGCTTATTATGAGTTTATGTATTTTGATGTACCAAGAAGTTCGAGTCCCGGATGTGATCACGGACATGACGAGGAGTCTCAAATGGTCGAGACATAAAGATTGATATATTGGAAGCCTATGTTTGGAGTTCGAATGGTTCCGGCGAAAACGGAGGTTACTGGAACCCCGGGGTAAATGGGCCTCGGTGGGCCTCGAGGGAGAAGAGGAGGGGCCGCCAGAGGTGGCATGCGCCCTCCCCCCAGTCCGAATAGGACAAGGAGGGGGGCGGCTCTCTCCTCTTCCCCTCCCCCAATCCTATTCCAACTAGGAAGGGGGAGTCCTACTCCTAGGAGTAGGACTCCTCCTGCGCGCCTCTCTAGGCCGGCCGGCCTCCCCCTCCTCCTTTATATACGGGGCAGGGGCACCTTGGAACACACAAGTTTGATCTTTAGATCGTTCCTTAGCCGTGTCGGTGCCCCTCCACCATATTCCACCTCGGTTATACCGTCATGAAGCTTAGGCGAAGCCCTGCGCAGTGAAACATCAAGATCGTCACCACGCCGTCGTCTTGACGAAACTCTCCTCGACACTCGGCTGGATCGAGTACGAGGGACGCCATCGAGCTGTACGTGTGTCAAGAACTCGGGGCGCCGGAGTAACGGCGCCGGATCGGTCGGATCGCGAGGAGAACGTCGACGACTACTTCCTCTACGCCAGATCGCTTCCGCTTCGGTCTACAAGGGTATGTAGACAACACTCTCCCCTCTCGTTGCTATACATCACCATGATCTTGCGTGTGCGTAGGAAATTTTTGAAATTACTACGTTCCCCAACACATATCACATCACAACATGCCCTGCAAAAACAAGTTAGACGTCCTCTACTTTGTTGTTGCAAATTTTACGTGGCTGCTACGGGCTTAAGCAAGAACCAGTCTCACCTACGATCAAAACCACAACGATATTTCACAAATAGACTCGCTTTTAACCTTCTCAAGGACCGGCGAGCCACACTCGGTTCAACTAAAGTGAGAGAGAGGCACCCACCAATCACCTTTAAGCAACGAGTGCTCGTGGCGGTGAAACCAGTCTCGCGTAAGCGTCACGCGTAATGTCGGTCAGGGCCGCTTCATCTCACAATACCGCTGAACCAAAGTATGACATGCTGGTAGGTAGTATGACTTGTATCGCCCACAACTCACTTGTGTTCTACTCGTGCAAAACATCAAACCATAAAACCTAGGCTCGGATGCCATCATTGGGAACGAGTAATTTCAAAAATTTCCTACGCACACGCAAGATCATGGTGATGAATAGCAACGAGAGGGGAGAGTGTTGTCTACGCACTCTCGTAGACCCGGCGAAGCGATCACAACGTAGAGGAAGTAGTCGACGTTCTCCTCGCGATCCGACCGATCCCGCGCCAAGCATCTCGACGCCCCGAGTTCTTGACACACGACAGCTCGATAACGCCCCTCAGACTCGATCCAGCCGAGTGTCGAGGAGAGTTCCACAAGACGACGGCGGCAGGACGATCTTGATGTTTCACTAGCGCAGGGCTTCGCTTAAGCTTCGCGACGGTATGACCGAGGTGGAATATGGTGGAGGGGGCACCGACACGGCTAAGGAACGATCCGTAGATCTAACTTGTCTGTTTTAGGGTGCCCCCGCCTCGTGATATAAAGGAGCAGGGGAGGGGCCGGCCGCCAAGGGAGGCGCTGGCCAGGAGTCCTACTCCTCTGGGAGTAGGATTCCCTCCAATCCTAGTTGGAATAGGATTCCGGAGGGGAAAGAGAGAGAGAGGGGCGCCCCTTTCCTAGTCCTAGTAGGACTAGGGAAGGGGAGGCGCGCCACCTAGGGCTGGCCCTTTCTCCTTTCCACCAAGGCCCACTATGGCCCATTTACCTCCCGGGGTTCAAGAACCTCCCTAGACTCGCAGAAATTCTGTTTTACCGAACCATTCAACTCCAAACATAGGCTTCCAATATATCAATCTTTATGTCTCGACCATTTCGAGACTCCTCGTCATGTCCGTGATCACATCCGGACTCAACTTCTTCGTACATCAAAATACATAAACTCATAATAACTGCCATCGAAACCTTAAGCGCAAGGACCCTACGGTTCGAGAACAATGTAGACATGACCTAGAACTATTCTCGTCAATAACCAATAGCGGACCTGGATGCCCATATTGGTTCCTACATATTCTCGCGAAGATCTTTGTCGGTCGACCGCATAACAACATACGTTGTTCCTTTGTCATCGGTATGTTACTTGCCCGAGATTCGATCGTCGGTATCCAATACCTAGTTCAATCTCGCTACGCAAGTCTCTTTACTCGCTCCGTAATACATCATCTCATAACTAACTCATTAGTTGTAGTGCTTGCAAGGCTTCAGTGATGTGTATTACCGAGAGGGCCCAGAGATACCTCTCCGACAATCGGAGTGACAAAACCTAATCTCAAATACGCCAACCCAACATCTGCCTTTGGAGACACCTGTAGTACTCCTTTATAATCACCCAGATTACGCTGACGCTTGGTAGCACCCAAAGTGTTCCTCCGTAAACGGAGTTGCATAATCTCATAGTTACAGAACATGTATATGTCATGGATAAAAGCAGTAGCAACATACTAAACGATCGTGTGCTAAGCTAATGGAATGGGTCATGTCAATCAGATCATTCTACTAATGATGTGACCTTGTTAATCAAATAACAACTCTTTGTTCATGGTTAGGAAACATAACCATCTTTGATTAACAAGCTAGTCTAGTAGAGGCATACTAGTGACATATTGTTTTGTCTATGCATTCACACATGTATCATGTTTCCGGTTAATACAATTCTAGCATGAATGATAAACATTTATCATGAAATAAGGAAATAAATAATAACTTTATTATTGCCTCTAGGGCATATTTCCTTCAATCGCCGCCGCCACCACCCACCGCCACCGAGATGACAGCGCCGGCGCTGGCGCTCGCGGTGGTCGGGTGCTGCGCTACCTGTCGCCGCCGCTGCGCTCGCCCTCATTCTGTCGCGGCGTCTCCTTCTCCACACCCCCTCGGCGCTCAGCAAGAGGGGCGCTGCTCGCCGCGCGGCCTCACGGGAGTGGTCGCCGCCCCGCCGTCTTCGGATCCGGTCGCCGCCGCCATCTCTATTCTTGCCCCGTCGTTCTTTCAGTGCCGGGTGGATGGGTGTCATGGAGAGGATGCAGATGGACATCGAGGCCGTGGGCTCCAGTTCAAGGCAAGGGCCAGCGGCACCGAGCCAGCGCCCACCTGCCGGTGCGAGTTGTAGCTGCCCAAGGGTGAACATGTTAGCTCCATGGCCGTCATCACCAAGCTGCCCAGCTGTCTCTCTCTCTCTCTCTCTCTCTCTCTCTCTCTCTCTCTCTCTCTCTCTCTCTCTCTCTCTCTCTCTCTCTTTGATGTCAGCTTGATTTCCTCTTATTTTACAGAGTAGGAGTGGCCTACAAACATGAATCCAAGCAGTCTGACAGGGGAGGATACACCTCTCATGATGTTGTGTTCTTCAGTTTTGCAGGAACTGCACACATATCAAATTCCAATTGTACATTCATCTACTGTTGTTCTCACGTTGCCTCATCCGTGTCTTTCAAGGTTATTACTACCTGCCTTTTTGGGTCCATGATGATGGCGTACCCATGTTTCATCTATACAATGTCAAAAAATTCTTATTTGTACCTTCTGCAGGCCAATGCAATTTTTTGTCAAGAACATTGTCATTCCGGCTGTTGTCATCATGTAGACAGTGGGCTCATCTGTTTTCTGCTTGTGCTACTAGAGGTAACATTATAAGGCTTTCTACTGCCATTGTTGCCTGACAAGTTTAGTGAAATTGATGTGTCTCAATGGATGCATCGGCCTGTACCAGGCGAATTATGAAAGGGGCGACAGTCGATGACCCGATCTACTTCAGTGATGATAAAGATCCGTTCAATGATGTTGTGTTCGTGATGGTTGGTTCAGTTATTCAGGTAGCCGTTGTATTATCCTCAGACGATATATTGAATCATATATGCAGATAAACTTGTGCAAGAACTAACTCTTGATTTTTTTTTCTGGACCATTGTCTTTAACTCACCGTGATCACACTATTTCATCTAACAGCAACCACATACACAAATGACAATAGGCAATGACACTGGGCTTTATTCTATACAGATAAAGTTGATGTATTAATCTACTCTCACTCTTTTTACGGATCCAACCACGACTACAACATGAAAGGGGGCAAGGATCAGTGACCCTATACACATCAACGGTGAGAAAGGTATCGTCATATACATTATGTAATGGCGATGTGCTCTTTAGTGTGCTGGTTAGGTTTTGTATCTGTTCATGTAATACTGATTTGGTTACTAGAATGCTTATTAGGCTTTGTATATGTAAAATATCTAATTCTTTGTATAATAATGGGTACTTTCAGAGAACTTATGCCACAAGAAAAAAACAGGGGTGGTCTGTTGAGAGAACTATAGCCGCAAGAAAAATCAGGTTGTGCTTTAGTCATTGGCTATGGTTGTTGGTATGATGCACGCATTACACTATGCATTGGTGATAAGGCTATTGTTCTCTTAAACTGGTAATATTGATCTCTTGTCTTGAATGATGTAATGTTAACAGATAGCCATGCTAGAATCAACTTGGTTTATAATAGGTTCATCAACTTTATGTTTCGCCACCGTGCAATGTACTCTCTCTTTCTCTCACTGATTCTATCTAGAGAGCAGTCTATCGATAATCTTCAAGGCCAGCACTGCCACATGTTTCATGTTCTCGATGTACAATATATTACTTGGTCATGTGACTTGCCTATGCAAGATATAATTATTACTAGGTTTAATATGGTTGCTGCCATGCGCAAGTCAGCATTTACTGATCTGTAAGTTTACATCATGGCACTGTTCAACTTGGCCTTTGTGTGATGAACATCGAATCATTGATACATTTGTATCTCCTTTGGCTGGATACAGAGTTCCATATTCCGAGGAGAAGGGCTTAAATGATGTATGTGAATAATTGAAGGGCACCATTAATAGGTAACCTGCAATTATTGTATTTTTAGGCACGATAGGATATTTATTCTTAGTGCTTACAGACTGCTGGTACCACATGGATCATATTTCTTTCTAATACAATGTTCTTTTGTGTAGGCCTTTTCTATTTGGTCATTTGATTGCACCAAAGATTTATTATTTCCACTGCTTTAAGGATACAACCAATGAGGCAATTTCTGAAGGTAAAGAGTTGTATGTGTTTTTCATGTAGAGAGTGCTTTGCTCTATTTTCTTCCTTCACATTGGTTGAAACTTCTCTACTGCTGAGAAAATTATTGCTTAATTGCCGAGGTAGAATCTCTATTATTATGTATATTCTTACTAAAATAAACTCATGAGAATATTAAGTAATATCCATGCTATCTGACAATCAACTATGAACTTAAATAATGCTCTACCATCTGTGGTATTTTGTTTCTCTGATGTGTATGAATTTAGTGATTATATAAGTTTGTCGTTGAGATTTTACTTTCAAGATGGTTCCATTTGGGAATTAACAAGATATTACGATTAGTGCAGACCAGTTGGTCAAAATATAAAACTTGAGTTCCTTTCAGTTTACTTAGTGCATATATTGTTCCCACATTCGTAACTATCAATTGCAACATTGATACTGTTAATTGGATGATCATTATTGGATAGGAAAAGAGGTAGTACATGAACTGAAATAGGAAACAAGCCTTTAGTGCAAAATGTGCTCGCTCAACTAATTTAAGCTCAGAATCTCTTTGTTTTACTGGCTGGAGCGAGAGAGAGAGAGAGCTCTAATTTATTTTACACGAAAATAAATATCCTAATTTGTTTGAGTCCTTTATCTAACTGTATTAGTTGTGTGGAACTATTAATTATCTTATATGAGATAAATACTTTTTGACTCAATTTGCAGATCAAATACAAAAATAGTTCAGACAATCCAGTATATTATCCTTTTTGTCGAGTCAATGAACAAATAATACTTTGTACATACTTATAATCTTATACGTTTTGAATCAATTTGCAGGCTAAGATGTATGTACATCACTTCCTGCTAAGTAGTGTAATCTCTCTCGGTCACTAATCACATAAGACGTTGCTTGATGCTGAAAGTTACCAATTTTGTGAAAGAGTAGAGATAAATAGAGCTGTGATTCGATAGGCATGGACATAAAAGATCTAAGCTCCATTTGCTGAAAACAGAGGCAGAGTAGTAGCTACAGCACCCCTAGAGAGATTACACTGATTCACGTTGTGGTGTTGCTTGCGTACATTCTTTGTTATAGGTTGATTGATCTGATGGCATCTGGAACATGGTTTGGTTGGGGCTGTATGATTTAGCTTCTTCTTGGTGGCAACTAATTACGCAGCAATACTGTGAATCAATAAACACACGCAACATGATTGTGTTCCCCCCCCCCTCTGGAGCTTTTTATTTATGTGACAAAACTTCCTTTAGCAATACACTAATTCAGAATACTCCTAAATTCTTTTCTTAGTCATTTTCGATTTTGCACAAATGTGATTCTCAATTTATTTATTTCTACCAGAATCCATCTATGAAGCCTCAGAAAGTAGCCTCTGTTCAATACATGCTATTTTTTTGCTCAAAAAAAGAATACATGCATAATATGTAACTTTTCTGTCAATTGGAAGCGAGTTTCGTTAACCTGTTAGATTTTATATTAGATTAACCGCACCTGTGTGTTTCTATCAGCTTTTACTGTATGTTCTTCAGTGGATCAGGTGCATCAGGCTGTAGGTGTTGTTGACCGCAAAGCTATAAATCCACCTATGCATAATGCTTTTGTCCGCGCAACTAAGATCAATTTTCTTTTTCATTTATGGTGAAATCTTATTCTACAAGAGGCAAAAAGTCAATTCTGATTGTTCTTAATGTTAATGTGTTTATATTTTGTAATTTTTTTCTCGCTTTCCCAAGATTGGTTATAGATACTTCGCGGATGTTACCTGCGAAAACTGGAATGATTTCTTCAGTGTATGGTCAGACTAGGGAGGGTTATGTTTTGCTCTACTAATGTTGCATGGACCAATGTTCAAAATCTAATATAACTAAAAGTTCATTGCCTAATTAATAAACTTTCCAAAAATTATGAGTGAGAAACTGTGATTATCAATAGTAACGTTTGATTCATCCCAATATTTAAGATTACAGGGTCGAGGTTCCTTTTTCTTATAGTAACCATGGTTTTATTATTTGGCTTCTTCTGCATATCCTTTAGTTTAGTTTCCAGTATGATCACAATCAGGGGGTATATCAGAGTAGTATCATATTCTAATTAGAAATTGAGACAGATTTAGAATTTTGTAATTGCATAGTAATTATAGCCAAATGTTATAGATGTACAAATAGAGCCTCTGTAAACTAATATAAGATCATTTAGATCACTACTTTAGTAGTCTAAAAATATTTTATATTGGTTTACAGAGGGAGCACTCAATTATTATGTAACACTTGATTTTCTCCATCTACAACTGTGTCCTGTTTTCTAACACTGGTGTACTATTTTTCTGATCCAACCCTGCAAAAAATTTAGTCTTTAACACTGGTGTTGCGATAGTGTTGGGTTCTCTGGTTGAGGTGCCTTTTGGTTGATTTTCTTAGTTGCTTTCGGTTTTGTCAAGGGTCTCACATTTTCTTAGTTTCTTTCAATTGTGATGAGTGCCATGTCCCCTACGATCTGTGTTTGCTCTAAATTTAATTAATTGGGTGAGAATACTCGCAGGTCTACAAGTCATGAGTGTTGGATTTACTGGGTCACTCGCTAGCTCACGCCCAAACACATGGTGACCACAGGTATGCCTCGCGCACCCCCCTTTACAGTAGCAATAATTTGATGAATCTCTCTAGATGGATGTTTCATTGTGCCCGTTTCGTGTTCCTGTCCTACAAAACCACCACAGTCGCATAGCCCATGTAGGATAGTCAAGGAAGAGGAAAATGCATAATAATATAATAAGTAGATAAATAAAATGTAGCAATACTGATTATCGGTTTGTGTTCTTTTGTCTTCTCGCAATTTTGTTTTTCACTGGATCGAGATGGCATTTTCGTGATGTTGACGTATCCTCGAAAACGGTATGTCAACCAATAGTCATTGTGCGGGCAGTTATATTTTGTTTACGGAGGGAGTATATGTTATGAAAGCATGTTCATGATAGATCTTGTTGTTTCTTTTCTTTATAGTTTGTCGAACTTAGAAGCTTTTGCCTAAGACAAATTTGAAAAGGGCTTGCATGATGGATCAGGTGCGGTGATATTTTTAAGGCGTTGGTAAAATAACATTCATAGTGTGTGCGAGGTGTATGTAAATCTACGGTAGTAGACGTCAATGTATAAAATAAATGCACACGTACCCTTGACTACGAGAGGGTTCTCATCGAAAGCGATGGCAAGTTCGGACTTGGTTGTTATAGGGTTGCGTGCATGTAACTCTTGAATTTGTTCTGGACCATTGTCTTTAAAGTCACCCTGACCACACTCTTCCATCTAATAGTAACCACATACACAAATGATAATAGGCAATGACACTGAGCTTTATTTATACAGATAAAGTAGATGTATTAATGTACTCTCACTCTTTTTAGGGATCCAACCACAACTACAGCATCAAAGGGGCCAAGGATCAGCGACCTATACACATCAGCAATGACGAAGGTATCGTCATATACATTATGTAATGGCGATGTGCTCTTTAGTGTGCTGATTAGCTTTTGTATCTGTTCATGTAATAGTGATGTGGCCACTAGAATGCTTATTAGACTTTGTATATGTTAAAATGTCTAATTCTTTGTATAATAATGGGTATTTTCAGAGAACTGCTGCCACAAGAAAAAAAACAGTGGTGGTCTTTTCAGAGAACTACAGTCGCAAGCAACAAACCTAGAGTTTCAGTTGCATGAAGCAATACATGCTTGTGGTCTGATATTACCTTCGACAGAAGGTAACACACTGATTTATCATCATCCTATGATTGATTCTTCTCCATATGGTATATTCAATCATCTAACTGAATACACAAGATCAAATGCTCCAGATTTATATATATAATCTTCCTGTTTTACATAAACTTTACTAATTCCTGTGAGGCAGCTACCAAGAGTGATGTGTATAGCATTGCTTGGGGAGTTGTGTATTAGTCATTGGCTATCGTCATTGGAATGGTAGAAGCATTACACAATGCATTGCTGATAAAGCTATTGTTCTCTCAAACTGGAAATATTAATCTGTTTTCATGAATGATATAAACCAACGGATAGCCTGCTAGCATCAGCTTGGTTTATAATACTTCCTCTGTTTCTAAATGTAAGCCCTTTTAGATATTCCAATATGGACTACATATGGATGTATATAGACATATTTCAGAGTGTAGATTCACTCATTTTGCTCCGTATGTAGTCTATATTGAAATCTCTAAAAGGTCTTATATTTAAGAACGGAGGGAGTAGGTTATTATGCATGCATATATTTATGTATTTCCATATCTATCTTTTTAGTAATGCTTACTGCAGTACTACATAACTGAATGTTCTGATTTGATTTATTTTTGTTTTGTGCTTCTCCAAATTCTCTCCTGGCCATCGTGTATCTCTCCTACATAGCTAGCCCGGTGACATGTCAGTCCTGGCCATCGTGTATCTCTCCTACATAGCTAGCCCGATGACATATCAGTAGGGAAATGTTGGTGTTGGACATTACCACGGAAGAGTTCACCGTGTTGGAAGGGCCCGAATGTTACTACGATCAGGTCAAGTCCATTGTCGAGCTCAAAGGAAATATTTGTGTTGCGTGCTCGGATGAGATCATGAACGCCATGGATATATGGATGCTGGAAGGCGGTGTATGGTCTATTTGGTGCCGAATAGAGCTTGAAGAGTTATCGGCGGAGTAATCGGAGGAGACTGCGGTGTTGGAAGTCGACCCTAAAGATGGGAGGCTGCTTCTCAGCATGGGCAAGGTGATAGGGTATTACGACCCCGCGACGAGGACAATAGAGACCATTCACCGCCTTGTAGGGCGCCTGCGCCCCTTGAAGTTTGCTCCAGTGCTCTGCCAGGAAAGCTTGATCTCCCCATACATGTGTGTAGAGACGGCCATGTTACTTGAGTTTTCCTTCAGGAAATTTAAGACAGTGGCAGTGCCAGGATCAAAACCTTGTGATGTCAAGTTTCTGTAGTGATTTGTTTTTGTAGAGACATCCATGTTACTGTAGTTTTCCGTCAGGAAATTTAAGGCCTTAAGCACCTTAATTTGCCCTAAATGAAAGTGTCCACGTTTCATATTTTTTTATGTGTGTTCAGAAAAATAGTGGTGCCACATTGGTTAATTTGATTACCTGGAACAACAACTCTCACGTCATATGATCGCATTTCTTTCAGGGAAAATGGGAGTTTTATTCCTTAAAAAATATAATTACAATCAACTCACAAGAGCTCCTCAATGCAGGAAGACCTCTCTGAATCCAAACAGCTATACAAGATTCAGTACGACTGTCATGATTGTATTGTGCAGCTTGTTCTTGAGCTCATCACAAGTTAAAAAAAAACACTGCTTAACTTGTGTCTACAAAAAGAAATTGGTATCATGTGTGTGGATCAATGTAGAATGAA
This sequence comes from Aegilops speltoides, assembly GCA_021437245.1. Lineage (NCBI taxonomy): Eukaryota > Viridiplantae > Streptophyta > Magnoliopsida > Poales > Poaceae > Aegilops > Aegilops speltoides. Next base: position 552,270,592 of record CM038147.1, on the reverse strand, counting down.
CCTGATTTTTCTAATTTTGGAATTGCCATGTGATATTTTACAACCTAAATTAGGATGACTAAACCATTGAAGCTTGGTGTCACTTTCTGCATCTAGTTCATCAAGCACAACGACCTCAACATGTGCCTCGGTGCTGGCGAATAGGCTGGCGACCGAGGGGCTCTGGCGACCGAGGGGCTCTGGCGACCGATGCCGCCGGGTTCCTTGACGCCGGCCAACGCTCGCGCCTCCGGTGATCGCCGGAGGGTGGGTGGCCGCTTCTGGGCGCTTGCGGATGAGGGCAGTGGCGAGGACGACGATGAAGACGGGCACTCCGGTGACTCGACGGCATACTCGCCAACGCCCTCGTCTGTCATTTGTGAAGCTTTCGATCCGGGATATTCCGAGGAAGAGGTGGCGGAGATCGTGGATGGCGTGGTACCGGTTGACGATCCCGCGAGGCAAGGTTTGAGGCCCGAGGACAAGATCGAGATGATCCGGCGCATTGTCCACCGACGAACGGCGGCGGCGGCGGTGCGGCCATGGAAGGGGCCCATCCCTAAGGTTAGTCTCCCTAAACCCACGCTTTCGGATTTCATTACTGATGCCTCATGGAGAGTGGTAAAACGGTAGAAACACCGGCGATCGCCGGCGGCGATGGAGGCGCTGCCGGTGATTGGTAACGGAACTACGATCCGGAATCAACGCGCCTTGCGTTTGAGTTGTCTGTTGGGCTCCAACGCGGGGCTGCTGGTGGGTGGGCCGGTTCTGAGTGAACCGGGCCCGATGACGGTTGGGCTTTCGTCCGAGGGGTATGAGGCCCAAGGCGAGCGTATACGTCCGTGTACACCCCCATGCAATGTTCCTGTAATCGACGTTTCGCTGTGTGCTCGTTCTAGGGTTCGAGGCGCTGCGCTTCGGCCGTTTTTCCGTGACCGCGGTGGTGCTCGGGCGCGACGTATCCCGCCGCTAGCCAAGATGGCGGGCCGAGGGACGCCTTGGCCTCTGTGCGGCGACGATCGCGTCTCGTCGCATGGGCTCGCGCCGGCGGCGGCCGCGATCGAGACGGCGGTGGTCGGGGGACGGGGCTGCTCCGGGCGCCTCGGACCGCGGGGGTACGGCGCCGGCCAAGGCTGGGAGTCGAGGTGCTGGGGGCCTGCCTCCGGGATCCATCGGCCGAGAGGGGCTGCCTGGTTCTGGACGTGGAGTTGCACCACCGCGCTTACCGCTGGACGTCTTGCCACGGCTGTTGGAGGTCTTCCACCGCAGATTTCGGTCACCGGGCCGGGGTGGCGGCGGCGGCTGCGCTGCCTTCTGCGCGCCAGGATGACGGCGCCCACGCTGGGCGGGGGTCCTAGGCCGCTGCTCCAGCCTTGGGGACCGGCGCGGCCGAGGTGCCCCGACGACACGGCCTCCGCCTCCGCCCGGTGTCAGACCTCCTCCCGGCTCAGCTGCCGCCGACCGCCGCATTTCGTGGCTAGGCACTCAACTTCGCCCCGCTTTGCAGCAGTTCAGTGCCGCAGACCATGGTAGCTGCCGAAGCTCATGTTGCGCCCGTGGCGATGGGCGGCGATGGTTATAACGCGTATGGAGAAGGGCAACATCGGGGTCCTCGCCTGTGTGGTGGACGGGATACGCATGGCGAGTGATGGTTCGGCAGAGCGGCCTTTCATGGGGCCAACAGTGGTTTTGTCGAGGAGCGCTGGTCCAGCTCATCGCCTGAGAGGAGGATTCCGTGGTAACCGTGGCCGCGGTGGCCGTGGAGGCCGTTACCGCCCTAGGCAGAATCATGCTAATGTTAATGATACAGTGGTGCATGCTGATGCTGAGGAGGTAGGGCTATCCTCCCAAGCTATGGAGGTAGTCGCGGATTTGGCGGCGGCCGTGCCTCCTGTGGAGGGGGATACTCAGCAGATGGTGGTCGAGATGGCTGAATCTACAGAGTCTGACAGAGCTGCTAAATTTGCCAAGAAGAAAGAGAGGATGCTTTGTTACCGGTGTGGTGATAAGGGTCATTTCATTGCTGAGTGTGTTGCGGTTCTTTGTGATACTTGTGGTAAGCCGGCACATGAGTCGGAGGGCTGTCCATTGCGGCGAGAGCAGGCACCGAGCCTGATGACGTATGGTGTGTTCTGCTCGAGCTCACATTTTTGAGTCGCCGTCGAGAGGGAGGTAACTCAGAGGTGCACAAGATGACGACCGGTGTTGTCAAAGTGACTAGAGGTCGTGTGTCGGATGCCCAGATCATCCAACGCCTCCGTGAGCCGGCACTGGAGACTTCCATTGGGAGCTTGTCGTTAGAGACCAACTTATTCAGGGGTTCAGATTGCCGGCAAAGGGAGGATTTACAGAGGTTGCTGAGCTTTGGGATGTGTAAGGTTCCAGGTACGGAAGCCATTCTTGAGTTCCAGGAGTGGAGCCTGGTGGAGCCTCAGGGTGTACCACTTACTCAGGCTTGGCTGCGCTTCTCGGGGGCGCCTTCGGCACTTTTGCAGGATGCTAGGGTTGTTGCTAGCCTGGGGATTTTGGTGGGAAAAACTGAGCAGGTTGACATGGAGTTTACTCGGGCTCATGGGATTGCTCGTATTCTGGTCAGTATTTTGGACATTGATTTTGTGCCGGATGTGGTTAAGTGGGCATTTCGCGGCTATGTTTACAGTCTGGAGATTGAATTTGAGGATGACAGTCTCTTTGCTGACGCTGCACCGGCCACTGGTGATGATATGAGTGAGGGCGATGATGATGCGACTGGTCAGGATCCACGAGTTGATGAGACTGGGTCTGAGAGGGCCAAGAGACCGGTGGAAACCGCTAAGGAAGCAAATGGGGGGTCAGTGCCTGGTGCTTCGGTGCCGTCGACCACTTTGAGATTTGGTTCTTTTGGTCCTGCTTCTGCTCCGCCGAGGCTTTGGAGTGATAGGGTGGAGGCGGCTGAGGAGTTTGAGCTAGCTCTCCCTGCGTTGGACCTTCAGGGCGCAGGTGCGGTGGGTGTTGATGGGCAGGTGGGCTCGGCGTTCGGGAGTTTGGCGAGTCCGGAGCCGGTTCTTCACGAGGTGGTTACCGAGAGAGTCGACAGGTCTGCGATAGGGGGCCGAGCACGTGGACTCTGCCTTCCTAGGACGCTTTGATGGGAGGTTATGCAGCTCGCTGGACCGGCCCGCAGAGGGTTTGAGGCGGTGGCCTCCAAGCCCTCGCCGCTGGGGTCTCGGGTGGTGCCATGGTGGTGCCATCCTCGGGCTCTCCGGACAGGTGGTCCGGAGGGTCAGGGGGGCGGAGGCAGGTGGCCTCTGCTACCACAGTTGCTGACGTGGTGCTCTCGCCGTCGGGGACCGTTGGGGGTTCCCAGCTTGCGCCTCTTGCGGATTCGCCGGACAGGAGGTCCGGGGTGGCTGGGGGGCAGAGGCAGGTGGCCTCGGCCTCTCCAGCTGTTGACGCGGTGTCTTCACTTGGTCATGGAGGCCGGGTGGATATTCGGGGAGTGACAGGCGGTTACTCTCCGGATAAGTTCACGAGGGAGGAGGTCATCCAGTTTGGCGGGATCCCGGACCAGGCGTCCCGAGGGCCGACGTATGAGTTGTCGGCTTGAGGCGATCCGGAGGTTGACGATATGCAGAGCGCCAGTGCGCGAGGGCGGCAAAGCCGTGGCGCCCACGCTACTACTGGTATGTCCGTTAATATTTCTAATACTATCTTGCATTTTTCGGATGAGCAAATTGTAGATAAGGCAAACCAATTAGGAATTTCACTTGGGAGTAATGAGGGCGAAGTTTCTAATTCTATTAATGACTTGCTAGATCTAGAAGCCGAGAGGGCTTTAGACATGATTCGTAACTTAGCTGCTGTTAAACCACTGAATGACTCAGAGATTGATGCTTTGGGAGTTCGAGTGCTTGATAAGTTTTGTGAGGACCTCGCACCAAACTTGCCGGAGCAAGAGGAGGAAGGAGAGGATGTTCCTATGGTAGAGGCTCGACCGCAGGAAACGGAGGGATTAGACCGGGTAGGGAAGTCTAGTCCTAAGCGCAAGTGGAAGCGCAAAATATATCCGATGTCCGCGGTCCGTAGGAGTGCTAGAATTCGCACGGCTAAGAAATTTCACGATGAGATATGAAAGGAATTTTCTGGAATAGCAGAGGTCTTAAGGACTTGGCTAAAAGGAGGTTCCTGGCGGAGGCGTCTATTGAGTATCGACTGGACTTTATCGCCGTATCCGAAACGGGTAGAGCCAATTTCTCGCCTCAATTTCTCAATACGCTGTCGGGGGGTATGGAGTTTGACTGGCATTGTCTTCCGCCGAGAGGAAGGTCGGGCGGCATCTTACTTGGTGTGAGATGTGACTCCCTTGAGGTCCGCAGTGTGGTCATGGGGGATTTTGCTGTTAAGTTCAGGGTTCGCTCAAAAGTGGACGGGTTTGATTGGGTTTTGGTTGCGGTGTATGGGGCAGCGCAGGCAGAGCTCAAACCTGACTTTTTAGCTGATCTTGCCAGAATCTGCGGGTCTGAGCAACTCCCGATTCTGGTGGGGGGTGATTTTAATATTATTAGAAGACGTGATGAAAAAAATAATGACAACTTCGATGGAAGATGGTCATTTATGTTTAATACCATTATAGAAAGCTTAGATTTGCGAGAGATTGAGCTTTCAGGGAGAAAGTTTACCTGGGCTAATTCGCTCCCAAATCCAACTTTTGAGAAGTTGGATCGAGTTTTGGCAAGTGTTGCGTGGGATGTAAGTTTCCTTCGTAATAAAGACAAGCGCTTTCTCGCGGTATTTCGATCACACACCCCTGTTGCTCGATTCGTGGGGCCACGATTCGGGCAACAAGAATTTGTTCTCCTTCGAGCTGGCGTGGTTCGAAGAGAAGGTTTTTGGATCTTGTAGCAGAGAATGGGCTAAAGACGCCGGAGGTAGGAATGCTCTAGAGCGTTGGCGAGAACAAGATTAGACATCTTCGAGTTTTCTTCGAGGGTGGGCTAAGCATCTAGGTGGAATGTATAAGGTGGAGAAGGAACGGCTGCTCTCTCTTATCCAAACCCTAGATGTTAGGGCGAAACTTCGATTTTGTCCGTCTCGAGCTACATATCAAGCATGAGGCTGAGGGAGGCTGAAGGAGTTACTTCGTGAGGAAGAATTGAAGTGGGCGCCGGGCAAAGGTGACAAAAGTTGTCCAGGGGATGCGAACACTCAATTCTTCCACATGATAGCCAATGGTAAGCACCGAAAGAAAAGAATATTCCAGTTAGAACAAGATGAGGGTACCATTGTCGGTCAGGACAACCTCAAACTTTATATTACGGACTATTACAAGCGTCTTTTCGACCTCCAGATGGTAACTCTGTGTCCTGGATGAATCTAGAGTGCACGATGTCCTCAGCTTACTCAGGAGAACGATATCCTAACTGCCCCTTTTACGAAAAAAGAGGTTTTTGAGGCTGTCTCCAACATGAAGTGTAACAAGGCACCCGGGCCGGATGGTTTCCCGGCTGAGTTTTATAAGAAGTGTTGGCATATTATCAAAGGGGACTTGATGCCGTTGTTCCACGATTTGTTCGCGGGACATTTGCAGCTTTTCCAGCTAAACTTTGGCACTATTACCTTGTTGCCTAAGAAGACTGACGCCATTCGAATTGAGCAATTTCGGCCTATTTGCCTTTTGAATGTTAGTTTCAAGATCTTTACCAAGGTGGGTACGTTACGGCTCACGCAGATTGCGCAGACTGTTGTGCAACCTTCGCAAACGGCATTCATGCCGGATAGGAACATCCTAGAAGGGGTTGTCGTCCTGCATGAAACGCTTCATGAAATCCATACGAAAAAACTTGATGGTGTTATTTTCAAAGTGGATTTCGAGAAGGCGTATGACAAAGTCAAATGGCCGTTCCTACAACAGGCTCTGCGGATGAAGGGGTTCGATGAGCTCTGGCGCAATCAGGTGGAGACTTTCACACAAAAAGGTAGTGTGGGCATTAAGGTCAATGACGACATAGGCCATTATTTCAGAACACATAAAGGGCTGAGACAAGGTGACCCTATGTCGCCTATTCTGTTCAATATCGTGGTTGATATGTTGGCTATCCTGATTGGGAGGGCCAAGGAGGCCGGTCAGGTGGATGGATTGGTGCCTCATCTGGTCGATGGTGGACTTTCCATCCTGCAATACGCTGACGATACAATCATTTTTATGGATAACGATTTGGCAAAAGCGAGGAACATGAAGCTAGTCTTATGTTTATTTGAACAGTTATCGGGGCTGAAGATTAACTTTCATAAGAGTGAGTTGTTCTGCTTTGGGAGGGCCAAAGATGACCAACAAGCTTATACACAACTGTTTGGCTGCGAAGTTGGGGCGTTACCATTCACCTATCTGGGGATTCCAATACACCATCGTAAGTTGACTAATCGTGAATGGAAGTGTATCGAAGATCGCTTTGAGAAGAAATCGAGCTGCTGGAAAGGAAAACTCATGTCCTATGGAGGCCGGTTAATTCTAATTAACTCGGTGCTCACGAAGTTTACCTATGTTTCTCCTATCGTTCTTCGAGATCCCAAGGGTGTTCGGAAAAGGCTAGACTTTTATCGCTCTCGCTTTTTTGGCAGAGTGATGAATCCAAGAGAAAGTACAGATTAGCCGATGGGATATTATATGTCGACCAAAGGACCAAGGGGGACTTGGGGTTGAAAACCTTGAGATCAAGAACAAGTGCCTGCTTAGTAAATGGTTGTTTAAGTTGTCTTCTGAGACAGAGGCAACGTGGGCGCAGATCTTAAGGAGTAAATATCTGCACTCAAAGACATTGTCCTGTGTTACTCGAGACCTACAGATTCACCGTTCTGGAAAGGGCTTATGAGGGTTAAAGCCGCTTTCTTTAATAGAACAAAATTTATTGTCGGCAATGGCGAGAATACACGTTTCTGGGAGGATACGTGGCTGGGGGACACGCCATTGGCTACACAATATCCAGCTCAGATCGTATTGTTCAGCGTAGGGACTCTCTTGTTGCCACAGCTTATGCGATCGGTTCCTCTAAACATCCAGTTTAGGAGGGTGCTTGTTGGGTCTCGTTGGGAGGCATGGCTGAACCTTGTCCGTAGGCTGATGGACGCTCAGCTAACTCCGAACCGCGATCAGTTGCTTTGGACTCTAACTAGGACTGGGGTATTCACAACAAATCGATGTATGTTAATATTATTAATTCTGTTGTAATACCCACTTCCAAGGAGGTTTGGAAAGTTAAGGTTCCTTTGAAGATTAAAGTGTTTATGTGGTTTGTGCATAAGCAGGTTATTCTGACCAAGGACAATCTAGTTAAGCGCAACTGGACAGGCTCTACTAGGTGTAGTTTCTGTGATACGGAGGAGACCATCAAGCATTTATTCTTTGACTGTCCGTTAGCTCGCGGGTTGTGGCGCTCCGTGCAAATTGCCTTTAATATTACTCCACCCGCTTCGGTAAACACGTTATTTGGGGCGTGGCTTGTTGGGATTCAGGCCGACACAGCCAGACATATTCGTGTAGGAGTATGTGCGTTATTATGGGCAATTTGGAACTGCAGAAATGATTTGGTTTTTAACAGAGCAACAAATACTCACTTTTTGCAGGTGTTATTCCGAGCTACAGCGCTGATCCGTACGTGGTCGTTACTCACTACGACGGAGGACAGGGAGCATTTGGTTACTGGGTCTGTCCGGTGGGAGATGGTGGCGCGGGATATCTTCAACCGGTTTGGATGGCGATCATGTAATAGGATAGGCATTTAGTTTTACCTATCTAGTTTCATGCTGGCCGGTTGTGAGTGCTACCTTTTTTGCTTTGTCATGGACGTTCTATGTGAGCTTATCCATGCGCGTTTTACGCTGATGTAAGACATTGTTGACACCTTGATTTATCTTTAATAAGAGAGGCCGTATGCATCATTCTGATGCAGAGGCCGGGGATTTCCCCCTTTTCGAAAAAAAAACACCCACTATCAATTGTAAGAGGCCTTGTTCGTTATATAGCTCATTCAAAATTCTTAGGTGTTTTAGAACAAAAGAATAAAGGTCTAAATCATACAAATTAGCTTAATCATCAAAAGTAAGTGTCCCTATTGTATACTGAATTCCACATTAATCTTTTGCTAATCTCCTTCAACACTCTTTTGATTTTTCAATATCTTTTTCGCAGCGTGGAAATTCGCAGGGGCACCGCAGGTGCGGGAACACTCACTTGGCCAGCCCTGCCCGGCCACACGATTGTTTCGCGATCTGCGGAGTCGTTGAAATCCGCACAAGGTCACGCCAAGTTTTAAGTTCTAATTTCTGAAACTTGTTGATTTTCAAGCTTGTTCATATCAAGTCTCAGCACTTGAAACTTTGTGCAGTTTTAAAAGCTCATCAAAACCTATTCAAAAGTGGTCTCATTTGGAAGCCCTCGTCATAAGAAATACAAATATGCAAACAAAATTTAATTTAAACTTTCGGTTCAAAAGATACAAAAGAATCAAAATAGGAAGTACAAAGAAAAACGGGGTCGGTGCCCCGAGTGCCATAAATCCTTCTTTAGCAATCACCAACCTAATGTACAACTAGAAGAATTGTGGCGAGCTACAAGGTATTCAAAATGGCCGACTTGGTCCTCCTATCTCACATCTCCTCTTCGCCGATGACAACATCTTCTTTGCCAAGAGTAACACACGAAGTATGGATGCATTGTGTTCAACTTTGGATGAAGTGTCTAGCGGGGTTGTACCGAAGAAGAAGTGTTCGCTTATTTGATGTACTTTCTTCCAAACCCTTGACTGGAAGATAGGAAATACTGCCTTGCTATATATTTTTAGAATTCCTCCTGTAGGTTGGAGAATATATTTCTTTGTTGACCGACATGCGGGTTGGGGACATACGAATCTGACCTTCCGGAAGGTGCCATGGCAATGTACCAATTCCTAAGGTACCGATCCAACTAATCTTTATCTTGGAATTCACTCATCTTTATTTTGGAATACAAAGGCAAATTCCCTGTTCCCTATGGCAGAATTGGGTTGAATAAAACTTGCATTATGAAGTGTGCCATGTGAACTAGTTCCATTCCAACTAGACGGAGGGGAATTCTTCCCTTAGGCAGGAAACTATTTTTATTTATGGGGCTGAGCTTATTGATACAATCTTATTTAGGTGAATGTGGATGAAAAAGTGCAATGTATGTTTCATATATCCACTCGCTGAAAAGATGTAATAAGAAACAAAGGATCCTTCTTCTCATATGCGTGATCACACACTACTAGGGAAAAGCCTAGCAGCAGCGCGGGTTTTAGGCCTATCAGTAGCGCGGGCAGGAGCGCTACTGATAAGGCGCTACAGCTAAAGCTTAGCAGTAGCGTGCCTAGACCCACGCTACTGCTAAATTGACTTAGTAGTAGCGCTTCTCCAGAGGAGCGCTACTGGTAATTAGTAGTAGCGCTTCTCCTTGCCCGCGCTACTACTATTATTTAGTATTTTATTTCTTTTTTATTTCATGTTGTATTCATACACCTTTACACAAGTTTTCATACAACAGGAATTTAGAGATTGTTTTTACATCATAATGAGTTATTACATCACGGGGTGGAAGAACCGTGGACAAGTGGATGTCCATCCACTTGAAACTAATCCGCGGTTCTTTCACCCAATGATATAATAATATCATCATCATTATCATATCATTAACAACTTATCATCATAATACATCATTGTCATATAACACCTCCTCAAGATCATCGTTTTCATCAATGACATCACATAGCGAATTGGTCACTAGTCGTATTCACAAGTACTCCTCATTATCAACTCTAACACATTACCACATAATAAATATATTGTACCTCATAGGACCTACTACATTCGATTAAGACCTACTGCATTTTCTAAGGTAAAATAGCAAAAAACAAGATAGCTCCTGACTCTTCATTATGGAGAATGGAGATTAGCATGTCTCCAATTCTTGCCTTTCGCTGAATGTTACTTCCAAGAACCTCCTTGCGAATGTCCATACATTTCTTCCATTCTTTGATGAACATGTGTTCACCGGTTTTAGAAATCCGATATGCACAGGTGAGCTCCCTAGATTTACCTGGCAGTATGTTCAGAACTGTAAGGCGACCATTCAGATACATCAGATGAGGCACACAATCCATCGGGAGTTTCTGTTGAAAAACATAGTAATAACTTCGTAGTTAGCAATGATGTACTAGTTTTAGAAGTATGCAAAAGATGCACGGATGTCGTAATAGTAAAAAATCTTACCAGGGTATCTCTAGAGAAGTTACCGTGGTTCAACACGTGCACTAGTGGCACGTATTCACCATAATTTGGAGAAGTTCGATAATAGTTATTGTAATCTTCAAGAAGAGTACAAAATGCGATCAGATGATTTTTCTCCTTATAAGTTAATTCGGAGCCATCGATGTAGTGGGTTTTGTCTACCATCTTCCGCACAGTCTTTGAAGAATCAAAATAAGCTGTCAATGGAAATAAGCTGTCAACTATTTTGAAATAAACAATATAAATTAGTTAATAACTATGTTTGAGAAACTCACATAGCGGTACAATCGGAAGCGTATCAACAAGGACCCAAATGTTCATATTGTCTTGCTCGATGTCAGGATCACCAAGATCCATGGTGACAATCATACCCTCATAAAAACCATACATTTTGCAAAGTGCTTCTCAATTTTGGCAACCAAAATGGGTTACGCTCTGAGCATTGCACAGATTTACTTCAAAATCCATATCATGATGGGTCCTTAGGTGTATTTTCTTTGTTTCAAAATTTTCATGGTCTTCAAAACCCATCCTCTCCAAGACATAGCGTCTTGCATGGCATGGGATAAGCTAGTCGAATTGTAAAAGATGAAAAATTAGACGTTGAAATAGTTGAAGTCATGTTTAATTACGAAAAAAACACTTGCCGTTGTTGCGTACCGTTTCAACATCGAAGGTCTCCTCGAGCTTAATGCTGAAGCGCCGATCTTCGTCCAGCTCAACGAACTTGTCGCACATACCTCGATCGTCGTGGCACCAGCTGCACTCCCCCAGGAGACTGTCGTCGTCCGAGTACGACATTTCCTACGTTCATAATTCAAAGATTAAATTTGTACAATTAAATATATGTACTAAAAAACCTAAATTAGATCATTATTTTTCGAGAAAATCCAGGCCACTCGATATTTCCTACATATTCTAGCACAAGTCATGCCAGAATTCACGGAAAAATCCGGCATGACCTTTGCTAAAAAGGACATATCGAGCGCCTGAAATTTGCCGGAACGGAAATTAATCAGCACTCCGGCAAAACATAGGCCACTCGGAGGTGTAAACTGAACATGAACAGCCACTTGGGCAACCACATGTCCTATTTGAGCAACACAAGATATACATGGATATTTGGCTAGTCTCACCTCGATGTCGGAGGGGGTCGGTGACGGGGACGACGGCGGGGATGATGGAGGGGCTCCTTGATTTCTGCAAAAGCAAAAACCGTATAAGTTATCACTAATACATCCCGAATAATTGCTTAAACTAAAAAAACAACAAATATGACATGTTCAACTAGTTTTATTAATTCAACTAGTTCTTACTAAATATAAACTTACTATAAATAAAAAAAACTAGTTCTTTCTAAAAAATAAAGTAGTTCAACTAGTTATATTAATTATCTTACTAAAAAAATTAGTTCTACTAATTCAACTAGTTCAACTAGTTTATTAATTTACTTACTAAACTAGTTCAACTACAACTACTATTAATCATACTGCCCTAGTTAACTAGTACCATCACTACTACTAATTAACATCTACTACTACTAAAAATCATTATCTATGAACCCTAAATTAACATCTACTACTACTAAAATACATCTAGTACTAACTAAGCAGAGAGAAAGGGGGTGGGGGGCGATGGAGAGGTAGGGGCGGCGAGGGTGGGATCGGGATCGGGAGGCGGCGGTGCTGGGTGGGCTCGGGTGGCGGCGGTGAGGTCGAGGGCGGTGGGAGGAGGGCTGCCGGCGGAGGAGGGAGGAGGGGCGACCGCAGGGGAAGGGAGGAGGGCGCAGTGCAAGGAGGAGGGAGGAGGGACGGAAGGAGGGGAGTACCTCGGCGGTGGACGGATGAAGGCGGCGGCGGCGACGACGCACGACGACAGTTATTGGCGCACGGGCGAGAGTGAGAGTGTGAGTGAGAGAGAGGGTCGGTCGCGCGTGTGGGGATAAGGTAGGGTTAGTTGTAGCGCGTTTGCCAAAACGCGCTGCAGCTAATCTGAATAGCAGTAGCGATGTGCATTATTGCGCGCTACTGCTAAGTTGGACTACCAGTAGCGCTTTCCAGATAAAGCGCTACTGCTAAGTGTAAGTATACAAAAAAACTTCAATGCAAAATACATTGGCCATCGATGATTTTTTTGTGTACAATCTGAATTGTCAATATGAGTCCTCTCCGGTAGGAACCGGAGAGGACTCATATTGCGGCCACAAATTCTACACATAGAGTTCAGTGAAGACCAACTGGTTGTGATAGTTTCAGAAGTAACATATTTAAGGTGGTAAACACCCTGTTCGCGGAGCGAGGTGGGACTAAACTTGTGGGCTGATCTTAGCAGTACCGATTATCTTAGAAGCGCGCTGCTGCTAACTTTTATAGCAGTAGCGCGGTTCAATACAGGGCGCTACTGCTATAACTAGTTGGATGGCGAGGTCATGGCAATTAGAGCAGTAGCGCGGTTTGGTGCGCACGCGCTACTGCTATTTTCCTTTCAGCAGCGCATTTTGCTCTCACGCGCTGCTAAATAGTAGTAGCGTCGTGTTTTGAGGAGCGCTGCTGGTAAGATTCTGTGTATAGGCTTTTCCCTAGTAGGGATATAGGTATATGTTAGAGTTGTGTCGAATATTATTGCACAAGGCAGGTTACAGTTGGACTTGGTTTTTGACTGTGTGCAGACAGAGTAGAAGTTGTCCTATAGAAGACTTGTATCATAGGCCTCTCATATATAGCAGGGATAGACATACGATGTAACCTATGCCAACATAATAGCACGGGCACGCGGGGGAGCCGGCGGCGTGTGCCGGTGCCCGGGCGGCTGGGTGCGCTATTGTGACGGTGTCATGAGGAGGAGCGCCCGTAGTCAGGCCCCGAGGATGTAGCCATGATGGTGAGCCTCGTTAACAAATCTCAGTGTCGTGATTGTGTGATTGCTTGGTGCTCGATAGATCGACGGTGGCCTCGGATTTATTCTAACAAGTGATATCATGAGCTATGTTATTTAGAGGTCGCAACTGCATTGATCTAGAGGAGAGGAAGAAAATATCTATGAAATTCTGCGGGGCGATCGTTGAAGCAGAAGGAAATCGGCGTGGCATCGTCGATAAGTTGATGCAGGCACGATCTAGAAGCAGATGGATTCATGCTGATATAATCTTGAAGGAAGTAGGCAACGACGGCAGTAGCTACGAGCTGATCGGATCGATCGGCACGCACACCTACAATGCCTATTCGGATCGGGTCGACGGCGGCACGTGTTCTAGTCGACTGGGTCTTGCCGAGGACGATCGTGATACGGAACGAAGCGCAAGGCAAACGTGCGTAAGGTCTAGCAGCGGAAGGCAACAGGGCGCTTAAGCCCAATTGGAGCTGGCGGGAGGGCGTGCAGGGCAGAGTGCAGCAGGTGGTCGTGTGTCAGTGTAGCTGTAGCTACAAGTATGAGTTTGTTTGAAGAAAAGGATCGGTTTCCACGCATGGCAGTGTGGTTGGACATGGAAGTCGCTAGCTGTTATCAGATTGATTTGAAGTGTGATTAAGAAAAGAAATAAGAAACTAGTCAGGAGGGTCACGTGGTGTTAGGTTGGGAAGTGGATCCTCTGACTTACTAAGGAAAGTCAGGGAAGCTACAGGAATCTGACTTTACTTCACAATAGTTTCATGAACAATGCTCTAAAACAGCGATTTGACAACGGTAATTGATGTACAGTAATCGTTTGTCTATAGTGGTGTGTTCATCGTGCTAGTTCTCTCACTTGGCTTCTCTGTTTTACTAAAGGAGGATATTGTAGCACCCTGACTTCCCTCCTGCAAGTTACAAGATCCACTTCCGGTAGGTTGTGGAGTTGAATTTGCTGGTTGCTACACCTACACGAGAAGACTACATTTGGGTTCTTTGCTTTGTACACTGGTCAAGGATGACATCATGGTAGCGATGTTGTTGTTCAACAGAGGCAGTCATACGGAAACTGAGAACAACAACGTGAGTATAAGCCTTGAACAAGTCTGGAGTGCGTCGTGACAGGGATCATGCATACACAGGGTGTCAAGGCAATGGACAGATGTGCAAGACGGAAAAGATACAGGGTGGATCATGGTGCAGTCGGATAATTTCGGCGTGGTCGGACTGGACAGTCCGATGGATCGGCAGGGATGTCAGTCAAAGCAGAAGATGGCGGTGATTTCAGCGACGGCGACATAGGAGCGCGATGCTGATGGTGGCCGACTTCTGGGGCGTGGAAACGCGTGGTGCAGGCCTGAGGGCTTGTGCGGCTTCCACAAGACTATGGCGAAGGGTTGATTCAAGGCAGTGTACACATGAGAGCTTGAAGTCGACAGGGCGTGGCGGTAGCATAACATAGCTACATGGAGTCATGTTGAAGGTGGAGCCGGAGTCGAGCGGAAGACTTCACTCTGTGCTAATGGAGGGGCTACGATGTAAGTGCACGGAGAATTGCAGCCTATTTCAGCGGGATAGCGAGAGACACGTGGGTCGGACTGGGTACCAGTGGTCTGATGGAGACGTGATACTCGACATCGGTCGGTAATGACCGATGATTCTCTGCAGTAGGGGTTTGAGTGGTGTGGGTCCGCGGCCCTAGAGACTCGACCAGGACAGCAGAGGCTCGACGCAGTGATAACGGCGAGGCGTGCTGTAAGCACGGGACACAGCGACAGGCCAGGGCACTGGTGGTGATACGTCTCCAATGTATCTATAATTTTTGATTGTTCCATGCTATTATATTACCTCTTTTGGATGTTTATGGGCTTTATTTTACACATTTATATCATTTTTGGGACTAACCTACTAACCGGAGGCCCAGCCCATATTGCTGTTTTTTGCCTATTTCAGTATTTTGAAGAAAAGGAATATCAAACGGAGTCCAAACGGAATGAAACCTTCGGGAGCGTTATTTTTGGAACAAATCTGATCCGGAGAGCCTGGAGTGCAAGTCAAGAAGCTCAAGGGCCCCACGAGATAGGAGGCGCCCCAGAGGGTGCGCCTGCTCGTCGTGGGCCCACTGGCGCCCACCGACGTACTTCTTCCTCCTATATATACCTACGTACCCCGAAAACATCCAGGAGCACCATGAAACACAATTTCCACCGCCGTAACCTTCTGTATCCGCGAGATCCCATCTTGGAGCCCTTGCCGGCACTTTGTCGGAGGGGAAAGCAACCACGGAGGGCCTCTACAGCAACATCCTTGCCCCTCCGATGAGTTGTGAGTAGTTTACCACAGACCTACGGGTCCATAGTTATTAGCTAGATGGCTTCTTCTCTCTTTTTGGATCTCAATACAATGTTCTCCCCCTCTCTTGTGGAGATCTATTCGATGTAGTCTCTTTTTGCGGTGTGTTTGTCGAGATCCAATGAATTATGGGTTTATGATCAAGTTATCTATGAATAATATTTGAATCTTCTCTGAATTCTTTTATGTATGATTGAGTTATCTTTGCAAGTCTCTTCGAATTATCAGTTTGGTTTGGCCTACTAGATTGATCTTTCTTGCCATCAGAGAAGTGCTTAGCTTTGGGTCCAATCTTGCGGTGTTCTTATCCAGTGACAGAAAGGGTTGCAAGACACGTATTATATTGTTGCCATCGAGGATAACAAGATGGGGTTTATATCATATTGCATGTGTTTATCCCTCTACATCATGTCATCTTGCTTAATGCGTTGCTCTGTTCTTATGAACTTAATACTCTAGATGCATGCTGGATAGCGGTCGATGAGTGGAGTAATAGTAGTAGATGCAGGCAGGAGTCGGTCTACTTGTTATGGACGTGATGCCTATATACATGATCATGCCTAGATAATCTCATAACTATGCGCTTTTCTATCAATTGCTCGACAGTAATTTGTTCACCCACCGTAATACTTATGCTATCTTGAGAGAAGCCTCTAGTGAAACCTATGGCCCCCGGGTCTATCTCTTATCATATTTGCTTTTCATCTACTTTATTTGCATCTTTACTTTTTGCATCTATATCAAAAATACCAAAAATATATTTATCTTATCATACTATCTTTATTAGATCTCACTTTCGCAAGTGGCCGTGAAGGGATTGACAACCCCTTTATTGCGTTGGTTGCGAGTTCTCAGTTTGTTTGTGTAGGTGCGTGAGACTTTTGAGGAGCCTCCTACTGGATTGATACCTTGGTTCTCAAAACTGAGGGAAATACTTACGCTACACTTTGTTGCATCACCCTCTCCTCTTCGAGGAAAACCAACACAAGCTGAAGACGTAGCAAGAAGGATTTCTTGCGCCGTTGCCGGGGAGGTCTTCGCTCAAGTCAAGACATACCAAGTACCCATCACAAACCCATCTCCCTCGCATTTACATTATTTGCCATTTGCCTCTCGTTTTCCTCTCCCCCACTTCACCCTTGGCGTTTTATTCGCCCTCTCTTTCCCAATCTCCTCCTCTCTCTTTCGCTTGCCGTTTTTCTGTTTGCTTGTGTGTTGGATTACTTGTTGCCATGGCACAAGATAATACCAAGTTGTGTGACTTCTCGAATACCAATAATAATGATTTTCTTAGTACTCTGATTGCTCCTCTTAATGATGTTGAGTCTTGTGAAATCAATACCGCTTTGCTGAATCTTGTCATGAAAGATCAATTTGCCGGCCTTCCTAGTGAGGATGCCGCTACTCATCTAAACAATTTTGTTGATTTGTGTGATATGCAAAAGAAGAAAGATACGGATAATGATATTGTTAAATTGAAGTTATTTCCGTTTTCACTTAGAGATCGTGCTAAAGTTTGGTTTTCGTCTTTGCCTAAAAATAGTATTGATTCTTGGAACAAGTGCAAAGATGCTTTTATCTCTAAGTATTTCCCCCCCGCTAAGATCATCACTCTTAGAAACGATATTATGAATTTTAAACAACTTGATCATGAGCATGTTGCCCAATCTTGAGAAAGAATGAAATATATACTTCGCAGTTGCCCTACTCATGGTTTGAATTTATGGATGATCATACAAAATTTTTATGCCGGTTTGAACTTTGCTTCTAGAAATCTCTTAGATTCGGCCGCGGGAGGCACGTTTATGGAAATTACGTTTGGAGATGCTACAAAATTGCTTGATAATATTATGGCTAATTATTCTCAATGGCACACCGAAAGATCTTCTAGTAAAAAAGTGCATGCTATAGAAGAAATCAATGTTTTGAGTGGAAAGATGGATGAACTTATGAAGATGTTTGCTACTAAAAATACTCCTCTTGATCCCAATGATATGCCTTTGTCTTTCTTGATTGAGAATAATAATGAATCTATGGATGTGAATTTTGTTGGTAGGAATAGTTTTGGAAACAATGCTTATAGAGGAAATTTTAATGCTAAACCGTTCCCTAGTAATCCCTCTAATAATTATGGAAATTCCTACAATAATTCTTATGGTAATTTTAATAAAATTCCCTCTGTTTTTGAGAATACTGTGAAAGAATTTATGATTCCTAAAAAGAATTTTAATGCCTTGCTTGAATAAAAATTGCTCAAAGTTGATGATTTGGCTAGGAACGTTGATAGACTTTCGCTTGATGTTAATTCTCTTAAACTTGGATCTTCTTCTCCTAAGCATGTATCAATGAGTCTCTCAAAGTAATGAGAATTTCCATTGACGAGTGCAAGGAAAGAACCGCTAGATTGCGTGCTAAAAAAGAAAGCTTTATAAAAGCGTGTTCTTTTAGTCTTCATGAAAATAATGATGAGGATCTTAAAGTTATTGATGCGTCTCCGATTAGATCTATGTTTTGCAATATGAATTTTTATGATTATGGGAGTTATGATGAATCAACTTTGCCTAGAAGGCGTCCCAAAAATTCGGAGTCTTTAGATCTTGATGCTAAATTTGGTAGAAGTGAGACTGGAGAATCCTCTACTTCTAATAATATTGAACTTACTATCTTGGATTTCAAGGAATTTGATTATGATAATTGTTCTTTAAAAGGTTGTATTTCCTTGTTGCAATCCGTTGTTAATTCTCCTCATGCTTATAGTCAAAATAAAGCTTTTACCAAACATATTGTTGATGCCTTGATGCAATCTTTTGATGAAAAACTTAATTTGGAAGTTTCTATACCTATAAAACTTAATGATGAGTGGGAACCTACTATAAAGATTAGAATTAAAGATTATGAGTGTTTTGCTTTGTGTGATTTGGGTGCTAGTGTTTCCACGATTTCAAAAACTTTATGTGATATTCTAGGTTTCCATGATCTTGATGATTGCTCTTTAAATTTGCACCTTGCGGATTCCACCACTAAAAAGCCTATGGGAAGGATCAATGATGTTCTTATCATTGCAAATAGAAATTTGGTGCCCGTAGATTTTATCGTTCTTGATATAGATTGCAATCTTTCTTGCCCTATTATTCTTGGTAGACCTTTCCTTAGAACGATTGGTGCGATTATTAATATGAAGGAAGGGAACATTAGATTCCAACTTCCATTAAAGAAAGGCATGCAGCACTTTCCAAGAAAGAAAGTCAAATTACCTTATGAATCTATCATGCGTGCTACTTATGAACCTAGTGCCAAAGATGGCACTCGTTAGATCTATCTTTGTTTTTATGCCTAGCTAGGGGCGTTAAACGATAGCGCTAGTTGGGAGGCAACCCAATTTTTATTTATATTTTTTGTTTTTGCTCCTGTTTAGTAATAATCTTGCATCTACCTTCTAGATAGATGTGTTTTTATCTTTTAATTAGTGTTTGTGCCAAGTAGAACCTATAGGATAACCTACGATGATAGTTGATTTGATTGTGCTGAAAAACAGAAACTTTGCGCGCACGAATATTTTGTTAAATCACAGGAACGTGCTTTTGCATTGATTATTTTTGCTTCTGTTCAATAGACAAATTGTCCAGGACTTTATATTTTGGTAGGATGTTTAGAGTTCCAGAAGTTTGCGTTAGTTACAGATTGCTACAGACTGTTCTGTTTTTGACAGATTCTGTTTTTCGTGTGTTGTTTGCTTATTTCAATGCATCTATGGCTAGTAAATTAGTTTATAAACCATAAAGAAGTTGGAATACAGTAGGTTTAACACCAATATAAATAAAGAATGAGTTCATTGCAGTACCTTATGTGGTGGTTTTGTTTTCTTTCACTAACGGAGCTTATAAGATTTCTTGTTGAGTTTTGTGTTGTGAAGTTTTCAAGTTTTGGGTAAAGCTTTTATGGACTATGGAATAAAGGGTGGCAAGAGCCTAAGCTTGGGGATGCCCATGGCACCCCAAGATATTCAAGAATAGCCAAAAGCCTAAGCTTGGGGATGCCCCGGGAAGGCATCCCCTCTTTCGTCTTCGTTCATTGGTAACTTTATTGGAGCTATATTTTTATTCGCCACATGATATGTGTTTTGCTTGGAGCGTCGTGTATTATATTAGTCTTTGCTTTTTAGTTTACCACAATCATCCTTGCTGTACACACCTTTTGGGAGAAGCCTATTTGATTAGAATTTTCTAGAATACTCTATGTGTTTCACTTATGTCTTTTGAGCTTGATAGTTTTTGCTCTAGTGCTTCACTTATATCTTTTAGAGCACGGTGGTGTCTTAATTTTGAAGAAATTGCTAGTCTCTCATGCTTCACTTATATTATTTTGAGAGTCTTTTAGAACAGCATGGTATTTGCTATGATCATAAAGTTGGTCCTAGAATGATGAGCATCCAAGTTAGGTATAATAAAAACTATCATAGAAAGTGAATTGGATGCTATGATCAATTTGATGCTTGATAATTAGTTTGAGATATGGAGGTAGTGATATTAAAGTCATGCTAGTTGGGTGATTATGAATTTAAAGAATGCTTGTGTTGAAGCATGTGACTCCCGTAGCATGCACGTATGGTGAACCGCTTTGTGATGAAGTTGGAGCACAATTTTATTTATTGATTGTCTTCCTTATGAGTGGCGGTCGGGGACGAGCGATGGTCTTTTCCTACCAATCTATCCCCCTAGGAGCATGCGCGTAGTACTTTGGTTTTTGATGACTTCTAAATTTTTGCAACAAGTATATGAGTTCTTTTGATTAATGTTGAGTCCATGGATTATACGCACTCTTTCACCCTTCCACCATTGCTAGCCTCTCTTGTACCGCGCAACTTTCGCCGGTACCATACACCCACCATTTACCTTCCTCAAAACATCCACCATACCTACCTATTATGACATTTCCATAGCCATTTCGAGATATATTGCCATGCAACTTTCCACCGTTCCGTTCATATGACACGCATCACTTTTGTCATATTGCTTTTTGCATGTTCATGTAGTTGACATTGTATTTATGGCAAGGCCACCTTCATAATTTTCATACATGTCGCTCTTGATTCATTGCATATCCCGGTACACTACCGGAAGCATTCATATAGAGTCATATCTTGTTCTAGCTTTGAGTTGTAAATCCATAAAAGTGTGATGATCTTCATTATTAGAGCATTGTCCTAGTGAGGAAAGGATGATGAAGACTATGATTCCCCCACAAGTCGGGATGAGACTTCGGACTTTACAAAAAGAAAAAAAGAAGAAAAAAAGAGAAAGGCCAAAAAAGAAAAAAAAAGAAGGCCAAAGAAAAAAAATAAAAAAAGAGAAAAAAAATAAAATGAGAGAAAAGAGAGAAGGGACAAAGCTACTATCTCTTTTTCCACACTTGTGCTTCAAAATAGCACCATGATCTTCATGATAGAGAGTCTCATATGTTGTCACTTTCATATACTAGTGGGAATTTTTCATTATAGAACTTGGCTTGTATATTCCAATGACGGGCTTCCTCAAAAGTTCCCTAGGTCTTCGTGAGCAAGCAAGTTGGATGCACCCCACTTAGTTTCTTTTATTGAGCTTTCATATATTTATAGCTCTAGTGCATCCGTTGCATGGCAATCCCTACTCACTCACATTGATATCTATTAATGGGCATCTCCATAGCCCGTTGATACACCTAGTTGATGTGAGACTATCTTCTCCTTTTTGTCTTCTCCACAACCACCATTCTATTCCACATATAGTGCTATGTCCATGGCTCATGCTCATGTATTGCGTGAAAGTTGAAAAACTTTGAGATTATTAAAGTATGAAACAATTGCTTGGCTTGTCATCGGGGTTGTGCATGATTAAATACATTGTGTGATGAAGATAGAGTATAGCCAGACTATATGATTTTGTAGGGATAACTTTCTTTAGCCATGTTATTTTGAGAAGACATGATTACTTTGATTAGTATGCTTGAAGTATTACTATTTCTTATGTCAATATGAACTTTTATTTTTGTATTCATTTGGATCTAAACATACATGCCACAA
Source organism: Aegilops speltoides (assembly GCA_021437245.1). Taxonomy (NCBI): domain Eukaryota; kingdom Viridiplantae; phylum Streptophyta; class Magnoliopsida; order Poales; family Poaceae; genus Aegilops; species Aegilops speltoides. The sequence goes on along the minus strand of CM038147.1, from coordinate 552,249,042 downwards.
TAAAGAAAATTACATTATGAATTATGCTAGGTAGCATTCCACATCAAAAATTCTCTTTTTATCATTTACCTACTCGAGGACGAGTAGGAATTAAGCTTGGGGATGCTTGATACGTCTCCAACGTATCTATAATTTTTGATTGTTCCATGCTATTATATTACCTCTTTTGGATGTTTATGGGCTTTATTTTACACATTTATATTATTTTTGGGACTAAGCAACTAACCGGAGGCCCAACCCATATTGATGTTTTTTTTCCTATTTTAGTATTTCGAAGAAAAGGAATCTCAAACGGAGTCCAAACGGAATGAAACCTTCGGGAGCGTTATTTTTGGAACAAATCTGATCCGGAGAGCCTGGAGTGCAAGTCAAGACAGCTCCGAGGGCCCCACGAGATAGGAGGGCGCCCCCCTGTAGGGCGTGCCCCCTGTCTCGTGGGCCCCAAGGGCGTCCACCGACGTACTTCTTCCTCCTATATATACCTACGTACCCCGAAAACATTCAGGAGCACCACAACACAATTTCCACCGCCGTAACCTTCTGTATCCGCGAGATCCCATCTTGGAGCCCTTGCCGACACTCTGCCTGAGGGGAAAGCAACCACGGAGGGCCTCTACATCAGCATCCTTGCCCCTCCGATGAGTTGTGAGTAGCTTACCACAGACCTACGGGTCCATAGTTATTAGCTGGATGGCTTCTTCTCTCTTTTTGGATCTCAATACAATGTTCTCCCCCTCTCTTGTGGAGATCTATTTGATGTAATCTCTTCTTGCGGCGTGTTTGTCGAGATCCGATGAATTGTGGGTTTATGATCAAGTTATCTATGAATAATATTTGAATCTTCTCTGAATTCTTTTATGTATGATTGAGTTACCTTTGCAAGTCTCTTCGAATTATCAGTTTGGTTTGGTCTACTAGATTGATCTTTCTTGCCATGGGAGAAGTGCTTAGCTTTGGGTTCAATCTTGCGGTGTTCTTACCAAAGGATGTAAAGGGTTGCAAGACACGTATTGTATTGTTGCCATCGAGGATAACAAGATGGGGTTTATATCATATTGCATGTGTTTATCCCTCTACATCATGTCATCTTGCTTAACGCTGCTGCTCGTTCTTATGAACTTAATACTCTAGATGCATGCTGGATAGCGGTCGATGAGTGGAGTAATAGTAGTAGATGCAGGCAGGAGTCGGTCTACTTGTTATGGACGTGATGCCTATATACATGATCATGCCTAGATAATCTCATAACTATGCGCTTTTCTATCAATTGCTCGACAGTAATTTGTTCACCCACCGTAATACTTATGCTATCTTGAGAGAAGCCTCTAGTGAAACCTATGGCCCCCGGGTCTATCTCTTATCATATTTGCTTTTCATCTACTTTATTTGCATCTTCACCTTTTGCATCTATATCAAAAATACCAAAAATATATTTATATTATCATACTATCTTTATTAGATCTCACTTTCGCAAGTGGCCGTGAAGGGACTGACAACCCCTTTATTGTGTTGGTTGCGAGTTTTCAGTTTGTTTGTGTAGGTGCATGGGACTTTTGAGGAGCCTCCTACTGGATTGATACCTTGGTTCTCAAAACTGGGGGAAATACTTACGCTACACTTTGCTGCATCACCCTCTCCTCTTCGAGGAAAACCAACGCAAGCTCAAGACGTAGCAGTGGTCAGACAAAGTGTGCAGGGGTGTTGAAGCAGTGTTGACGAGTACCGGATTCAAGTTGGTGACTGGGTCTATCTGTGCCGGAAGATGGACATGAGTTGACCATGGAGAATCTGAGAAAGTGGCGGAGAGTCTGAAATTGTCAAAAGCTGAGAGAGTACATGGCCATATATTCTGTGGTATTCAGTGCACATGACAAAGTGCGGATGACAAATACAGAAGGAGGCGGAGTGCTATAGCTGTGGGACATGCCAGAGACTATCCGGAAGAAGGGTGAGACAACAGCGAATTTGACTCGGGATGACACAGGACGATGGTGAAATTCCTTCAAGTTTCAGACAAGCAGTCAAAAGAGCAGTGACGTTGAGTTCAGGTAACTTTTATATGTGGCGTCCAATATGTGAGTTGTTCACTTTCGCGCAGACAATGGTCGGTGTATGATGGCGTTAACGGATTATTCGGAAGTTGGGAGCAGAAAGTAGAGTAATGAGGAACTTAATTTTGCTCGAGTGTTGACCGTGAAGAAGACGAGAAGGAACCACAGTTGCAGGTGGAGTCACACAGAGTTTGGGAGTAACAGCGATGCTCATGCGTATCTCAAGTCCAATGTACATGGAGGTTCAACGCATGGATGAATTCCAGGTGGTGAAGAATATTCGCCAAGGTGGAGTTTATTAGAGTTGTGTCGAATATTATTACACAAGGTAGGTTACAGTTGGACTTGGTTTTTGACTGTGTGTAGACAGGGTAGGAGTTGTATCCTAATAGAAGACTTGTATCCTAGGCCTCTCATATATAGCGGGGGTAGAAACACGATGTAACCTATGCCAACATAATAGCACGGGCATGCGGGGGAGCCGGCGGCGTGTGCCGGTGCCCGGGCGGCTGGGGTGCGGTATTGTGACGGTGTCACGGGGAGGAGCGCCCATAGTCAGGCCCCGGGGATGTAGCCATGATGGTGAACCTCGTTAACAAATCTCGGTGTCGTGCTTGTGTGATTGCTTGGTCCTCGGTAGATCGACGATGGCCTCGGATTCATTCTAACAGTATAGATTAGTGCATCGAGTAGTAAAGATCAACTGTTATTAGAATAATGGCCACGTTTGTGAAGTTGATTGAGGAGTCTTCTAGTGGAACAAAGGGCCATAAATTTGGGCAAGGTTGGGTTTGGTCACCAACGAAAGACCAAGCTCAAAAATTCCCATTATGTGTTATAGGTTTTCATTTTGAGACCATGCATACGCATCGCCTCATCGGTTAGTTATTGAAGCTTACAAGAGCATATCTATCATTATTAAGAAGTTGTTCTCCACTATTCCCTATTTTCTCATCATGCATATTGTCCACATCAGCAATGTGCCACGTCATTATTCAGTTTTCAAACGCAGCCAATCAGCCCCGCCACATAAGCCTTCAGTCACGTCCCCACATCTTGTAACAGTTCATCTGCCCCATCGTAGCCTTCAATTATGGCTTTTATCAAAGACACATGTTCTTCTTCTCGAGCTACGCAATAAAAATCTGAGATTTGTTTCGGAAGCATGGACGAGCTGGTTGCCGTCTCTGCTTCCCCTCCCTAGCCGACTCCTCTTCGCTTACAGAAAAATCAAAGGAGAACACAGATCTTTCAAGAACAACCAACTCATCAACAATCGATCTGACTGCTGGCCATTGTCGTACAATTCTAGGACCAAGCAACGGTGAGTGCTCCTACATGTTCCAGTATGGATTATCTGAACCTCACATATCCATCTTATGATCACATTTATAGTTTTTTATGCAATAGTGAATTGTTTTTAATTCTATTATAGATTCATCAACGCAGTCTTCAAGATTGCAGCTTTGATTTGAATTTGCAAAAGGAAAAAAGTACTCCCTCCATCCCAAAATAAGTGTCTCAACTTTGTATCAGCTCTAGTACAAATTTGTACTAAGCTCAAGACACTTATTTTGGGACGGAGGGAGTAACAAGTAAGGTGCTCCCAAATTCATATGTGTAGTATGAAGATTTGTTTATGCATAAAATTATAAATTAGTTTTGTTCCTGTTGTAGATTCATCTTTGCATTTGCCCATATTGCATCTTTGATCTGAATAGCTAAAGGGAAAGAATTAGCAGGTAGCAAAAGGAAAATAGCAGGTAAGAGGATCTAAAGATCACATGTGTCGTATCACATTTAGATTTTTTTTTCTATATACAATTATAGATTACTTCTGTTGCTATTGTAGATTCATCTTTGTATTTTCCAAGATTGCAGCTTTGATCTGAATTAGCAAAAGGAAACATTAGCAGGTAAGGTGCTCTTACTGTGTTTTTTTTTGCAGGTGCTCTTACTGTGCTTTATATGGCCAGTAACCTGATGGTTCAATGAGATATAGGATTGCCTTTTATTTTGCATGGCAATCTAACTTACTATTCATATAGTGATGTACATACACGTTTATTACTCAGTTGATACATTAATGGCAAAGCTTTTCGATATACTAGATGATACCCTGCGCGTTACTGCGGGAAATTTTAGCACGTAAAGGTATAAGTTAAATTCAGCAAAATTATATGGTTCAAATATTCAATAGTAGTTGCCTAAAGTATAGTAGAAATGAAGGTTTTTTTTTGCGAGGAAGAAAGCAAGTTTAGTATAAGCAAATTAAAATAAACAAATTGAAGAGAAATCCTGACAAAAGAAATTCAAACATGCCCTGGTTCGAGGAGGCTGCTGGAATTTCAGATAATATTCTCCGGTCTTATTCTTATGTATACCAATTAGGTTTGTAGCTAATCTGGTCTGACAACATGCATCTCTCACAGCACAGTCCAATTGCTACGTACCTAGGGTAGTTAACAAAGAACTAATCATGATTGCCTACATACATACGTGCGCATGATAGTGATGTTGGTTTTTGAACTCTAGATCAAAACCACCCAGGATCACCACGTATGTGTACGTGCAAAGCTAACTCGAACAAGCACACTGGCAGCTTGATCGATTAGTGCCTAATACACACGTACGTGCAACTAGCCGGAAACTTGCGTATTTATACGCCTCGGCTGGCTAGCTTGATCGATTGGATAGATGTACTTCGGCGTCGTCGGCGAAACACTTGCGTACGAAACAAACTGGACAGAGGAAAAATCTTTGGGTGATAGCTACAGGAGCGTGTCGCTCCTGGGCTTTTCTTTCTATTGATCTGAACTTTTCGTTGTGTTACAGGGTTAGGGTACAAGCATATATACATATATGCGTAGGACAGCCTAGCTAGTAGCAAACCGATCTGTATAGTAGCTAATACTAATATCCTATTCGGTGTCCAACACTAGTCTTACACGGACATGTACTTGTAGTCTAATCAAGCACGTACATGTATTACCGTCGTGTTTAACACTCACAAGTCACAAGTGACAGAAGTGACATGCACACACGCGCATCACTCCGGCTGGTGAGGCTGTCCGCTGTCGGAGGACATCGTAATGGAGATCCTGGTGCGCGTGCCCGGCTTCGCCAACCTCTTGCCGTGCAAGCGCTGGCGCGCCCTTGTCACCGAGCCATCTTTCCTGTGCCGCCGCTGGCCAGAGGGCACCTAGCGGGGAAGGTTGGACGGTCTCGATCTTCGTCCATGCAGCGCGGAAGGCTCAGGGTCCGGACATCCCTTCCTTGTCTCCTTCGTCCCAGGCGCCGACGGCCCCTTCGGCTCCTCGTGCACTTTGGCGGCAGTGCGGAGGCGGAGCCGTGCGTCGACCGCCTCGCCGTCTGCAACCTGCTCTCCCGTGGATGCCATGTACTCTAGGAGAACAGAGGCGTACCCATGCCGCTGCGCGTGCATGTGCCCGACGCCGGCCAGACCTCACCATGAAGACAACAGGGAGCGCTAAACATAAAAAGGAAAGTGTGTGAGGGTCAGCGGTTCACCAGATAAACCATGCAATCGCAGCCGAGAAGAACAGAGGCGACCACAAGCTTGACAGCTGTCTACAATGGCGATGATGTTGGCAGAGAATGGAGCTATGCATGTGAGCAAGCACTGGTCATCAGGTAGGTGCGAAGGTCCCCGGGAGCTTTCGAAGATGATGGGAGCAAAGAGCTCGACGCTCAAGGTGACAACAGGCGCTTGTCGACTCGATCAGGTGGATCCACTATTATATCAAGGAGATGATTGGAGGAAGAGAAGTCACGCTTGCGCTCGAAGGGGGAAAGACTCCACTAAACACACGTAATGCTAGCTAGGCAATAAAATCATGGGTCTCGATAACTGCCACACGTGTGGGCGTTAAGGAATCTGCCCACGCGTTCTGTGTGGTGCCTAAGAGGACCAACCCACACGCTTGTGTGTGGGCAAAACAATTAGCGCCCACACGCCTCTTTTTTTCCCTCCCGGTCCCTCTTACACGTGTGCGTGTGGGCGAAAATAGATAACACACACACGTCCGGTACGTCAGGCCACGTACCTCGTGGTCCCGCACGCCCCACGTGACACTTTACCGCGCGCACGCAGTTGCCATGGGCCGGACCCTCGTCTATGTTTGTTTAAGTGCAGTTGCCATGTCGCTGAACTACGGTTGCCATGCCGGACAACTACAGTTGCCATGTCTGCTCAACTGCAGTTGCCATCTCAGGTCAAAGTTCCAGATTGTCATTTTTGGACAACTACAGCTGTTGCCATGTGTGGTCCTGGCTCATCAGAGTTGCCATGATTTCAAAACTTTAGGAGTTGTCACCTACTAACACTAGGCAGTTGCCATGTAGCACTGAAAAAATGGCATGGCAAAAAAACATGTTCGGGTAAAAGAGAGAGTTGCCATGTGCTCACAAGCACGTTAGGGCAGTTGCCATGTAAAAAGAAAGAGTTGCCATCTGCTTACGTGCACGCTAGGGCAGTTTGTCATGTACCATGCAAAACATATGGCAACTGACATGTTCGGGTAAAAAAAAGAGAGAGTTGCCATCTGCTTGCAATCACACCAGGGCAGTTGCCATGTACACTGCAAAACGCATGGCAACTGGCAGCTTGGGTGTGGGAGAGGAGGCGGACGTGTGGGCGAGATGGCAAACGCCCACACACCAGCCCTTGTGCGTGACTGAAAATTGATGTGTGGGTGAACTGCTAAACGCCCACACACCAGCCCCTCCGTGTGGTAAAACGGATGTGTGGGCGAACTATGTCACACACCACACACACGCCTTGTCCTATGTGGCACAGAAAATCAGCCAGATTGTGCCAAGATTTGTGCATATAGTACTGGACGATGATGGATGCGTGTGATCGAGATGGTCAACGCCCACACGTGTGGGCGTTAACATTTCCGAAAATCATTGCAATGATGGTGGGCCTAGTGACCGGCTAAGCATCGATGCATGGGGAATGATCGTTCCTATTCCGACGTGAGAGAAATGCTCAGTTCACACCGAAGAGAGGGCTCGAACAGAATGCATGCGGTGGATTGATAATTGCTGATGTGGCCTGAGGTGGATAGGCTGCATGTTTAGATAAATAGATTAGTGGGGATGAATCTTTTAGGTATACTAGTTGATGCCCCACACATTGTTGCATGAATATTTTGCAATATATTTCAAAAAATTACTTCTATGGAAATAGGAATATCCAGAGAAATAATATGAGAGCTAAAATTGAAAATACATATGGTTTATTGTGTTTGATCATTGTGTTTTGTGAAATATTTATTAAATATATCATGTACATGTTTGCATGTTGAGATGAACCTTTTCCTATGACACATTGAATGTTGAGGTGTGCCTTTTCTAATGCATGTTGCTTGATGAGGTGTCATGCTTGCATGTCGAGAGAAATATATTAGTGGGGGCTAACTATTTAGATATAGAAGATAAGATGACCATCTCATCGAGTAACCGGCAGGATTATAGATTAAAAGAGATATCAACATCCTCAAGGGCAAGCTTGAGCTGCAGTTCAGCTCCGAGACTCCTGATGCTCTACATGTGAGTTGCCTCCGTCCCCGCCTCCCTTTGGACATGCCTTGGCTAGGCCTGATTCGGTCTGATCCCGTGCTGATGTAGGGTTTCCACCCCTATATGTCTCTTTTTGTCACGCAACATGATATAGTACAACATGTGCATGCAGAAGGCCCCACACGACTACTCGCAGCAGCTCCACGACAAGTACCGCAGGTCCTTCAAAGACTACATCCGGGCCACGATGAGCTGATTCTCCTGCTCCAGCTAATGCGTACTCCGTCCGTTCCAAAATAGTTGACCCAACTTTGTATTAAAGTTAGTACAAAGTTGAGTCATCTATTTTTGGAACGGAGGGAGTACATGCCATGTCGTGTGTTCACATTCTCTTCCATCTGAAGTAGGCTAAGAGCTTTGATCAAATCGTATTTTTGATCTGAATTAACATATCTAGAGGGGGTAAAGGGTGCTCGTTGTGGGTTGAATTACCGGTACCAACTTGGTACGATGGGTTTCAGTATTGCGGTATTGCCTCTAAGGCAAAGCAGATACCAGTGATTCATATACCGATGTTTCCATACTGTATTTATCAAAACTTTTTATTTGCATACATGCGTGCAAGTTAATTCCTGAAGGCATGTGCTCTCTCTATTTATTTTCTCTGTTTCCCCGTCAAGATAATATTGTGTGTTATGGTGTTTACCTTTTCCTCTGCCTCAACATGCATTCCTTTTATCTGTTATTTTGCTTACCTTCTGTCTATCTCTCTATCATAAATCATGACCATGTACATCTTACCAAGTCATTTTGTTAATTATGATTAAAAAATCGTATTGTTAATTTGCTTTGTGGAAATTTGATTGTATAGCTAAGTAGTTTGACAAATTACATCCTGGATTGACAACCATTGCATTTTCTTTAGGTGTCTGACATGCTATATTTCCCTCTATGAATGTAAAAATATGCCTTTGAATGCCTAAGATGAATTATTTATAGTCATTTGTTAACATTTAAAGTAGGAGCTGCACTTCCATAAAGATATTATTCTCATTATAGGATACATAAACAACATGCAAATTTTCTTGCATGTGTTTTGCATCTTAGATTATGTTCATCATTTTTTATTCAGGTTATGCAATAATATAGGGCTATTTCTTTTTACCCTTTTGAGGAATATGACAGTTAATTTGCATTGTGCAATCCCCCCCCCCTCCTCCTCCTGGTGACGGAATACCCGACTGGAATTTGTTAGTTTTGTTTGATTTGTTACCTCGAAGCAAAAAATATGTTATTTGATGCTTCTTTTTTTCGACTCTACATGTGCAATCAAATATAGTATCCCGCAGCAACACATGCGGCATCATCTAGTTTTCATAATGATAGGACCAAGAAATGACAAATGTCGATGCAATTTCGAGAAGGAACTAGTTCTAGATATATTGAACACCTATATTCTTTTTTCCTTCGCGAGAAAAACACCTAGATTCTCAAGATACATAAACATGAGCTAGTTACAATATAAACATATACATTTCTCAAGATATTTGTTAGATTCTTATCCCAGAGAACCCTCTAGCTAGATATTTAAAAGAAACTAAGTGACTATGAACACATACAAACACACACAATACACATGGAAAGAAAATCAAATGAAAGTTGTTCTGTTTTACCTCTTATCCATCTCAAAATTTGGTTATCCCACAAAATGTTTAGAAATAATTTAAACAAAATGTTTAGCAAAATGTAATATTGATATTTATAAACACCGAAACATAGTTAGTTATGGAAAAAAGTAAAATAATTTAGTATAAACATGTGAGTTTCATGGATCCTAATTTTCTCGTATCCTACCGATAGTCTATCTCAAATCCTTGTGTACACACACACCTACTTTCTCTAACAAATGCTCCAATCTTGTATACACTAAGAACCGAATTGAATTGAATCAAAGTAAGGAGACAAAACATAAGAAGGACAAGAAACCATGAGGCGAAGAGGCGACACAGAGTGGAAAACAAAAATGTTACGTAACAACAAACCATTATGAGGCAAAAGAACATGGAGTGGAAATTTTTTTATTAACCCAACAAGAGAAAAGAATATATTTGGGCATGCAACTCCATTATCCGGCCATGTGAGCGGCTGGCCCCCTCAAACATGTGGTCCCTCCTCCTTGTCTAGGACTAGAAGTGGGCCCTGTGGAGCTTATATGAAGCATCTCAACCCTCATACACGAGTGGGCCGCTGTGGAGCTTCTATGAAGCTTCTCAACCCTCATACACGAGAGTCCGCTGATATATATTGATGTAGCGATCGTGGTTAGCGATCGAGGGTACATGTTTTTGTGGTTTGGAAACAGGCCGAGAGGGAGATTTACACGGGAGGAGATAAAGAGATATAACAGAGTTAAACTACTTCTATCTACTCTCTAAACTTGGTACACAAGATATTCAACAGGCCCAAGGCTACCTATGATATATATCAGGTCTAACTCAATGAGTGTTGCTATACTACAACAGTATTTTTTTTCAAAATCTCAGCTCTGAAAGTCTAGCCGGGGCATATGATTTAGATTGTCCCAAGCCTCATAGACTAGCCCATCAGTTTACAAGCCCACCAATTGCCGAAACATAGTACACATCCAACAATTCATATATATATGTTTGCCCAGTGCTTTTTCACTCTTAAAAAATATGGCAAGTTCGATGGCACAAGTAAACTTACCAAAGATTGCTATACACATTTGGCTAATGTGACTTTTTAGGGTGCCGATCGAGCTCTTAAGACACTAGGTCCAGCTTTGACTCGGCCTCTTCTGCACGTTTCAACAGTGCCTTTTTCTCCAAAGCGAAAGAACTCTTGGTTTTTCCACTAGTAGAAAAAGGGTCAAACGTGCAGCACATTAGTGCCGGTTTGTATTAGAGCCGGCACTAATGTATACATTAGTGCCGGTTCCAACGGCTAGCCGGGCCGCTCTCATTAGTACCGGTTCGTGGCTAACCTTTAGCACAGGTTCGTGCCACGAACCGGTACTACTGAGGGTGGTGGCAGGATGTTGTCGATCTGGGCCCCTCCAGCATTTTAGTACCGGTTCGTGCCACGAACCGGTACTATAGGTCGACGTACATAAACCCTTCGTCCACCCGAGCCACTCTGTTCTTCCCCTTTCCCTCACTTCTCCTCTGTTCTTCCCCTTTCCCCTCGAGCTCCTCACAAATTTTACCCAAAATTTGTCAAGATTTGAAGGCCCCATTCCATTCAAATGATCACAAAGGTTAGCAACTTTGTCCTTTCAACTCTCATTGCTAGATTAGCTCTTCCCATGCTTTGTATAGTTACTAATTTGTGAGTTTAGTAATTTGGGAGAAAATATATATATGTGCTAGTATTTGATTTATATGGAATTTGAGGTCAAAAATAACACTTAGTTTGCATATGTAGGTGTGGTTTACTTAGTGCCTTCTAAATCTCCGTCAGAACCACCGCCGATCGCCTCAAGACACCGTCTCGTCACCGGCACCACCTTGTGGTGAGCCTCTTGTTCATGTAATTTTATATAAAAATTGATGTTTGTGTGATTTGGATATATAGTTAATCATGTAATAATTATCTTACCCGACGTTGTTTGTTATACATAGTGCCATGGTTTTGATATCTGTCCTCGCGGCCCTCGCCCTTGTTATGATTCGGATGTGGTATATTCTCTTTAAAACTATTAGTTGCATTTCGTGTTTATGAAAAATTATGCCCATCAAGTTGACATAGATATTTTTATCTAGGAGGTATGTGAACCGGAAATTCCAACCGACCATATTGTTGAGAGGTTAAATTTAGTTGAAAGAGAAAACGAGTACTTGAAAGAAAAATTGAAAAGAATTGAGGGGGAGAAGATGGAATTGGAGTTGCATGTTGCCGATGTCGTCGATGATCACAAGATCAAGATGGAGAAAATGCGCTTGAAGAATAGAAAGATTAGAAAATATGCCATCGATAGTGAGGCTTGGTATCATTATGCTGTTGGATCAATTGTTACCTTAGTTGCGATCTTGATCGCATTTGTTGTTGCATTTAAATGCTTTAGCTAGAGAGTTATTTGTTTGTTGCATTTAAGTGTTGTATGAACTTTATGTATGAACTTGTATTAATTTGGTCTATTCGGTGTTGTGTAATGAAGATGAGCCGACAATGGATGTACGATGACCGATGCTCTCCCAGTTCGTTGAGGGTGTGCATACTTTTCTCGCTATGGCTGAGGCAAACAAGCGGGCGGATGGTTTTATGCCTTGTCCATGTGCTGTCAGAAGAATGATCGCAATTACTCTACGCCAAGAACCATTCACGCCCACTGTTTGAGTCCGGTTTCATGCCCCACTATAATGTTTGGACCAAGCACGGAGAAAGAGGGTTATGATGGAAGACAATGAAGAAGAAGAGGACGCACGACAGCTATCCCGCCATGGGTTCCCTGAATACGATGATACAACAATGGGGAAGAAGCTGAGCCGTAATGCGGAAGAAGCTGAGCCGCAATGCGGGAAGAAGCTGAAGAAGAGGCATCGATGAGCCCGTTGATGATCTAGGTCGGGCCATTGCCGATGCAAAGAGAAACTGCGCAAGTGATTTGGAGAAGAAGAAGTTGCAACGCATGTTAGAGGATCACAAAAAATTGTTGTACCCGAATTGCGTAGGTGACAAGAAAAAGCTGGGCACCACACTGGAATTGCTGCAATGGAAGGCATAGAATGGTGTATCTGACAAGGGATTTGGAAAGTTGCTGGTAATGATAAATGATATGTTTCCAAAGGACAACGAATTGCCCGAGAGTACGTACGAAGCAAAGAAGACTGTCTGCCCTCTAGGGTTAGAGGTGCAAAAGATACATGCATGCCCTAATGATTGCATCCTCTACCGCTGTGAGTACGAGGATTTGAACGCTTGCCCGGTATGTGGTGCATTGCGCTATAAGATCAGCCGCGATGAGCCTGGTGATGTCGAGGGCGAGCGCCCCAGGAAGAAGATTTCTGCCAAGGTGATGTGGTATTCTCCTATAATACCACGGTTGAAACGTTTGTTCCAAAACAAAGAGCATGCCAAGGCGATGCGATGGCATAGAGAAGACCGTAAGAAAGACGGAAAGTTGAGAGTACCCGCTGACGGGTCGCAGTGGAGAAAAATCGAAAGAAAGTACGGGAAGGAGTTTGCAGATGACGCAAGGAGCGTATGGTTTGGTCTAAGCGCAGATGGCATTAATCCTTTTGGGGAGCAGAGCAGCAACCATAGCACCTGGCATGTGACTCTATGTTTGTATAACCTTCCTCCTTGGTTGTGCATGAAGCGGCAGTTCATTATGATGCCAGTGCTCATCCAAGGCCCTAAGCAACCCGGCAACGACATTGATGTGTACCTAAGGCCATTAGTTGAAGAACTCTTACAACTGTGGAATGGAACAGGTGTACGTGCGTGGGATGAGCACATGGGGGAAGAATTTGATCTCAAGGCGTTGCTGTTCGTGACCATCAATGATTGGCCTGCTCTCAAGAACCTTCGTGATGCATAAACAAGGGATGCCGCGGATGCACGACTGCTTGGATGATACCGACAAAGATATATTTGAATAGTTGTAAGAAGAATGTGTACAGGACATCGCCGATTTCTTCCGAGCAGCATCCCGTAAGAAAGAAAGGCAAGCATTTCAAAGGTGAGGCGGATCACCGGACGAAGCCTCGCCACCGCATCGGTGCTGATGTACATGATATGGTCAAGGATTTGAAGGTGATATTTGGAAAGGTCCCGGCGACAACCTGTTCGAAGGACGCGGACGGACGCGCACCCATGTGGAAGAAGAAATCTATATTTTGGGACCTGCCATATTGAAAGACCTAGAGGTCCGCTCCGCAATCGACGTGATGCACGCCACAAAGAATCTTTGCGTGACCTGCTTGGATTCTTGGGCGTATGGGAAGACAAAAGATACACCGAGCCACGGAGGACCAGCAACGATGCACGGAGAAGACGACATACATCGTGGTCATGCAAGCTACGCCTTACCAAAGAAGAGAAGGAAATCTTCTTTGAATGCCTGCCAAGATAAGGTACCGTCGGCTTCGTCGAATATAAAGGGAATAATAAACATGGCAGAGAAAAAGTTCCGTAACCTAAAGTCTCATGACGCCACGTGATTATGACGCAATCGCTTCCGGTTGCATTGAGGGGCTTTACCGAAAACGCTCGATTAGCCATTGTGAAGCTATGTGCATTTCTCAATGCAATCTCGAAGGTAATCGATCCGAAATCATACCAAGGTTACGTAATGATTTGGTGCAATGTCTTGTCGATTCGAGTTGGTGTTCCCACCATCCTTCTTCAACATCATGACGCACGCCCTAGTTCACCTATGCGAAGAGATTAACGCTTTGGGTCCTGTATTTCTACACAATATGTTCCCTTTGAGAGGTTCATGGGAGTCTTAAAGAAATATGTTCATAACCGTGCTAGGCCGTAAGGAAGCATCTCCAAGGGCCATCAAAATGAGGAGGTCATTGAGTTTTGTATTGACTTTATCCTCGACCTTAAGCCGATTGGTGTTCTGAATCGCGCATAAGGGCGCATCGATGGAAAAGGCACGCTAGGAGGGGAACAAATAATATGTATGGACGAACATTCTCTCACTCAAGCACACTACACGCTTCTACTGAATTCCACCTTGGTGGCTCCGATATGGATGAACACAAGAATTTGCTACGCCCAAACACCCGGAGCGGTCTCGATGAGTGGATTACACGTGAACAAACCAGAGTTTCGCCAACTGGTTGCGTACACGCATAATGCATGACACCTCTATTGAAGATGACCTGCACTTGCTATCCCGCTACCATCTTCGAATATAATGACTTTCAAAGGGTACGAGATAAATGGTAATACATTTTACACGATCGCCCAAGATAAGAAGAGCACCAACCAAACAGTGGTGTCCGCTTTGATGCGAAACCAAGACGGAAAGGAAACATATTATGGTTATATACAGGACATATGGGAACTTGACTATCGACGTGGTTTAAAGGTCCCTTTGTTTCGGTGCAAATTGGTCAATATGACACGAGGGGGGGTAACGGAAGACCCGCAGTACGGAATGACAACAGTGGATCTCAACAATCTTGCGTATGCAGACTAACCATTCGTCCTAGCCAATGATGTGGCACAAGTTTTCTATGTGAAGGACATGTCTACCAAGCCAAGAAAAAGAAAAGATAAGGAAGCGAATGCATCGTACGATGAGCCAAAGCGCACATAGTTCTTTACGGGAAGAGAAACATCGTGGGAGTGGATGACAAGATGACAAGTCAAAAGATTATGAAAAGTTTGATGACATTGCTCCATTCACAGTGAATATTGACCCGAGCGTCCCGTTAAATGATGAAGATTTTCCATGGTTACGGCAAGCAAAGGGACACACGCTGAAGAAAAAGTTTCACACCCAAAGATCCGGGATGTGATCGGCTTCACTATCATCACTTTCTTCGTGTTTCACACCCGTGAGGGAATGTCTGTAATAGTTAGGGTAGTTATGTGTTTTGGCATTTGAAACGCCAAGAAATTTTATCTGCAAACAAATTCTTTTCATGCATTTACTGATTTTTTCCATTAAATGACCCTGAAATTGAAAAGCAATTCAAATGAACTCGAAAAGGTTGAAAGTTGGCATGGTATCATAATTTCATACAAATAGCATGTGCAAGAAAGTAGAGAGGGTTACGGCAAAATCTGGATGCACTTCGTACAAAATGGACAATCTCTTTCAAGTATCGGGGTTTCAATTTAAAACTAAACTGTTACAAAGGCATTTCATTTTTAAATAACCTAAGCATTACTAAATTGAATATAATGATAAAACACACTAATATTAAACATAAGAAAAAGAATCACTGAAAAACTTTTTCAAAGTTAAGTTATTCACAAACTAGTGATTCACACAAATTTCAAATAATTCAAAATTTAAACTATTCAAATTTGAAATCTACCGCACTAACAGAAAGTTTGTAATTTTTGTACCTAAAGCAAAAATATTCACAAAGAAACTCTAAATACAGCAAAAAACAACTCAAAATAAATAAAACAAAAAATAAAGCAAAAACAAATTAAGAAAAAAAAAGCCCGCCATCGGGCCAAAGCGGCTGCATCGACTAGCGACACAACCTTTCGTTGGGCCAGGATGCAGGCCCCAAGGCCCAAGAGGCCCACAAGGCGAGGAGGACAGGTAGGCCCAGTGGGCCTGATTAGGAGAGGAGCTCGAGAGAGCTACCGACTGGGCTTATAAACCAGTCTGGTAGCCCTCGACTAGCGAGGTGAGACTAAACTTCCGACCGCACTGCGACAACAAGACCCCTTTAGTACCGGTGGTGGCACAAACCGGTACTAAAGGCCAAACCGTACTAAAGGGGGGCCTTTAGTACGGTTTGTGCCACCACCGGTACTAAAAGGGTGGCTTCCGCCGCTTGCTTGGCTTAAAACAGACCTTTAGTACCGGTTGGTGGCTCCAACCGTACTAAAGGTGCTTCTATATAAGAAAACACTTCAAAATTTCGTTAGTTTCTCATCTCTCCTCTCGCTTCTTCTCCTCTCGCACTGCCGCCGCCGCCTTCCGTCTCCATATCCTCGACACCACCCGCCCGTCGCCTTGCCGTCCCGTCGTCGCCGCCCGTCGCCGCCACCTCTGCCGCTACTCGTCCCGTCGTCACCGCCCGCCCCCGCTATCGCCGCCCGTCCCGTCGTCGCCGCCGCTTCGCCGCCGCCTCGCCCCGTCGCCGCCGCCTCGCCGCCGCCGTGCCGCCGCCTCGCCCGTCGTCCCGTCCCGTCGTCGCCGCCCGTCGTTGCCGTGCCGTCGCCGTCCCGCCGCGCCGCCCCGCCTCTCGCCTCGCCTGCCGTGTGTGCGCGCACACACACACATACATTTTAGTTATAGATTTTTCTGTTTTAAGAAATTGTTAGACATTTTTCTGTTTTTAGAAATAGTTAGAAATGTTAGAATTGTTAGAATTGTTAGAAATGTTTGAAATTATTAGAAAATTTTCTGTTTTTAGTTATAGAAATAGTTATAAAAAGTTAGAATTGTTAGAAATTTTTCTGTTTTTAGTTATAGAAATAGTTATAAAATGTTAGTTATATATATAGAAATGTTATAATTTTTTTCTGTTTTTAGTTATAGAAATATTAGAAATGTTAGTTATATATAGCATTGTTAGAAATGTTATAGAAATGTTAGTTATATAGAAATGTTAGAAATTTTAGTTATCAAAATCCAATCATTAAAAAATGTTACTTTTTATGGGCATATAGCTAGTATTTGTTCTCGACGATGCCGCCCGCATCCTCGCCGTCGACCCGTCTGCATGACGACGCCCAGCCGACCCATGTCCGGATCTGGCTCACTGGCTGGCACTGGAGGTGCTGCTTGAGGGCGCGCCGCTTGACGAGAACCCGCCGCGGGTCCATCGTCGACCACGATCTCGTTTGGTGGCGTTCACGTGGGCGGTTTGGTGCGGAGGACCCGCCCCGCCGGAGGTGGTACGTCGCCATGTCGATGAGGAGCACGAGCACGCCCATCGCTACATGGTTGCGTTAGAGGGCGGCATGTTCTCCAATACGTGGCGAGATCTTCGGGATCTCACTTCAGCTATGATCCCGTGAGGGTTCCTTCTCTTTGGGTGTCCACCGCCTGCCGGAGGAACCGCGAGTGTCCTAGATTCTTCAGTAGTATTCGATCTTTATTAGCTAATAGCCGTGATGTACTATTCAATATTATATATTATTCGGACGATGTATTCGAGATTATATCTATTATTCGGGACGATGTATTCGAGATTATATCTATTATTCGAGATTTGAATACTAAATTGTTTTATATTTCTTTTGGATTAGTTAAACAAAAGCTATGGCGAGATAATACCGACAGAGAGGAGAATGACCATGTTCGATATGATACGCGGCGATGATAATCAAAATGAAGAAGATTATGACGGCTCAATTTCTAAACAACACCGGAGAGGGTGATATGATATTCGATCACGACGAAGTCATGAATGATTATGACGATGACGAAGAACATGATCCTGAAACAACAAACACCGACGAGGTATATATATTTATATAAGCAGACATCTGGTGATCATCACATGTTTTAAATGACTTCAAGATATATTAACGAATCGATCTTTGTTCTTTCAGCCATCCGGATCGAGCAAATCTTCAGGCAAAAGGACGAAACAAGGCCCGAACAAAAAGTTGAAGCCGGGCGTAAAGTACAATATCGAGGCATGCGGCCCTACTGGCAAACCCATTAGCGCCTAAGAAGATTGCGGACAAGTTCGTTTGTCAGTCGGGAGTTCTTGTGAAGGACCAACTCGATCAAACTTCAAGAATGGAGAGCGCCAAAGAAAGCCACGCCCGGATGTTACTTATGTCGACAAGAATCAAAAAGATCCGCTTTGGGATACTCTCATGGAACATTTCACCCTACCGATCATTTCACGTAGCGAGATGTGCGTAAAGTCAAAGAGGCTGCTCTTAAGATGATGGCGATCGCATTCAAGAACTACAAGAATGGTGAATGGAACAAGTACGCCAACGGAGGAAGGAAGACTCCAGATTCAAGGAACACCGGAGAACCAACGTGATCATTGGGACGATTTCGTGAAATTCAAGGATTCGAATTAGCTAAGGAACGGTCGAGAATAAACAAGAAGAACGCCAAAAAAGGATAAGTTCCATAAGCTAGAGCCGGTGGCTATCGGTGGCAATGCCTAAGTGGGATAAGTCGAGAAAGAGATGGAGGATGCAGTGTCACTCCGCTACTAAGAGCTGGCCCCGAGTCGGGACTTGGTTCTATGCGCATGGGGGGGAGTTGGACCGGGAGACAGGCAATGTTTCGACGAGGGCAAGTCTGAAGGGAGCCGACGATGCGATACTTGTTGCAATAGAAGAGGCACGAACGGGGGTGTTCCAGCCCAACAGAGAGAACGACGAGCTTACGCGTGCCCTGGGAAATCCTGAACACCCGGGAAGAACATGAGGCAAGGGCGCTCTGTCGTGGTATGAGGGGTTTTCAGACTGGAACAACGACTACAGAACCCGTGCGAGAACGAAGATTGCGGAGGAGAAGAAGAGGAAGATGGAAGAGGAGCAGAGGAAGCGGGACTATGAACGCCTTCAAGGCCTAGAAGCAAGTCAAGCGGAATTGGCAGTCAAATTCCAGCGGCAGCAGGAGCAGATCGACTCACTTACCCATCAAAGGGGGTCTCAGCAGCTGCAGCAGCTAGCGGATGATCCAGCATTGGATAGCACCGGCCCATCCATGCCGAGAAGCAGCGTGGGTTCCGTCCCGGACGACCCAATGTTGGGTAGATACCCCGTGGATGACATCACGGAGAACACTAACTGCGAGCTACACGTCAAAATGAAGAACATATCCATGAAGGTGGCGGACGGCTGTGCTTTCACAAATCCCCCCGAGGCAACCTTCCATTGCAACCCAATTCCAGCGGGCTATGCTCGTGTCTTGGTTGATGAGGTGGACCCACCATATTCGGGGCTACAGCTTGACATTGCTGGAGGTGACGGCGAGCGCTTTCTCGGAGAGGCCAAACATCGTATCATCCTATGGAAAAAGGATTGCATCATCTTTCCAAGGCCACCGACACCGCGTCACCCGAGTCCTCGTCGAAGTCCGCCACCGAGTCAGCAGACTCCGCTCCTCCAAGTCCGCAAAGTGTCGACAATCCTCCTCCTCCAAGTCCGCAAAGTGTCGGACAATCCTCCTCCTCCAAGTCCGCCACAGCGTCAGACGTCCACTCCTCCTCCAAGTCCGGCACAACCTCAGGCCACTCCTCCTCGTCCAACTCAGTCCCGTCAGCCGTCTCCGCCGCCTCAGCAATCGCAGAAGAGACACCCCGCAGCTATGGTGCATAGCGGTACGAGTCGAGGTAGTACAGGAAGTACAGGCGGAGGCAAGCGATATAAATATGGTCCAAGTTTCAAGCCTCTTCCGCAGAGTCTTATGACAGGTCCGAGGAGGAAATCACAGCCATATCGAAGGCCGAGGTGGAAGCCCATTTTGCACCGAAACCGCCACCGCCGCCAAGGGAGAAAATGCCTGAGGAAACGATTGACCCCTTCATTCGTATGGCTCAACCACCAGCTTCCAAGCCTGTTGACACAGACTATGAGCGCCACATCAGGAAGTTAAATCGAGCATGTCTACAAAGGGAGGCGAGCACGTCTACATCGGGATCGAGCAAACAAGAAGCAGCTGCCAAAAATGCGGAAAACCATTCCCAATTGGGAGAACAGTAGGCGAATCGATCCCTCGCTTGTTGTGCCAACAATAGGTGATAATCTGGCGCCCCAATATTATTGTGGGCAAACAGTGCATGTTCCCGAGGTGGGCAATGTGGTAATAACGGAGGAGCATATAATGCAGTGCTGAAGTTCTCAATATCATCATTGGACAACTCCTCGAGATCCAGCCCATGCCTTTGCTTAGAGAGGATGAAGTAAAGCGGAAATATGTCCGGGCCAACCTTTGGTCGCGCTGCATAAGGTCAAGAACCTCCCAACGAGAATGTATGAATTGCATCAATGGTACATGAACATGACCAAGATTTCAGATCGAGTGTCCCTCATGGTGAATGTCAAGAAGGACCATTACTACCATGAGAAAGCTGGGTCCCGTTGAGTATTTAGAACTGTTTCAGTTATACAATCAAGACGCACTCGACAAATCTATCGTCAGTTGCTATTGTCTGTAAGTGATCTCTTTCTATAATTTAAGTCTCAAGCTAGCTGTAGTGATCCTTTTGATCAATCATTACCTGTAATTATCCTCACTATATTCTTTTCTGTGGTATTATGCAGGATGAAGATATATGAAATGAGAAAAGGTGGACGCTTTGGCATTGGATTCATTGACCCAAACACCGTTAATGAATTCACATGGAAGATAAATGAACATCATGCAAAGGAAGTAGAGGACAGCATGCTAGAGTTCTTGAAGCGCCTCAAATACAATGAAGATATACTACTTCCTTACCACTTTGGGTGAGTCACACTGTCTTGTACTACAAATTCTCTGTTTTTTCCTACTAGCTAGCTACATGTTTTTGCTTACATATGCCCGCTTAATTAAGACATGTAAACATGTGTGCATGCAGATTTCACTGGGTCTTGTGTATCATTAAAGTTGACGCCGGAACAGTTGAAATACTGGACTCACTAATCTCGAAAAACATTGACTTTAACATCTTGTATCGGATAGTCAACAGGTAATTTTAATCATTATTAACTATATATCTCGGCCTATTTAGTTCGTCATTTCATGATATGAACTATTTAATAACCCCTTTATTCATTTTCTTTGTCGGCGGGCAGGGCTTGGGCAAGATTCATCAGCGTCACGGAAGGTGAATGGAAAGAAAAGCTTCAACGATTTCGACCCAAGGTAAGTAATTAAGCAGTACTAGCTAGCTAGCTAGCTGCCATCTCTTTAATTATCATGCTTGATTAATTTTTATCTGATCAAATTCCATTCTCGTAAAGGCCCTGAAGCAGGCGCAGGGGACTGATCTGTGTGCATTCTGCGTTTGCGAGAACATTCGCATGATGGCGTCCGAAAGGAGCAGATCTCAAAGACAGCAATGGGTACGCTTGTCAGAACACTATTCACAATTTTACACCATTATCGATATCTAGCTAGTCACACAACTAATACACATGCATATTGATCTCCTTCTTAATAGTTCAAAGAGGTGCGAGAGAAGCTCATAGAAACGGAGCGCGTAGAAGCACTTCAAGAGGAAATAGCGGGATTTTTGCTCGACCAGGTCATAAATCCGAATGGAGAATTCTATTACCCGCTACCGCTCCCATGAAAACCACTTTCAATTGTCATCGTGCTCCGAATGCACCAATTAGGCTAATGCCACTGGCTTCGAAGGCAACATTCATATGTAGGAGAAATTGTATATAGCTATACATGTGTGTATGTGTGAATTAATTAATATGGTGGTTTAATTTGTGAGACATTGATGTGATATATATATGCATGATTGGTTCTACTAGTAATTCTATATATATTACCATGTGGTAGTATATACTCTACTTTATTATTTTTAGTATGTTCACATACTATATCTAAGATACTCCAAAGCGAGTTATGTGAAAAAATTGCATGTGAGTCCATGTTTTTATAATATTTGTGAAATACGTACATATTGTATGCATAACGGAGTATGCTCAAAATATACTACATACAACCTAAAAAATAGCATATATACTACCTAAACATTCTTACATACTACATAGTACGCTGCACATACTCTCCCATATGATAAATACTACCTAGAACGTATGAATAAAAGTGAGAATTAACACCCGTAGTAGGAAAAATTGTCCTATATAGGAAAATGCATCCTACTACCGGTGTAGTTACACCCATTTCTCATATACTACCATGTGGTAGTATATACTCTACTTTATTATTTTTAGTATGTTCACATACTATATCTAAGATACTCCAAAGCGAGTTATGTGAAAAAATTGCATGTGAGTCCATGTTTTTATAATATTTGTGAAATACGTACATATTTGTACGTACAACGGAGTATGCTCAAAATATACTACATACAACCTAAAAAATAGCATATATACTACCTAAACATTCTTACATACTACATAGTACGCGTACATACTCTCCCATATGATAAATACTACCTAGAACGTATGAAATAAAAGTGGGAGTAACTACACCCGGTAGTAGGAAAAAATTGTCCTATATAGGGAAAATGCATCCTACTACCGGGTGTAGTTACACCCATTTCTCATATACTACCATGTGGTAGTATATACTCTACTTTATTATTTTTAGTATGTTCACATACTATATCTAAGATACTCCAAAGCGAGTTATGTGAAAAAATTGCATGTGAGTCCATGTTTTTATAATATTTGTGAAATACGTACATATTTGTACGTACAACGGAGTATGCTCAAAATATACTACATACAACCTAAAAAATAGCATATATACTACCTAAACATTCTTACATACTACATAGTACGCGTACATACTCTCCCATATGATAAATACTACCTAGAACGTATGAAATAAAAGTGGAGTATTCTACACCCAGTAGTAGGAAAAAATTGTCCTATATAGGAAAATGCATCCTACTACCGGGTGTAGTTACACCCATTTCTCATATACTACCATGTGGTAGTATATACTCTACTTTATTATTTTTAGTATGTTCACATACTATATCTAAGATACTCCAAAGCGAGTTATGTGAAAAAATTGCATGTGAGTCCATGTTTTTATAATATTTGTGAAATACGTATATATTTATGCATAACGGAGTATGCTCAAAATATACTACATACAACCTAAAAAATAGCATATATACTACTTAAACATTCTTACATACTACATAGTACGCGTACATACTCTCCCATATGATAAATACTACCTAGAACGTATGAAATAAAAGTGGGAGTAACTACACCCGGTAGTAGGAAAAATTGTCCTATATATATATATATATATATATATATATATATATATATATATATATATATATATATATATATATATATATATAGAGAGAGAGAGAGAGAGAGAGAGAGAGAGAGAGAGAGAAAAAGCAAAGATAAAAGTTTATTTGGCGCTGCTGCAATCACAAGCGCCATTCAGCGGGGATCTGGTCCTCCTCTTACCTCTTTTGCATTTTCATTGCATTTTTCATTTGATGCTTTTTACCTCTTATAGAGGAGGTGGACCAGGCGGGCTGCAACATTGGCAGAAGTAGGCTGCCAAGTGCGCAGTGCGGCAGGCTTGGACCACCGGCGTTCGGCCCATGCTGCGCTCAGGCGGGCCATGGAGAACCTTTGCATGAAGGTTCGAACCTCCCCCTCTTTTTTTCCCAGTACGCCTTTTTAGTGTTCTGCCCAGATATTGGCGGCCCATATTTGACGCAACACAGCCCCTATGGGCCGTGAATAGGGTCGATGCCCAGAGCATGGTCCTTTTGGTTCTTGTTTTCTTGCACGCACAAAAGTTCCAGACTGAATCATACAAACACACACGTAAAAGCAGTGACAAAAATTGATAATTTTATGTACATAGAGACATTTTCCGAAACACCTAGCGGCAGCACCGTGGAGGTTGCTGTCATCCTAATATCGCAAAAGGAAGTTCATTCACGAACTCTCACATTTTGGGCTGTCAAAAAATGAAGTTCTTTCATGAACTTGCACTCATACAGAATTTTTTGCAACGATATTTCAAACTTGAAGGGACATTGTTGGTGGATAGGCAAGTCATCAAACACACCACATCGAAAATCTAAGATACCAGGACGTCCTGCATTCAGAACATTTCGGACACACGGAAGGTTCAGGGCACTAGCAAATCATACGACTTAACAAGATGTCAAGCCCTACTTAACTCACTATTCCCGGTGAATCGGCCTCTCTTTCCCACCATCTTCGTAGATCCGAACGTACCACGCGTCAGGCCCCACGATCTGGAAGGTCATGATGTCTCCGTTTTGCACGCCGTGCTGCTCGACGAACTGCACCCATCCGTCCGTCAGGTACGTAGAGTCGGGCCCATTATTCATTCGATTCATCCAAGCAGACCAGACCCCATCGCCAGTCCAGAGCTTGATGTATCTTGGGCATGGCCCCTCCATCTGCTCCCCCCATCCGCCGGGGATCCTCATCTAGGGCCTCAGCTTGTCCTTCACCTTGAAGCGGAAGGTGCTGTAGGAGGATTCACCGTGGAGACGCCCAATTTGTGCTGCTGCTCCGTTGGATCCAGCAGCCCGTGCAGCGTGGCGCCTTCTCACCCGGCTCGCAATGTTGTTCTCATCATTCACCATGGCCCCGGCGGCCTGCATTATATGTTTTTGCAGAAATTGAAGCGTGAGTTTTCAGCCCTTATCCTGGTGTAAATTTTGCAAATACTACACCGGGAGCAGAGTACTTACACGAGCAGCTGAGTTGGTTGTCATCTGCCGCCCACGAAGAGACTGCCCGCGGAACAAACTTTCTTGCATCACCACCGTTCGTTCGATCTTGATGTGGGAGGAGCGGGCGGCGGCGGGAGGCGACTGGTAACTGACAGCCAGCGGTAATTATAGACATAGAGGAGGAGAACAGAGGGGTCACCCATAGTTAAGCGTCGGACCCAGGTTAAGGGACATGCATTTGCTCCACGGGAATCCGAAGAGTCAGCCTTCACTCCAAACGGCACTAGCTTTTTCAATCCCTGCATGCCAACAAAACTGAAGCATGCATTTATCTCTCTACTGGGGCAGAGTAGTCGTTTTTTAAGTCGCTGACCGATCACGTATTTTTGCGACGGACGCAACAAACGAGTTAAAAACGCACACAAGTATGTCTTGACTGATCAACTTTTGTTTTAAAATTTTCATGATTTTAGTCAGCATTGGCCCCGCGATGATTTTGATTGTTATCAAATTGCGTGCCATGTTTTTTCACATTATCGCAACGTCTACTATTTTTAAAATTTTAGTCCCGTTTTCGCCTCATCGCTTTTTATATGGAATTGACACAACGGTTGGTCGCACAGACGGACGTACGATCGCAAAAAAAGTGTTCAATTTGGAGAAATACAAAGTGGATCGGCTGGTCCGGTCGCCCTATGCCACTGGCGCTTCCAAAAGCCGAAGCTCTCGTCTTTGGCGACCACCAAACAGAGGGCTATAACATGTGGTTTTGACGCCAGGTATGAGCGCGACAAGGGAAATTACAGCTATGATGTAGCAGTGCAGACTAATTTTTGTTTTGTTTCTCAATTCTTGGAATAGCATGGCTTGTTTTGGAGGTTAACCACAATCAGCTTGTAGCGTGTTAATTAGGGTGATTTGTTCATCGTTATCCAGAAACACTAAGAAGTTTATTCCGTTTTTCATGACCGGATAGATTATGTTGTCTATTCCATCATGCATATACCCAAAAAAAAAGGGTCTTTTTGTATGTTTGATTACATGAAAGCGGGACGAGATATAGAGAGTATGCAAGCGTATTTGCATATGAAAGGATCAATTCAACAGCAAGAGCTAAAACATTTATGAAAAGATGCTTCATAATATAAAATGGGAAAGTCACATTCCGGCTTACAAGCTCATCAAGAGCTAAATTATACATGAAAAATAAACCCTCGCCCACCACAGAATGATAATTTTCATGGATACATAACTCACCAACTAGTATATCAACTGATTTGGTAATTCTACGCACGTGGGAATGTTTTTGGCCATGGCATGCAGACCGTGGTCACCGACACCACAGACTCTGGGTTGAGCGAGTTGATGACTTTGACAACGTGACATTTGTCCGTATCAAGCATGTATATCCATGGGCAAAAATCAAACGTCATTATTGCGTATGCAAAGTTCTCTCAAGAGCTCTAATCTTCATGCTGTTAGAAGCAGTCTTGCCAGCAGAAGATTCACCCCACAACACCTTGTCTCCCGAATGATGCTGGAATATGGCCATCGAACAACCGCCGCAGGTTGCATGCACTGCGCAAGATCCAGTTCTTCTCTTGGCTAGCCATGTCACAGGACCATCGCTGCATGCTGTCACCAACAAGACGAACCAAGCAAAGCTCGGACTTCCCACACCTTGCAATCATGTAATCCATGTCCACGGCCGTGCTAAATGATTCAGGCAAGTTTACTATCCCGAACGCCCCCGTAGACAGCTCACACGAGAAAAGTACACCCACAGCATACATCATATACAGCACTCCGTCTATAACGAGAGCCCGCGGGGTTTCATGAGGAACGCAGGGGGGGTCATGCATGATAGGGAAGGACACATTTACCCACCATCTGCCCTCGATGAGTGTGCAAACGCGAAGACAGTAAGCACCGGGATGGATGTACGGACCATCATGTACCTGCGGGTAGCCGTCGAAGAAGGCCTTGACGCCGTCGATGACGACGAAGCACGCACAAACGGCCGCGGGTGCTTCTGGGAAGAAGTCGTCGGAAGGCAGAAGGTGGCGAGTTGTGGTAATAGGATCAAGGAGTGAGCGCTTGGCGTACCCTCTCGGCGCCACCTTCTCCCTCACGACAACCTCACCGTAGCCGGAGAAGAGCACGGTGTCGAGGTTGAAGTCGTCGGCGAATGCAGCCTCCACCTCCCAGGCATGGGCACGGAGGGCCGAGCCCATGCCCGGCATGGGGGTAAACTCGACATACCTCATGTCGTGCCCCCACACGCCGTACTCGACGACGATGCCGAGAAGAGGAGGCGATCTTTCCTCCATGAACTTGAGAAGCATCTCCTCCCTCAGAGCGGCGCTTGCCCACGCCTTAGACACCACACCAGAACGAAGGATGCTTTTGACACTGTCTACCCTAACAAGAACAGCTTCTACCAAATAGTCTAGGCCTAAAACTTGGGAGGTGGAGTCCTCAAAGCCGCCGCTGCCGACGGATGCTAGGAGGCGGTCAGTTGCTCGGCTGCGGACACGAACTTGGGACATGGGGACGGTGGCCATGCTCGGCTGTTTTTTTTTTGCCCAGGAAGTGTATGCTCAAGGAAGAAGAAGCAACGGGCGCGGAGAGGAGAAGCCTCTGCGACCACGGCGGTCTTGTACAACGGGTTTGGCTGGTGCAGGAAAGCAAGGCTAGCTGTATTAAATCGCGCGCTAGTCCTTCTGGCAGCTTTAGGCCTAGAATGCACAGAACAGGCCGCAGCATGGGACGAACCAAGTGGAGGCAAGCTCCATCATTTCCTCGTCAACTAGCATGGCGCAATTTTTGCACCAGAAAGTTGACCGTGGATTTGCCAAGCACTGTTGTTGAAGAGGGGGCGCACGCACCAAAGTGTTTGGTTTATAACCAACGGAATCTAATGTACGACCAGGCACGGCCCGCTTGGCACATCCATGAGGCGCGCGTAGACATGCACCGCTTGCTTGCATGGGGGCTGCTGCCACGGCCCGCGGACTCGGGCCAACGTTTTGTTTGTACCGTGCCAGTTTTGTACTCTTTTTTTTTGGACGTGAGCGAGTGAAAATCATGGAGGAATTGATCGACCAGGCCAGCCGTTGTTTTGTACAATGCATTTGACTAATTCCTCAAACACAACTGCAGGATCTACAGCAGCGATGGGCAAAAATCGGCCGTGTCGAACGATGTGGGAAAGTCTATCTACATCTCAAACTCGCCACCGTCATCGATGCCACTTTCTTCCTCATCGGCACACAAACCCCTCGGATGGTGATGGTCGACGTCAGATCGTCGATGGATCCATCACGGTACAAGCCGACGCTGTCCACCAGGCCACGTTTCCGCAACGCACATATTGTTGCCAGCATACGAGGCACATGAGAATGTGACTCCGTCGTCGCGGGGGCCGGGTCGTGCGGCCAATCTATCGGGCCTGCATGGTCAGTAGGGGACGTTTGCGGACCATTGGAAGGGTGTGTCAGGGGTGTTGATTTTTGCTGGATATGAACACTGTCGGTTAGTCAGGGCCGTTTGAGGCGCCTGGATGTTCTTTTTGACCGTAATGCGCCCCGGCACCCCGGCACAACATTTGAACCCGAGTCGGAGGCGGCCGTTTAGCCAACCGCTGATCTGAAGCTAACATCCAAAACTTGGCCAGGCTTAATACCAACTATAACTCAACGCAGCAAAACCTGACATCTAAGACCCGACTCCCCAACAAAGCACTTGCCGTGGTATTGGGCAGACGCTAGCCCGCCGCTTTCTCAGATGCCGCCGCCGCAAAATGCGACTACTCCATCTTTACATCTGTACTCACGCGTCGTCCTTTGCCGGTATAGCTACCACCGACGACACCATGTGTCCAAACGACACCACCCCCCCGGCGGGTGTAAAGTTTAGCACATCGTTGCCCCGTTGATACACCTTAGCACCATGCCGCCAAGTACCCACCAGCCGACACAGGGTGAAATATTTGGAAGAGCTGTCTTTGTGTAGAACCTGGCGAACCGCCAAGACAAAGTTTACCACCTGACGGGCAGGCATGACTTGACATTACCACCCAACCATGGTGTGCCCAATAGCCGCTACACAGTCCGCCTCCATGGTTCCAGCGCCACTCCAGAAACAATTCTCACAAGAGAAAAGAACCCGCAATGCCGTTATCGCCCAATCTAGAAGACCAGATCATTGTGTTTCCCCACAGCGATGCGAGTTGGTCGACGGCGATCCGCGTGACGATGCTTTCATGAAGGTAACGACGCGAACGCCGCCATCGCCCGTGGTCGGCTCGGTTTTCACCGCAACTAGGTCTACCCGTTTTATATCGGCACTAGACGGTGGCGGCGACAACCTATGATGGAAGAGAAGACCACCACCGCTGGCTATACCTGGCCAGAACAGATCTTATCCGAGGTGCCGTCGACGCGATCAACAGGGCTTCCATGTCGCCGTCGCCTACCTGAAGGAAACATCCACTCCATCGCAGCCAAGCCGTCCGCCACCAACCACAATAGCCGCCACAGCCCCGAAGGGCCAGATGTTGCCCCCCTATCCCTGGCCACGCCCCTTGACTGCGATGCCCGCTGCGCGAAGCAGTCATCGTCCGAGGGACGAACCGGCCGCACGCCGCTTGCCCAGCACTCCGCCGCGCCACAGACCCCACATCATCCGCGCCACGACATGCCCTGGGGGTCCGCCCAACCCCGGAGACGCGCGAGAGAGTATACCCCCCGCCACCCGCCCCGGCCCCTGGACTTATCCTGCCGGCGTCCTCCGCCGGCGGCGCAGGGAGAGAGGATGAGGGAGTTCGCGGCGGCTGCGGCTAGGTTTCTGTATCCAACTGAGTCGCCCTAGGGGGCTTGTCAACAGTTTTGAGCGTCACGTTCGGTCAAGGGGGTGATGCAAAGTTTCTACTTCCTCCTCCCCCTCCCCCCTCGGCAAAATCCATTTTTCCAGTCTCGACGGTCGTCAGATGTGAGTATGTAACCCACCGGGCTATCTTGCGCCGGTTCGCCCTCAACGCAAGCATACCGTTCCCTAACACGGATGTGTGTTTTGACTGTGAGTTGAAAGGAGGACATTTTTTTTCTGTCGCCCCTTTTTGCCAACGAAGCAAAAAACATCCCGGAAGTGTGTTTGTGGGACATGGATGTCACCACGAGGCGGATTGTCATTTGGGCCACATAAGTTTATTTTCTAAAAAGAAATCAGAGAAGCCACCTTCAATTAGCTCGGTGCCGGACCCAAGCCAGCGGATGCCACATCACGCCGGCCGCAGCGGAGATGTCATGACGCGCGTAGTATATTCAATCATGGGAATATTAAAGTATAGGAAAACAATGCCGCACTCCTTTGCTTCCTACGCAGTCACATGACCTGAAGTCGCTGGGCATCGGTGCCAGTCCTGCGCCGTCCAGGCCAGCGTGCCATCACGTACATGCATCACGACATTCCAAACGCTGCATTCCGTGAGCAGGCGCCAGCACTGCGCCGGCCATTTTGCTTCGGGGCAAGCACCCCCGTGACCGGTGTGTGGGGTCGAACGCGCTGCTGTGGGTGCCATCCTCTTCTATCTCACCCGTTCAGAGAGAGATAGAGAGAATAGCTAGCAGAGAAAATGGTGGATCGTGAGAGAGGTAGAGATACGCCCTCGACCGAGCAAGACCGGCGCCCCGGAGAGGGAGCGACATATTTCTTAGTGGCGGAGAAGCGGTCCTCCTGGATTGTATGGAGGTAGACGACATGAAAGGTATGCATATGCATTTCTATGTTGGCCTCTTTCACTCCACCTTGAATGAAAACTTCCACCATTTTCTCATACTCTACATCAGCAAATGCAAAAATCTATTTTCTAACGCTCTCCTGAATCATGAGCTAACTCGTTTTCATGCTGCTGCATGCGTGGGCACCAGCCTCTAGCGTGGATCAGAACGAACCAAACCAAGGAATGGAAAACAAGCCTGGCGCCGAGTCAATTGATGTTGAGCACAAGGACGAGGATGCTACCCAACCAGCGCAAGTCGTCGAAGAAGAAAACAGCGTCCAAGCAGATGAAGATGGATGGATAAGACGTCAGAGGTAATTCTCGCACTAGGCAATCATCTTAGTTTTTACATATAGACCGGACTACATCATTTCAGAATCATACTCCTTGTCGTTCAATCTACGCGCACGCTATAGGAACAGCTTTGCTCCCAACTAACTTTGTGCGTCGTATTAATCTTACAGGAACAAAAAAGGGAAACCATGCGAGCAGCGAGAGGATGGAAGCCTTGGCACAATCGAGAGGGCGATGGATGAAGCTGTGAAGCTCGGAAAGAAAATTGTCTTTGAACCAGCTGTGGGCATGTCCTTCAACTCGAGCAGGAGGCATATGAGTTTTACAATGCATATTCATGGGAAGTCGGGTTTGGCATTAAGCGTGGAAACAAGTACGTCAACGGCAACAATTACAAATCAAAACAGGATATATTGTGCTCATGCGAGGTTAGCTAAGTCGGACAGCTTTTCAGTTTCCCATGAAAAACGATTAGACACACGTTGTTAACAATATTTTTTCCTCTTTTCCTATTGCATGAAGGGCAAAGACAGTAAACATAATTCAAGATCATCCAGGACGCAATGCCGGGCGATGGTCAGGATCCTACGGACCGAAGACGACGGTTGGTACTACGCCATAGTTGTGTTGGAACACAACCACAGGATGGCTGAATCAATAGGAGAAAGAAAAATATGGAAGTGCCACAACCACATCGACTCATCCGTGAAACAGCTAGTGAGTCACCTTCGTCAAAATAATGTTTCACTCACCAAGGTTTACGGCGTGATGTCAGATATGCATGGCCGGTATCAAGATGTCCCTTTTCGGAAGAGGTCTCTCCGAAGCATGTGTGCAGCAATAGCACATGAGTCTAGCCAGGACGACATCAACAAAACTCTTGCTTTGTTTTCCAGTATGCAAGCTGAAAACAAGGGCTTCTACTTTGCGGTGAAAACCGATGAGGAAAGAAGAGTATCCGGTCTGTATTGGTGCCATCAGAAGAGCAGAGCAGATTACACGTGCTTTGGCGACGTCGTGACCTTCGACACAACATACAAGAGCAACCTGTATGAGATGCCGGTGGGTATGTTCGTGGGGGTAAACAATCACCATCAATGCTGTGTTTTTGGTTGTGTCGTTCTTCGCGAAGAAACGGTCGAATTTTTCGAGTGGGCTTACACAACTTTCCTGTCGTCGGTGGAGAACAAAGCACCACAAACATTTTTAACGGGTAAACTTCTCCTTCAACAAGCGCAATATATAAAATGTTTCTTATGAGGCATCTAACAAAAGAACGACGGGGCCCTTTTTTTATTTTCTCGTTGCAGACCAAAGCAGGCAGATGGAGCTTGCAATAGCTACTGTGATGCCAACCACGGCACACAGATGGTGCAAGTGGCATGTGTTCAAAAAGATGAAGGAAAAGGTAGGCAATTTGTATAGAAAGAATTCGGAATTCCGCATCGAATTTGATATGCTGATCAATGAGATGATAACGGTGGATGAGTTCGAAAAAGAGTGGGAGACATTAATGTACACTTACAGTCTTGACAAGAACTCATTCATGAAGCAAGTCTACGATGTTAGACATAAATGGGCAAAACCATATTTGAAGGATAACTTCTGCGCAAAAATGTGCAGCACTCAAAGAAGCGAGTGCGTGAACAATGTTTTGAAAAGTTATGTAGCAAGATCAGCACCTCTGAATAGTTTTGTTGTCCAATTCAACAAAATGTATGCCGACAGATGTTCCGAAGAGGACTACGAGCACGCCCACACAAGCAAGGTATGTTAAAAGAGTAACAAACGCGTTCTGCTCCGCCACATATGCATATCATTGTATTTTTATTATGCGTTTCTATGTTTGAGTTCTTTTCGATCGCGCCAAATAACGGCAATAACCGAACCAAATTTTTTCACTTATGCAGGACAAGATAGTCCTCAAATTCAATCTACCAATAGAGCATACGCCTCGCGTGTTTACACAAACAATGTTTAAGATTTTCTCAGATGAGCTATTCCATTCGGGACCATACGAAGTGAAGGGCAATCAGCTTGATGGGAAGATGATGGTAGAGCATGTTAACGCTGAGACCAGGAAACGCTGGTGCAAGGTCAACTATGAAGTACATGTAGACAGAGAAAGTGACACATACACATGCGAGTGTGGCATGTTTCAACATTCCGGCATTTTGTGTAGGCACATGCTGAAGGTGAGCATTTGTTTGTTTTCGCACAACATATCCCAGGCCATGTTTTTTGTTTCGACCCTCAAACGTGATCTTCCGCAAATTCCTCACCTTCACCATTTCCCGAATTCCGCAGGTCATGCTTCACGTGAAGCTGCACACCATTCCAAACCAGTACATACTGAAGAGATGGACAAGAAATGCACGCGACAATCTACCAGACCATCTCAAGTGCTACCAGGAGGACGCAAGTGTGCAAGTATCACGTACATTCAGACATAATCTCATATCATTGAAAGCACTTGAGCTAGTGAAGCTGGCAAACACTGCTGTCCCGACATTTCAGTACGCAATCAATAAGTTCCATGAAATGCAGGTAGAGCTGCTGAAGATGATTGCCATTGGGGGGTACGAGAACACCACAACAAAGATGAAGAGTTCCACTGGCACAGCGGCAGATGGGGAGCTTCGGACAAGGCGGATGCCAACTGTACACCTGATGCTACACGTCACAAGGGACAGCATGACGATGAGCTTGCGGAAGACATGGACCAAGACATGTATGAAGGCGTGCTAGCTCCTGAAAAAAAAGATCAAAGGAAGGCCAAAACAAAACGCATGAAACCAGCATCGAGAGATGGTA
Source organism: Aegilops speltoides (assembly GCA_021437245.1). NCBI lineage: Eukaryota > Viridiplantae > Streptophyta > Magnoliopsida > Poales > Poaceae > Aegilops > Aegilops speltoides. Next base: position 552,215,533 of record CM038147.1, on the reverse strand, counting down.
CAAGATACACCAAAAGGAGTTACTCGATATGCGGGTCGAGGATCACAACACCAACTCATGCCCGTGCATCGAGGCGCCACAGCGCCCCAAAACCCATATGCTCCGGACGATGATGTAGCGGGGCCAGCGGTGGCAGCTGAAGATAACATCTTCACATCATCGGTCAGCAATGTGTTTGGGCTACAGGAGGAGGAAGAGGAAAACACAATAATCCGTTCAAATCAGAGAAACAGCAACAACAAACCTCCGTCCGCTCCCAGGAAATGCAAGAATTGCGGGCTAACTGGGCACTATGTGAGCACTTGTCCGACATACAATGGCCCCAGGAAGCCACCAAAAGAGGTCAGATGCACAAAGTGCAAGCTTGGGGGTCACTACCACACCACTTGCGGCGGCGACACAACCTACAAGCGCAAGCATGATCCTTAGACCATCATTGCAGCTGAAAGTCTCGCGACGCACCGCCCCCGATGAAGACGAAGTGCCCACTGGTCGCACTTCTGGAGTTTCGTTGCCGCAATAAGAACTTTTCCATTAGCGTAATCTTTCCTTTCTTACTAAGATTATGCCCCCCATATTTAAAACCGCGTACTTGTCTGCACTTCTTTTTATTGTAAGCTAATTATACATTGGCACATGGTTATTATTCTGTATGGTAGAAACAACCATCATCTTTTTTTAGTTCTGCTGTATGGTTAAGCACTTGTTTTTCGCTCTATCATGTTTTTCAATTTTTTCGCTTACAATATGATCTACACATTTCTTACCAAAGAACAAATGGGCATACGTCAAGAAGAGAGGCAGGAAGAGTTCGTATGTCGATTTTTCTGGTCCTGGCACATCGATTTCTTTTTCGGATTTTGTTTTCGATGGAAATGGTTCAATTTTTTTTGTGTTGTACAACTACGATTTTAAATTATGACATGTCGCCATTTTTACATATTGTTCCTGTTTCAAATAATATTATAGTAGAGACGCCACGGAGGACGAAGAAGACCCAAATATGAGTATAGTTTATACCTTTCCCACCAAGTTTATGCATTAACAGTCGAAGAACTTCTGCATATTCATCTTTCTTACATCTCGACACATGGGTCATCGTCGGTGGTTTTACAATTCGGTTGTTTTAACCATAATTCACGGTCGAACCGCCGCCGAGAGTCCAATGGGCCATTCGAACAAACACAAAGAAACCCGGCAGCCGCGGGGACACTGCATGTATAGTGATTGGTTTTTGCAAGGCATGTCGCGCGGGAAACCAAAGATGATGAAAAAAAACACCATGAGCGGACTTGAATATTTCTTCTATTTTTTAGGACGCGGGCAATGTAGATGATTTTTAATTCCCACCCTTGTGCAAGGTTGCACCACCGCCCAATGTGGTAGGGCCCATTTGAAACTAACCAAAAATAAACCACCCGCCGCAGGGACGGTGCTTTTTTAATCATTGGTGGTTGCAAGACTTTTTTGTGCGCAAACAACATCAGTGAAATAGAGATGACGAAAAACACCCACAAACAGCGGGTTTCTATCTTTCTTACTAAGTTTTACGTAATTCCATCCGAAGAGCTTATGGAGATTCATGTGCCTTTTATTTTCGTTCCACGGGCGAACACATGTTTTCAACGGCGTTTGTTTGCGCGTACGATCTCGGGATATGCGGTGCGGCGGATGGCTGCGGCACATGGTGGGAGGCCGGCCAGTCTTCGGACGGCGACGGTTTGGCGCGGCGGGTGGCCCAGTCAACGACGACGGCGGCGGCGGCGCATCCACAATCCGTACCACTAACGACACTGCAGCCTCTTTGCTTGCAGCAATAGGCTTCTGTGCAAACGAAATTTTAGAACAGAAGATGTGAACCATATTTCTGTTCAAATTGTTTTTATGTTCAAATTGTTTTTACGGTTCATTTTTTTGTGTTGTACAACTACGATTTTAAATTATGACATGTCGCTATTTTTACATATTGTTCTTGTCTCAAATAATATTATAATAAAGACGCCACGGAGGACGAAGAAGCACTGACTATGAGTAGAGTTTATACCTTTCCCACCAAGTTTATGCATTACCAGTCGAAGAACTTCTGCATATTCATCTTTCTTACATTTAGACACGCGTGTCATCGTCGGTGGTTTTACAATTCGGTTGTTTTCACCATAGTTCACGGTCGAACCGCCGCCGAGAGTCCAATGGCCCATTCAAACAAACACAAAGAAACCTGGCAGCCAAGGGCGGTGCTTGTCTGAGTGATTTGGTTTTCAAGGCAAGTCAGCGGAAAAAACACAAGATGATGAAAAAAACCCCACCATGAGCGGACTTGTATATTTCTTCTAATTTCTAGGGCGCGGCAATGTAGGTGATTTTAATTCCCACCCTTGCGCAGGGTTGCACCACCGCCCAATGTGGTAGGGCCCATTTGAAACCAACCAAACCGCCCGCAGGGACGGTGCTTTTTAATCATTGGTGGTTGCAAGCCCTTTTTTGCATAAACAACATTAGTGAAATAGAGATGACAAAAAACACCCACCAACAGCGGGTTTCTATCTTTCTTACTATATTTGCTACCGAGAGAGGGGGACACGCACAAAAATGAAAAAAAATATTTCGACCAAGGCAATCACCACAATTATATTAATCTGCAATAGTCTTGTTGGAATCCTCACTTACAAGCTAAACAAACTGATGAAGGAACTATAGTACTGCAAACATTAGAAGCCGTCTCTGGGCTGACGCAATAAAAAAAGAAACAAACTTAACTAATGCTTGAATTAAAGATACAACGATGCAACAGCGCGGGAAGGGAAAGCATCAAGGCAGCAAGACGGTCACAACAAACGACGGCACAACTAAAGATGATGGGGCGACAGCGAGTAAGCCGCCGGCGTGGCGTCCACCAGCGGGACCATGCACGGCACCATCGCGCCCCCCTCCCCGGAAACATAATACAGGGCGTAAAGCTGTTGCAGCCCGAGCATCGACGAGTGGATCGCTGTCCCGTCAACATATCCTGGGACCCATGCACATGTAGACGGCCCTGCTTCGCTGACCAGCGGGCGATATCCACGTCTCCCCAGACGGCGCCGAGCGGACAGTGCTTCTGGAGCTGGGGGTATCTCCTGCACTCCGTCCACATGGATGAGCACGTGCCGCCTTCGAAGAAGACCACAGCCGTAAACAAGGCTGTGCAGCTGCTCCACCTCCACAAAGCCTGGCGGCAGGTCGATGTCACCAAGATCTTCATCCAGGTCACAACCATCTGCGAGGTTGAGGCGTGAAACCCGAGGAATGATGTCCGGGTGATCAACCTCCGCGTGCAGCACGTAGAAGGCCACCTCCCTTTCCATGTACGTATCAATCTCCGTGGAGACGATCCTGCACATGGGTAGGAGTTTCTTCCCCGTCTCAAGCGACCATGCCTGCTTAGGGATTCCCTCGAGGAGAACACGCACTCGGTAACGTGGACGCACCAGCTCGGCGTCGAAGTCAGGCGACCATTCCTGGACGCGGAATGGTGTGGCCCGGCCGTCGTGGAACACCCTGGCGGACGCAACTCGATTGCGCCACTCCTCATCCGTGAAACGGACGAGGTGGGAGCCGCACGAGATGATGGAGACGTCGACTGCTGCTCTCGGGATGTCGTCGAACTCGGCGAGGATGGCTTCCTTCACATCTGCCGGGTCGACGCATGGGCCGGTAACTACAACAGCCGTCGCTCGGAGACGGTTTTCTTCTTCCACCATGGCAGGGGTGCGCTCAATCACGCAGTGAGACATGAACGGACGGCTGTTTGCCTCGGAGGAGAACAACATCGGGGACGACACGTTCTCCATGGGGTGGGTGTTTTTGGTTGTTTCCTCACACACTAGCTCGCCGCCGAAATGTGTTTCTGTGCTTTTGGCACTCACCGCGGTCTAATTTATATCAACATGCACGTCTTTGATTATGAACGCCCCACCCAACTGCACATGCTGTGGTACGAACATGCACGCATTATGTCATTTGTTTTGACGATGGCCGGCTACAGCCCGACGGCGTGCACCCAGGAACACGGGGAGTTCATAATTACGCCCCATGAAAAGTGGGCATGCGGGGCTCCGCAGCGCGCGTCTGATCGGACGTCGGAATCTTGCACTGCCAGGAATGCTAGGAATGGGCACTGTCCGTATATCAATGGCACACGGATGTGTGTCCTGAACTTTACCATTGGGGATTGATGACCGTTCGGACCATGCATCTGCGCACAAATCATAAACTGGTGAGAGGAACTTGGTTCCGCGCGCCGTCTGCCCGCACTAATTATTGCCTCGCAACGCATCTGTTTCTCTGACGACACATGCACGGCAGAGAGGACATGAAAGCAAATAAAAAAATAACGCAGCACGCCAGGCAGCGGTGACCACTTGGTCTTACGGTTAAACAACATATTTCTACAGAAAAATGAATATAGAACTGGAACAAAAGTAACACGAGGGCATTGCCCGTCAGCTGATAGCGTATTCAAAGTGGTCTAGAACTAGGATACAATCTTTGAAACAAAGTAACAAAACAAAGATCCTTTAGACAAATCAACGAACAGTCAAACAGAACGAAAGCGCAGCCACGGCAAAGAGCACCCCCCAAAGAACAACGCTGCGGAGACGGGAACGATACCCAAGGTCATGTTGTTCAAGTTGACAAAAGTTGTGTAATCCTGACCGGCGCAGTTAAATCGTTCTCTTCCTCGAGCCGAAGAATCCTCTCACGAAGATCCACCAACAGCTCTCGCATGTATGGGCTCGGCCTGGGGTCAAGCCAGTACCAGAGAGGTCTGTGGCAAACCTGCATACATATACAAGCTCGCCGTTTGAGGCACATCGCCGTCCGGTAACCAAGACACGCAATAGAGAAAGATGATCTGCCACTTACCGCCGCCCGTTTGCAAGACATGTACCTACGCCCGGGGTTGGTGTCTGTCCACGAGGTCAGCCGCGCTGCCTTGGCGCCGCAGCTGCAGAAAACGGCTGGCTCGTAGTCCGTGGTCGACGGCGTCTGGCGAGGCGGTCTTCGCCACTCGCCGACCGGGCGCGGTGGAGCTGGACATGGCTGCAAACTACTTAACTGCGGAAGACAGGGGCTAGGTGGACCGGTGGGGGAGGAGGGGGGTTGAGGGTTGTGTGTGTGCTGTTTGGCCCGATGGATCTTGGACGGTTTTGTAGCGACGCCCAGATCCTCGCGCGCCGTGCGATCCATGTGTATCGCCAGAGCGAGAAGTGACCAGACGAGCACGGGCCTTCATAAAAAAACCCAAAAGCGAAAGCATGGGCCAATGGGCGAGAGATGAATCGACCATGCGGTACAAGACAAAAGAACTTTGCATCGCCTTGGTTTTTACGGGCGCACAAGTAAAAACCTTGTCATGTTCTCATAAGCCAACAAACCGCCAAGACCTCATCACTGCCCGCCACTTGTCTACATCCCGACGGCAGCCACACAAAAATATTGAACAAGCAGCGTTCCATTCTACAAATGTACTGCTAGGTCGGTAGTTTGTTTTCGCTGTTAAAAAAATATTGACCATGCAAAAACCACTCTCAAAACATTAGTAAGCATGATTCACTGCACATCACCCTCAAAAATCTCTGCATGGATTCAACCGTGCCCACCTCACGGAGCGGCAGCGAACAAAAGTACACGCTCCATTCAACACAAAGCTGCCCCCGGTGCTTGCACAACATCTTGAACATGCATGCATTTTTTGCTCATTATGTAGGAAAAAGTTTCGACGACTGAAAATTCTGTTTTCTCTCTCTCTCTCTCTCTCCGACCTCCCTAGCTCATTCGCAGGGGGGTGCTCGTCGTCTCTTCATGAGTTTCGGCTTCGACACTCGGGTGTACTGCATCGACATGGAGGTGGGGCAGGTGCACGACCTCTTCGACTCAACCCAGCACGCCTTCATGAGCAACATAGTCCCCGTGACAGTCGACAGGCATCGCCCCACCATCAATGCACGGACATCTCCGATGCGGTTTAAGGTGTAGACAATGAAAAACACGTAGAGGATTTCTAAGTGTTGATGTGGTTTGAAAGCAATGTGAAAATTAAAAAAAAAATAAGGCCGCCAGTTTTGAGTTGACCGGCTCGACGAGGGAGCTACACCCCATTCCACCTCATAGGTTTACCCGGCACTCCGCTACTCTGCTCCCGGAAATCCTTTCATCTGTGATTTTCCATCCCCTAGTTTGTGCGGGGATTCGGCCACCGCCAGACACCGGTGTGTTTCATTATGATTGGGCACACAACACACGGCCTGTAACGTAGCTTGCAAATCTGGTCGCGCTCCGTGGCTCCATCGGCGCCACTACCAATACTTGGATTATATGACGGCGCTGCGAACACTTGCGGCGGGGAGAGCGGGGTGTTCGGCCGGTGGGGGACGTCCCCTTTCTTGGACGTCGGCGCTTCGTGGCGTTATCGTTGATGAAGTTGTTCGCTGGTTCGCAGGAGGGGCCCTCGCTGATGACTTCGGTGATGTTTGTTCTCTACAATTAGGTCGGTTATGTGTATTCTGTTTTGCTGAGGCGATGATGTGTTTTCTTTGCGCATCCCCGGAAATAAGTACGGACTTTTTCGTCAATTTTTCATGTCGAAGTGGTCTACATATGAAATTAAGTACGAAAGTCGCGTAAGCACCGATGGCGCGCCTTGGAGTTCGATCGGCGACAACGAAGCCCTAGGACTCATTACATGACTTCAACCATTACCGTTTCCTCCAACATACGTATTTTGTATTTTGAAATACCAAACCGTACCGGCAGACAAACCGGCCAATTCATAATAGGCAGACCCATTATTTTTGTTTTTATATCCAAATTGTTTTCAAACCACATGAGCAATCTGGATAACTATCCATATTTTCATTTTTCACACCAAAAACCACGTCGGCACTTGTATTATTCTTCAGGTACTTACTTTTTTAGGTCAGCGGACAGATTGAATCAACTTAACGGGCGGCGTCCGCTAAAAAAACCTTTTTTCTGTTCATTTCCGCATGTCTTTTCTTACAAATGATCCACATTATCAGTAAACATTAAAGCGCTTACGTTTTTCTGTCACGCCTGACGGTTTAACCTTTGTAAGGGTCTGTCAAACATCGTACTAATCGATCATTTTTGCTTTTTGCAACTTTGCACTTGGGGTCCGTATTTTGGGCTGGAACAACAATATGCATTACATGGAAATAAGAGATGGCTATGGCATTTGACAACGGGATTTCACGGAAATAAAAGATGGCTAGGAAATCTTTAACAACCTTTATTTCGATCGGGGTGAAGTCTGGTAAATTCCACTTTCAAGCAATTATTTTTTCTCTGTGGCATACAAGATGGCTCGCTGAATCCGCAGCACAACTTTCGTGTCTCATTTCTGTGTCCCGCCCGCATAAACATAGTTGCTGCTGTTGTGGGCATGATGCCGTTGCCTCATTTATTCCCCCGCGCTCACAGTTTGCATAATCAACACACGCACAGTCAGATTCTAAATCCGTGGATTGGAATGAGAAGAATGATAATTACATGGCAAACACTTAGATCAACATCTTTCTCCCCCAAGAAATAAAGGTAACAAGTCTGCCGTTACGTTCAAATAACATCAAATAGTACTACAGTGCAAAGTACGAAATGGATAACTAAGACATGATAAAAAAGATACATGGATCAATCGATGATCCGGACGCAGGCGTCCTGGTACTGCAAATTCTCAATGCAGCTACAACATTACATAGGAAATAAAAAGCGCAATCACTGCACGGGATACAAGTCATTCCTTCAACCAGCGCCAGGATGACAGAAATTTAGAGATGAGCGGGGAAACGTGGCGGCCAGGCGACTGTCACGGGGACTATGTTGCTCATGAAGGCGTGCTGGGTTGAGTCGAAGAGGTCGTGCACCTGCCCCGCCTCCATGTCGATGCAGTACACCCGAGTGTCGAAGCCGAAACTCATGAAGAGACGACGAGCACCCTCATCAACAGCCACTAGCTTAATACAGAAAAACTGGGTATCCCATATTGGGAAGTCGATCCCTCCCTCTGGAGCAACTCTGATCCACATAACATTGGTGCTTGGGACACCAAACATCTCAGGGATCGACACGGAGTACCTCTCCACCCACCCACCCAATGGTTCGCGGTCCCATACGCGCACGCGCACGCCCTGGATCTGAGCAATGCACAGCTCGCCGGACGTGGTTCGTGTCACTCTGTAGTCCGTACCTGCTGCGTCTTCGACGACGTCGAAGTCTCCCGGCAGCTGGACAGCCTCGAACGTCTGATCGTTGGTGTTGTATGCCACCACACTGCCGACCACGTAGGCCATGTACATGACGGCGTTCACCACCATGGTGTACGGGCGATGGAGGAACCGGATGTCGTCGCCGCTATGCATGGCTCTGAAACGGCGTGTTGCCACCCCCCATTGTTGAACACGTTCACCTGCTCAACCCAAAAAAAGGTGCCACGGAGTCAGGCAATCAAGTTAACTAATCAACCGAAACAAAAAGCATGAACTAGAAAGGGATAAAGCAGCGGAGAACTCATGGTGTGCATGTGCTTACGTGGTAATGAACGTCGGAGTTGTCATGCATTGAAATGCCTTGCGTCGTCAAGTCGTAGCCGACGGCCGGATCCTGTACGAAGAACCCGTGCTCGCCGCCCACCTTCGCGAAGTGCCCCCAGGTGTTGGGCGTCGCCGCGACCACCGTAGGGGACAGAGCCAGGGACGCGCCCATCGCCCCGGCGAGCCCCCCCGGCTGTATCACCATATAGCTAGGATTTGGGAGCTGCTCCCTCACCATCAGGCCGGAGTCGCCGGAGGCGAGCAATGATGCTCTTGTCGGGGTCGAGCAGCTGCGCCACGGTGCAGGAAGCTTGCGCCACCCCATCGCCCATACCGAAACCAAAGTAGCAAGAGAAATTCCACGAATATGATCGAACTCCACGGCATACCCTATGATCGGGGGCGACCTTCCCGGAAGGCCGTTAGAAGCTTTGGCAACCGCGCCACCGCTTGCCGTAGTGGATACAGCGGGCCCTCGAACCAGGTCAGCCGCACCATCAACTCGCATGAATATCTCCCGCAGCAGCTCCAGGTCTCCAAGGACAGCTTCCACCGAACAGCAGCCGGCCATTGTTGCCCTAGACACGGGAGCAGGAGAGAGGAAAACGGGATGAGGGGAGGTTAGGCAGGAAAGAGAGTGGGCGCAGAGTGATGTTCGCACGCGCGTCCCGCTTCTTATAATAATTTGAGAGGTTACATCGCTGGCGTTCGCCAGGAATCCAGCAACAGCGAACAGTCACCACACTGCGCTTGCTACAGCCGCTCGCCGTTTTCCCCACGCTGTACGTGCGCCATTATGTACTACGCATGCCTCCAAGTTCAACAAGCAAGCGCCTGCAAAATAAATACAACAAACAAGCGAATTATTATTAAAAAATAAAGTTGGGCAATCATACATTTTTTTCATATAAACATCGGCACCGGTGACGACATTTTTTTACGACATGTAGGTTTGTACGGGCTGTGTCAAGGATATTGGTTGGAAATAGCCCCTCGCTTTCCATATTATTATTCAACCTAGCAGCCCTCCCTCCGCGTCGTCTCCCGCGAGTCGGCCAGATGCCAACCCCAACCCTCGCCGCCGCTCCATCCCCCCCCTCTCCTCACGCCTAACTGTGCGCGGCGGCGAAGCCTCTCTTTGTCGGCGGCCGGGCGATTTTTTGTCCCCCGCCCGGCGATGATGGCGCCCGGCCGCGCGCCAGGGTCAGTGGGATGCCAGCTCTGGCGGACCTATCGGGTCTCGACGCGGGCCCTCTTCATCTATTCCAATACACCCACACCGGCCTCCGCCGTCTCGAGATAGCGAGAGAACTATCCCTTGTACTGTCGGAACCTCAACACGCCCCGACGGGGGAACCCTCTTTTCTCGAGGAAGGAACCGAGCAACATTTTTATAGGAGAGGCCCTGCATCTCCCCCTGAATCAAACCCCTAGCCATCTCATTTTTTTTCTTGAACGAGATGCTATGAATATGACACACGACACTCCTATACGGATTCCCACACCCCGCTCCCAACCTCGGTTAACGACGCCCAAAAAGAGTGCACAATATAGATGGCGGAAACCATCATTCATCATTGCAGGGACCCCGCTCGCTCCGGACGAGGGGAACCTTCCGTTTGCGCTTGAGGAACATCGTCTGTCCACGTTTAAGAATTACCCAGGAAAATAGAATAAAGAACCACATCACCGATGGAGGATGCAACATTTAATTTCTGATATACCCTTAGGCAACACCGCAATAACAGAATCATTTTGTGGAACCGAAATCACCCCCCCCCTATCATTTGTTTTCGCGCCCCGGTCTAGATGCGTCAAAACAATATGTATATGGATGGGCGTGATGTCTCCTTGGCACGGTCAGAACGACGTGCATATGACGCGGGAACTCCACCATGGCAAAAATTGATGTTGGTTTCACACACGTCTTATCCCGTATCGCCGAATGGATCCCCGCTGTCATGCAATTTCCTTGCCTTTGACAAGGACGGGCGAGTCTTGTCCTTTGCGATCAAAATCATCGACCGCAGCGCTGACCTCTTTATCTATTCAATACACCCACACGGCCTCCGCCGTCTCGAGATAGCGAGAGAACTATCCTTTGTCTTGTCGGAACCTCAACACGCCCGGCGCTGAACCCTCTTTTCTCGAGGAAGGAACCTGCAAGATTTCTCTGAAGAGGCCCGCATCTCCCCAAAGGAACTTAGCACGACAGGAACTCGCCATGTCACCGATGGAGAACACTCAGTTTTTAATTTGTGTTGTATCATGAAGCCATCACAAACCACCCCCTATGTGTTATATCCTCAATCAGAGACCCCCCTGAGTTTGGGATGAACATTCGCGGGATGGCGCTAAAAGTAAACGAGGTCAGCTTCATACACATTTGAACTAGCACCATAGAATCAAACCCCTGGCCATCCCAATTTTTTCCTTCAACGAGATGCTATGAATATGACACACGACACTCCTATACGGATTCCCACACCCCGCTCCCAACCTTGGTTAACGGCGCCCAAAAAGAGTGCACAATATAGATCGCGGAACCATCCTTCATCATTGCAGGGACCCGCCCCCTCGGACGAGGAACCTTCCGTTTAAGCTTGAGGAACATTCATCGAACATTGCAGTGACCCCGTCCTATTTATCTATTCCAATACACCCAGAACGGCCTCCGCCGCCTAAAGAGAGCGAGAGAACTGTACTTCGTCCTGCCGGAACCTCACCACGCCCCGACGGGGGAACCCTCTTTTCTTGAGGAAGGAACCGCGCAACATTTTTAGTGAAGAGGCCCTCCAACACCCCCAAAGCAACTTACCATGTCCAAAACTCGCCATGGCACCAATGGAGAACACTCAGTTTTTTATTTGTGTTGTATCATGAAGACATCACAAACCACCCCCTATGTGTTGTATCCTCAAGCAACACTGGCTCAGAGGCCCCCCCTGAGTTTGCGATGATCATTCACGGGATGGCGATACAAGTAAAGGATGTTGCTTTTCATACACATTTGAACCAGTACCATCGAATCAAACCACCGGCCATCTAAATCTTCTTCTTGAACGAGATGCTATGAATATGACACACGACACTCCTATACGGATTCCCACACCCCGCTCAAAAACCTCGGTTAACAACGTGCAAAGAAGAGTGCACAAATATAGATGGCGGGAACCCTCTTTTCTCGAGGAAGGAACCGTGCAAGATTTTTACAGAAGAGGCCCCGCATCTCCCCCAAAGGAACTTAGCACGACAGAAACTCGCCATGTCACCGATGGAGAACACTCAGTTTTTAATTTGTGTTGTATCATGAAGCCATCACAAACCACCCCCTATGTGTTATATCCTCAATCAGAGACCCCCCTGAGTTTGGGATGAACATTCGCGGGATGGCGCTAAAAGTAAACGATGTCAGCTTCATACACATTTGAACTAGCACCATAGAATCAAACCCCTGGCCATCCCAAATTTTTCCTTCAACGAGATGCTATGAATATGACACACGACACTCCTATACGGATTCCCACACCCCGCTCCCAACCTTGGTTAACGACACCCAAAAAAGAGTGCACAATATAGATCGCTGGAACCGTCCTTCATCATTGCAGGGACCTCGCCCCCTCGGACGAGGAACCTTCCGTTCTAACGAGGAACATTCACCAACAGAATCCTTGGTAGAACTGAAATCGCGCCACCTATAATTTGTTTTATCGTCTCGGTCAAGACGCGTCAAAACAATATGTATATATGGATGGGTGCGCCGTCTCCTTGCCACGGTCAAAACCACATGCACACGACGCCCGAACCCCACCATGGAAAAAATGGATGTTGGTTTCACAGACGTCTTATCCCTTATCGCCGAATGGATCCCCGCTGTCATGTAATTTTCTTGCCTTCGTCAAGAAGCGACAAACCATATGTATATGGATGGGTGAGTCTTCTCCTTCGCACGTTCACAATCTTTATATATTCCAATACACCCACACTGGCCTCCGCCGTCTCGAGATAGCGAGGGAACTATCCTTTGTGCTGTCGGAACCGCAACACGCCCAGACGGGGGAACCCTCTTTTCTCGAGGAAGGAACCGCGCAACATTTTTTTTTACAGAAGAGACCCTGCATCTCCCTCAAAAATGAAGTTACCATGACAGAAACTCACCATGTCACGAATGGAGAACACTCAGTTTTTAATTTGTGTTGTATCATGAAGCCATCACAACCACCCCCCTATGTGCTATATCCTCAAGCAACACCGGCTCGGACACCCCGCTCCCAACCTTGGTTAACGACGGAAAAAAAGAGTGCACAATATAGACGGCGGGAACCGGCCTTCATTATTGCAGGGCCCCCCCCCCTCCGGACGAGGGGAACCTTCCGTTTGCGTTTGAGGAACATTCATCGAGCAACACAAGGAATAGCTGCCCCATAGATTCATTTTATAAAGCAGCATCATCTGTGCGCGTTTAGGAATTACCCAGGAAAATAGAACAAAGAACCACATCACTGTTGGAGGATGCAGCATTTAATTTCTGATATCCCCTCAAGCAACACCGCAATAACAAAATCATTTGACAGAACCGAAATCATCCCCAACATCGTTTGTTTCCTCATCTCGGTCGAGACGCGTCAGAACAGTATGGATGGGCGTGACGTTTCTTTGGCACGGTCAAAACAAAATGCATATGACGCCGGAACTCCACCATGGCAAAAATGGATGTTGGTTTCACTGACGTCTTCTCCCGTATCACCGAATGGATACCCGCTGTCATGTAATTTCCTTGCTTTCGCCAAGACACGACAAACCATATTTATATGGACGGACGAGTCTTGTCCTTCGCACGAGCAAAATCATACGACTGCAACGCGGGCCATCTTTATCTATTGCAATACACCCACAACGGCCTCCGCCGTCTCGAGAGAGCGAGGGAACTGTACCTCGTCCTGCCGGGACCCTCTTTTCTCGAGGAAGGAACCGTGCAACATTTTGAGAGTAGAGGCCCTCCATCACCCCAAAAGTAACTTACCATGTCAAAAACTCGCCATGTCACCGAATGGAGAACACTCAGCTTTTTGTTTCTGTTGTATCATGAAGACATCACAAACCACCCCCTATGTGTTATATCCTCAAGCAGCACTGGCTCAGATACCCCCCTGAGTTTGTGTATCATCGAATCAAACCCCGGCCATCTCAAATTTTTTTCTTCAACGAGATGCTATGAATATGACACACAACGCTCCTATACGGATTCCCGCACCCCACTCCAAAACTCGGTTAACGACGCACACAAAAGAGTGCACAATATAGATGGCGGGAACAGTCCTTCATCATTGCAGGGACCCCGTCCCATCCAGACGAGGGAACCTTCCGTTTGCGCTTGAGGAACATTCATCGAGCAACACAAGGAATAGCTGCCCCATAGATTCATACATGACAAAAATGGATGTTGGTTTCATAGACGTCTTATCCCGTATCCGATTTAGGGATTCCTTTCTTTCCGGGCAACGAATCGTGCCGCACCCACCCCCCTGTGCGCACTCCCCGCCCACAGGTCCCTTCCATATTCAGAGCGTTAACCGTCCCTCGTTATTGTCCAAACAAAACCGTTCTGGAATTTGTTTTCATAAGTTCTGCATGCTCGAAGCTTGTGACCCTAGTCCAAACCTAGTTTTTAAAATACAAATCCATTGCTTTCGAGTTTAGTTTCAGGGCATGCAAATTTTTTTTACGTGGGCTGACTATATGTCTTTTTTTAAAAAAACGATCAAATTGTGAAAAAAAGCATGATGGCCCAAGCACACTAGAGTGCATGTGTTTAAGGAGTTCAAAAGGCAATATAATCTGTTATCGCCATTCTTTTAAAAACATAGCAACCAAAAAAACGCCACTGCGCAAATAACAGATGAAATTTTGTTACGAACGGAAAAAAATTGTAATGGCTTCGAAAACGCAAACCGATGTGATGTTCATTACAGCGGAGAAAACGGAACAGTGCACCGAACACGATTTCTAAAAATGTTTATTGCGGTATAAAAAAATATATTGCACATCACACGAGTCTGCGCCAAGCGCGTTCTAAGTCGGCGAGCCAGCCGGCTGCGTCGAGGCTCTCGCTACAGTGTCGACACGGGCGTGCAAAGGGCAGCAGCACGGGCAAGATGCATGCACTGCATGGCGGGGGGTGGGGGCAGCAGCAAAAAAATATGAGAAGATCAGGCCAAAAGGGGTGGGGCGTCGTGCATGGGCTGGTTTTGACCGGGAAGGGCCCGCTGAAAAGAAGAACAGGAGTAGGGACTAGGGGCAGCAGATAAAATACAAAAATTATACTTGGCAAAGTCAAACCAAAAAAACTGCACCGGCCAAACAACGTATCTCGTGAGTCCTCGAATCCCGGGTTCGGAGCTTCCCTGGCCTTATTTTGTCGGTATCCACTTGTACGTATTGATCATAGGCATGGAGGATGGCCCGTGAACGGATTCACTAGGAGGCTTGAAGAAATATACCCAGCGTCTACCTTCCACACGAGGCCGGAGATTTGCTTTCCTGCTAGAAGCCCAGATAGCAGCTCGAGCTCGACGAACTGCGATCCCCTGGTCCGGCGGCACACAGCAGATCTAAGGTATGATTTCCTCCCTAAAGTGTCTACATCGAAACAAGTCGATGATTCCACGCTGAGCTGTTGGAGCTAACATCTAGTGAAAGCCGCAGCCGTTTCTATGGCGTCCCGTGTATATGCTCCCGCTGGATTTCTTTTCTTCGTCCGCAAATATTTTCCCTCAGCATGCACACTACGATCCTGTCACGTACATCCTTACTTGCTACGTTCATCGTTTGCCCTTTTGCAGCGAACATAGGGCTGTCAATTCACAAGTAGTTAAGTGGCATGCACGGACGAGTGTATTTGTCTTCCGATTGCATGAAACATTTTCTTACACATGCATTTTTGGCCGCCAGGATGGATGGCTATGGGATTCCCGCTTCAGGGCCGAGACCACACCAACGATTCGACGACGCATCCTCTGAATCTGAAGAAGAGGAGGGGATCGGTTTCCCTGCTGGGGGTGGCGTTGCAGAGTCCGAGTCAGACGAAGAAGATCAGAACTAGCGCAATGGAAAAGCGCCTGCAATCAGCTCGAGATGCAGCGTTAAAAAGCTTCATGATTTGCTGGCGTCTCTCGATGAAGAAAGAAGGCAATACGTAGTCGAGATGGATTTTGGGGGGCTGCTAGAGCTACCAAAGATAACCAGGACGGATAGGCATTTCTTAATGTCTATTTTAGGTCACATAGACGAGGAAGCAAGTTCCATCACCATCGATCACAAGCGCGACGTGCAGTTCTATGACGAAGATGTTCACACTGTCCTTGGCATTCCTTGTGGAGCTGCGCCTGTTAGAGATGCAGGTCATCATGTTTCAGAGGAGGTGCTCAGACAGATCAGAGGCATGTTTGGTATCGGACCAGGAGAGCACAGCATTTTGCCAATTGTTGAAGCAGTGAAGATGACATACGGCCGCCGTATGACTGTTCAGGAGAAGAACAAATTCAAAGTGGGGCTGGTGATATGCGCATGCACATACCTCCTTGCTCCAACGCTGAAGAACGACTACTTCTGCACCGATTACTGGGGCGCGTTGGCCACACCTGATCTCATACATATGCACACAACCGTGCGGATACACGAGAAGAGCTGCTGGTTGCGGCTAAAAGGGTGAAGGCAGATCTCTTAGGAGGCCGTCAGAAGTCAAACATGTCGGGGTGCCTGCCATTTATACAGGTGACGCTTCAACACGGTCTTATATAATGCGCAACAAAAATTTTTGTTTGGAATTTGGCCTTAGTTTGGCATGTGTTTCCTGATGTCCACACCCCCCACAGTGTTCTACATCGATAACCTAGACGCTGCAGAGAACAACATCGACCACACGGTACGGCCTAGGGTGAAAGCATACACCTACGCTCTTATGAAAACAATAATTCAGAAGGATGTCAAATCGCGCAAAGGAGACTACCCCGTTGTGTATGGCAGGCTGCTGGTGAGCGTTCCAACTATGCAAGTTTTTGCACACCCCGCATCCTAGTCATAGTGCATCGTTCTTACCAATTTTTTTGTTTTTTGCTTAAACCATGATGACCAAAAGCCAAGGGCGGAAAGAGAGGTCTGTTACCATAGAAACCCGATGAACAGGAAGATTGCCGCGGGCACATCAACGGCCTCGGCACACGGGCGCCCAGTCGCGTCGGGGTGCAGTTCGATAGACATAAAGGAGGTATAGCACGACACAAAAAATTCAGACACGAAAAACGGTTGGGGAAATGCCATGATGAACAAGGAATCTGACCCTTTTGCATGTCAAAAATTGTTTACACCGTGCAGGCATCTTATATTGTCTTAGACAAAATATCAAAGTTCACATCCAGGTGCGAAGAAGTGCTTCTTTCGACTGCAAGGAAGAAGGAAGAGGAAAATCACCGCCATTTCAATGCCCTAAATAGCCTTGAAAATTCAGCTCAGCACACAATCAAGAGGGAGGCGAAAAGGGTGAGAGACGAGTTCTTTTCGTTCTTCTCAATTATCGAGAGGCAAGATGCCGAGATGAGGACAAGGAGGAATGACACAAGTAAGTAATGAAATGAAATTTCTCTTCTTCTCACGTTCAGCAATTCTCCAGAATATGTATTTGATCGACTTTTTGTAAAGGGGCTCTCTTTTGTAATGAATATGCAGGTAACAATGGCAACTCCACGGGAGGCCGTGGCGCATCCCCAATAACACACTCACCTGGACCTGCAGCTAGCAATGCTGCCGCAACACCTCCAATCATAGCGGAGATCAGCATAACAGCAACATATCGCCCGAAGTCGTTGAGGTTTCCCCCCGACGCTTCAAGAAGACAGCCAAGAAACCCAAGAAAGTACGGTTTGAGTGCGAGGATACAGATGTCATGGATATCACGGATTCAGAAGATAATACAAATGTGGTCAGTTCACCAGTCGCACCAATTAATTCTACCGCCACGCCAGGAGGTTGTCGCAATCAAGGAAACTCGCCAAGCATAAACCTTGCTCTAGACAGCTTGATAACAGAAGCGGAGAGATATAGCGCACAAGGCAAGAAAAATGGTGAGAGTTCCGCTGCAACAAACAAATCAATAATGGACATTGTACCAGGATTGTCAACATCCGACGACGTCGGTGCTGTGGATGTTGCTTCAACATACCCCGTTTGTTGCGCTCAAGACCCTAATTACCACCACAACCGCCTATGGAACTACCCTGATGGACACCCGCTGCTTGAGGAGACACCATCTTTTGACTTAGGGGTCATCACGCCCCCTTGCAACAAGTCAAAGGGCCCAAGTCTGGTTAGTATCGCCGCAATGAGGGATATCACCAGGAGAGACCTTTTCGGGGCAGGCGACTTTGGAACCAGCACTCCAGGTACTTGTTTCTTTCTCACACACCAGATGACAGGGGCTTGTTCCACTTACCTTGTTTTCTTACAGATTAGTAATAGTAATTAAGTAACTGCTATGAAACAGGTTCCACCAACCTCGGGACACCATCCACGCCTTTTCACATAGCCATTACAAGTCTAGACGGAACTCAAAGAACGGCAGATTGTTCATGACATATCACCGGTTAGCTGCACAAGGTCTGTAGCCACCGGTCTTTTGGACTTTAGAGAAGAGGTGGAGGCAGACTGTGTCAATCTCAACAAGCCGGTAGA
Source organism: Aegilops speltoides (assembly GCA_021437245.1). Lineage (NCBI taxonomy): Eukaryota > Viridiplantae > Streptophyta > Magnoliopsida > Poales > Poaceae > Aegilops > Aegilops speltoides. Next base: position 552,197,216 of record CM038147.1, on the reverse strand, counting down.
GGAAAATTCACTATCTGCCCCGCCGCCGAAAAGGAGAGTGGTGCCCGGACCTGCCGGACGATCGCCATTCGTTATGCAGTACCGTCTGTCTGAAAGGGCGTCCGGAAATGCCACCCACTTATATTTAGTGTTCTCGCAGATGAGTGGTGCAGTGCTAAACAAGTAAGTTTTCGTGTTTGCTTCCTGACCTTTTTCCAATAAAATAGCATGAACACAACGATGACTAAAAGAACTCACTTACTTATCATCTCTTCTGCAGCAATTGGGTTGTTAGCCAATACCCCAGTTACATAGAATTGACGGGAGCCATACTGAAGAAGCAGCTTAGCGTTGGAGGGTTCATAGAGATAGATCTAATGAATGTCTTCATGAGAAGATTCCTGCAGCTAGAGAATGCTTGGGCAAGGAAATATGGCGATTCGACCTGGAGGCATTACCTGGAGCCAGATTTCGTGGTAAAAACAGAATTCCCGTAATTATCATAGATGTTAGGCACAACCCCTTCGATGAAAAGTGTCTAACTTTTGTTGTCGTATCCGCCTTTGGTCAACCATGCAGAGCCACGTGATGCGCGGCGGTGATTTCATTCGTAATGACTACGTAAGGAACCTTTTTGTTGGCCAGCATATATCCCACGATGTCAACAGATGCCCTATGGTAACACGCCCACATTTGTTTTCTTTACTATCTGTGCATTGCTACATAACGCTAACGGCCCCACACATCATGTTCACATATTTTTTTGTGTTTTAATCTGTGGCTGGTAGATGATTTTGCCAGTGCAGCACACACACGCCTGGTCTACATATATCTTTGATTTTCCGAGAAGGAGGACAACAATTCTCGACCCTATGATAAACAACGGAGACAGGCCGGCGGACGAACTCCGCAATGAGCATATAAAGATAGCTGATGAGCTACGTGCAGCGCTAATGGGTTGCATAGCAGAATACTTTGATGGTTGGGCGCCCAAGATGAAAGGGTGGCAGAATTGGTTTCCAAAGCTCACCACTGGACCTTGGGTCTGCAGCCGGTACTATCTGCATGCCAGTTGGGACAACTACTTGATTTTTCCAAAAAAAATATTCAGCGCCCGTTTTATGACAACATGTGTGTGGCAAATTGAATTTCCAGGGCATCCAGCGGGATCGTCGCACTGCACTACGCAAAGCAATGGATGGGCACAAAGTTACAGCGTACCCTGTCTCCGGTAAGGCATGCATCACAGATTCACAGTCTATACGTGTTTTGCAAAAACTTGTTGATATATGGCACAGAACGATGTTTTACTAACTATCCTTCTTGTTTCACACTACAGCTAGGGGATGAATTCGACCAGTCCAGGATGATGCTCCTTTATGAAGTTCTGGGACTGGGCGGCAACATCGGGCAACTTCCGGCGAAATTCAAAGTCTGTCAGACAGACTGCTGAAGAAGCGAACAAATTGGTATGCTCGTAGAATGGCACTATCATGAACAGCCGGCACGGGCAGGTTGGAATAGCGGTACTGGAAAAAATGATAGCGATCTGCCGCATTTGCCATGAACGAATTTAGTTCCCCACCAAGTGCTTTTTTCCTCAAGAGGACTCCTTATTATGCATTTGTGTTACTTCGTAATTTCCATTCGACTCTGCTCTAAACAGAGATTATGACTAAGGGCTCATTTCGGTGGAAAGGTTTTCCATCTAGTCATCATTATGTAAGATTTGTGATATCTTCCTCAATAATCTAGCAAGGATTTGAAAATGTGAGGAACCTTACATAGGCCACGGCAGGTGGCGAGGAAAGCAAAAGACAGCAAATGCGGATTTTTTAAAGTTGCCGTCGGGCACGTTTCTATGACACAGACTATTGTTCCGTGAAAAATACTGCGATGGGTTTTTGGAATTACAGAATATAAAACTTAAGGGGGCATTGAAAACGAACGTTCTTGTCATTGGACGGTTCTGTCCGTCACTCTGTTTTTTGGGTGCTATCAAATGGTGGAGATCACCCAAATAAATCATTTTTGCTATCCGTTGAACGAGCATTTGTAGTGATCATCATCAATGGTGGTGAAAAGGTTGCCCATGGCAACATGAGCTCCAATAACAGACCTGAAATCATAACAAGATGTCAAGCACAAAAACGGCAGCTATAGCGTACGTATGAATAAACAGTGCTGTCCTTTGTCACCTTAGTTGATCCGCATCCGCGCCGGTTTGAGATTGTATGAGAGCGAAAGAAGCGCCATTCTCCAGCTCACTGTTCATTTTCGTTTGGACGGAGCGGACCGATGCAGGTACATGAAGTAAGTAATGAAACAAATCTAATGTTGTACACAAAAAGTTAGGAACAAAAACACATACAGAACCCCTGGATGGTAGAATACTCGCAGCACGTCGTCGAAAAGCCTGTTGTTGCCTTCCGAAAAAGGAGACGATTGCTCGTGGGCAGCTACGGCCAACTCCATCCGTCTAATATCATTTTCCCTGTCATTGTACTGCAAAAAAACGCATGAATGCGAGAGTCTAACCTGAAACAAACTGGAGATGCTGAAAACTTGGAAGAGCAGCCAAAGATTAGTTCACCATGCCTTTTTCCGAAGATCTAAGTGAACGTAGACGCACTGAAGGAAGTGATGAGTGATTGAATTGTAGTTTGTCACCACACTGTAATGACAGAAAGTGGAGACATGTGTTCGTGTTAATTCAGTTACAATACACATTTTCAGTCAAAAAACTATGCAACTACGAACCACAAAACGCGTAGCTAAGCTGTCGACGCATACCTCAGCGAGTACACCCGAATGTGTTTCAGGCTACCTTCGGTCTTTATAGATCCGTTCACTATCACGTAGTCGCCATCGCTGTGTTTTTGTTATTATGGTTTTCACGTTGGGAAAGTGGTGAGAGAGAGGAACATTTGACAACTAACAAATAACAGCAACGTACAGATACAGGAAATCGCAAAACCATATTACCTAACAGAGCATAACGCCAGCATGTACTCCGATGGGCGGTCTGGAAAATGGTGTCGGCAAACACTTAGTCGTTTATCGAAAGTACATCGTAAACTTTTTCAGTGATTTTGAAAGGGGATCTCAATAAGCACCATATCCTGGCCTGAATGGCTCCGGTGCCGTCGGCGAGGATGAACTCTATCTCTTCAGGCATATCCCTACGGTTAAGCATCCTACCCAGAAGCCGGGCCTGCAGCAACACCGTGTGAAGTTTCTCTGACAAGAAAAATAAGAACCCGACCAAGACGGCATCACCATCACGCATACCGTGCCGACAGGCGTCCCATGAATAGACAGCGCCCCCCCCGTGCTCGATAGAAGGAGCAAGCATGGTCACTTGCTTCACAGTCAGAGGGACCAACGTGGTCGGATGATCAAAGTGCTGCAAAACGAAGATGTATCACTTAGCAGAACAGTCTACAACTCTGAAAACCAAAAATAACCAGAGCTGCAACGTAATTACCTGCTGACTGGTGCTCCGACCGGCTGGAAAACCGACGACGTCGACTGAAGCAGGGCTGATTGTTCCTGCAAACATGCTTTCAATTCGAACAGCGGTGGCGTGTCGGCCTGGCTTGCTTGCACTACGATATCGAGCGGATCCATCACAGCTCATACAAATGAAGCACCGCCAACGTTGCTGCTGCAGAGAAGATGGAGGCGCTGGCTAAGGAAGAAATGTTATGACTGAAATAACTCAGTACAACAAACAATAAAGCCATGGACGCGGTGTCATTTATTGTTGTTGGATGGACGGTGCGGGTTCAGACGGCAGGCGCAGTTGGACGGCGACGCGTTAGTACACAATTACTCGCGTACGTCGATACGATGGCTGGATTAAAAACGCGACCCCCACTGCTGCAACATAAAGAGCCGTCCGAAAACGGTGCGGAACCTTGCATAGTGGGTTGACCAATACCCAGAATGGAAGTTTCGAACTTCACCACGGGGCAACACAGCAAGGGACTCTTGCTAAAAATGAGGTCAAGTGGACCCTGCTACTGTTTACTGGAAAAAGTTTCCTGCCGCACTGTGCAGCACAAGAAAGGAGCCGGTGCGATCGCCCAAAAATAGTCCGACATGTCAGGGAGTAGGTTTCCAAGCTGGGTGCACGCTAGCATAAATGTAGGTTTCAGAACTTACCGTTTTGGTCGTGGCAAAATTCAACAAATCATTAATTCAGAACCTTATCTTCAGAAGGTGCAAATCTCGAAGTGCGTCGACGGTTCCGATAGCGTCCACTCTAGTGGCTGTTGATAGCAAATCCATGTTCTATATATATATATATATATATATATATATATATATATATATATATATATATATATATATATATATATATATATATATATATATATATATATATATATATATATATAATGTGTACAATGTGTAGTATCGTAAAATACCAGCAAACGAAAAAGAATTAAAATGGAAACACAAAATTAAATGAAAAAAATCATAAAACTAAAACCTCCAAACCTTATAGTACCGTTGGTCTTACAAACCGGTACTAAAGGGCTCAGTCCCTCTGAGCTGGCTCGTGCCATGGTAATGCCCTTTAGCACCGGTTCGTGCTGAACCGGTGCTAAAGGGGGGGGCTTTAGTGACCACTAATTAGGGCCTTACGAACCGGTGCTAATGCCCGGTTCTGCACTAGTGCATGATGTAGACTCATGACACCATATCCATGCAATGTTATTCCTCTCTCATGATCCTTTTGCCGCCTCCTACTCTATATGGTGGCTAGTCAAGTTCTAGCTGACAGCTTGCTTCTCATTTTCAGCCTAAAAGCTCAATTCCAATTGTTTCCTAAGATTAAAAAAATTCTTAGTTTATTGCCATACTAGAGATTAACTGGTTTTAGTTCAATTCAATTAATATGAACAGACGATGGAAAGGGGTCAAGAGGCACATGATGCCATGGAAGTGTTCGAATTTTATATGTATGTTGCATTTAAGGACTTTCCTTAATTTCATATCAACATTTCCATGTTCAGTTGTGATGCACTTCAGTCATTCTATGGGGCAGCCCGCAGGGGGCGCTGCTGGTAAAATAATCCTGTAAGACAACCTGAATAGCCAAATGTTATAACATTACATGGGATACCAAAACTAGAACAATTCAAGAGATTCCACATGTGAAGACAATCTTGTTTTATAATGCGCAAGTTAAGTAGTATGGATTATGTTGAACTTGTGATAAGCATAATAACATACTCGCTCCGTAAAAAATAATAATAAGACCGTTTAGATCACTATACAGAGAGAGTACTAGACAAAATGATCTTTCGATGTTGCTCTTGGTGCAAGAGTTGTTGTTCAAACCAATCTAATTAACTTGTGGGACACTATTGTTTTTCTGATAGATATAAAAATGAAAAGTTAACACTTCCATTGATCAATTTTTTTATTTTCTGAAATGAGAAATTGTTTTAATGAGAATATCCTTTCCATGATATAAAGATTATAGTGGTTATCATAAAAAGGTCAGAATAGATATCGGTAGACAATCCCGAAAAAAGTAAGGGTGATCTCGTACCCTAGCCGCTGGCTCGGTACCCCTCCTCTATCTTATCCCGTTGCCTCTTTGGCAAAGGGAGCAGTGGGACCTGCTCCTTTTGTTGTTCTTTATTCTTGTAGGTTTTTGTTCCCCTTAATTTTTAGTTCTTTGGCTGCATTGGCGAGGAGGTGGCGGTGATGACGCATTGGGGGTAAAGTCTCCCCGACCTCTCCCTACCTCTGCGACATCTGATCCAACGTGGATGAAGGGCCTATGAGGATAGGCATTGCCAAATCTGTTGGCTCTCTTCATGTCTTGGTAGTTCGTGTGTCATGCAAGGAAGCAGTTGGGTGGGTCGTGCGGCGGCTTCGACCTCTAGTTTTCAATTTGTTTTGTGGCAAGTTTGTCCAGCCCTGCTTTGGACCGGGTTGAAGAATTGCAAGCCTGTGCTACGCCGTGTGATGCCCCAACCGATGTTCCTTCAACCGTCACTATATCTCATTTCTAGTGGCAAGTGACTATTACGGTCTTCAGAGCCTGGTATGGCAATGACATTTCTAGGTGTCTGTTTCTCTTACTGCTAGTTTGGTGTAATGTTCGAGCTCCCATGTGCGGCTTACAATCGAAGAAAGAAGACTGCCAGTATGGTTTGTGATGTAATTCAAATTTGTGTTGGTTTTTTGTGCATTGTTGTCCTTATATATTGTATTGTCTACCTTTTTCCATATAATTTATAGATATTGTATTAGTTAATGTTTTACTTGATAATTTTCAGATACAGGACGCTCGTTGGTGTCTTTCCTCAAAATGAAATAAGATGTCAATAGACATAGAATGAGGTCACAAGTTCGTGGGGAAAAAAAGGTTGAGGCCACACATCCTGCTGTAGTGACACTTGTATCCTGTTGTACCTGACACTTGTAGGTGCTTCTTGTGCACTCTTTAGCGAATGAGACAATTGGTTCAATTTTTTCGTTCCCAAGTTTTACGCCCAGTTGGTGACTGACCTCATGCCAACCTGAAAGCACTTCTATCTCTCTAAAAAAAGCTGAAATCCTTTCGAGGAAATTTGTGCGGCAAATTTGCAGTACAGAAACATTCTCAGGTACAGAACTTCCAACCACATATCTATCAAGAGGAAAAGTATGAGCAACCAGTTGTAAAGGAATATCCAACAAAGTGACTTTGCACCTCTTTTGCTCAATGTTTTTCCATCAGTTGTTTTGCTGATATACTGTTTTAGTACCTTAAGAAAAGTCTGAAAGGATAATGTTTGCTTCTCACAGTCACAGATCAGTCGGCACGTAGACAAGTCTGAAAGCGAAAGGAATGTGTAGCTCCAAGAAACCTTGCCTAACCTATGTACAGTTGCTACCCAAACCTGCAGATCACCACATGTGAGGCCTCAAGGGTCGTTTCATACAGACACAAAAAGATGGAGACATTGCATCTTGTTTGCAAATCATCATCATATTCAGTTCAGCGATTCTGACAAGACGGATTACGGATTAGAAACATTTTTTCTACCAAATAACTATTTACATTCCCATTGGCTTGTAATCTAAAGTCACATTTCTACTTCTGAATGCTAGGCCTCTTGTACCCCAAAGGCCTTACGAATTTCAGTGATGACGCGGCCTGACACGTCGGGGCCAAACATCCTCGGCAAATTCGCGGTCAGGTCGACCTCGATCGACTTCGATCTTACAGTCCGGTCCCTCCTCACCATGATCTCCCTCTCGCCCTCGTCCATTTCCGAGGTGCCACCGGCGCAAGTATCAAGCCAGATCTGAAGAACCCCCTTAACAACCGACGCAAGCTGACCACACACGATCTCCTCCAAGGCACCCTCCCCTCCTTGCCCACAGTCAATGGTGAAGAACACCGCCGTCGGAGAGAACGCGCTGCGCACGAAGAGAGACGGCGAAAGGTACGGGCGGGCTTGCGGCAATTCTTCGATGATCTTGCGTTGCTTGTCCGCCTCGGTATTTTCGTAGTACTTCTCGATGTACTCCGGGTGGAGCGCGAGGTCTTTCCGTGGCAGCAGGTCTAGAAGCACCACCATTGAAGTTGGGCTGCCTTGTATGAACTCCATGATGAAATGTGGTGCGTCCGTCGAGGCGTTTAGGTTGATGAAGAGAGACGTGATGTCGATGGCACCATTCGGGACTTTGCAGTGAAGCGACGACTGCAGCATGAAGTCGATCTGTGGACAAGAAAGAACGGTTGAGCTGTAACTGTTGTACCTTGCTGCTGTTATATGATCACAAGGAGCAAGTGAAATAAGCAAAATAACTTCAATTCTACTCTCTGTTCGGTTGGTGTGTTGTCATCAGAGAGCAAATTCCTACCAATTCTAGTCGAGCCGTGGTGAATTTCTATTCTGTGAGTGATATCTCTAGCCAAGAACAGCTTCTACGACTTGCTCGCGAGAGAAAAATGGGCACCAAGTAAGTAAATCACGCGATCGCGGGACGAGGGGAAGTACCGAGGAGCCGGGCGCGCCGCGGCGCACGTCCAGGGAGCCGAGGGCGGTCCCGTCGCCGTTGCGGAACTCGGCGACGTCGGCGGGCACGGCCGAGGGCAGCAGCCGTGCGCCCAGCCGCGCTTCCGCCTCTGCCGCCACGGCCCGCGCCACCTCCCGGTGCGCCACGGACGGCATGCCCGCCGGCTCCGCCGGGCCGGCCGACGCCCGCACGGCGCTCGACGCTTTGCCCCTTAGCGTAGAAGCCGCGCGGGGGAGCCGGATCGCGCCGCGTGGGAGGCGGGAGACGGCGGGGAGCGCCGCTGCGGAGACGGAGACGGAGGCACGGGCAGGGGCGGCCGCGGTCGCTGGCGGCGCGCGGAGGCGGTGATCTGGCCGGAGCAGCATGGCAAGCGACAGCGACGAGGTGTGGAATAAGTTGGCAGAGGTGTCCGATCTCCAGCCACTGGATGGGCAGAGAAAGATAGTGGGGCAGGGTTAACGCCAGCGAGTCACTGGGGTAGGCGGGTAACCGGGCCGTGCTATCAGGATAACGTCTCCCCGCTGCCGAGGCGCTCTGACCTCTGCTCTTCCTCGACGAGAGTGAGGCCGGCCACCGGCGACGGAGAGCCATGGCGGCGGCGCTTCTCTCCCCGGCTTCCCCCCTCCCTCGCTCCTCCTCCGCGGCCCATCCCAGGTACTTATCCTTCCATCCACACACATGTACAGCCCCTTGTTCCACGGCCGACATAGCTCTTGTTCTGCGTGCTGATTCTTGGGAACTCTGTAGGAGCAAGGGCGCGGCTGGCGCAGCAGCAGGGTGCGCTCCGCCGTCGAGGAGGAGGGCCGTCTCGTGCTCGTGCGCGCCCGATTCGTGGAGCCGCGGGCTGGAGAGGAGGCAGCTCGTGCTGTCCGGCCTCGTCTCCTCCTTTGCCATCGTCCTCCCGATTTCAGGTGGGATACTCATTTCACTCACGATCTCTCCTAAGCATCTTCACATTGTGACGATGGTTTGTGCTACTGTTCTTCCTTTCTGATGTGAAAGTGCTTTGGTCATGCTTGCTGATCCAGTGGTAGAATCGTGTGCTGCTGCTGCTGCTACCGAGGTGGACGACGACGGCGTGAAGATGGCCATGCTGGTAGATGAGACCAACGCCTACTCTTTTCTTTACCCGGTTCAGCTGCCAGGGAAGAAAACCTCCTTCAGATGGTATATATTTCAGTCCCCTGTCTGAAACTTCCTATGAAACATGTTTTCTTTACATGCTCTGCTTCCTATGAAACATGTTTTGTTTACATGCTCTGCTTTCCAGGGTGGAGTCCAGGAAATCGGAGCGATATTCCTCTGCGGCGCCACTATCTCGTGAGTAGACCCCGGTATAGCAACGGGACATTTTTCAGAGTCCTCCTCTGTGGTTTGAAAGGGAGGTGAAGCTGACAAACTCTTTGCAGCTGATGCAAGGCAACGCATCGTATCGGAGCGCCTTGACATGATCAACAATGCTGTCATCTCAGTCTCGGTAATTACTAAAATACTATCTGGTACTAACAGATGCCCAAATTTGTAATGTGCTTGGTTTTTTGCTCTGTGCTTGGTTGTGGTAATGCAATGGGATTCTGTTAGCAATTTGGTTTTAATATATTGTTATTGGTGGTTTAGTGCAAGATGCTGTTTGAACAGATTTTGTAGATGTTTTTGTGCCGGTTGAGCTCCAAAAAGTAGAATACATTGAGCAATAATGCAGCACACTGATGCTCATCCGTTTTCCGGTGCAGATCGGGCCGCCAAGCTCACGCTTTCTACCTTCGAAAGACAAGACCACTTGGGCTGCAAAAAATGTTGCTGATTGCGTTTTGTCTGACAAATCTTCATTGGTAATTATTCTTGTTTTTATGTAAATGAAAATGGTCTCTTTCTTTTTGTACAGGGCAATCACATACCATATTAATTTCAGAAGATTTTTTTCTAGCTTAACTTATCGTGCTTTTCACATATTGGTATATCTATAAATAGCAAAGTTCAACCCAAACCATGACATTCCATCCCACTTCGTTCCTCAACCGAACACACCCATTGTTTAGATACTTACACAGACACCTTTGGTCAAATGTTTATTTTGTGACACACTACATCCCTTTGCAGAAGGTAACAACAAGCCAGCGGATGGCGGAGAGTTCTGTCCTTGATGCACACACTGCAGATGTAAGCTCTGGTGACTTTTGTGGGTGACATCATGATGAGTGTAGTCTTCTGGAGTTGACATGCATCTGGCACATACTAACATTTATTTTTAGGTTGATGGAGAGCCATACTGGTATTATGAATACATTGTTCGCAAATCACCAACAAAATCGGTAAGCTTTTCATCACCTATATTTATTTATTTTGAGGAATTTGCCACCTATATATTTCATAAAAAAACATACATCTACAAAAATAAGGGACAAAATTTTGCGTCATAATGCATGCTGAAGCACTGCGTTAACTGGTTGACGGTGAGTTGGTGGGAGATTGTGCAAGATTATAAGGTATCCTGTTATCTTTGTTGTCTCAGGCACCAGAACCTAATCTGTTTCGGCACAATGTAGCATGTACTGCTGAGCGAGACGGTATTGTTTCATCTTTCCTTTCTTTAGTCCCTTATATTTACAGGATGGCTTGTTCACTCCCGATTTTGCACTAGGTTTTCTCTACTCGTTAAATGCCTCCACTCTCAGCAAGCAGTGGGAATCTGTAAGTTCTACACTGTTTCTGATAGTTTCTATTTATGTTATTACAAAAAAATAGTATGCGTGGGTTCCTTTTATTATTTTCATTAAACAGAAACACATATTTTTCTTTGAACATATCTTTTATGTAATTTCATCTTCTTGCCAACGATTAAGCCTCTCTTTTAACGCAGATGGGACCATTGCTACAGAAAGCTGTGGCATCCTTTCACCTCCTCCCCCCAACAGAGAAATATGTGCCTCCTTACCAGGATCCATGGAGGTTTTGGTGATGTGACCGTTCTTCGTGCATTGTTGGCGATCCAACGGCTTCAAGTTTTGGCCACGTTTCTTGTAATAGATGCTTCAGTATCACCTTCAGGTCTACGGAACGAATTCTAGATACTTTAGCTTTTGCCAATCTACTACAAATTGGTTGTTCTTAGTAAATTAAATGGCGAACGTACCCGACGGCAAAGAATGCAACCACCGCCATTTCTGTCGAAAACCCTTACTACTTTATTGCACAGAGAAAAAATGCATCGCGTAACAGCCAATATGTGGTGCAGTTTAACGCAGACTGGCGAAAATAGTCAGTGCAATTTAATCGCATAATTAGTTGACTACATGTCATCTTATGATCACGTGTTACATTAAGTTTCTTCTCAACATAACAATTTACATTTTGACAGCTTCAATTCTTTTAGCTGTTTGCATGTATCCTTATAAACTGTATTTGACTAATTACATGATTAAATTGATCGGGTCTCTTTATTCCGTCCGCCCGGAATGTCGTGGTTGTAAGTCTGACAGTAGAATGGGGGGTAGGTATGGAGAGGTAAGATCCTAACTATGGAGCAGTTGTGAACACAAGGATGTACGAGTTCAGGCCCTTCTCGAAGGAAGTAACAGCTCTACGTCTCGGAGCCCTGAGGTGGTCGAGTGGATTATGTGTGTATGGATTACATGGGTGCGAACCCTTTACACTGAGGAGGGGGGTGACTTATATAGTGTCCGCCAGATCCCTCCGACCCTCAGTAATGCAGGGTTTAAAGTACATTAAGTCTAGGCGTTACTGGTAACGCCTTACATAAAGTGTCCTAAATGCCATAAAGACTACTTAATTACAGACCGTTTGGATACAGAGTGGCTCTTGATCTCCTGGTGGTCGAGTGAGTCTTCATGATCGGGTCCTTCGAGTCCGTCGAGTGAAGTCCCTCTTGGTCGACTGGAATGCAGTTTCTTCTGAGGGTGTCCTTGGGGAGGGTACTTAGATCAGGTCTATGATCCTACCCTAGGTACATGACTTCATCATTAGCCCCCGAATGGATCGAGGTTTGAGTGAAGAAGGAGTTGATATAATTTCCGACCTGCTTTTGTGTTCTGGATATGTATCGCCTTGGACCAATAATTTCTTCGTTGATAACAGCAACTTTTCTTTCAGTCGCCTTGATCCATTCTTTTCTCTTGTCGAGTGAACTTTTGAACTTAGTAATTTCTGAGCGACGGATCGCGGGAAATCTCTCGTCTGACAGACCGATCTACTGTTAGCGGATTTTGTGGGATCCGAATTTTGGGAAGCGCGCGAAGCGGGGCGGACCGCGGCGCTCGGATGGGATAGGGCATAGACGCCGATTCCAGCTACCGACTTTTTTCGCCACGTGTCGCAGACGCGTGATCGCTTTGGATGTGATTGGATCGCCTGGGCCCACTTGTCATCCACTCAGAAGCGGCCCTATAAAGTGCGCCCGGCGAGGGTTTTTGAACAGTGCTTCTCCAATCCCCCTCCTCCTCTCCACCTCCGCCCGCATCGCCTGCCCTCGCTTCTGCCCAACCACCCCTCGTGCACCTCGACGGCAACAATGGTGAAGGAGAGGACGGCGGCTCTGGAGCGTGCAAAGAAGGCGACGACGAAGGGGAAGGCGAAAGGGAGAGCGACTAGTCGGGGCGGATCTTCGTCCAGGTCCCGTCTGCCGCACGGCTGGGTCCAAGGAGATTGGATCCGGTCGACCATCACCGAGAGGGATCTGACGGAGATGGCCAACGAGGGTTTGATCACCCACGGGGCGGCGAGGCTCCCGGGGGACGAGTGGCAACCGCAACCGGAAGAGGGTGACTGCGTTCTTCTGGCTACCCATGTCGACCGTGGGTTCTCTCTGCCTCCGAGTGTATTTTCCGTGGTTTCTTGAATTTCTTCGGGGCACAACTTCATCACTTCAATCCAAACTCCATCGCCTACCTTGCTGCCTTTGTGTCCATGTGTGAGAATTTCCTGGGCTGCCGATCAAGACTGGGTCTGTTTCACACATATTCACTTGTCGTTCTCAGACAGTGAAAAAGGCGAGTCCAGATGATGATAAGACCAAGATTATTCAGATGTGTGGAGGTCTGGGGATTCAGATGAGAAACAAGAGCACCTTTCCCACCATGACTCTCCCCGAGTCGGTCAGAGGATGGCAGTCGACTTGGTTTTACTGCCAAAACGAGTCGACGCCGGGGATGTCGAGTGGTCTTCCTCCATTTACCATGGACCGAGCAAGCAAACCCTCTTCTCTGAAGGCGCTCCCTGAGGAGAAAGCCCAAGTGAAGATGTTGATGGAGCCAAGCCAGTGCTGCAAAAAAAGCGATACGCCAGGCGGGAGTCATGATGGAGCAGGTGAAGGCCATCCGGGAGGCTAGCCAGGCAGCCTATGACGCCAGTTCCGCTCTTCAAAGCAACGTTCAGGTCAGTCGGTCATCGGATGTTCTGTTAGGATATGTTATCTAAAAATTCTTATTTCTTAAATCCGTAGTGGTCCTACACCCACTGGGTGTGTCGATTGAAATTTCGGGTTAGTGGGGGCACGCTGAGTGCACCCACTGCGTGTAGTCCCCAAGGCTATGGTGGACTGCTGGCAGTCAACCATAGGCTTTATAAACTGTTCCTTCATTCGACTAGGTCGAATGGATTTCTCAAACCGGTGGGGGCAAGCTGAGTGCACCCACTGGGTGTAGTCCCCGAGACTGTGGTCGATCACGCGATGGACTACAGATCAAGAACAACTCTGTTTTTTTGTGTTGTTGGTCGACTGGTCGACTCTTTCTTGATAAAACTAGTGGGGGCACGCTGAGTGCACCCACTGGGTGTAGTCCCTGAGACTTCGGTCGAATGTTTGAATTCGGCTGAAGTCTTAGAAACATATGGTTTTTCCTTAGTCACTCGGAAGTGAATTATCTTTGACATCTTGTCGATTGGCTCTTCATAGAAATCCTGCGACCTTGCGGCTCGTTACACCGAGTTGGAGAACAAACATATCCAACTCGAGCTTGACCTGAAGCTGGTCTAGGAGAATTTGGTGAAGGCGAAGGAGGAGAGCAAAGGTATGTTTGGTGAGGACTCGACGACTGCTTTTGCCCCTCATTTGTTTCAAAGTCTGACCTTGCTGTAACTTTGCAGGCAAAGTGAAGGAGGCCCAAAAGAAGAAAGACCTTGAGCTAGCTGAGATGCAGAAGATAGCCTTAGAGAAGACCAAGCTCGCAGACGAGAAGTTGGCTTCGGTCACCAGGCTTGAAGAAGAAAACACCAATCTGAAAGCTACTCTTGATATTGCCAACAAAGAAGTGAGTCGACTGAAAAGCGACAAGATTGCCCTGAATGACAAAGCCAGTGAGCTGGTTGGGAAGAAGAATGATCTAGAGGCTTATCTGGGCGGACTCGCCAAGAAGCTGTTCCTCATGCTCGAAGGTAAACCTTTGCACCAAGCAAGTATTTTTTACAGTGTTCTTTCCATTCGACTGTTGTCTTGACTCGGTGGTTGTGCTTGCAGAATTTTGCCAAAACTTTGAAGAGGAGACTGGTCGACTGGAGCCAAACCTGGACCCCATCAACTCTCCGGTGAATGATGAAGTCGCCATGAACGTGTTCCGGCTCGAGTCTCCTGTTGCTGCTGTCACTGATTATCTTGCACGGCTGAAGGTCTCCACTTCCCGTATTGACTCTACGCTCTGGCCCAAGGAGACGCTCCAAAATGACCTCGAGTCTTTGATTACTCGACTAAACACAGTCCCTGGTCGAGTGCAAGAGTGGAAGAAGTCTTGTGCCAGGTGCGGTGCAGACGTCGCTCTGTGTCTAGCCCGAGTCCATTGCAAGGATGCGCGTGAGGACAAGCTGGCGGCTCTTCGGGTGGCTAACACCAAGAAGCATGATTTCCGGTCCTTCATGGAGACTTTCATTGCCGCTGCCACTCGGATCGTGGATGGGATTGACCTTGATGAATTTGTCGCACCTTCCAGCCCTCCACAGGAGGGGTAAAAAACTTCTTGAGCTCAACACTTTAAATTTGCCTCGGTATGCCGAGTGATTGTGTAACCGGCAAACCTTAACAGGCCTAGCGCCTGAGCACTTTTGGTTACGTTAGGTATCTATCCGAACTTGAATTCGTCGTTTGAATATGCTCGTATTTGGTTTGAGATGTCTTTTGCACGTTGAAGCGAGAAGCTTTTTGTAATCGACTTGTTCTTCAATCACTTAGGCAAGCACTGGGCTGCAGCTAAGCCTCCGAGTGGGAAGTCTGCTCTCCACTCGGTAGGATTTCCAAAACTTAGGCGAGCACTGGGCTGCAGCTAAGCCCCCGAGTGGGAGGTCTGCTCTCCACTCGGTAGGATTTTCAAAACTTAGGCGAGCACTGGGCTGCAGCTAAGCCCCCGAGTGGGAGGTCTGCTCTCCACTCGGTAGGATTTCAAAACTTAGGCGAGCACTGGGCTGCAGCTAAGCCCCCGAGTGGGAGGTATGCTCTCCACTCGGTAGGATTTTCAAAACTTAGGCGAGCACTGGGCTGCAGCTAAGCCCCCCGAGTGGGAGGTCTGCTCTCCACTCGGTAGGATTTTCAAAACTTAGGCGAGCACTGGGCTGCAGCTAAGCCCCCGAGTAGGAGGTTTGCTCTCCACTCGGTAGGATTTCAAAACTTAGGCGAGCACTGGGCTGCAGCTAAGCCCCCGAGTGGGAGGTCTGCTCTCCACTCGGTAGGATTTTCAAAACTTAGGCGAGCACTGGGCTGCAGCTAAGCCCCCGAGTGGGAGGTTTGCTCTCCACTCGGTAGGATTTTCAAGTTGTACTTGTGGCGTGACTCAGAGGAGAGGGTCGCAGTCGACCTGCGCCTCGTCCTCCTTGCGACCGCACGTTGTACTTGTGGCGTAGCTCAGAGGAGAGGGTCGCAGTCGACCTGCACCTCATCCTCCTCACGACCGCACGTTGTACTTGTGGCGTAGCTCAGAGGAGAGGGTCGCAGTCGACCTGTACCTCGTGCTCCTCGTGACCGCACGTTGTACTTGTGGTGTAGCTCAGAGGAGAGGGTCGCAGTCGACCTGCACCTCGTCCTCCTTGCGACCGCACGTTGTACTTGTGGCGTAGCTCAGAGGAGAGGGTCGCAGTCGACCTGCACCTTCGTCCTCCTTGCTAGTGCACGTCGAATTTGAACTTAGGCGAGTACTTAGACTGCAGCTAAGCCTCCGAGTGGAAGGCTGGCTCACCACTCGGTAGGATTTTATTGAAACTTAGGCGAGTACTTGGACTGCAGCTAAGCCTCCGAGTGGGAGGCTGGCTCACCACTCGGTAGGATTTTATTGAAACTTAGGCGAGCACTGGGCTGCAGCTAAGCCCCCGAGTGGGAGGCTGGCTCGCCACTCGGTAGCATTTTATTGAAACTTAGGCGGAACAGATCCGCAGCTAAGCCCTCCGAGTGGGAGGCTAGCTCGCCACTCGGTAAGGAATTTTTTACCAACTTAGGCGGAACGGATTCGCAGCTAAGCCACCCACTGCAAAATAAAAGTGACAAAAGTTATTGGGGAAATTATGACACTATTATCTTGCAAAACATGAACTACAGAAGTACTTTTTATTACAACTCTTCCGAGTGAAAAACTTAAGTGTAAAATGGGCGGAGTAGCTCCGCGTTCCAAGCTCGGGGCTCGTCAATGTTGTGTTCGACGTTTTAGAGACGGTACGCTCCGTTGTGGAGGACCTTGGTGACGATGAAGGGTCCTTCCCAAGAAGGAGCAAGCTTGTGTTGTTTCTGCTGATCCACTCGGAGAACCAAATCCCCTTCCTGGAAGGCTCGACTCTTCACGTTTCTGGCGTGGAAGCGACGCAAGTCCTGTTGGTAGATGGTCGATCGGATCAGAGCCATCTCTCTTTCTTCCTCTAAAAGGTCGACTGCGTCCTTCCGCGCTTGTTCCGCTTCAGCTTCGTTGTAGAGCTCAACTCGAGGAGCATTGTGGAGAAGATCACTCGGCAAGACCGCTTCAGCTCCATAGACCAAGAAGAATGGAGTTCTTCCGGTCGATCGATTAGGCATGGTCCGTAGACCCCAAAGCACTGAAGGAAGCTCGTTGACCCATGCTCCAGCCGCATGCTTGAGATCACGCATCAGTCGCGGTTTCAATCCCTTGAGGATCAAGCCATTGGCTCGTTCCGCTTGTCCATTCGACTGAGGATGGGCGACTGAAGCGTAGTCGACTCGAGTGCCTTGAGATGTGCAGAATGCTCTGAGTTCCTCGGAGTCGAAGTTCGACCCATTGTCAGTGATGATGCTATGCGGGACTCCATATCTGAATATCGCCTCGATGAAGTCGACAGCGAGATCGGCGCCAAGGTTTTGATGGGTTTAGCTTCAATCCACTTGGTGAATTTGTCGACTGCTACCAGTACATGCGTGTAACCGCTTCGTCCTGTTCTCAAAGGACCAACCATATCCAATCCCCATACTGCGAAGGGCCAGACGAGTGGTATGGTCTTCAGAGCTGATGCAGGCTTGTGTGACATGTTGGAGTAAAATTGGCATCCTTCGCACTTGTCCACTATTTCCTTTGCCATCTCATTTGCCCTTGGCCAGTAAAATCCGGCTCGGTATGCTTTGGCCACGATGGTCCGAGAGGACGCATGATGGCCACAGGTCCCCGAGTGGATATCATCAAGGATGATTCGACCTTCTTCTGGCGTTATACACTTCTGACCGACTCCAGTCGCACTCTCTCTGTACAACTGTCCTTTGATCACGGTAAAGGCCTTGGATCGATGGACGATCTGTCGAGCCTCTTCCTCGTCCTCCGGGAGCTCCTTTCTCAGGATATACGCAATGTATGGGACTGTCCAGTCGGGAGTGATCACTAAAACCTCCATGACCAAGTCGACCACTGCCGGGACTTCAACTTCAGTCGGATCTGTGGCACTCTTGGGCTGCGGAGCTTCTTCAGTGAAAGGATCTTCTTTGACTGATGGAGTATGGATATGCTCCAAGAACACACCACTCGGAATGGCTTCTCTCTTGGAACCTATCTTTGCCGATCATCACCGCTTGATTTTTCAATCGGGGTATATGATGGAGCTCTAACCCTCAAACTTCTTTTCCAGCTTCCTCACTGCATTGCATATCCAATCATGGCTGGGCTTCGCCCCACTCCTTCATCACTTGATTGACCACCAAATCTGAGTCGCCATAAACCATAAGGCGACGGACGCCGAGTGAAATGGACATGCACAACCCATACAAAAGGGCCTCGTATTCTGCCTCATTGTTGGAGGAATCGAAGTGAATCTGGAGCACATATTTGAGCTTATCTCCTCCGGGGGAAACCAGAACAACCCCAGCACCGGAACCATTCAACATCTTAGAGCCATCAAAGAACATGGTCCAATGCTCCGAGTGAACTTGAGTTGGCAGCTGTTGTTCAATCCACTCGGCAAGGAAATCTGCTATTGCTTGGGACTTAATGGCTTTCTTTGCCTCAAACTTGATATCAAGGGGAAGAAGTTCAATCGCCCATTTCGCCACTCGACTAGTTGCGTCTGTGTTGTGCAGAATCTCTAAAAGTGGAGCATCGCTGACGACTGTAATGGAATGATTAGAGAAATAATGAGCAACCTTCTTCGTGGTCATGTAGATTCCATACACAAGCTTGTGATAATGAGGATATCTTTGCTTTGATGGAGTCAAAACTTCAGACAGATAGTACACTGGGCGCTGAACTTTGAAGGATTTCCCTGTTGGGGACGTAGTAATTTCAAAAAATTTCCTACGCACACGCAAGATCATGGTGATGATACAGCAACAAGGGGAGAATGTTGTCTACATACCCACGTAGACCGAAGCGGAAGCGTTGACGCAACATAGAGGAAGTAGTCGACGTCCTTCCGTCCGACCGATCCAAGCACCGCATTCGGCACCTCCGAGTTCTTGACACACGACAGCTCGATGACGCACCCTCGATCTCCAATCCAGAGAGGCTCCGAGGGGAAGTTCCGTCAAGACGACGACGGCGTGGTGACGATCTTGATGTTCTCTGTCGCAGGCTTCGCCTAAGCACCGCCACAATATGATCGAGGTGTAATATCGTGGAGGGGGGCACCGACACGGCTAAGGAACGATCAATGATCAACTTGTGTGTTCTAGGGTGCCCCCTACCCCGTATATAAAGGAGGGAGGGAGGAGGTGGCCGCCCTAGGGGGCGCGCCATAGGAGGGGAAACCCACCCAAGTAGGTTTCTCTCTTTTCCTTATCTTATTTGGAGGGGGAAGGAAGGAGTACTAGTATTAGGAAGTAGTACTAGTAGTAGGAATAGAAAGAGGGGGAAGGAGAAAGGAAAGGGGGGGCCAGCCCCCTCCCCAATTCGGATTGGGCTTGGGGGGCGCCTCCCTCCTTGCTCCTTCTCCTTCCTCCTACATGGGCCCAATAAGGCCCATATACCTCCCGGGGTTCCAGTAACCTCCCGGAGCTCCAAACTTCTCTGGAACCTTTCCGGTGTCCAAATATATCCGTCCAATATATCAATCTTTATGTCTCGACCATTTCGAGACTCCTCGTCATGTCCGTGATCATATCCGGGACTCCGAACAAACTTTGGTACATCAAAATACATAAACTCATAATATAATTGTCATCAAACCTTAAGCGTGCGGACCCTACGGTTCGAGAACAATGTAGACATGACCGAGACACGTCTCGGTCAATAACCAATAGCGGACCTGGATGCCCATATTGGTTCCTACATATTCTACGAAGATCTTTATCGGTCAAACCGCATAACAACATACTTTGTTCCCTTTGTCATCGGTATGTTACTTGCCTGAGATTTGATCGTCGGTATCCAATACCTAGTTCAATCTCGCATCGCAAGTCTCTTTACTCGCTCAGAATACGTCATCTCATAACTAACTCATTAGTTATTTGCTTGCAAGGCTTAAGTGATGAGTATTACCGAGAGGGCCCAGAGATACCTCTCCGACAATCGGAGTGACAAATCCTAATCTCGAATTATGCCAACTCAACATGAACCTTCGAAACACCAGAGAGCACCTTTATAATCACCCAATTACGCTAGACATTTGGTAGCACACAAAGTGTTCTTCCGTACACGGAGTTGCACAATCTCATAGTTGCGTGAACTTTGTATAAGTCATGAAGAAAGCAATAGCAGATACTAAACGATCAAGTGCTAGGCTAACAAAATGGGTCATGTCAATCACATCATTCTTCTAATGATGTGATCCCACTAATCAAATGACAACACATGTCTATGGTCGAAACATGACCATCTTTGATTAATGAGCTAGTCAAGTAGAGGCATACTAGTGACTATATGTTTGTCTATGTATTCACACATGTATCATGTTTCCGTTAATACAATTCTAGCATGAATAATAAACATTTATCATGATATGAGGAAATAAATAATAACTTTATTATTGCCTCTAGGGCATATTTCCTTCAGCCTCCCACTTGCACTAGAGTCAATAATCTAGATTACATAGTAATGATTCTAACACCCATGGAGTCTTGGTGCTGATCATGTTTTGCTCGTGAGAGAGGCTTAGTCAATGGGTCTCGCAACATTCAGATCCGTATGTATCTTGCAAATCTCTATGTCTCCCACTTGGACTTGGTCCCAATGGAATTGAAGCGCCTCTTGATGTGCTTGGTCCTCTTGTGAAATCTGGATTCCTTTGCCAAGGCAGTTGCACCAAGATTGTCACGTAAGATCTTCATTGGTCCCGATGCACTAGGTATGACACCTAGATCGGTAATGAACTCCTTCATCCGACTCCTTCATTTGCTGCTTGAAGCAGCTATGTACTCCGCTTCACATGTAGATCCCGCCACGACGCTTTGTTTAGAACTGCACCAACTTACAGCTCCACCGCTTAATAAAAACACGATCCGGTTTGCGATTTAGAATCGTCCGGATCGATGTCAAAGCTTGCATCGACGTAACCATTTACGACTAGCTCTTTGTCACCTCCATATACGAGAAACATATCCTTAGTCCTTTTCGTATTTCAGATGTTCTTGACCGCTGTCCATGATCCACTCTGGATTACTTTGGTACCTTCCTGCTAAGCTTATTGCTAAGCATACGTCAGTCTGGTACACAGATTGCATACATGATAGAGCCTATGGCTGAAGCATAGGAACAATTTTCATTTTCTCTCTATCTTCTGCTGTGGTCGGGCATTGAGTTCGACTCAACTTCACACCTTGTAGCACAGCAAGAATCCTTTCTTTGCCTCGATCCATATTGAACTTTTTCAATATTTTGTCAAGGTATGTGCTTTGTGAAAGTCCTATTAAGCGCCTTGATCTATCTCTATAGATCTTGATGCCTAATATGTAAGCTTCTCCGAGGTCTTTCATCGAAAAACTTTTATTCAAGTATCCCTTTATGCTATCCAGAAATTCTATATCATTTCCAATTAATAATATGTCATCAACATATAAAACTAGAAATGCTACAGAGCTCCCACTCACTTTCTTGTAAATACAGAGCTTCTCCAAAAGTCTGATAAAACCATATGCTTTGATCACACTATCAAAACGTTTATTCCAACTCCGAGATGCTTGCACCAGTCCATAAATGGAACGTTGGAGCTTGCACACTTTGTCAAGACCTTTTGGATCAACAAAACCTTCCGCTGCATCATATACAACTCTTCTTCTAGAAATCTATTCAAGAATGCAGTCTTGACATCCATTTGCCAAATTTCATAATCATGAAATGCAGCAATAGCCAACATGATTCGACAGACTTAAGCATCGCTACGGGTGAGAAAGTCTCATCGTAGTCAACCCCTTGAACTTGTCGAAAACCTTTCGCAACAAGTCGAGCTTTATAGACGATAACATTACCATCAGCGTCGCCTTCTTCTTAAAGATCCATTTATTCTCAATGGCTTGCCGATCATCGGGCAAGTCAACCAAAGTCCATACTTTGTTTTCATACATGGATCCTATCTCAGCACTAGTAGAAAACCACCAATCAGTCCCGGTTCGTAAGGGCCTTTAGTCCCGGTTCGGGAACCGGGACTAATGGGTCGTTACAAATACCTCAACCCATTAGTCCCGGTTCAAACACGAACCGGGACCAATGACCTCCACGTGGCCCTGTCGCCGAGCCCCAGTCGAGGGCCTTTGGTCCCGGTTGGTGGCTCCAACCGGGACCAAAAGGCGCCCACGTGTCTGCATTCCAAAGGCCTGGTTTTTGTTTTTTTGAAAGGAGGGGGTTGGGGGTTTTGGGGGTTAATTTAGGTGTTTCATTAGCTAGCTAATTAATAGAGAGAAGTGTCCTCTCTTAATTATGTCCGTGCTTGCTCGACGCCACGTAGTAAATATACATAAGTGATCGAGAGAACCATTCATCTGAAAGTTCGCTATGCATACCGAGAGAAGTGATCGATCGACCTCTCCTTCTACGAGAGATTGGTCGAACAACAAGTTTTACTGGCTACATACATGTACAATCTATATAAGATCTCTTAATTACAAACCACTAGCATTTGAATTCAAGTTCCACATGGTATTCTCCGCTTTATCGATGACGTGTTCAAGAAAGAATCCCGCCAATTCCTCTTGAATTGCTTTCATGCGGTCTGGTGGTAGGAGTTCATCCCGCATCTGCCAAGTCTAATTAATTTGAAGAAGGGGGTTAATTAATACATATATATGAATGAAACTCAACAGAAATGATGGTGTAATAAAATGAAATTGCGAATATTATTGCTTACGCACTTCATATTGTCTTCTAGAGTAGCCCCGCTTGTTTTTCAATGTCGCGTTGTGGATGAACTCGCACACGTAGTATCCACGTAAATCATTCCTTCCTCCTGCCACAAGCACTTTACGAGAAATAGAGGTCAATCAAACTGATAATGAAGCATTATATAAATGGCATTGATGAAAGTATAGCTATAGAATCAACGGAGATGCGCCGCCATGAGTACTTACTTTCGGTATGTATATCGCAGCTCCTTCGGCAGTCCCGAGCTTGTGCGGTGAACTGTTTCCAAACCCTGCAAGACAAAGAAAATATTTGTTATTACTTGAGATATCAGGAAATGAACAAAAGTTGCCGATATGGTGCGATAATGATCGATTGAACTTACTTGCTGAGCATTTCACCATGTCCGCATAGGTGCTGGGATCTTTCCGTCTCGAGTCTAAGACGGTTACTAGTCCACGCTCAAGCTTAATCTCCGAAGAATATAGTGGTACCTGCACGCATGCATAACTCATCAATTACATTAACCTCGCCGAGTAATATGGAAAACCGAATATGCACACGACAACAATACTCACGGGCCGTGGTAAGGAAAGAGTATGGTATCTTTGTTTTGATTTTTGATCAATGATTGTAGCAAGTTGTCCTCGGCCTCTTCGACGTGCTTTTCAACTAAAAACATCTATGATATTTGTGTTAATGAACCCAATATCATAGATTTCATTTTTTTGCACTCGACGATCTTCAATCTGCATAATATATTGAGGATAATTAATTATAAATACATGCAATGAAAGAGCCGAGCTATATATAAAGACTAATGACAGAAATAGTACTTACAGCAGTAGCAAAGACCATTAATTTATCGAGGGCCTTTTGATTGAAGAACTCAAGAACTCCTCAAATGGAATAGACAATGATCATTTGAAACGAGGTCGTGCTCCTCTTTAATATTCAAATACAAAGTGTTCGTCCCCTCGGACTCTCTGCAGGTTTTCATGTACCAACTGTGGAATCTTCGCATCATTGTTGTCGAGACTTTTCATCTTTGACGAGAGGCTTCCGTACTCAGATCTGAATAAGTCCACCTCCATGAAATCAGGAAGTGCATCGTCGGCGGTAATCTTCAAGATTGCCATAACCGCCACCGCCCCGGAGGATTAGACACATTCAGCGGGGGCACGATTGCTGTGTTTGTTCGCCGAGCTGGGCAATTTTTTTCCCTTTGCCCGTTGTTCTTTTAACCTTTTATCGCTGATAGTAGTTCCCGACCGCTTGGCTTGGAGATATGTCTGCTCATGAATGCGCTCATAGTTGGTTCTCGGCGGAGACTTTGGTGGTTTCCTCGGGGCATTGAGAGTGCGCTTTGCTTTCACCGGATCGACCTTCTCCTCCGGAGGTGGATGATCTTTGCTTTAACCCTTCAAAGAACTCCTTCACTTGGGTCTGCACGATCGATCGTTTTCCTCCTTGCTCCTCTCATATGGTAACTTCTCTACAGGCTTTAGAGGTGGACCGTGATCTGATTGCCTCTCTCTTCTTGTGCTGCTAGACGCCGGAGCAGACGGAGCGGCTGCGGCGTCTGCCTTCCTTCGTGCTTGCTTACGAGGCGGAGGAGAAGGACTACGACGATCGGAGCAGCCGGGCGGGCGGGTCTCTTCCGCCTTTGCTGGCGAGGCGGAGAAGGAGGAGGCGGAGTGCCGCCACGCCGGGAGAAGGGGCGGAGTGCCGCCACGCTGCGTGCCTGATCTTCACTCGCGGAGGAGGAGGCGGTGGAGGAGGCGGAGTGCCGCCATGCGTGCCTGATCGTCACTCACGGAGGAGGAGGCGGTGGAGGAGGCGGAGTGCCCCGACTCGCGGATGAGGAGGAGGAGGAGGAGGCGGAGGCGCCCAGCCTGAAAGGTCGATGAGCTCCTTCCGCCATAGGCATGGAGTCTTGAGCGTAACCCAGCCTAGTCTCCCTTCACCGTAGGGTGCTCAAGCTCGAGGTCCTCAAATCCCTCCGTTATTTCATCCACCATCACCTTAGCAAATCCTTCTGGAATCGGCTGGCAGTGATAAGTTGTGCCGGGTCCACTAGGATAAACTTGGCCAACAGCCGCCTTGACCTTCAAATTCATGCATCGCGCCATAATGTGGCAATTTTGAGACTCGTGATACCATCCATGGGATAGCTGGCGAGAGCCGTCAAGACATGCTCCGGTGAAGCAGCTCGGTGGAAGCAACATTGCTTCGCTGAGATGGCGGGTAGCCGGGGAAGCTTCGCATGTCGCTTTGTTGCGATCTGCTGCTTCGCGTTCCTCTTCTCGATCCTCTAGCCCCATTACCCTTCCAAGCAGCGCCTGCATTTGGTCATGCTCCACTTTCTTCCTCCTCTCGTGGGTTTTGTAACCCCTGCGTCCGAAAACCAACCTTCCACGAAGCGAGCCCGGCGTGCCTCGTGTCCGTCCGGGGTGCTCGGGATTCCCAAGGGCCATTGTGAGCTCGTCCTTCTCCTGCTTGGAAGGAACGTCCCTCGCAAGCAAAGATCAATATATTGTCGAAGTTTCTTGACTGGTGTTTGCAGCTGCTCG
Source organism: Aegilops speltoides (assembly GCA_021437245.1). NCBI lineage: Eukaryota > Viridiplantae > Streptophyta > Magnoliopsida > Poales > Poaceae > Aegilops > Aegilops speltoides. The sequence continues at coordinate 552,171,940 of CM038147.1, read as the reverse complement.
TTCGTCCATCGACACCGCCTCATTATAGGGTCCAAGGTTCCGCCAGCCCGAAGAACCAAGTCCGCAACGGTCCGCCAACAGATCGCCTCGGTTCGATCCCTTTTCAAGCAGATCATGCTCAGCCTTGGACCACTTAGGCCGGGCTTTGAGGTAGCCACCGACCCGTGCGATGGTGAAGCGCCTTCTTCGCAGCATTTTTCTTGTTTGTCTCCGACATCTTCTTACTCTTTTCCGATGTCATGTGGGCCACAAATGCGGGCCGCTGATCTTTGATCTTCTCATATTTGCCGATGAATTCTGGTGTCTCTTTTTTCTTGACAAACTGGTTCAGCTCTTTCCTCCACCTTCTCATTAGGCCAGCCATCTTCTTAAGAGCACAAGACTTGATTAATTGCTCTTTAACTGGCTTCTCCGGATCCTCCTCTGGCGGTAGGGTGAAATTTGCCTTCAGCTCATTCCAAAGATCTTCTTTCGCATATCATTGACATAAGACACCTCGGCGTCTTCATCCTTAGCAGCTTATACCATTGCTGGATGCTGATCGATCCTGTCCCTAACAAGAACCCCGTGACCGAGCGAAAATGCCTTCTTTGTCCGTTGGGTTCAATCGGTTCGCCGTCGGGCGCGATTTCTATGATCTCAAACTTTTCATCCGAGCTCAACTTTTCTTGGGCCTCGTCTCCATCAAGTTGTGCTCGATCCGGAGGGCTAGAAATTATAAGGAAGAAAGACGACATTATTTAATATGTGTACATATACCAAAACAATGGATGCATCAATTAACTTGTCAAGACGGGCTTAACTAATATATATATACCTGGCCGGACTCGGTTCGGTGACTCGGCTCGCACGGTCTCCTTCGCCTTGTACCTCCATTGTGTCACCGAGCCATCATGAACATAGTCCTCCTCTTGTACCGCATTAATGAGTCGGCCATCATAATCATAGCCCTCTTCTTCATCCATCGACCAACGGTGTCGATGAGAAATGACGCAACATCATCACTTCCATTTGCGATTATTTCCAACATCGCTTCGCTTTCTTCGTCTCGAGTGCTCCATAGTTTCGCAAATATTGACAACATGTCAATTATTATTCAACATCGCTTTCTCTCTAGGGTTTGGGTGTCCTCGAGAGTTTTGGTTGAGCGAGAGGGCCGAGGGGCTGCTGCAGTTGTATCTAGAGGGGTTAATTATATCGACAACGACGCGACATACATATACATATCGGGAGGGGTATCTGTACCACCCCTCGTGTTTAAGTTTCTTCTTTCTCCTTTCCTTTCTTTCTTCTTCTCCTCTTCTTTTCTTCTTCTCCCTCGAGAAAGGAAAATAATTAAGGAAAAGGAAGAAAAGAGGAAGAAGGAAGAAGGAAGAAGAAGAAGAAGTAAAAGAAGAAAAAAAGGAGAAGAAGAAAGGAATAGAGGAGAAGAAGAAAAATAGAATTTCTCCTTTCTCCTCTATTCCTTTCTTCTTCTCCTCTTCTTTTCTTCTTTTTCCTCTTCTTATTTATTTCTCCTCTTCTTCCTCTCCTCTTTTCTCCTTTCTTCCTCTTCTTATTTTCCTTTTCCTCTCATTCTTTTAGTATTGCTTGTTTTAAAAAATGTTCAAATAGAAAATTCCAAAAAAACAAAGGTTTTGCCTAATGCATTGTTCATATGAATATACCAACATTTGCATATTCTACAATAATTAATATCAACAAAAAAATCTGTGAACAGAAAAAAACGAACTTTTCTAAAAATCTATCTTTTGCATATATATAGCCACATATGAACAGAGCCGCATATATACATACACATATATGAACAGAAAAAAAACTAATAAAATGAAACATATACATAACATATATGAACATATATACATACACATACACATATATGCATTATATGAACAGAAAAAAAACTAATAAAATGAAACATATACATAACATATATGAACATATACATACACATACACATATATGCATTATATGAACAGAAAAAAACTAATAAAATGAAACATATACATAACATATATGAACATATATACATACACATACACATATATATGCATTATATGAACAGAAAAAAAACTAAAATAATAAAATGAAAAAAAAGCCTGGCGGTGGCGCGGCGCGGCTCACAGCAGTGGCGGAGCTGGGGGCGGCGACGGCGACGGCGACGGCGACGGGCGCGGGGCTCATGGGCGACGGCGACGCTGGCGGAGTTCTCGGCGGCGACGACTGGCAGAGCTCGGCGGCGATGACGGCGAAGCGGGCTCGGGAGGACGGCGACGACGACGGCGCGCGGCGAAGGCGACGGCGACGGCGACGGCGGCGGGCGGGCGGCGTCGGGGCAGCTGGCGGCGCTGATCGTTCGGCGTCGTCGGGGGCAATGTGGCGATGAATCGCAAAACGCAAAGTGCCACTTATATATAAGGCGCGTTGGTCCCGGTTGGTGGCACCAACCGTGACTAATGTTATTTTAGTCCCGGTTGGAGCCACCAACCGACCAAAGCCTCAATTTCGCAGCCCAAAGGGCGGAAGCTGCGCCTATGGTCCCGGTTGGTGGCTACAACCGACTAAAGCCTCTTTAGTCCCGGTTGGTGCCACCAACCGGGACCAAAGGCCTCGCGCCGCCTGCGGGGCCAAAGTTTAGTCCCACTCGCTAGTTGAGAGGGGAGCGAGTGGTTTATAAGCCCCACCGCCGCTCCCTCTTGAACTCCTTTGAACTGCAGGCTTATGGGCCTACTTGCTCCTTCGTTGCTGTTGACCTTCTGGCCTTCAAGGGCCCGAATCTCGCCCAAATAGGATACCAGTCGATTCAGGCGTGGCGGCCCAAGAGGTGGCAATTTTTTCTTGCTTTATTTAATTTATTTTGTTTCTACTTACAACAAAATACTTATTGTTGTTTTTTGTTTTGTTTTCTGCATTATTTATTTTCTTTTGTTTTTTGCTCTATTTTTAAATCTTTTGCTTCTAGTTTTAGGAAAATTATAAACTTTCTGTTAGTGCCATTACTAATTTTCAAATTTGAAAACACTTTTTTGTTTTCTTTCTTGCTTTATTTAATTTATTTTGTTTCTACTTACAACAAAATACTTATTGTTGTTTTTTGTTTTGTTTTCTGCATTATTTATTTTCTTTTGTTTTTGCTCTATTTTTAAATCTTTTTGCTTCTAGTTTTAGGAAAATTATAAACTTTCTGTTAGTGCCATTACTAATTTTCAAATTGAAAACACTTTTTTTTGTTTTCTTTCTTGCTTTATTTAATTTATTTTGTTTCTACTTACAACAAAATACTTATTGTTGTTTTTTGTTTTGTTTTCTGCATTATTTATTTTCTTTTGTTTTTTGCTCTATTTTTAAATCTTTTTGCTTCTAGTTTTAGGAAAATTATAAACTTTCTGTTAGTGCCATTACTAATTTTCAAATTTGAAAACACTTTTTTTTGTTTTCTTTCTTGCTTTATTTAATTTATTTTGTTTCTACTTACAACAAAATACTTATTGTTGTTTTTTGTTTTGTTTTCTGCATTATTTATTTTCTTTTGTTTTTGCTCTATTTTTAAATCTTTTTGCTTCTAGTTTTAGGAAAATTATAAACTTTCTGTTAGTGCCATTACTAATTTTCAAATTTGAAAACACTTTTTTTGTTTTCTTTCTTGCTTTATTTAATTTATTTTGTTTCTACTTACAACAAAATACTTATTGTTGCTATTTTTAATTATTACGAGGGCGAACCATAAGACATTTCAAATGAACTCTGAAAAAGTTGAAAGTTGGCATGGTATCATAAATTGACCCACACATAGCATGTGCATGTACAAAACGAAAAATGGTATCATACTCATCGCCATAATATAATGGTATCATAAACGAACAATAGTTGCGGAGAAAGTCTTCACTTTTTCTTCGCTTGTGTCATTTGCTTATTGCGCCAGAACCATGGATAATCTTCATCGCTTATCGGGATGTCAGTCAGCCTTGACTTTAAAGGGAGGAATTTCATGAAACTTTTCATAATCTTCGACATGTCATGCTTTGTCCTCCACTCCCACGATGTCCCTTTTTCCCGAAAGAACTATGTGGCGCTTTGGCTCATCGTATGATGTATTTGCTTCCTTATCTTTTCTCTTTCTCGGTCTCATCGGACATGTCCTTCACATAGATAACCTGTGCCACATCATTGGCTAGGACGAACGGTTCGTCAGTGTACCCAAGATTTTTCAGATCCACTGTTGTCATTCCGTAATGTGGGTCTACACATACCCGCCTCGACAGATTGACCCATTTGCACTTAAACAAAGGGACCTTAAAATCATGTCCGTAGTCAAGTTCCCATATGTCCACTATGTAACCATAATATGTGTCCTTTCCTCTCGGTTGTTGCATCAAAGCGACACCGCTGTTTTGGTTGGTGCTCTTTTGATCTTGGTCAATCGTGTAAAATGTATTCCCATTTATCTCAGATCCTTTCCAAATCAATACGGTCAAAGATGGTCCCTCGATAACAAGTACAGCTCCTCACAAACAGTCTTGTCACCTCGACACGTGCTTCCAACCAACTGCTGAAAGTCCCGATGTGTTCACATGTAATCCAATCGTCGACTACTCCGGTGTTTGAAGCGCAGATCGTTCTTGTGTTCATCGACATACGGGTCACCAAGGTAGAGTTCTCAGAGAAGCTGTGTAGTGGGCTTGAGACCAAGAATATCCGTCCTGCATATTATTGAGTCCTTTCCAAGCGTGTTTTTCCAAATACCCCTCATACCGCGATTTAGGGAGACCTATCTTCTTAAGGCCAGAATGAAGTCAACACAAAACCCGATGACATCCTCTGCTTGATGGCCCATGGAGATGCTTCCTTCGGCCTAGCGATTCGGACATATTTCTTTAGGACTCCCATGAACCTCTCAAAGGGGTACATATTGTGTAGAAATACGGGCCCGTAATGACAATCTCGTCAACTAGATGAACAAGAACGCAAGTCCATGATATTGAAGAAGGATGGTGGGAACACCAGCTCAAACCGACAAGACATTGCACCACATCACTCCTTAGCCTTGGTATGGTTTCTGGATCGATCACCTTCGAGATATTGCATTGAGGAATGCACATAGCTTCACAATGGCTAATCGGACGTTTTCCTAGAAGCCCCTCAATGCAACCGGAAGCGATTATGCGTCATAATCACGTGGCGTCATGAGACTTTAGGTTCGAAACTTTTTCTCGCCATATTTATTATTCCTTTTATATTCGACGAAGCGGCCGGGACCTTCATACTAAGCAGGCATTCAAAGAAGATTTCCTTCTCTTCTTTGGTAAGAGCATAGTGGCAGACCTTCATACTTGCTTTGGAGGCATGCCGTCTTTTTCGTGCAAACGTTGCAGGTCCTCTCGTGCCTCACCAGTATCTTTTGTCTTCCCATACACGCCCAAGAAGCCTAGCAGGTTCACGCAAAGGTTCTTCGTCACGCGCATCACGCCGATCGAAGAGCGGACCTCTAGGTCTTTCCAGTGAGGGTAGGTCCCAAAATATAGATTTCTTCTTCCACATGGGTGCGTGTCCCTCGGCGTCACTCGGAACAGCTAGTCCGCCGACCCTTTCCAAAGATTACGTGTAAATCATTGACCATAGCAAGTGCGTGATCACCGATGCGCATGGCGGCTTCTTCCGTGATCTGCCTCGCTTTGAAATGCTTGCCTTTCTTTCGACATTGATGGTTGGTCGGAAGAAATCGACGATGGCCTGTACACATTCTTCCCGCAGCTTGCCGTATATACTATCGCTGTCAAGTAAACAGTGCGTGCATGCGTGGTATCCCTTGTTTGTCATCTCCGAAGGTTACCGAGAGCGGGCCAATCGTTGATGGTCACGAACAGCAACGCCTTTAGGTTAAATTCCTCCTGTTTGTGCTCATCCCACGACGTACACCGCTTCCATTCCACAGCTGTAAAAGTTCTTCAACTAATGGCCTTAGGTACACATCAATGTCATTGCCGGGTTGCTTAGGGCCTTGGATGAGAACGGCATCATAATGAACTTCCGCTTCATGCACATCCAAGGAGGAAGGTTATACATACATAGAGTCACGGGCCAGTGCTGTGATTGCTGCTCTGCTCCCGAAAGGATTAATGCCATCCGCGCTTAAAGCAAACCATACGCCCTTGGCTCACTTGCAAACTCATCCCAACTTTCTCTCGATTTTTCTCCATCATGACCCGTCGTGGGTGCTCTCAACTTCCGTCTTTCTTACGGTCCTCACTGTGCCATCGCATCAACTTGGCATGCTCTCCGTTTCGACAGACGTTTCAACCGTGGTATTATAGGAGCATACCACATCACCTTCGCAGAACCCTCTTCCGGGGGCTCGCCGTCAACATCACGTGGTCATCTCGTCGATCTTATACCGTAATGCACCGCAAACCGGGCATGCGTTCAGATCCTTGTACGCACCGCGTAGAGGATGCACGATCATTAGGGCATGCATGTATCTTCGCACCTCCAATCCTAGAGGGCATACGACCTTCTTTGCTGCGTATGTACCGTCGGGCAATTCGTTATCCTTTGGAAGCTTCTTCTTCAATATTTTAAGTAGCTTCTCAAATCCTTTATCAGCACAAGATTCTCTGCCTTCCACCGCAGCAATTCCAAAGACGGTACCTAGCTTTGTGTTGCCATCTTCGCAATTGGGGTACAACCCTTTTTGTGGTCCTCTAGCATGCGATCGAACTTCATCTTCTTTTTGACTTTCGCATTGCGTCCTTGCATCGACAATGACCCGGCGGAGATCATCATCATCGGGCACATCATCTGGTTCCTCTTGATCTTCAGCAGCTTCTCCCGTTGCAAATCATCGCGCACATCGTCTGGTTCCTCTTGATCTTCGGAGCATCACCGTATTCAGGGGCACATAGTTGTCATCGTACTCTTCTTCTTCGCCGCCTTCCATCATAACCCCTATTTCTCCGTGCCTCGTCCAAACATTATAGTGTGGCATGAAACCCTTGTAAAGCGGTGGGTGTGCAGGATTTTCCGGTCGAGTAAGACTTCAGATTCCCACATATAGGGCATGGACAACACATAAAACCATTCTGCTTGTTTGCCTCAGCCACTTCGAGAAAATTATGCACGCCTTAATGTACTCGGAGGTGTGTCTTGAACCGTACATCCATTGCGGTTCATCTGTGTGCATTATATATAATTAAGTGTGTCAAAAATCATTAGAGAGATCATGAATAGATAATTAATTAAGTGACCAAATTAATAGAAGTTCATCATCACATTAAAACCAAAGTACATACATAGTTCTCATCTAACAACATAAAGCTCTACAGAGCATCTAAATTAATTAAACCATACACTGAAACTATGTAAAACATTTCAATGCGAAAACAAATGCGATCATAATCGCAACCAATGTAACAACTGATCCAACGACATAATGATACCAAGCCTCGGTATGAATGGCATATTTTCTAATCTTTCTAATCTTCAAGCGCATTGCATCCATCTTGATCTTGTGATCATCGACGACATCCGCAACATGCAACTCCAATATCATCTTCTCCTCCTCAATTTTTCTAATTTTTCCTTCAACAAATTGTTTTCTTCTTCAACTAAATTTAACCTCTCGACAATAGGGTCGGTTGGAATTTCGGTTCAACAACCTCCTAGATGAATAAAATCTATGTCACGTTGGTCGGCATAATTGTCATAAATAATAAATGAACCAATAGTTATGAAAAGATAATATATACCACATCCGAATCATAGACAGGACGAGGGCCGACGGGGGCGGATACCAAAACCATCGCACTATATAAGATGCAATAATAAAAGTAAGAAAATTATACAAGTATATATCTATCTAAACATACAAATAAGAATATTTTTCCTTTCGGAAAGAAGATAAGAACAAGAGGCTCACCACGGTGGTGCCGCCGATGAGATCGGTGCGGGTGATCGACGACGTTGAAGACGGGGATGGGGCGTGACGGACCGCTAAACCTAGACAAATATGGAGGAAAATGGAGCTTGGCGGTCGAGCTTGGAGAGGAGAAACCTTAAGTAGTGTGGCTCGGGCATTCCATCGAACACCTTGTGTGCATATGAGGTGAGCTAGAGCACCACCAAGCCCTCTCCCTCGGCCAGAAAAAAGAGGCAAAGTGCTCTGCTCTTGCACGGGGGTATATATAGGCACCACCATTGGTCCCGGTTGGTCGCATCGAACCGACTAAGGGACTTTTTGGTCCCGGTTCGTGCCACTAACCGGACGAATGGTTGTGGGCCAGAGCGGGGATCATTGGTCCCGTTCATCCCACCAACCGGGACCAAAGGTCCAGACGAACCGGGACCAATGGCCCACGTGGCCCGCCGCCCCGGGGCTCACGAACCGGTCCGATGTTTCATTGGTCCCGGTTCTGGATTGAACCGGGACTAATGGGCTGGACCGACCTGGACCATTGCCCCCTTTTCTACTAGTGCAGATTTCATGGCCTCCAGCCATTTTGCGGAATCTGGGCTCATCATCGCTTCCTCATAGTTCGTAGGTTCATCATGGTCAAGTAACATGACTTCCAAAACAGGATTACCGTACCACTCTGGTGCGGATCTTACTCTGGTAGACCTACGAGGTTCAGCAGAAACTTGATCTGAAGTTTCATGATCAATATCATTAGCTTCCTCACTAGTTGGTGTAGTTGTCACGGGAACCGGTTCTCGTGATGAACTACCTTCCAACAAGGGAGTAGATACAGTTATCTCATCAAGTTCTACTTTCCTCCCGCTCACTTCTTTCGAGAGAAATTCTTTCTCTAGAAAGGATCCATTCTTAGCAACAAATGTTTTGCCTTCGGATCTGTGATAGAAGGTGTACCCAACAGTTTCCTTTGGGTATCCTATGAAGACACATTTCTCCGATTTGGGTTCGAGCTTATCTGGTTGAAGTTTCTTCACATAAGCATCACAGCCCCAAACTTTAAGAAACGACAACTTTGGTTTCTTGCCAAACCATAGTTCATAAGGCGTCGTCTCAATGGATTTTGATGGTGCCCTATTTAACGTGAATGCGGCCGTCTCTAAAGCATAACCCCAAAACGATAGCGGTAAATCGGTAAGAGACATCATAGATCGCACCATATCAAGTAAAGTACGATTACGACGTTCGGACACACCATTTCGTTGTGGTGTTCCAGGTGGCGTGAGTTGCGAAACTATTCCGCATTGTTTCAAATGTAAACCAAACTCGTAACTCAAATATTCTCCTCCACGATCAGATCGTAGAAACTTTATTTTCTTGTTACGATAATTTTCTACTTCACTCTGAAATTCTTTGAACTTTTCAAATGTTTCAGACTTGTGCTTTATTAAGTAGATATACCCATATCTGCTCAAATCATCTGTGAAGGTGAGAAAATAACGATATCCGCCACGAGCCTCAACATTCATCGGGCCACATACATCTGTATGTATGATTTCCAACAAATCTGTTGCTCTCTCCATAGTACCGGAGAACGGCGTTTTAGTCATCTTGCCCATGAGGCACGGTTCGCAAGTACCAAGTGATTCATAATCAAGTGATTCCAGAAGTCCATCAGTATGGAGTTTCTTCATGCGTTTTACACCGATATGACCTAAACAGCGAAGCCACAAATAAGTTGCACTATCATTATCAACTCTGCATCTTTTGGCTTCAACATTATGAATATGTGTATCACTACTATCGAGATTCAATAAAAATAGACCACTCTTCAAGGGTGCATGACCATAAAAGATATTACTCATATAAATAGAACAACCATTATTCTCTGATTTAAATGAATAACCGTCTCGCATCAAACAAGATCCAGATATAATGTTCATGCTCAACGCAGGCACCAAATAACAATTATTTAGGTCTAAAACTAATCCCGATGGTAAATGTAGAGGTAGCGTGCCGACGGCGATCACATCGACTTTGGAACCGCTTTCCCACGCGCATCGCCATCTCGTCCTTGGCGATGCTCGGTTATTCCGTAGTCCCTGCTTTGAGTTGCAAATATTAGCAATGAACCAGATCAAATACCCAGGTGCTACTACGAGCTCTAGTTAGGTACACATCAATAACATGTATATCACATATACCTTTGTTCACTTTGCCATCCTTCTTATCCGCCAAATACTTGGGGCAGTTTCGCTTCGAAAGGACCAGTCGCTTGCGGTAGAAGCACTCGATTTCAGGCTTAGGACCAGACTTGGGTTTCTTCTCTTGAGCAGCAACTTGCTTGTCGTTCTTTTGAAGTTTCCTTCTTCTTCCTTTGCCCTTTTCTTGAAACTAGTGGTCTTGTTGACCATCAACACTTGATGCTCCTTCTTGATTTCTACCTCCGCTGCTTTCAAAGATCGTGAAGAGCTCGGGAATAGTCTTGTTCATCCCTTGCATATTATAGTTCATCACAAAGCTCTTGTAGCTTGGTGGCGATGATTGAAGAATTACATCAATGACACTATCATCGTGAAGATTAACTCCCGTTGAATCAAGTGATTGTTATACCCGCACATTCTCGAGTATATGTTCACCGACGAACTATTCTCCTCCATCTTGCAGCTATAGAACTTATTGGAGACTTCATATCTCTCAATCCGGGCATTTGCTTGAAATATTAACTTCAACTCTGGAACATCTCATATGCTCCATGACGCTCAAAACGTCGTTGAAGTCCCGGTTCTAAGCCGTAAAGCATGGCACATCGAACTATAGAGTAGTCATCAGCTTTGCTCGCCAGACGTTCTTAATGTCGTCGATTGCATCAGCAAGCAGGCTCGACACCCAGCGGTGCTTCCAGGCGTAACTCTTACGTGCAGCAATGAGGATAATCCTCGAGTTACGGACCCGATCCGTATAATTGCTACCATCATCTTTCAACTTTGCTTTCTCAAGGAACGCATTAAAATTCAACGGAACAACAAAGACGAGCCATCTATCTACAAACAAACATAGACAAGCAAAATACTATCGGTACTAAGTTCATGATAAATTTAAGTTCAATTAATCATATTACTAAAGAACTCCCACTTAGACAGACATCTCTCTAGTCATCTAAGTGATCACGTGATCCAAATCAACTAAACCATAACCGATCATCACGTGAGATGGAGTACTTTTCAATGGTGAACATCATCATGTTGATCATATCTACTATATGATTCACGCCGACCTTCGGTCTCCGTGTTCGAGGCCATATCTGCATATGCTAGGCTCGTCAAGTTTAACTCGAGTATTCTGCGTGTGCAAAACTGGCTTGCACCCGTTGTAGATGGACGTGAGCTTATCACACCCGATCATCACGTGGTGTCTCGACACGATTTAACTTTGGCAACGGTGCATACTCGGGAGAACACTACTTGATAATTTTAGTGAGAGATCATCTTAAAATGCTACCGTCAATCAAAGCAAGATAAGATGCATAAAGGATAAACATCACATGCAATCAATATAAGTGATATGATATGGCCATCATCATCTTGTGCTTGTGATCTCCATCTCCGGCAATCACCGTCGTGATCACCATCGCCACCGCGCGCGACACCTTGATCTCCATCGTAGCATCGTTGTCGTTACGCCATCTATTGCTTCTACGACTATCGCTACCGCTTAGTGATAAAGTAAAGCAATTACAGGGCGTTTGCATTTCATACAATAAAGCGACAACCATATGGCTCCTGCCATTGCCGATAACTTCGTTACAAAACATGATCATCTCATACAATAAAATATAGCATCACGTCTTGACCATATCACATCACAACATGCCCTGCAAAAACAAGTTAGACGTCCTCTACTTTGTTGTTGCAAATTTTACGTGGCTGCTACGGGCTTAAGCAAGAACCAATCTCACCTACGCATCAAAACCACAACGATAGTTTGTCAAGTTGATGCTGTTTTAACCTTCGCAAGGACCGGGCGTAGTCACACTCGGTTCAACTAAAGTTGGAGAAACAGACACCCGCTAGTCACCTGTGTGCAAAGCACATCGGTAAAACCAGTCTCGCGTAAGCGTACGCGTAATGTCGGTCCGAGCCGCTTCATCCAACAATACCGCTGAACCAAAGTATGACCTGCTGGTAAGCAGTATGACTTATATCGCCCACAACTCACTTGTGTTCTACTCGTGCAAATAACATCAAACCATAAAAACCTAGGCTCGGATGCCACTATTGGGGAACGTAGTAATTTCAAAAAATTTCCTACGCACACGCAAGATCATGGTGATGATACAACAACGAGGGGAGAATGTTGTCTACGTACCCTCGTAGACCGAAGCGGAAGCGTTGACGCAACATAGAGGAAGTAGTCGTACGTCCTCCCGGTCCGACCGATCCAAGCACCGTTACTCCGGCACCTCCAAGTTCTTGACACACGTACAGCTCGATGACGCACCCTCGATCTCCAATCCAGTAGAGGCTCCGAGGGGAAGTTCCGTCAAGACGACGGCGTGGTGGCGATCTTGATGTTCTCTGTCGCGCAGGCTTCGCCTAAGCACCGCTACAATATGATCGAGGTGTAATATCGTGGAGGGGGCACCGACACGGCTAAGGAACGATCAATGATCAACTTGTGTGTCTAGGGTGCCCCCTACCCCGTATATAAAGGAGGGAGGGAGGAGGTGGCGCCCTAGGGGGCGCGCCATAGGGAGGGGAAACCCACTCCAAGTAGGTTTCCTCTCTTTTCTTATCTTATTTGGAGGGGGAAGGAAGGAGTACTAGTATTAGGAAGTAGTACTAGTAGTAGGAATAGGAAGAGGGGGAAGGAGAAAGGAAAGGGGGGGCCGACCCCCCTCCCCAATTCGGATTGGGCTTGGGGGCCCCTTCCTTGCTCCTTCTCCCTTCCTCCTACATGGGCCCAATAAGGCCCATATACCTCCCGGGGGGTTCCGGTAACCTCCCGGAGCTCCAAACTTCTCCGGAACCTTTCCGGTGTCCAAATATATCCGTCCAATACATCAATCTTTATGTCTCGACCATTTCGAGACTCCTCGTCATGTCCGTGATCATATCCGGGACTCCGAACAAACTTCGGTACATCAAAATACATAAACTCATAATATAATTGTCATCGAAACCTTAAGCATGCGGACCCTACGGTTCGAGAACAATGTAGACATGACCGAGACACGTCTCTGGTCAATAACCAATAGCGGGACCTGGATGCCCATATTGGTTCCTACATATTCTACGAAGATCTTTATCGGTCAAACCGCATAACAACATACTTTGTTCCCTTTGTCATCGGTATGTTACTTGCCCGAGATTTGATCGTCGGTATCCAATACCTAGTTCAATCTCATTACCGCAAGTCTCTTTACTCGCTTCGTAATACATCATCTCATAACTAACTCATTAGTTATATGCTTGCAAGGCTTAAGTGATGAGTATTACCGAGAGGGCCCAGAGATACCTCTCCGACAATCGGAGTGACAAATCCTAATCTCGAATTATGCCAACTCAACATGAACCTTCGGAAACACCAGAGAGCACCTTTATAATCACCCGATTCGTTGTGACGTTTGGTAGCACACAAAGTGTTCTTCCGTACACGGAGTTGCACAATCTCATAGTTGCAGGAACTTTGTATGAGTCATGAAGAAAGCAATAGCAATATACTAAACGATCAAGTGCTAGGCTAACAAAATGGGTCATGTCAATCACATCATTCTTCTAATGATGTGATCCCACTAATCAAATGACAACACATGTCTATGGTCAGGAAACATGACCTTCTTTGATTAATGAGCTAGTCAAGTAGAGGCATACTAGTGACTATATGTTTGTCTATGTATTCACACATGTATCATGTTTCCGGTTAATACAATTCTAGCATGAATAATAAACATTTATCATGATATGAGGAAATAAATAATAACTTTATTATTGCCTCTAGGGCATATTTCCTTCATTCCCTTCTTCTTCCCGCTCGACCGTAAGCACTGTACTGACGACTTGTCCTGTGGCTGCAATATAAAGCAACAGAGGCTCTTTGCTGATTGGAGCAACAAGCACCGGCTGGATGGAGAGCAGAGCTTTTAGCTCGGCAAACGCTGCATCAGCTTCGAGTCCACTCGAACTTGTCTCGCCTTTCATCATCACGGTAAAGAGGCAATGCCTTTTCACCGAGTCGTGAGATGAATCGACTTAATGCGCCAAGCATCCAAGAAGCTTTATGGACATCGTGCACCCGCGCGGCGTTTCATTCGGAGTATAGTGCCGATTTTTCGGGTTAGCGTCGATTCCTCGTTCGAAACGAAAACCGAGTAACTTGCCACCAGAACTCCGAATGTGCACTTTGATGGATTGAGCTTGATATCATACCTCCCGAGGTTGGCAAATGTTTGGCGAGGTCGATCGGCAGGTCGGAACCTTTTCGCGACTTGACCACGATATCATCCATATACGCTTCCACATTCCGACTGATTTGAGTGAGTATACACTTCTGAATCATTCGCATGAACGTGGCTCCAGCATTCTTGAGGCCGAATGGCATGGTGATATAGCAGAAGCACCCGAATGGAGTGATGAAAGCTGTTTTTATCTCGTCGGGTCCGTACAGACGGATCTGATGGTACCCGGAATAGGCGTCTAGAAAAGACAATCTCTCGCATCCCGCAGTCGAGTCCACAATTTGATCGATGCGAGGGAGAGGAAAATGATCTTTCGGGTAGGCCCGATTGATGTGTTTGAAATCTATGCACATGCGGAGTGACTTGTCCTTCTTGGGGACCATGACGACATTGGCGAGCCACTCGGAGTGGTATATCTCTCGGATAAATCCTGCCGCCAATAGTCGAGCCACTTCTTCACCAATTGCTTTTCTCTTCTGGACGGTGGACCGTCGAAGATGTTCTTTGACTGGTTTCGCGGTTGAGTCGACTCTAAGACGATGCTCAGCCAGTCCCCTGGGAACACCCGACATGTCAGCAGGCTTCCATGCAAAGATGTCCCAGTTCTCACGGAGGAACTGGATGAGCGCTTCTTCCTATTTAGGGTCGAGTGTTGTGGAAATATTGGTCGGAGCTGCATTGGGGTCGGTCAGGTGAATGTGGACGGGCTTTGTCTCACCGGACGACTGAAACGCTAACTCTGTAGCAGGCTTCTTTGCCCGCAACAAATCACTCGGATCTGCATTTTGCTTGTACCCCTCGAACTCGACCATTGTCACCTGGGAATCGGCTATTTTCGAGCCTTTCTGGAAACACTCTTCTACTTTCTTCCGGTCGCCCGTGACAGTGATCACGCCTTTGGGGCCGGGCATCTTCAGTTTGAGGTACACGTAACATGGTCGAGCCATGAACCGTGCGTAAGCTGGTCTTCCCAAAATAGCATGGTAAGCACTCTGAAAGTCTACAACTTCAAACGTCAGCTTCTCCTTGCGGAAATGCTTCGAGTCACCGAACACCACGTCTAGAGCTATCTGACCGAGGGACTCAACTTTCTTTCCAGGTATAACTCCATGAAAACTCATGTTGCTCTTGCTCAGTCGGGACATCGGAATGCCCATCCCTTTCAGCGTGTCCGCATACAATAAATTCAGTCCACTACCACCATCCATTAGCACCTTCGTCAGTCGAGTGCCTTCGACGACCGGGTCGACCACCAAAGCCTGCCTCCCAGGGGTGGCTATATGAGTCGGGTGATCAGACTGGTCAAATGTGATGGGAGTTTGAGACCATCTCAAATAACTGGGCGTCGCCGGGGCCACCATGTTCACCTCACGGTTGATAACCTTCAGTCGGCTCTTGCTTTCTACATCCGCAAAAATCATCAGAGTGGAGTTAACATGAGGATATCCTCCCTCACTGTCTTCCTTGTCTTCGGCTTTGTCTGACTCCTTTTCCTTATCCTTGGCCTGTTTGCCTTGGAACTGCTGGATCAGGAGTCGACATTGGCGAGTGGTATGCTTCAGGTAGATGATTTTACCCTCTTCGTCTTTCTTCGTGTGGATGTGACACGGCATATCCATCACGTCATTTCCTTCTTTATCCTTCACCTTCTTGGGGTTCCAGGATCCTTTGGGTTTTCCCTTGAACTTGCCCTGATCACGGCCAGAGCCTCCCCAGGAGCCGCTGGTTCGGCCTTCCGCTTCTGCTTTCGACTGGAGTTTCCCTTCTCCGATTGACTCGGCTTGTACTTGCCACTGCGGAGTCGGTCCTCCTCCTCACCATTGGCGTACTTGGTGGCAATTTCCATCATTCGACTCAGGGTCATATCTCCGGTCCGCCCAAACTTCAAACTTAACTCTCTGTTCTTGACACCATCCTTGAAGGCGCAGACTGCCTGATGATCAGACACGTTCTCCACGGTATGATGCAAAGTAATCCACCTCTGAATGTACTCTCTCAAGGTTTCATTCGACTTCTGCACGCAAACTTGCAGCTCTGTCAACCCAGCTGGTCGCTTACAGGTTCCCTCAAAAGTCCTGACGAACACTCGGGAAAGATCTTCCCAAGTGTAAATACTGCTTGGAGTTAACTGATTCAACCATGCTCTAGCAGAACCTTCCAACATGAGCGGTAAGTGCTTCATGGCCACCTCGTCGTTCCCACCGCCGATCTGTATAGCCACTCGGTAGTCCTCAAGCCAAGTTTCAGGCTTAGACTCACCGGTGAACTTGCTTACTCCAGTCGCCAACCTGAAGTTGGGGGGAATCACCGCGGCTCTGATAGCCCTGCGGAAACATTCTGGACCTGAAACATGCACTCGGCTGCTAGTGGGCGCATCTCTGTCGGGACCGCCTCGATGAGCCCTGTTCCGATCGACCAAGCCTTGCACGATGATGGATCGCACGTCGAAGCCTGGTTCCCGTGGGGTCGACCGGAGCTCTTTGTCCCACACTGAGTTGACGCCTGTCATCTTGCTGCCGAGGAGCATAAGACCCACCTCTCGGGGGAGGAGTGGGCACTCGACGCCTATCATCACGATCGTATCGGTCACCATATTGGTCCTGTCGATTCTCGCGTCCTTCACGCCGCGGAGGCGATCTGGGGCTGTGAGCCGACTGAACCGTATTCGCAGCGACGGATCGATCAGAATTTTGCTGCGTGGCTCGCGACACGGCTGAATTCGATCTCCTGCTGCCGGAGCAAATCTTCGATCGCAACAAGCCTCTACCAGCCTCCGATCGAGAGGGCTGGATCGACTCTGCTATACGGGTTGCAGCTGCTAAATTCTGAATCGGGGTTCGATATACCTGAGTCGGCGACAAGAGTCGACGTCGATCGCCGTCGGTACTGCTGCCGCAGCATTGCCGAGTGCTCGCTGAAGGTTCTCCAGACGAGCGCGTTCAGCCAAGTTGGCCAAACGCACCTCCTCCAAGGCGCGAGCCTCGGGGGTTTCTCCTGCGATGGGAGTATGCAGGGCATCCATGTTCCTGCGGCGAAGTTCTTCCCTTTGCAGGGAATTAAGTGGCTCGGGCTGATACTCCTCATGGACTTGAGCGGGGTCGCCTCCACCGTCCACCCCGTCGCCGCGGGGGAAGCCGGGAGGACTGCGAGGCCCATTGACCATCAAAACTTCTGCCGCTGGATCACTGCTATCGGACTCGAATGCAGTCTCTACGGAGCCAGTCGACAGATCGAACAGGCCGTAGAGGGATTCATCGGGCTCGATTGCCGCAACTTGAGTGGTGGCCGTCTGGCGAGCCACCGCGTGTTTCACCCACCGCTGGAGTCTCGACCGACCAGAGCGCTTGCGCTGGCGGGAGACAGGGAAGGTGGACGATAGGAGAGTCGACCGATATGGAGTCGACGGTTGCCGCAGCAGAACGCCGCGGACACATGCACGAAAATGCGTCGCACCGCGGACGGGGAGCGCATCGATGTCGAGTGGAGCCTCTTGAAGCCAAGCGGAGTCGTCGACGATGAAGGTGAGAGCGCCGAGACGGATCTCGCGGCCCTCGACCAAAACTCCACCAGCAACCATGATCAAAGTGAATGGAAGAATTGCAACTTCTCCAAAAATCGCTAAGACACCTGCCCCACGGTGGGCGCCAACTGTCGTGGTTCTAAGTCTGACAGTAGAATGGGGGGTAGGTATGGAGAGGTAAGATCCTAGCTATGGAGCAGTTGTGAACACAAGGATGTACGAGTTCAGGCCCTTCTCGGAGGAAGTAACAGCCCTACGTCTCGGAGCCCGGAGGCGGTCGAGTGGATTATGTGTGTATGGATTACAGGGGTGCGAACCCTTTACACTGAGGAGGGGGTGACTTATATAGTGTCCGCCAGATCCCTCCGGCCCTCAGTAATGCAGGGTTTAAAGTACATTAAGTCTAGGCGTTACTGGTAACGCCTTACATAAAGTGTCCTAAATGCCATAAAGACTACTTAATTACAGACCATTTGGATACAGAGTGGCTCTTGATCTCCTGATGGTCGAGTGAGTCTTCATGGTCGAGTCCTTCGAGTCCGTCGAGTGAAGTCCCTCTTGGTCGACTGGAATGCAGTTTCTTCTGAGGGTGTCCTTGGGGAGGGTACTTAGATCAGGTCTATGACCCTACCCTAGGTACATGACTTCATCACGGAATTCAATGGAACTTGTTCTAGGAATTCAAAATTGGTGCCCCAACCACCCACCCCTCTATCCAGGTACACACGCAACTCAGCCTCCTCCTTAGTTGTTCAAATCCTAGCCAACGAAAAGAAGAAGAGCTATTCAGATACACAGCAACTCAGCCTCCACCTTAGTTGTTCAAATCCTAGCCAACGAGAAGACATTAGTAGGAGTGGGCCATTTTGCCACTGCTTGCACCTTACTAGGTCAGTAGCCGCACCTTCAGCATTGATAGTATGCCCCAGATAAGCAATTTGTTGTTGGGCAAAAGCACATGTAGATAATTTGATTTTCCATTGGTATGCTTGGAGTAAAGACAACACCTGCTTAACATGCAACAAATGTTCTGGATAAGTTTCGCCTAAGACTAAGATATCATAAAAAAAACACCAAGGTTGTTTTCCTGTTAACTAATGACAAGGTAGTGTTCATAGCTCCTTGGAATGTACGAGGATCCCTACTAACTCAAAAAGCCATCAATTTGAACTCATACTATCCAATGTAAGTTTGAAATGTTGTCTTCTACTCCTCCCTTGGAGCTAATCTTATCTGTTGATAACCTGCCTTAAGTTCTAACTTGGTAAATCAAGCTGCTCCTAAGAGCTCATTAATAACTGGCAAGGGAAATTTTCTTTTGATAGTTATAGCATTGAACATCCTGTAATCAATCACTAATCCCCATTCCCCTCCCTTTTTTGGCTAACAGAACTTGAGAAGAAAATGGACTTCTACTAACTCTGATCATTCTAGACTACAATAATTCCTCAATCTGTTTCTCTAATTCATCCTTTAGATGTGGCACAATCCTGTAAGGCCTCATAGCAATAGGTCTTGCCCCTGGTATTAATGGAATTTTGTGATCACAATGTCTTCTGGGAGGTAGTTCCTTTGGAGTGGAAAATACATTAGCAAGTTCTTCAATGATCTGCTGCAGTTCAAGAGGAGCCAGAGTCTATTCTTCAACCTGTATAGCACATACATAACACAAAAGCGATCCTTTGATTGGTCCAAGAGACCCTTGTGTGTGGCTTCATGTCACCTCCACTGAGTTGTTGTAGTACCCCGCAATTCTCCCCAAAAAATGGTCCTTTGATTGGTTCATTCCAACCGTTGCATCCATGGAGATGTTCATCCAAGCAAAGCATAAAGCAACATCTTCAACTTGGTTGTAGTTGTGAGTTCTAATCCTTGGTTGCTTCATGCTTGATTGGGTCCGTCTCCATTGGATCATCAAACTCATTTTTGACCATCCTCTCAAGTTCATCCTCTTAGGCTATTTGATGATCCCACACCAAATCTTAATCGTGATCATCAAGCCCAAGCCTATGAGAGGACTCAAAAGACGCCAAGAATTCAGCTACGTTCATCTCCACGCTACGACAACAACAACAACAAACTCCATTGCATCGGCCACCAACAATCACCGCAAAATGCATCGGTGAAAATAAAAAAGGTTACCTAGTAGGCATTTTTTGGTAGGCATTTCATCAATCACTAAGAGGGGTCAGAGTGGCTTTTTACCTAGTAGGCGATTGCGACCCTTGTTACCGGCTACTGCGGCCAGACACGTCGGAGCACTGGCCATAGGGATGGCCGGAGATGAGGGGTCGGAGTGGCTTTTTTCTTATTCTTCTTCACCGCCTCCTTGGCGACGGGGGACGACAGGGCGGCCATCGGTTTCGCTCGCTTGCCGTCGCCAGGAGCAGCGGGAGGGCGGCCTACCGTCACCGAAAATGTAGTGGCCACCCCACTAACCTAGGTACCGGAGGTGGCAGCTGGTGTACTGGACCAGACAAGATTTTTGATCCCCAACCTTTTTTGGCGCGAGCGATAGCGCGGGTGTGGTTTGTGGCGGCGATGCACCGGCGGTGTTGGCCGACGGGGTGGTGGAAGGGTCTTGGCTCCCATTCCAGCCGTAGCAGTGGTCATCTGTGGCGATGGCGGTGCGTGGGGAGGCGGTGGCAGGAACGGCGACGCTGCGCGGGGCCGAGTGTTTTTAGGCGGCTCGAGGAAAAATTCCGGCCGAGGAGTAAAAATGTTACTCATCCATAGGATTTAGGACTTTAGGTCTGATTTAGAGGAGTAAACTCAAAATTTTACTCTTCTATAGCCTCTTAGGGTATCGGCTAGAGATGCTCTGACACATATCCCATGCCGAACGACACAGCTCAGATTTGCAGAGCATATGTGATCGGGAGCCATTTCGCCCTAAGGGGATTGTTTTTTTTTTTATGATTAAAAGATGCAAAATGCTTGAAATAAAAGGGCATCTTGCAAAGAATCCACTCCAGCATAAAAAAATAAATGCTAGAGTGGGCCCTGTTAGAAAGCGGCGAATACGTATTTTTGCTCACGGTCAGCTGCAGCTACACTACGAAAAACCTGTCGCCGTCAGAATCAAATGGGGAACAGTAGCAATTAATAACCCCTTTCTACTTTATAGAGAAATCATATACTCTTGACTGTTGAGTCTTGAGCCGTCCAGCCGTCACAGTCGCCCGTCGGGGGCAGCCCCTTCCGTGTCCGGGCCGTAAAAGCGACACAAGCACGATGGCGCTATCGTTTCCTGCAACACGAAACAGCCACCGAAACCCGGAAAAGCATGTGCCAAAGCTGCACGCCAGTCCGTCACCTGCGCTCTCCAAATCAAACACTCCTCCACTCTCTGTTTTTGACACGAGGGAACATGATTCCGTGAGCACTTTCTTCAGAATTCCCCTCTCTGCTTTCCTCTCTCTCTCTGGCTCGTGGAAAGAACAAGACCCAACCCGATCATTCTCCCACTTTCTCCGAGAAAGAAAGTCATAAGAAAGGAGGAGAAGAAGGAGGTGCCAGTCGGGCTGGCTAATACTAATTGCGAAGGCGGGAGCTAGGGAGAAACCTCTGCTCTGCTCTGCTTTGCCTCCTCCAAATGGTACGCGATTGATGTATCCTGTGTGCAGATAATCTGATGGGAAGTTACTTATGATCGCCGGATTTTGTTCTTATTGTTCTAGCTAATTAGTACTTGCTGCTCTTCTTTGCTGTTGCGTTGATTGATTACCTAGCCAATGATATACAGGGGTAGACTATGTGCAAGCAGAGATTATTTTTATTTTTTCCTCTTAGTCATGCGGTGTGATTTTGTTCTACTTCACGGAAGGAAAGAGCTCAATTACTCCATGGAAGAGTGATACACTTAGCTGAGCTCTGTTTTTCGTTTGGCATGTAGTCGAGCTATTTCAGAGGGCAGCGGCAGGATCCTTCCGCCGAGGCCTCCCGGCCCGGTTACAGGAGGGACAGGGGTGGGCGCAAGCGGCTGACGGCGCAGAAGAGGAAGGAGATCAAGGAGGCCTTCGATCTCTTCGACACCGATGGCTCCGGCACCATTGACGCAAGGGAGCTCAACGTTGCAATGAGGTGCTGACTACTACTCTTGATCGATTTCGTCATCGTCAGAAACGTGTACCTTTGAATTTTGATTGCGATTCAGCGAGTGAGTCCATCACCTGATCCGTATGCCTTGATGTGTTGTTTTGCAGAGCGCTGGGGTTTGAGATGACGCCGGAGCAGATCCAGCAGATGATCGCGGAGGTGGACAAGGACGGCAGCGGGACCATCGACCTGGACGAGTTCATACACATGATGACGGACAAGATGGGGGAGAGGGACGCCAGGGACGAGCTCCACAAGGCCTTCCGGATCATCGACCAGGACGGAAACGTATGTACACTACTCATCAACCAAACAACCAAGAGCCTGGATTTGCAATATGTCGTGGTTAACGGACATCCATATCCGCAGGGGAAGATATCGGACATGGACATCCAGCGGCTGGCCATCGAGGCCGGCGAGCACTTCACGCTCGACGAGGTCAGGGAGATGATCCAGGCAGCCGACGAAAACGGTCCGTGCACTGCCCATCTCTCTGAACTTCAGTTTCCACGTTTCCTACCGTCTACGTTGCTTACGCTGGCTCGATCGGATCATGCTTATGCAGGTGACGGTGAGGTCGACATGGAGGAGTTCATGAAGATGATGAAGCGGACGGGCTTCGGCACCGGATTTTAGAACAGCTACAATTACTGATGAGCAGAAGACAAACTGAATGAACCGACAGAGTTTGCGGGCTGTACTTGTACATGCACCTCGATCGTCCTTCATACGTACATGTAGTCACGCATGTTTGCACCTGGCCCCGACAAGTAGTGCTGCTCTTTTACAACCCCCCCCCCCCCACCCCAAAAAAAAACTGTGTTTGTTAGGATCAGTACCTGTATAAGATATCACTATTAGTCTATTGCCTTTATTTTCACATCATATCACGATCACCTGATGAATAAAGTATTTTCCCTATCAACAGTACCATTTTCTGACAAAAAAAAAATGACCACTACCATTTTTTATAAAGCATTTTGCTATAGAAAAATAAAACTATGCTCTCAGCGCGGACAGCAAGCAGGAGCTCTGCATGAGTCAGTTGACTTGGTTCCCCTCGTGACCCCAGTGCTAGCAGCGGTGTTGCCATACTGCAAGGACGCGGTTGGTCTTTTCTAGACGCATATTCCGGGTATCATCAGATCCGTCTGTATGGACCCGATGAGATAAAAACAGCTTTCATCACTCCATTCGGGTGCTTCTGCTATATCACCATGCCATTCGGCCTCAAGAATGCCGGAGCCACATTTATGCGAATGATTCAGAAGTGTCTACTCACTCAAATCAGTCGGAATGTGGAAGCGTATATGGATGATATCGTCGTCAAGTCACGAAAAGGTTCCGACCTGCTCGCTGACCTCGCCGAAACATTTGCCAACCTCAGAAGGTATGATATCAAGCTCAATCCATCAAAGTGCACATTCAGAGTTCCTGGTGGAAAGTTACTCGGTTTTCGTTTCGGCGAGGATCTATGCTAATCCGAGAAGATCGGCACTATTCTCCGAATGAAACGCCTACGCGAAAGTGCACGATGTCGAAGCTTCTTTGATGCATGGCGCATTAAGTCGATTCATCTCACGACTCGGTGAAAAGGCATTGCCTCTTTACCGATCGATGAAGAAGATGACAATTTCGAGTGGACTCGAAGTCGATGCAGCGTTTGCCGAGCTAAAAGCTCGCTCTCCACCCAGCCGGTGCTTGCTGCTCCAATCAGCAAAGAGCCTCTGTTTTTTATATCGCAGCCACTGGACAAGTCGTCGATCTGGCTTACTACGATCGAGCGGGAAGAGGGAGGAAAAGCCTTCAAAGTTCAGCGCCCGGTGTATTATTTGTCTGAATTCTTGACTCCATCCAAGCAGAGATACCCTCACTATCAGAAGCTTGTGTATGGGATATACATGACCACAAAGAAGGTTGCTCATTATTTCTCTGATCATTCTATCACAGTCGTCAGCGACGCTCCACTATCAGAGATTCTGCACAACAGAGATGCAACTGGTCGAGTGGCGAAATGGGCGATTGAACTTCTTCCCCTTGATATCAAGTTTGAGGCAAAGAAAGCCATTAAGTCCCAGGCAATAGCAGATTTCCTCGCCGAGTGGATTGAACAACAGCAGCCGACTGAAGTTCACTCGGAGCATTGGACCATGTTCTTTGATGGCTCTAAGATGCTGAATGGTTCCGGTGCTGGGGTTGTTCTGGTTTCCCCCAGAGGAGATAAGCTTAGGTATGTGCTCCAGATTCACTTTGATTCCTCCAACAATGAGGCAGAGTATGAGGCCCTTTTATATGGATTGCGCATGGCCATCTCACTCGGCGTCCGTCGCCTGATGGTCTATGGCGATTCAGATTTAGTGGTCAACCAGGTGATGAAGGAGTGGGACGTGAGAAGCCCAGCCATGACTGGATACTGCAATGCAGTGAGGAAGCTGGAAAAGAAGTTCGAGGGGTTAGAGCTCCATCACATCCCCCGACTGAAAAATCAGGCAGCAGATGATCTGGCAAAGATAGGTTCCAAAAGAGAAGCCATTCCGAGTGGTGTGTTCTTGGAGCATATACACACTCCGTCAGTCAAAGAAGATCCCTTCACAGAGGAAGCTCCACAACCCAAGAGTGCCACAGATCCGACTGAGGTTGAGGTCCCAGCAGTGGTCGACTTAGTCATGGAGGTCTTAGTGGTCACTCCCGACTGGACAGTTCCCTATATATCGTATATCCTGAGAAAAGAGCTCCTAGAGGATGAGGAAGAGGCTCGGCAGATCGTCCGTCGATCCAAAGCCTTTACCGTTATCAAAGGACAGTTGTATAGAGAGAGCCCGACTGGAGTTGGTCAAAAATGCATAACGCCAGAAGAAGGTCGAATCATTCTCAATGATATCCACTCGGGGACCTGTGGTCACCATGCGTCCTCTCTGACCATTGTAGCCAAAGCATACCGGGCCGGATTTTACTGGCCGAGGGTGAATGAGATGGCAAAGGAAATAGTGGACAAGTGCGAAGGATGTTAGTTCTACTCCAATATGTCACACAAGCCTGCGTCGGCTCTGAAGACCATTCCACTCGTCTGGCCTTTCGCAGTATGGGGGTTGGACATGGTCGGTCCCTTGAGAACAGGTCGAAGTGGTTTCACGCATGTACTGGTAGTAGTCGACAAGTTCACCAAGTGGATTGAGGCTAAACCAATCAAGAATCTTGACGCCGGTACTGCTGTTACCTTCATCAGGGAGCTCACGTTCAGATATGGAGTCCCGCACAGCATCATTACGGATAATGGGTCGAACTTTGACTTGGAAGAATTCAGGTATTTCTGCAACTCTCAAGGCACACGAGTCGACTACGCTTCAGTCGCCCATCCGCAATCGAATGGACAGGCAGAACGAGCCAATGGCTTAATCCTCAAGGGTTTGAAGCCCCGACTGATGCGTGATCTCAAGCATGCGGCTGGAGCATGGGTTGACGAACTCCCTTCGGTGCTTTGCGGATTGCGGACCACACCCAATCGGTCGACCGGAAGAACTCCATTCTTCTTGGTCTATGGAGCTGAAGCAGTCTTGCCGAGTGATCTTCTTCACAATGCTCCTCGAGTTGAACTCTACAACAAAGCAGAAGCTGAGCAAGCGCGTCAGGACGCAGTCGACCTTCTAGAGGAAGAAAGGGAGATGGCTCTGATCCGATCGACCATCTACCAACAGGACTTGCGTCGCTTTCACGCCAGAAATGTGAGAGGTCGAGCCTTCCAGGAAGGAGATCTAGTTCTCCGAGTGGATCAGCAGAAACAACATAAGCTCGCTCCTTCTTGGGAAGGACCCTTCA
This sequence comes from Aegilops speltoides, assembly GCA_021437245.1. NCBI lineage: Eukaryota > Viridiplantae > Streptophyta > Magnoliopsida > Poales > Poaceae > Aegilops > Aegilops speltoides. Next base: position 552,146,146 of record CM038147.1, on the reverse strand, counting down.
TCGTCACCAAGGTTCTCCACAACGGGGCATACCGTCTTTACAACGTCGAACACAATATCGAAGAGCCCCGAGCTTGGAATGCGGATCTGCTCCGCCCATTTTACACTTAAAGTTTTTCACTCGGATGAGTTGTAATAAAGTACTTCTGTAGTTCATGGATTTCGAAATAATAGTGTCATAATTCCTTCATAATTTTTGTCACTTTTTATTTTTGTCCAGTAAAATTTCCCCCCAGTGGGTGGCTTAGCCGCGAATCCGTTTCGCCTAAGTTTGTAAAAATCCTACCGAGTGGTAAGCCAGACTTCCACTCGGAGGTTTAGCCGCGAATCCGTTTCGCCTAAGTTATTAAAAATCCTACCGAGTGGTAAGCCAGACTTCCACTCGGGGGCTTAGCTGCAGCCCAGTGCTCGCCTAAGTTATAAAAAATCCTACCGAGTGGTAAGCCAGACTTCCACTCGGGGGCTTAGCTGCAGTCCAAGTACTCGCCTAAGTTATCAAAATCCTACCGAGTGGTAAGCCAGACTTCCACTCGGGAGCTTAGATGCAGTCCAAGTACTCGCCTAAGTTATCAAAATCCTACCGAGTGGTAAGCCAGACTTCCACTCGGAGGCTTAGCTGCAGTCCAAGTACTCGCCTAAGTACAACGTACGCTACGCTCGCAAGGAGGACGAGGTGTAGGTCGACTGCGACCCTCTCCTCTGAGCTACGCCATAAGTACAACGTACGCTCGCAAGGAGGACGAGGTGCAGGTCGACTGCGACCCTCTCCTCTGAGCTACGCCATAAGTACAATGTGTGCTCGCAAGGAGGACGAGGTGCAGGTCGACTGCGACCCTCTCCTCTGAGCTACACCATAAGTACAATGTGCGCTCGTGAGGAGGACGAGGTGCAGGTCGACTGCGACCCTCTCCTCTGAGCTTCGCCACAAATACAACGTAAAAATCCTACCGAGTGAAGAGCAAACCTCTCACTCGGGGGCTTAGCTGCAGCCCAGCGCTCGCCTAAGATATAAAATCCTACCGAGTGAAGAGCAAACCTCTCACTCGGGGGCTTAGCTGCAGCCCAGCGCTCGCCTAAGATATAAAAATCCTACCGAGTGAAGAGCAAACCTCTCACTCGGAGGCTTAGCTGCAGCCCAGCGCTTGCCTAAGATATAAAAATCCTACCGAGTGAAGAGCAAACCTCTCACTCGGGGGCTTAGCTGCAGCCCAGCGCCCGCCTAAGATATAAAAATCCTACCGAGTGAAGAGCAAATCTCTCACTCGGGGGCTTAGCTGCAGCCCAGCGCTCGCCTAAGATATAAAAATCCTACCGAGTGAAGAGCAAACCTCTCACTCGGAGGCTTAGCTGCAGCCCAGCGCTTGCCTAAGATATAAAAATCCTACCGAGTGAAGAGCAAACCTCTCACTCAGAGGCTTAGCTGCAGCCCAGTGCTCGCCTAAGGAATAAGTCGACTGCAGAGAGCATCTTGCTGTGAACCTGCAACGGGCATTTCGAGCCAAAAGCAATCATATTCAAACATCAAATCCAAGTTCAGATCGATACCTAAAGGAACCGAAAGTGCTCAGGCGCTAAGCCTGTTAAGGTTTATCGGTTACAACTCCACTCGCATACCGAGGCAAATTTAAAGTGTCGGGCTTAAAGAAGTTTTTACCCCCGTGGAGGGCTGGAAGGAGCAACGAACTCATCAAGGTCGATTCCGTCTGCGATCCGAGTGGCAGCAGCGATGAAGGTTTCCATGAAGGACCTGAAGTCGTGTTTCTTGGTGTTGGCCACCCGGAGAGCCGCCAGCTTGTCTTCTCGCGTCTTTGCAGTGGACTCGGGCCAGACACAGAGCAACATCTGCACCGCAACGAGCCGAGGACTTCTTCCACTCCTGTACTCGGTCCGGGACTGCGTTCAGTCGAGCCATCAGCGACTCGAGGTCATTCGGGAGTGTCGTCCTGGGCCAGAGCGTCGAGTCGATGCGGGACGTGGCGACCTTCAGTCTTGCAAGATAGTCCACGACAGCTGCAACACGGGACTCCAGTCGGAAGACATTCATGGCAACTTCATCATTCACCGGAGAATTGACGGGGTCAAGGTTTGGTTCCAGCTGGCTAGTTTCTTCTTCAAAGTTTCGGCAGAATTCTACAAAGACAAACACCGAGTCAAGACAGTGGTCGAATGGAAGCATCACAGTTGAAAATGTTTGTCGAGTATAAAGGGTTACCTTCGAGCATAAGGAACAATTTCTTGGCAAGTCCACCCAGGAAGGCTTCCAGGTCATTTTTCTTCCCTGTCAACTGATTGATCTTGTCGGTCAGAGTAGTCTTGTCAGTCTTCAGTCGGTCGACTTCCTTGTTGGCAATCCCAAGAGCAGCTTTCAGATTGGTATTTTCCTGTTCAAGCTTGGTGTCCGGCTTAACTTCTCGTCGCAAGCTTGGTCTTCTCAGCTAGCTCAAGGTCTTTTCTCTTCGGGCCTCCTTCACCTTACCCGCAAGTTACAAAGAAAGTCAGATTTTGAAACAAATGAAGGGAAAAAGGAGTCGTCGAGGTCTCACCGAACATACCTTTGGTCTCCTCCTTCGCCTTCGTCAGATTCTCCTGCACCAGCTTCAGATCCAGCTCGAGCTTACGTGCTTCTGCTCCAGCTCGGTATAGCGAGCCGCAAGGTCACAGGATTTCTACGAAGAACCAATCGACAAAATATCAAAGATAATTCACTTCCGAGTGGATAAGAGAAAATCATACGTTTCTAAGACTACAGCCGAATGCAAGCATTCGACCGTAGTCTCGGGGACTACACCCAGTGGGTGCACTCAGCGTGCCCCCACTAGTTCTATTAAAGACAGAGTCGACCATTCGACCCACAAAAAAAGAGTCGTGTTCTTGATCGTAATCGATCGCAAGCGATCGACCACGCCTCGGGACTACACCTGGGGTGCACTCAGCGTGCCCCCACCGGTTTCGGAAATCCATTCGCTTCAGTCGAGTGACGAAAAGCCTTTACTTGTAAATCCTAAGGCCGACTGCCAGCAGTCGACCTTAGCCTTGGGGACTACACCCAGCGGGTGCACTCAGCGTGCCCCCGCTAACACGAAGTCTTTTATCGACACACTCAGTGGGTGACTGCTATGGATTCCAGAAAGAAAAGTTTTGATAGCATATCCTAACAGAACAGGCGGTGGTCGACTGACCTTAACATTGCTTTGAAGGGCGGAGCTGGCGTCGTAAGCTGCCTGGCTTGCATCCCGGATGGTCTTCACCTGCTCCATCATGATCCCCGCTTGGCGTATCGCTTCCTTAGCAGCGCTGGCTTGGTCCTCTGGGACGTGGTGCGTCGTGAAAAGAGAAGGTTGTGCGGCACTCGACGAAGTAGGATGAGCACTCGTCAACGGCACCGCGAAGGACACGGTGTGTCGAGTGGTGTTCTCCTCCCCCGTGACCAGAGTCTCGGGCGCCGTCGCATCCTGGGCCACCCTGCCGGCAGATGCTTTCCTGCTCCTTCTATGCTTCAGCGGTTCCTCATCCTCATCATCATCAGGAAGAGTGATGACGACATTGGATGGAGCTACAGAAAAGAATCAGAATCAGAGATCATGAATCAGTCGACTGAAAAACGGAATTAAGAGTATAGTACCAGGGTTTGAGGTTGCTGCGTCCTCCATCTCATGGTCGTCAGCCTTGCCAGAGGTCTCAGAAGTAGCAGCACTGCAGTTCCAAAGAGTCAGTCGGCCAACTCAAGTATCAACTAGAGATAAAGTTTGTACAAAACAAGAAGACTCAAGCAGCATGTTTACCCTGATATGGTGGGGATGGACACCTTCATCTTCGGCAGGAGCTTGGTTGGCTTTGACGGAGCCACCTTGGACTGCTTCGGCGCCTTTTCAGTCGGCGCCGGAGAAGTGGTCCGAGGGCGTTTGGTCGACTGCGGGGCAGTCGCAACCCCCTTGCCACGTTCAGTCGCAGGGTCATGGACAAGTTTTGACCGCCTCTCTGAGCGAGGTGGAGCAACCTCCTCCTCCTCCTCTTCCTCGTCCTCATCATCGTCGTCGTCATCATCGTCATCTTCGGCAGCGTCTGAGTCCCACTCCTCCTGTCTCTCGCCCCCGCTTGCTTCTCCCTCTTCAGTCGGAGCCTGAGCTCCATTGGGCATCGAGTACAGCTCGGTGAGGGCCTGAGAAACGTCAAGACAGAGATCAATCGACCGATTTGCGAAACATACAGAAATGAATACGACAAGTATACAATGGAAGGCAGAGCAAACATACTTTGTCTGGAACGCTGTGATGGTCGAGTGGAGGAATCCTCCTGGATCCACGGGGATTATCCTTGTTCCCAGTGACCGCGGCCATCCACCTTTCCACCGTGGCGTCGTCGACTACTTCCGGGTGGACCCGAGTCTCGTCTTCAGTTCCGCAGTACAACCACATGCAATGGCTCCGGAACTGAAGAGGATGGATACGCCGCCTAAGAAAAACCTCCAAAAGGTCCATGCCAGTAACTCCGTCACGAACCAACTGCACCACGCGATCCATCAACATCTTCACGTCAGCTCTCTCCTCCGGAATCACCTTCAGAGAGGAGGGCTTGTTCACTCGGTCCATGGTGAATTGAGGAAGTCCACTGACCGCCTGGCGTCGGCTCATTCAGCGATAGAACCAGTCGATTGCCGACCTCGACCGACTCGGGAAACGTCATGGCTGGGAAAGTGCTCTTGTTCCTCACTTGGATCCCCAGGCCCCCACACATTTGGACAACTTGGGTTTTCTCATCGTGTGGGCTCGCCTTCTTCACGGTCTGAGAGCGACACGTGAATATGTGCTTGAACAAACCCCAGTGCGGTCGACAGCCCAGGAAATTCTCACACATGGATACAAACGCAGCAAGATATGCAATAGAGTTCGGGGTGAAGTGGTGGAGTTGGGCTCCGAAGAAGTTCAAAAAACCACGGAAGAAAACACTCGGTGGCAAAGAAAATCCGCGGTCGACATGGGTGGCCAGGAGCACGCACTCACCCTCTTCCGGCTGGGGCTGCCACTCTTTCCCCGGAAGCCTTGCGGCGCCGTGGGGGATCAGCCCGTCGTCGGCCATGTCGAGGAGATCTTTTTCCTTGATGGTCGACTGGATCCAATCTCCCTGGACCCAGCCCTTCGGCAGGCGAGATCTAGACGAAGACCCGCTGCGACTGGTGGATCTCCCCTTCGCCTTCTCAGCCGCCGATGCCTTCTTTGCGCACTCCAGCACGGCCGTCTTCTCCTTGACCATGGCTGCCGGCGAGGTGCGCGAAGAGGAGCTTTGCGGAGGCGAAAGCGGGCGCGTTGGGCGGAGACGAGGAGAGCAGAGAGGAAATGATGAAGCACTGTTCAGAAAACCCTCGCTGGTCGCATTTATAACATCCCTTCCGAGTGGATGACAGGTGGACCCGGTCAGTCTAATCATATCCCGAAACAGTTGCATTGACGTGATACGTGGCGGAAAAAGCGGCGCGGAGATCGAGGCGTCTATGTCCTATCCCATCCGAACGCCGCGGTCCGCCCCGCTTCGCGCGCTTCCCCAAATTTCGTATCCCGTAGAATCCGCGAACGGCAGATCGGTCTGTCAGACGCAGGATCTCCTGCGATCCGTCGCTCGGGAACTGGCGAAGCCCAAAAGATCACTCGACGAGAGACAAGAATGGATCGAGTCGACTGAAGAAAAGTTGCTCGTTATCAACAAAGAAGATCTTGATCCAGAACAACGCATAGCCAGTATGCAAAAGTCAATCGGAAACAGCATCAACTCCTTCCTCACTCAAGCCTCAATCCATTCGGGGGCTAATGATGGATTCATGTACCTAGGGTAGGGTCATAAGCCTGATCTAAGTGCCCTACCCAAGGACACCCTTAGAAGAGATCACCTTCCAGTCGACCTACGAGGAACCCACTCGAGTGACTCGAAGGACTCGACCATGAAGACTCACACGACCACCAGAAGGTCAGGAGGCACTCTACACTGCAACGGCCTGTAATTGAATAGACTTTATGGTAGTTAAGACACTTTATATGGGGCGTTACCAGTAACACCCCAGACTTAATGTACTTTAAACCCTTCATTACGTGGGCTGGCAGGGGTCCTGGCGCACTCTATATAAGCCACCCCTCCACAGTGTAAGGGTTCGCACCCACAGAACACATACATACATAATCCACTCGACCGCCTCAGGGCTCCGAGACGTAGGGCTTTTACTTCCTCCGAGAAGGGCCTGAACTCGTACATCGCTTGTGTTTACAACCTCTCCATAGCTAGGACCTTGCCTCTGTTGGGGAACGTAGTAATTTCAAAATTTTTCCTACGCACACGCAAGATCATGGTGATGTATAGCAACGAGAGGGGAGAGTGTTGTCTACATACCCTTGTAGACCCGAAGCGGAAGCGATCACAACGTAGAGGAAGTAGTCGTACGTTCTCCTCGCGATCCGACCGATCCCGGCGCCGTTACTCCGACGCCCCCGAGTTCTTGACACACGTACAGCTCGATGGCGTCCCTCGTACTCGATCCAGCCGAGTGTCGAGGAGAGTTCCACAAGACGACGGCGTGGTGACGATCTTGATGTTTCACCGCGCGGGCTTCGCTTAAGCTTCGCGACGGTATAACCGAGGTGGAATATGGTGGAGGGGGCACCGCACACGGCTAAGGAACGATCTCACGATCAACTTGTGTGTTCCAAGGTGCCCCCTGCCCCGTATATAAAGGAGCCAGGGGGGGGGCGGGGCCAAGAGGAGGCGCGGCGAGGAGTCCTACTCCCTCCGGAGTAGGATTCCCCAATCCTAGTTGGACTAGGATTCCTGGAGGGAAAGAGAGAGAGGGGGCGGCCCTTCTCCTAGTCCTAGTAGGACTAGGGAAGGGGGAGGCGCCCCACCTAGGGCTGGCCCTTCTCCTTTCCACTAAGGCCCATCGAGGCCCATTTACCTCCGGGGTTTCGGTAACCTCCGGTACTCGGTAAATTCCGTTTTCGCCGGAACCATTCGAACTCCAAACATAGGCTTCCAATATATCAATCTTTATGTCTCGACCATTCCGAGACTCCTCGTCATGTCCGTGATCACATCCGGACTCGAACTCCTTCGGTACATCAAAATACATAAACTCATAATAACCGCCATCGAAACCTTAAGCGTGCGGACCCTACGGTTCGAGAACAATGTAGACATGACCTAGAACTATTCACGGTCAATAACCAACAGCGGGACCTGGATGCCCATATTGGTTCCTACATATTCTCGAAGATCTTTATCGGTCAGACCGCATAACAACATCGTTGTTCCTTTGTCATCGGTATGTTACTTGCTCGAGATTCGATCGTCGGTATCCAATACCTAGTTCAATCTCGTTACCGGCAAGTCTCTTTACTCGTTCCGTAATACATCATCTCACAACTAGCTCATTAGTTGTAGTGCTTGCAAGGCTTCAGTGATGTGTATTACCGAGAGGGCCCAGAGATACCTCTCCGACAATCGGAGTGACAAAACCTAATCTCGAAATACGCCAACCCAACATTTGCCTTTGGAGACACCTGTAGTACTCCTTTATAATCACCCGATTCGTTGTGACGTTTGGTAGCACCCAAAGTGTTCCTCCGGTAAACGGGAGTTGCATAATCTCATAGTTACAGGAACATGTATATGTCATGGATAGAAGCAGTAGCAACATACTAAACGATCGTGTGCTAAGCTAAGGGAATGGGTCATGTCAATCAGATCATTCTACTAATGATGTGACCTCGTTAATCAAATAACAACTCTTTGTTCATGGTCAGGAAACATAACCATCTTTGATTAACAAGCTAGTCTAGTAGAGGCATACTAGTGACATATTGTTTTGTCTATTCATTCACACATGTATCATGTTTCCGGTTAATACAATTCTAGCATAAATGATAAACATTTATCATGAAATAAGGAAATAAATAATAACTTTATTATTGCCTCTAGGGCATATTTCCTTGATCTCCCACTTGCACTAGAGTCAATAATCTAGATTACATAGTAATGATTCTAACACCCATGGAGTCTTGGTGCTGATCATGTTTTGCTCGTGGAAGAGGCTTAGTCAACGGTCTGCAACATTCAGATCCGTATGTATCTTGCAAATCTCTATGTCTCCCACGGACTAAGTCCGGATGGAATTGAAGCGTCTCTTGATGTGCTTGGTCCTCTTGTGAAATCTGGATTCCTTTGCTAAGGCAATTGCTCCATATTGTCACGAAGATTTTCATTGGACCCGATGCACTAGGTATAACACCTAGATCGGATATGAACTCCTTCATCCGACTCCTTCATTAGCTGCTTCGAAGCTGCTATGTATTCCGCTTCACATGTAGATCCCGCTTCGACGCTTTGTTTAGAACTGCACCAACCGACAGCTCCTCCGTTTAGTGTAAATCGATCCGGTCTGCGATTTAGAATCGTCCGGATCGGTGTCAAAGCTTGCATCAACGTAACTGCCATTTATGAGCTCTTTGTCACCTCCATATCGAAAACATATCCTTAGTCCTTTTCGGTATTTCAGATGTTCTTGACCGCTGTCCATGATCCACTCTGGATTACTTTGGTACCTCCTGCTAGGCTTATAGCAAGGCACACATCAGTCTGGTACACAGATTGCGTACATGATAGAGCCTATGGCTGAAGCATAGGAACATCTTTCATTTTCTCTCTATCTTCTGCGGTGGTCGGGCATTGAGTCTTACTCAACTTCACACCTTGTAACACGTGCAAGAACCCTTTCTTTGCTTGATCCATTTTGAACTTCTTCAAAATTTTGTCAAGGTATGTGCTTTGTGAAAGTCCAATCAAGCGTCTTGATCTATCTCTATAGATCTTAATGCCCAATATGTAAGCAGCTTCACCGAGGTCTTTCATCGAAAAACTCTTATTCAAGTATCCCTTTATGCTATCCAGAATTCTATATCATTTCCGATCAGCAATATGTCATCCACATATAATATCGAAATGCTCTGAGCTCCCACTCACTTTCTTGTAAATACATGCTTCTCCAAAAGTCTGACAAACCCAAATGCTTTGATCACACTATCAAAGCGTTTATTCCAACTCCGAGATGCTTGCACCAGTCCATAGATGGATCGCTGGAGCTTGCACACTTTGTTAGCTCCCTTTGGATCGATAAAACCTTCGGTTGCATCATATACAACTCTTCTTCCGTAAATCCATTCAGAATGCAGTCTTTACATCCATTTGCCAAATTTCATAATCATAAAATGCGGCAATTGCTAACATGATTCGGACGGACTTAAGCATCGCTTCGGGTGAGAAGGTCTCATCGTAGTCAATCCCTTGAACTTGTCGAAAACCTTTTGCGACAAGTCGAGCTTTATAGACGATAACATTACCGTCGCGTCGGTCTTCTTCTTGAAGATCCATTTGTTTTCTATTGCTTGCCTACCCTCGGGCAAGTCAACCAAAGTCCATACTTTGTTTTCATACATGGATCCCATCTCAGATTTCATGGCCTCAAGCCATTTTGCGAATCTGGGCTCACCATCGCTTCTTCATAGTTCGTGGGTTCATCATGATCTAGTAGCATGACTTCCGAACAGGATTACCGTACCACTCAGTGCGGATCTTACTCTGGTTGATCTACGAGGTTCTGCAGTAACTTGATCTGAAGTTTCATGATCAACATCATCAACTTCCTCACTACTTGGTGTAGATGTCTCAGAAACTGGTTTCTGCGACGAACTACTTTCAAGTAAGGGTGAAGGTACTATTACCTCATCAAGTTCCACTTTCCTCCCACTCACTTCTTTCGAGAGAAACTCCTTCTCTAGAAAGGATCCATTCTTAGCAACGAATGTCTTGCCTTCGGATCTGTGATAGAAGGTGTACCCAACTGTCTCCTTTGGGTATCCTATGAAGACACATTTCTCGATTTGGGTTCGAGCTTATCGGGTTGAAGCTTTTTCACATAAGCATCGCATCCCCAAACTTTAAGAAACGACAACTTTGGTTTCTTGCTAAACCACAGTTCATAAGGTGTCGCCTCAACGGATTTCGACGGTGTTCTATTTAGTGTGAATGCGGCTGTCTCTAGAGCATAACCCCAAAACGATAGCGGTAAATCTGTAAGAGACATCATAGATCGCACCATATCTAGTAAAGTGCGATTCTGACGTTCGGACACACCATTACGTTGTGGTGTTCCAGGGTGGCGTGAGTTGCGAAACTATTCCGCATTGTTTCAAATGTAGACCAAACTCGTAACTCAAATATTCACCTCCACGATCAGATCGTAGAAACTTAATTTTCTTGTTACGATGATTTTCAACTTCACTCTGAAATTCTTTGAACTTTTCAAACGTTTCAGACTTATGTTTCATTAAGTAGATATACCCATATCTGCTTAAGTCATCTGTGAAGGTGAGAAAATAACGATATCCGCCACGAGCCTCAACATTCATCGGACCACATACATCTGTATGTATGATTTCCAACAAATCTGTTGCTCTCTCCATAGTACCGAGAACGGTGTTCTAGTCATCTTGCCCAAGAGGCACGGTTCGCAAGTGCCAAGTGATTCATAATCAAGTGACTCCAAAAGTCCATCAAGATGGAGTTTCTTCATGCGCTTTACACCGATATGACCTAAACGGCAAGTGCCACAAATAAGTTGCACTATCATTATCAACTCTGCATCTTTTGGTTTCAACATTGTGAATATGTGTATCACTACTATCGAGATTCATAAGAAATAGACCACTCCTCAAGGGTGCATGACCATAAAAGATATTACTCATATAAATAGAACAACCATTATTCTCTGATTTAAATGAATAACCGTCTCGCATCAAACAAGATCCAGATATAATGTTCATGCTCAACGCAGCACCAAATAACAATTATTTAGGTCTAAAACTAATCCCAAGGTAGATGTAGAGGTAGCGTGCCGACCGCGATCACATCGACTTTGGAACCATTTCCCACGCGCGATCGTCACCTCGTCCTTTCCCAAAGGTTAAGCAATCCGTAGTCCTGTTTGAGTTGCAAATATTAGCAATGTAACCAGATCAAATACCAGTGCTCTGTGAGCTCTAGTAAGGTACACATCAATAACATGTATATCACATATACCTTTGTTCACCTTGCCATCCTTCTTATCCGCCAAATACTTGGGGCAGTTCCGCTTCCAAAGTCGATCCGCTTGCGGTAGAAGCACTCGATTCAGGCTTAGGTCCGACTTGGGTTTCTTCTCTGAGCAGCAACTTGCTTGCTGTTCTTCTTGAAGTTCCTTCTTCTTCCCTTTGCCTTTCTTCTTGAAACTAGTGGTCTTATTGACCATCAACACTTGATGCTCCTTTTTGATTTCTACCTCCGCAGCCTTTAGCATTGCGAAGAGCTCGGTATAGTCTTTACTAACCCTTGCATATTATAGTTCATCACGAAGCCTTTGTAGCTTGGTGGCGGTGATTGAAGAATTCATCAATGACACAATCATCCGGAAGATTAACTCCCAATTGTGTCAAGTGATTGTAGTACCCGGACATTACGAGTATATGCTCACTAATGTAACTGTTCTCCTCCATCTTGCAGCTATAGAACTTATTGGAGACTTCATATCTCTCAATCCGGGCATTCTGTTGGAATATTAACTTCAACTCTGGAACATCTCATATGCTCCATGACGTTCAAAACATCGTTGAAGTCCCGGTTCTAAGCCGTAAAGCATGGCACATTGAACTATAGAGTAGTCATCAGCTTTGCTCGCCAGATGTTCACAACATCCGGCGTTGCTCAACAGAAGAACTGTCACCTAGCGGTGCATCCAGGGGCGTAACTCTTACGTGCAGCAATGAGGATGATCCTCGAGTTACGGACCCGATCCGTGTAATTGCTACCATCATCTTTCAACTTTGCTTTCTCAAGGAACGCATTAAAATTCAACGGAACAACAAAGACGAGCCATCTATCTACAATCAAACATAAACAAGCAAGATACTATCGGTACTAAGTTCATGATAAATTTAAGTTCAATTAATCATATTACTTAAGAACTCCCACTTAGAAAGACATCTCTAGTCATCCAAGTGATCACGTGATCCAAATCAACTAAACCATAACCGATCATCACGTGAAATGGAGTAGTTTTCAATGGTGAACATCTTATGTTGATCATATCTACTATATGATTCACGCCGACCTTTCGGTCTCCGTGTTCGAGGCCATATCTGCATATGCTAGGCTCGTCAAGTATAACCCGAGTATTCTGCGTGTGCAAAACTGGCTTGCACCCGTTGTAGATGGACGTAGAGCTTATCACACCCGATCATCACGTGGTGTCTGGGCACGACGAACTTTGGCAACGGTGCATACTCGGGGAGAACACTTCTTGATAATTTAGTGAGAGATCATCTTATAATGCTACCGTCAATCAAAGCAAGATAAGATGCATAAAAGGATAAACATCACATGCAAATCAATATAAGTGATATGATATGGTCATCATCATCTTGTGCTTCACGATCTCCATCTTGCAGCACCACCATGATCACCATCGTCACCGGCGCGACACCTTGATCTCCATCGCAGCATCGTTGTCGTCTTGCCAAACTTATGCTACTACGACTATCGCTACCGCTTAGTGATAAAGTAAAGCATTACAGGGCGATTGCATTGCATACAATAAAGCGACAACCATATGGCTCCTGCCAGTTGCCGATAACTTCGGTTACAAAACATGATCATCTCATACAATAAAATATAGCATCACGTCTTGACCATATCACATCACAACATGCCCTGCAAAAACAAGTTAGACGTCCTCTACTTTGTTGTTGCAAATTTTACGTGGCTGCTACGGGCTTAAGCAAGAACCAGTCTCACCTCGCATCAAAACCACAACGATACTTTGTCAAATAGACTCCGTTTAACCTTCTCAAGGACCGGGCGTAGCCACACTCGGTTCAACTAAAGTGAGAGAGACAGCACCCACCAGTCACCTTTAAGCAACGAGTGCTCACAGCGGTGAAACCAGTCTCGCGTAAGCGTCTGGCGTAATGTCGGTCAGGGCCGCTTCATCTCACAATACCGCTGAACCAAAGTATGACATGCTGGTAGGTAGTATGAAATGTATCGCCCACAACTCACTTGTGTTCTACTCGTGCAAAACATCAAACCATAGAAAAAAACCTAGGCTCGGATGCCACTTTGTTGGGGAACGAGTAATTTCAAAATTTTCCTTTGCACACGCAAGATCATGGTGATGTATAGCAACGAGAGGGAGAGTGTTGTCTACATACCCTTGTAGACCCGGCGAAGCGATCACAACGTAGAGGAAGTAGTCGACGTTCTCCTCGCGATCCGACCGATCCCGGCGCCGTTACTCCGGCGCCCCGAGTTCTTGACACACGTACAGCTCGATGGCGTCCCTCGTACTCGATCCAGCCGAGTGTCGAGGAGAGTTCCGTCAAGACGACGGCGTGGTGACGATCTTGATGTTTCACGGCGCGAGGCTTCGCCTAAGCTTCATGACGGTATAACCGAGGTGGAATATGGTGGAGGGGGCACCGACACGGCTAAGGAACGATCTCACGATCAACTTGTGTGTTCCAGGTGCCCCCTGCCCCGTATATAAAGGAGCCAGGGGAGGGGGCCGGCCAAGAGGAGGCGCGCCAGGAGTCCTACTCCTCCGGGAGTAGGATTCCCCCAATCCTAGTTGGACTAGGATTCCTGAGGGGGAAGAGAGAGAGGGGGCCGGCCCCCTTCTCCTAGTCCTAGTAGGACTAGGGAAGGGGGGGAGGCGCGCGCCCACCTAGGGCTGGCCCTTCTCCTTTCCACTAAGGCCCATCGAGGCCCATTTACCTCCCGGGGGGTTCCGGTAACCTCCCGGTACTCCGGTAAATTCCCATTTTCGCCCGGAACCATTCCGAACTCCAAACATAGGCTTCCAATATATCAATCTTTATGTCTCGACCATTCCGAGACTCCTCGTCATGTCCGTGATCACATCCGGGACTCCGAACTCCTTCGGTACATCAAAATACATAAACTCATAATAACCTTCCATCGAAACCTTAAGCGTGCGGACCCTACGGTTCGAGAACAATGTAGACATGACCTAGAACTATTCACGGTCAATAACCAACAGCGGGACCTGGATGCCCATATTGGTTCCTACATATTCTCGAAGATCTTTATCGGTCGACCGCATAACAACATCGTTGTTCCTTTGTCATCGGTATGTTACTTGCTCGAGATTCGATCGTCGGTATCCAATACCTAGTTCAATCTCGTTACCGGCAAGTCTCTTTACTCGTTCCGTAATACATCATCTCACAACTAGCTCATTAGTTGTAGTGCTTGCAAGGCTTCATGATGTGTATTACCGAGAGGGCCCAGAGATACCTCTCCGACAATCGGAGTGACAAAACCTAATCTCAAATCGCCAACCCAACATTTGCCTTTGGAGACACCTGTAGTACTCCTTTATAATCACCCGATTCGTTGTGACGTTTGGTAGCACCAAAGTGTTCCTCCGTAAACGGAGTTGCATAATCTCATAGTTACAGAACATGTATATGTCATGGATAGAAGCAGTAGCAACATACTAAACGATCGTGTGCTAAGCTAAGGGAATGGGTCATGTCAATCAGATCATTCTACTAATGATGTGACCTCGTTAATCAAATAACAACTCTTTGTTCATGGTCAGGAAACATAACCATCTTTGATTAACAAGCTAGTCTAGTAGAGGCATACTAGTGACATATTGTTTTGTCTATTCATTCACACATGTATCATGTTTCCGGTTAATACAATTCTAGCATAAATGATAAACATTTATCATGAAATAAGGAAATAAATAATAACTTTATTATTGCCTCTAGGGCATATTTCCTTCAGCCTCTCCATACCTACCCCCCACTCTACTGTCAGACTTAGAACCACGACAGCCGGGTCTCCCTGCCGAAGTCCCTTGGCATGCATGAACTTGGCACCGGCGCACCCATTGACCATAACTCGCGAACTAGCACAGGTAAGCAGGGTGCCAATCCATGAGATCCATCTCTCCGAGAACCCGCGCGCGCGCAGCACCTCGAAAAGGAAAGGCCACGACAGCGAGTCAAAAGCTTTAGCGATGTCCAGCTTAAGCAACACTCCTTTGGCCTTCCTTTGATGTAAGCGGCGGGCCATTTGCCGGACAAGTAGAAAGTTGTCGTGGATGCTCCTTCCCTTTATGAATGCCGGTTGGTTGGCATGAACAAGCTCTTCCATGCGCGGGCGTAGTCTATTCGCTAAGAGTTTGGAGGCCATCTTTGGGAGACTGTGCACGAGGCATATGGGTTGATAGTCGTTTATGGTGTGAGCCTCCGGGGTTTTCGGAATAAGGGTGATCAAGGCTTGGTTCAGCCTGCCGAACCCTCTCCCATTACCAGCGAAAAGCTTGTGAAGCGCCGTAATTAAGTCTGCCTTGACAATGTCCCATGCTTTTTGAAAAAACAGGCCGATGAAACCGTCCGGCCCCGGAGCACGATCCGCCGGCATGCCCTGGACAACGGTCCAGATTTCCTCCTCGGTAAACATCATATCCTGCTCCGATAAATCGAGCCTAGTAACCCCAAGCGCGCCTAGGTCCAAAGTGAACTCGCGCGCGACATCCTTCCCGAGGATCGCCTTGTAAGCCTCATAGAACGCCGCTTCCTTTCCACCTTGGTCAGTGACAATCTGCCCGTCCACCAGGAGGGACGGGATATAGTTCTTCATCCTCCTCCCATTCGCAACCTAGTGAAACAACTGGGTATTCGTGTCTCCTTCTATGAGCCACGTGATGCGGGATCTTTGGCGAGCAATTGTTCTTTCCAGCGAGGCCAGCCCCAACACGAGTTGCATAAGTGTTCTCCTGAGCCACCGCTCCTCCTCTGAGAGTGACCGAATTTCCTGGGCGCGATCAAACCTCAGAATCACCAAGTTGGCTATGGCAATTTGCATCTTGATGTTGCCAACTCTCTTCTGACCCCAATTCGCGAGAGCCTTAGCTGTGTTCCTAAGAAGGGTGTCAAGTCTCCTGAATGGGTCCGTGATTGCCTCATCGCAAGTCCAAGCCTCCTGCACCACCTCCATGAAGCCATCCATCTTCACCCAAAACTTCTCGAAGCGGAATCTCCTCTTTGGCCCCACGTGTTCATCCAGGGCCAGGTGAAGAGGACAGTGGTCTGAGATTGCCGTAGACAGCGCCTGGAGCAAGCAGTCGGGATGGTCGATCTCCCAATCGATGGACACGAAGGCACGGTCAATCTTGGTCATCGTTGGGTTCTAGCGCTCGTTACTCCACATGTAGTTGCGCCCATGGAGGAAAAGCTCCTTAAGAGCATTGTCGTCAACGAAACTTTTGAACCTCCTCATCATTCACCTGTCTATCAAGGAGTTGTTTTTGTCACCCGCGTGGAGGATTAGGTTGAAATCTCCGATGACCATCCAAGGCCCTGGACACAGCAGCCTGCGCTCCGTTAATTCGTTTAGAAACTCTATTTTCTTGTTATCTTCCTGAGGGTCGTAAACCACCGACAACCACCAAGGCGTGCCTCCCACAGGGGAGACGTAGGTCGTGATGGAATGAGTATCATTGACGTGGTTCGTCAATTGTACCTTGGTGGAATCCCAAGCAATGAAAATCCCGCCTCTAGTATCGGACGCCGGTAAATAGGTGTAGCCATCGTACTTAGGCCCCATACATTGCATG
This sequence comes from Aegilops speltoides, assembly GCA_021437245.1. Lineage (NCBI taxonomy): Eukaryota > Viridiplantae > Streptophyta > Magnoliopsida > Poales > Poaceae > Aegilops > Aegilops speltoides. The sequence goes on along the minus strand of CM038147.1, from coordinate 552,129,430 downwards.
ATCATATACTGGTCCACACCATCAAGCTTAGTTTCTAGGATACAACAAATTGCCACATGTAACGAGTCTATGAATTCACGTAGTGCCTTTGAAGGGTTCCTCTCTCTAGATTCAATGGTTGACTTCAACTGGGAAATTCAACTTCAACTGGGAAATTCAAACTTCAAACTACGGACAATGGTTTGACAAGTAGGGGTGGTTGTATAGTGATGGCAGTCGCACATCGCATGTAGCTATTTAGTCGCGAAAAACTGGTGGCGATAAGAGATAAGTGACGCCCGACGGAGCAATCGGTCTCGAGCTCTGGGGTGAAAGCCTAGGTCTGACCGGGGTTGCTTATACCTGACAATGACAATTTATTTACATCGTTACCTTGTTGAAGGCATTACGAATATGCTCGGGCTAGTTTTCTGGATGAGAACTTAGATTCTGACCTTGGATGATTGGATTCGGTGACAGTTCCTGAAATCATTGCTCTTGAAGAAAATCTCGTCATCTATGTGGTGTCATCAGATGGTTGGTGCATATATGATCAATGATGTAGTTTCTCGATTGCGGATCTATTCACTTTGCAGTTTATTTTGCTCGCCTACGCATAGCTTTGGTCTTATATAGCTTTGATATTTCCATGTTTCTATTTTGTGGGCGTGTGCTGGTGTTGGATGTATGCATCTTAGTTATGCAAAGCTTGGGTGTGAATCTACAGTGTTTGTCTCCTCTTGATACTTCATCTTGAGCCAATAAATGCACCCTTTGTAAAAAACAGATCGCATTAAGATTAAGAGTCATGCTTTGATGCACATGTTTAACGGCGACCATGCCCATGACTGGCCAAAATTTGCATGCCACCGGGATCTCTCCTCCAAGAAAAGGCGGCTAGGGTTTTTGCCTCCTGTCGGCGGCACCGCCGATCTGCCACGTCTTCAGTGGCCTTAGGACCATGGGTGCGCCGTGGATCCAGACCCTTGCTGGTGGGAGGCCTCCGTTTTTAGGTGCTTCCTCAAGTTTTGTTAGAGTTTGTGTCCTGCTCAGAAAGACGAGACGACAACAGCTTCTTGAAGATGGAGTAAGGTTCTCTCTGCCTAGCCCCCGTTCAGGTGGTGCGTCTAGCATCGTCGGAGGGCGAGTGGAAGTCCGTCTCCGCCAGATCTAGCGGGATTCGATCGGTGGTTATCTTTGGTGGATCCTCTCGGATCAGGTCTTTATTCCTCTTTGTTCATGTGTCTTCAGGTTGTATCCTTCCGATCTAACCTTCTCTTCAACGGCGGCGGTTGCTATTCTGGTGCGTTGGTGCTATGTGGCCTTAGCATGATGACTTCCCGACTGTCCACTACAACAAGTTTTGTCTGGCTCCGGCGAGGGGGGCGATGACGGCAACCCGCTTTCGGCTCGCTTGAATGCTAGTCGTCCCTAGGTGGTCTACGAATCTGAATCATTATTATTTCTTGTGTTCATTGTACTGACATGATTGGAGACGAGTAGATTGAAATTTTCCCATAAAAAAGCAAGAAAATGGACTACCATGGGAAATTTGGTGTGGGCATGCAAAAATAATTGGCATTAATCCAAACAAGGGTCAAATTTTGGGGCGTAGTTGGTTTTGGTCACCAAACAAAAGCCGGTTCAAAACTTCTATTATGTTACGAGGCATTTTTGATCGGGGTAGCATGCATAGTCATTGCCGCATCAGTTGGCTATCTAAGCTGGCATGAGCATATTTGATCATTGATATTTGTAGAACAAACTAGTTGTACATATCGCAAACACTTCATAATTCCCTATGTCGTTACAGTATAAACACATCTCAAGATATTTGTTAGATTATTATGCTAGAGAAGTCTCTAAAATGGTATTTTTTAAAAAACTAAGGTGAATTTAAACGCATACAAATACACACTATACTAAAGAAATAAGATAACCTGGGAAATTTGTTTTGTTTCACCTTTTGTATCATATTTCTAACTGCGGAACTAACTTTGAGAATTCAACATCAAATCTACCAAAATGTGGTTTGAGTTTTGGAAAAAAATTGTTTGCCATTGTTTGAGTTTAAACAAATTGTACTCTTAGTAAAACATAATTAGTTATGAAAAAGTAGAAGAGTTTAATATAAATACGTGATATTTATAAATTCCAATTATTCATAAAATTTATATAATTCCCAATTATCGAATAAATAAAAAATTATTTATCGGAAGTTTCAGACTCATATTATTCATGGGTTAATAGCTAAAATTTCGTGGTATATGGAGGCGACCGTGGGTAAGTACGCGACTGAGATCCGTGACCCGAACAAAGGCTCTGCACCTTGTGTGTGGATCGACACCGTGAACACCGTCGAAGAGACCAGCATGGTGTACGACACCGCCGCACCCCAGCTCCGTGGGGCTTCTGCGACCACGAATTTCCTACACCGTGGTCGCCTCGATGATCCAATATGAACAGAGGTAGATGTCTTATTTGAATATGTTTTTTTAACTTACCTCTCACCGAGCTATGACTGATCAAAAGTTAATTAGCTATATTTATAGATCCAATCTTTTTATTTTAAGTTATAATATTTGTAGTGTCATTACTTGGTACTAGTCAGTTGCACGTGCTTTGCACGTCAATACTTAATCATGCACACAAAAATTGATAACTGGCATGACTCACACAACATTTTCAGTTTTCAATGAATATTGCAAAAAAAAAGGTCCGGGACTATTATAATAAAACTGATAAATAAATAATTTAAAGATTTTTGGTATTTATCAGTTGCGTGAAATTGCAAATCAGACCAATCGATTTCATCAAGTGTGTGATGCCGAGACATGTATGCCGGTGAGGCAAAGCCAGGAGTGACTTGAACCTGGGGACGACGCGACAACATCGTTGTCGGTGGAGGGGGGTCATAGTTTGATGGGTTCAGGTGCAATGGGGGTGTTGCGAGCTCGCCGGCGGTCGAATCTGGCAAGGTTTAGAAAGTGGTCTAGGGGGCAGAGGAGGTGGAGTCAAACAGGGCAGAGGGTGGAGCGGTACATTGTTCGGTCTGCGTTGGGCGATGGTTCCAGAAAGAAGAAGAAGAACACCAAAATGGCGAGGAATGTGAAGTTGTGGCCGCAGGATCCGAATCGGACAACGGACAAAACTAGCTAAAATAATTTCTGTTTAGGATGTGACATGTAGGTTTTCCCTTAATTCAACATCTAAGTTAGTTGTTAAATTTCTTTTTGTTTGTCATTTTATCTAGAGTTTTTTTGACATGCCCTTTACCCAAGTTAGCGCACGGTGTCAATAAAACGCCGAAATAAACCATTCAACTCTTATTAATATACTTGTGTTATACTCTTTCGATTATCCTTTCAGAAAGATGCGAATGGTACACAAGCTCAACATAACTAAATGCTGACAATAGTTAAAGAGAATATTTTAAATATTAAAATAAACACAACTCACTCATCTTGAACCTAAACTTGAAAATGATTATAAATTATTTTGGGATGTTCTCAAATATGTGGTTCACACTTTATCTAAGACACATGTGTTCCTTAATGAAATCAACATATATTTGTTCAATTATTGATTTTGATAATACAGAAAATCATCTATTCATATTATGTCTATATGATGTACGTAGTTTGGAAAGTATGAAATATAAATATCTTTTGGTGGAAATAACATATATTGAACTATGTGAACATATTGCTTTAAATATAAATTGATAAGCAATGTAATAGAAGAAAAGTAAACTTAATTTACTTTAGAGAAGTACAGAATCTAAAAAATAAGAAATGAAAATTATATTGGCAGATGGACCAGCAGGACATTTTTTTTGTGGCAAACACGTCAACACAAATAGGTGTGTATTTTTTATTATCCAGCCAAATCGTGGAGACTTGAAGCATTTTGAGGTTGATATTTTTTTTCTGGAGGTTTCCACCGAGCTGCCTTTTTTTATAGGAGAATCCTCTGGAGTTCACTCGAAAGATGCAAGATGGACCCCACATATCATATGCTTAGTACTACCAGCCTATGTCATGTGCGCGTGCAGGAGCAGGCTGCACCACCGAGAATCCCTGGAATGACAGCCATAGGATCTTTTTATCCAACGGTATATATTGCAGCACTACCCGAGCAAACAAATGTGAGCCATTGGATTGAAACAATCCAACGGTCCATACTATAAGTTACTCGCATACTATATAGTAGTATAGGTATAGATATTTACAAGTATTAAGTATTTTTTGTGTCACGGTAGATAATGGTCATCCGGTTGAGCAGCCTTGTCGAGATTTGGTTGCTATATGAGAGCATGCGACAGGCCAGTTTGATCAAAGTCAAAATAGTTTTATACTCTTTTCATTTAATAATTAATGTAGTTTCCATCTATGTATTTTATTTTATCATCATTACTATTATTTTCATTATTTTTTGATACGTTTGTAAGTAAGAGATCATACATAAACATATTGTGAATTATTTTTATCACTAATCTAAAGTTATTATTTACATATAAGTAAAAACTCTTGAAGATCGCAAACTATAATTTTTGGTGTTTTGTTTTGTTCTATTGTGTTTGCTCGGTGCAATATTGTGGGAACGGCAGAGAGCACATTCCCGACACTACAGTCGGACGGTGTAGGATGGGTCGCACATCTGACACATCGCATGGATGTTGGCACTGAAGTATTCTTCTGCATCAAGATCATCAAGTTGACTGAGACTTGGTTAAGTCTCAGTTGACTGAGATCTAGCCACACCAAAAAGAATCCGTCAGATCATCAAGCAGACGCTCCTTCCAGCCAGCACCAAATGACCCCTCTGTCACAGATTGGATGTCTGAAATGGAAATGAGGTTTTGTTAACAATCAATGAGGCTACGAATCAATTCAAGGAAGCGTTGGAAGGTTGCAAGTTGAGTGATCTAGGCTATGAGGGAGATAGGTATACATGGAGGAACAATTGTATTGATGCGGAGAGTTACATCCGTGGGCGCCCCGACCATGCTACTGCGAATATTGAATGGTGTACAAAGTTCCTTCAATTTCGCGTTCGCAATGAGTTGCAAAGACACTCAGACCACCAGGTGGTGGACACGGTGGAAACAGGAGAAATGAGGATGAGCGGGCGTGGAGCTTTACGTTTTGAGGCGAGGTTGTTCAGGGAGGAGGGGTGTGACCTTTTTTTTGAAAGGAACATCAAGTATTCCATTAACTACAGCATGCCGGCATTGTCACCAGCTACAAGGTTTGTTACAAATTCGGGAAAATGGCCAACCCAGATGTTGAAGTTGCCATTCCCTAACCCCGTTCCCAGCACAGCTAAGGTGTGCGCAGCTACATTACATGTTTTTGAGCAAACATTCAGTTTTACATCATCAATGGCAACTCTTAACTGGTTCTTTATTTCCTGGAAAAGGGCTCCTAGTTCTGCTAAATTGTAATTTTCAGTTGAAACAGCTTCCTTCAGTGCTGTAGAATCCGTCTCCATGATGACTCGGTTGCATCCAATTCTAGATGCAACATTAACGGCATACAACATAGCTAGTGCTTCAGCATGGAGAGCATTTGATAAGTGCTCCAGTCTTCCCGCTCCTGCAACGATCAGATCACCCAGTTCATTTCTAATTATGAAATCCCATCCGCCTTTGTTTGTCGCTTCATGAAAAGATCCATCAGAGTTAATTTTCAGAAACTCACTTGGGGGAGGAGGCCACCTATGATTAGCAGGTTGTTTCACGGCCGCTCTTCTTTTTATTATGTTCCTGAAAACAAGCACGTAATAGTCAATGGAAGATAAAATAATTTGAGGGGCTCTCATCTCACCACCCCCATTCACCCTGTTCCTCTCCTGCCACCATCTCCAAAATAGAATACACACCTTAATTCTTTCTTCCTCCTCTAGCTGGAACATATCTTCAAACAAACTAAGAGGATCAGGACACTGGATAAGCTTCAGTCTGATGTGCTCCATTTGGGCCATTCACCATATTTTCTTAACTTTTTTGCATTTCAAGAAGCCGTGTCCTCCATCCTCATCAAAACGGTATCAAACCGGGCATCGGGTGTCTACATCCCTCCCTCTGCGTTTCAGCCTTGTTTTGAGGGGTAAACTGTATGTCGCCATCCTCCACAGAAAATGCAGTACCTTGTTTGGCAATGGTAACCCCCAAAGTTTGTTCCAGTTGAAGTTGGAAGATATACCTAGGCTTTCTGAGCAAGAAGTCAGACCATGTCTTGACTCCCTTCTTGCGGAATCTACTGCCACCCAATAAGCAGATTTCACCGAGAAGACACCTTTCTTATTGAAATGCCATGCAATGAAGTCATTCATGTTCTCCTGAATAGGAATTTTTAGGATTGTCTCGGCGTCCTCTGCACTAAAGGTTTGGTATACTAGATCGGTGTTCCACGAGTTTGTGATTGGATTTATAAGCTCATTCACCTTGGTTACTAGGTGCCTGCCTTTGCTTGAAGATACTCTCCTAGTGAAGCCTCGAGGAATCCAGGGATCTGACCAAATTTTAATGTTACTCCCATCTCCTACTCTCCAGATGATCCCCTTCTTAAGTAGTTGTACTCCTTTTAAAATGCTTCGCCATGTGTATGAAATTCCATTTTTGGGTCTTGCTTCCAAAATACTGCTTGTGGGGGTGGTATTTTGCTGCAAGTACCTTAGCACATAATGAGGATGGGTTCTGCAGCAGACGCCATGCTTGTCTTGCAAGCATAGCTAGGTTGAAACAATATAAGTCTCTAAAACCCAGTCCTCCCTCTCTCTTTGGTCTTGATAATTTCTCCCAAGACACCCAGTGAATCTTATTCTCCTTATCCGTTTGACTCCACCAAAATCTGATTTGGACAATAATTTCTCTTTCCATCCATGTATCTTGCTCCACTCTTTCTCCTTCAAATACTGGAGTAGGCTTCCTAAAAGAAAGTAAAGTGGCGAATACGGATTTTTGCTCACAGTCACTTGCAGCTACAGTACGAAGAACCTGTCGCCGTCGGAATCAAATGGCGAACAAGTAGCAATTAATATACTTACATCTACTTTGCAAAATAGAACAATCATACACTCTTGACTCTTGAGCCTTGAGCCGTGCAGTCGTCACAGTTGCCTGCTGAGGCAGCCAAAGCATGTGCCAAAGCTGCACGCCAGTCCGTCCCCTCACCTGTGCTCTCTAAATCTAATGATCCCCTTTCTGTGAGCGCTTTCTTCAGAATTCCCCTCTCTACTTTCCTCTCTCTTTGGCTCGTGGAAAGAAGACGACCCAACCCCGAAAATCCAGGTGACTAAATTTGAGAAACTAGATGATACCCGTTGACTAAATTTGTTCGCATGATAGGTCTCTTATATATAGGAGAAAAAACTGCAATGTACATAGTACTTGGAGTATAGTTGTAAAGATAGCAAAGTGTATCATTATTTTTACTAAATATAGTGATATGACATAAGTGATCTCATAGGAATAAATAAGTCTAATGTATATAAGCAAATTAAGAAAAGATATGGAATGGAGACGCTAGGAAAGGTTATGTATATATTGCCATTTTGAGATACTTCTTGTGTATTATGTTAGACTCTTGCCAAATTAAGAAAAGATATGGAATGGAGACTCTAGGAAAGGTTATGTATATATTGCCATTTTGAGATACTTCTTGTGCATTATGTTAGACTCTTGTTGTAAATCAATCTTATGCATGTCAGTACATAAGTTCTGCAAAGTATAGCCAAGTAGTTCATATCATCAATTGTAAAAATAGGTGTTACATTAAATAGTTGTCCTTCTCATAACCATAATATGAGAAAACAAACAATTGGAAACAATGCTCTGGAAACATCGCAGGTAGTAGGGCCTCATCTTTGTTAATCAAACAAAATCTACAGTAGCAAAATAAAATAAAATAAGGTGCTTGGAAGAAGCAATGATGAAGATGATTGCAACATCTGAGTCACCCGGTACTTGAGCAGGAAAAGGACTATACCTATGTGTAGCTCAAGGTTTGTTAAAAAAAATGTATAGCTGAAGGTAAAAAGCTGAGGGAAGTGTCTGCATTTCATGCGTATTTTTATATTCTGTATGAAGCATTAAGACAATTAGCAAGGGCACCACCCAAAAATAAAAACGGCACTGGAAATAGCACCTTAACCTATCAAATACTCCCAATACAAAAAATAAATAAATTTGCAGGTGGTTTGGATCCACACCCTCAACCTCAAAGCTTGCTTTGACCTTGGAGCCATTCAGTGAGCCAGGTCGGTACTAAAGGAGTAGAGATGCCAAGTTAGTTGAAAAAGCAAGTTCCTGCTCTAGAAACAATGACATAAATTTTACCCGTTGAAGAAAAATTATCTCTAGAAACTATAAATTTCCATGGAAATGAAATAGCAATATTTCCTGGCGTGGAAGCATGGAAGATAGAACAACAAATGTGCAAACTTAAGCAAAATCAGTTGAGTATGTAAGAATAAAATAAAGAAACAGAAAGTTAATCTTGGTAAGGTGAGATGATTCATTGTATGGGCCACCGAGATGGATCCAAAATCAAGAATTTCTTACTTGAAAATTTATGGGTGAGAAATCAGGTATAACCTCAGCACCTCCGTATAACATGCAAGGTGAGGAGCATGGAGCAGTGACACGAGTTGTGAAACTTTGAGGCAGATTTTATACCTGTAACATGCAAGGTCGAGTTAGCTATGTAGATCAAATTAGGCTAATTAATTTCGTGAGGCAAGCTGAGGCTGATTCCGAGAACGAAGAGCACCTATTATTCCTCTCGAGTGCAAGCCATGCCCACTGGCTCGTCGGGCTCCACGCTGGAGCAAAGGGGGGAGGTCCTATCCTTGGTGGAGCTGCTACTACGACCCCGCGTGAGCATGGAGTGCATCCGCAGATGGGCGAATCCGATGTGCACGGCCGGGCGAAGCTGATGTGGGGCACCGGAAGTCGCTGCTGTGGTTCCGTCAACCCCCGGCGGGTCAGTTGTGTGGCGTGATCCGGGGTGGCGTCGTGGTCAGGCGCAGCCGATGCGGTGCAACGGGGAGGCGCTACGGGTGCCGTCGACGCACTGCAGGCACGCAGCGGCGCCGTCCAGGCGTGGTGTGGTAGCGCGGCATCGATCTCCAACTTGTGATGACGTCGTCCACACTGGCTGGCGAGAAGACCATCTTGTTGAACCATGGCGACGCCATGGCTTGTGCGTGCTGGCATGGCAAGGAATCTGGGAGGACTGTAACAGGGAAGGGATCCATCCTGTGGAGTTTATAGGAATGGCAAAAGATATACGTGAGCGTTGGAACATGAAGGGGAGAAGACAGTGCAAATTAGTATCGTAGGCTTCCATCAGTTTCGGCGAGCACTTAATAATGGATGCATGTGGCTAGAGTAACGGTTTGCATGTGCTTGCTAGCACTTTAGCTACATTTCAGTCAGCTGAAATTTCACTTTTGGATCAGTCGAATTTATGGCCATTGGATTTTACTTTAAGAGTCGTGCTGCGTTTTTCCCCTGACATGTGTGTGTTTGTTGTGTGGGCTTCTTTCTTTTCTGACTGACCCCTTATTTGGGTTAGTCGATTTCCTTCTGGGCCGAAGCCCATTAACTGTGTGATCCATCCCTGCTCTCTCTCCCTTCGTTTTTTTATATTTTCTGCTTTTATGTGCTTTTGCTTTTGTTTTTCTGTTTCTATTTCTTAGTTGGTTTTATTTTTATTTTGTGGATATTTTTTGGGATGTTGGGTGAGTGTAATGTACACAAATAAATAATTTGCAATATGTGCAAAACTTACACTACTAAAAAAGTGTCATTTAATAGCGAAGTTGTGTGCAAGTTTAGCAAAAGAAATCTTAATTTTTCAATTAATAATGCTACAATTCATTATTACTTATTTTATTTATTTGCTTAAAGGGTGATACTAATGACACTAATTAATTCTTCCTTAGAAAAACTTACTATTTTGTTTTAGTTTCTATTTTATTTTTCTTCTTAAATGGTAGTACCAATGTTAATAATTCATTCTTCCTTGGAATGCCACGTTATTTTGATTGTGTTCTAGTTTTTATTTCATTTTATTTTTTCTTAAAGAGTAATATGTAAGCCACTAATTCATTATTTCTTGAAAACTTTGGTATTTCAGGTTTTTAGTATTACTTTATTTCCTTTATTCTTTGGTCATAATACCAATGCCGCATTTCTTCTCAGGAAACTTCCTGTTTGTGAGAATTACACTATTATATTCTTATTCCTTGCATATTGTAAAAATGCACAACTTCTGTGCAAATTGTTTGCCAAATATTTCATTATTTGTTTTATTATTTTTAGTTTCTTTCTTCTTAACGGGAAACAAATTACACTAATTCATTGTTTCTTAGGAAACTTCACTATTTTAATTTTCTTTAAGTTTTTATTTCATTTTCTTTATTCTTTAAGGGTAATACCAATACCTCTAATTCATTCCTACCTACGATGTTTTTTTGTGAAATTTCATGTTTATAATTGCATATTATAAAAAAAGCACAATTTCTATTCAAACCGTGTGCAAATTTTGTCACTATTGTCTTTTTTTTACTTCTCTTTCTCTTAAACGGTAATACCGGTACACTAATTCATTATTTTGATCCGGAGAAGTAGAGACACCATGGATCAAATGCCAATGCTACAAATTCATTCTTTCTTTAGAAAATCTTTCATTATGCGAAAAATTCACTATTATGTGTTTATTCTTGCATATGATAACAAAGCGCAATTTATGTGCAGATTTTGTGCAATTTTTGTCATTATTTATTTTTAGTTTTTTATATCATTTTATTCCTATTTAAGGGTATTTTTGCTTCACTTTTTTATTTCTATTTCCTGTTTCTATGGGTTTTCCTTTTTCCTTGTTTTCTTTCTTTTATTGGTTATGTTTGCTTTTTGTGGGGTTTTGGCTGAGTGTAATTATATACAAACAAATACTATATAATACGTGCCAAAATTTCATGATTATATGATTATTTTGCATATTTCGATAAAGTGTAATTTCGGTGTAGAGTTATGCACAAGTTTTTTTAGTTGTCTTTCTTCTTAAAGGAAAATACATTATTTCGATTACACTATGTGTAAATTATAGTATAATGCGAAAAATACACTTTTATATGCTTATCTTTGCATATTTCAAAAAGTGCAATTTCAGTGCAAATTGTGTGCAAGTTTTGATTTTTTTTTCTTTTTCATTCTCTTTCTTTTTAAAGGGTTTCATTTTTTTTAGAAAACTTTATTATTTTAGTTTTGTTTTAGATTTTTCCTGAAAGGGTAGTACCAATGATACGAATTCATTCTTCCATAGAAAGCATCATTTTTTAATTTAGTTTTAGTTTTTATTTCATTGTTTGATTTTGTTTTAGTTTTCATCTCCTTTCTTTTGTAAGGGTAATAACAATGTCACTAGTCCATTATTAAATACTTTTTTGCAAAAATCTCACTATAATATGCTCAGTTTTGCTTTATTTTTTATTTCTATTTTCTGTTTCCATGTGTTTTTCTTTTTTCTTTTCTTTATTGGTTATTTTTTGTTTTTGTGGATTTTTGGCTAGGTGTAATTATATAATAACAAATACTATATAATATGTGCCAAAATTTCATGATTATATGATTATTTTTGCATATTACGATAAAGTGCAATTTCAGTGCAAAGTTGTGCGCAAGTTGTTTTTAATTTTCTTTCTTTTTAAAGGGAATACATTATTTCATTTATACTATGTGTAAATTATAGTAGAATGTGAAAATGCACTATTATATGCTTTATTTTTTGCATATTTCAAAAAGTGCAATTTCAGTGCAAATTGTATGCAAGTTTTAAAAGTTTTTTTTCTTTTTTCACTACACATATACTAGTCACTAATGATTGCACAAAACACATTGCGTTGCCGTTCGGATAATGGTTGTGATGGCTGGTTTTCCATGTGATTAATTGAATGCTAATGGCCGGTGCTTAATGAATTAAATATTGCTTATGTGATTGTGCGGTTGTGTGCATGCATGCATCGCATGGAAGTTAACAAATGATTGGTTCTGTTCCGCACTGGCCAGACCTAAGCAGCACTACAGATCATGCATGGATGGACTCTCAAGACCGACTCATGCAGCGCTCTGTCCCTCCATTTCCAGTAGGAGCAAATCGACTGAAACAAATCTGGGTCAATCGACTGACCCAAATTTTGTTTCAGTTGATTGATCTCTAGCCGGTCCCGCTTGCTAGTTATTATAGCCTGGTCTGTGCGTTCATTTTTTCTAGTTGATTTGGTGAAATATTTGAGCATTTAGTATTGGGCTGCATGTGCCATCTTTTCTAATATTAAGAGCTGATGATGTGCTCCCGCAAAAAAAAAAGAGCTGATGATGTGGCAGGGTTGCTTAGGTGGATAGCTTGCATGATGAGTTAGTGGGTTGCTCCTATTTAGTATTGATGGTGTGGCACGGTGATGATGTGGATAGTGTGCATGTTGAAAGAATAGGTAGAAGTGGGGAGCAACTTCTTAAGAATGTTAGATGTACTGGACTAGACCTCAAACTGGCAATCGGGTTTCCAAAATCATCCTGGCCCAGACAAGTGCTGCTGTTCATCTGTCAATAATAATAATAATAATACACTTTGTATGTTTTTTTCTCACATAAATACTTACTTGTAAATGATATCACTATTATGTTCTGATGAATAAAGTATTCTACCTGTCAAAAAATATAAGGGGTCCCTTCATCCCTCATCTAAATAAGAAATAGTTATTACACATCTAAGTTGATGTCATATTTTGTTATTGTCCCGTTTCCACCTTTCCACCATCCTCATTTTTTTATGATTGATTTTTAGGCAAACTCACAAGCTTTATTAAGACGGCACAATGTTTACAGGGACGAATAAAAGATCACCGGGTTGGCCTAACCAAACAAGTCGGCCAACCCCTAAAAATGGTGTGTGCTTTGCAGGGAGGCCTATCTTGTAATAAAAAAGACAACAAAAGATAAGGTTTCCACTTGGGTTTTCCCTCGAGGGCACAACGGGCCACATACGTGGCTTATAAATCATAGATGGCCCGAGCTGACTTTGAAGGGTTCCTTCCGATGGTTGACTTCGGCAAGGAAATTCAAACTATGGACGACGGCTTGACATGTAGAGATGGTTGTGTGCGATGGCAGTCACACATCGCATGTATGTAGCTATTGGGTCGCAGAAAAGTGGCATCTACAAGACATAAGTGATGCCGATGGAGCAATCAGACGTCTCGAGCTCTGGGGTGAAAGCCTAGGTCTGACCGAGTAGGTTATACCTAACAATGACGATCTATATTTACGTTGTTACCTTATTGAAGGCATTGCTTGGATATGCTCGGGCTGGTTTTTCTGGGTGAAAACTTAGATTCTAGCCTTGGATGATCGGATCTGATGACGGCGGCGCTTAAGCGTTGCTCCCTTCCTGAAGGCATTGCTGTTAAAGAAAACCTTGTCGTCTATGTGGTGCCATCAGATGGTTGGTGTAGATATGATCAATGATGTAGTTTGTCAGTCGTGGATCTATTCACTTTGTGGTTTATTTTCCTCGCCTACACATAGCTTTGGTCTTGTATGATTTTGATATTTTTTGGTGTGTATTTTGTGGCGTGTGGTGGTGTTGGGTTGTATGCATCTTCACTATGCAGAGCTCAAGTGTGAAACAACTGTGTTTGTATCCTCTTTATACTTCACTTGGAACCAATAAAATTATCGCACCAGGATCTAGGTGTCATTCTTTGATGCACATGTTTACCTGCTGATGTACAATTCCCATGACTGACCAAAATTCGCAAGAAAAATGGACTATCGTGCACAATTTGTTGTGGGCATGCAAAATAACTAGCATTAATCCAAACAAGTGCCAAATTTTGGGGCATGGTCAGTTTTGGTCATCAAACAAAAACCCGTTCAAAACTCCCATTATTTCACGAGGCAATTTTGATCTGGGTAGCATGCGTAGCCATCGCCTTATCAATTGGTTCTTTAACCTGGCAAGCATATTTGATCATTGATAGAACCAAGAAAAAGCGACCAAAATATTTTGAGAACAAACTAGTTGTAGATGTCGCACTCACTTTGTAACTCTCATCTAGCCAGTACAAACATATCTTAAAGATATTTGTTAGATTATTGCCCTAGAGAAGCCTCTAAAATGATATTTAAAAAGAAACTAAAGTGAATCTGAATGCATAAAAACACACTATGCGAAAGAAGTAGGATAACTGTGGAAATGTTATTTGTTTCACTTTTCATATCTCTTAAATTCGATTTAGCAAAATATTTGTAACTACAGAACTAACTTTGAAAAATCAACATAAATTTTTTCAAAATGTGGTTAAAGTTTTTTAAAAAATTGTGTTTTCCCATGTTTGAGTTAAACAAAATGTACTCTTAGTAAAACATAGTTAGTCATCAGAAAGTTGAAAAGTTTGGTATAAATATGCGAGTTTCATTTATTCTGATTATTAAGAAAATATAAGTATTTCTCAGTCTTTGGGTAAATAAAAAAATATTTTATAATTTTGTTTTCTCTAGTGCCGTCGGCGACAAAGAGGGGAGTCTTTGCAGGGTTGAACGAGTTGAAATTCCCTAATGTGGAGGCGACCATGTGGTGGTATGATGAAATCGCAGATTTTTGACGATGATGATATGATGACATCACACCTTAAGTGATATAAAGCTGACACCATCGAGTCTGTTAATTTATTTAAATTTGGGAAGATTTCAATGTGACCAGAGATGAATATCTTATTTAACAATATTTTTAGATCCATTTTTGTATTTAAATTTATAATTATTTGTAGTGTCATAATTGAATATATGTACAAGTCCAAGTATTTTTTGTGTCGCGATAGGTAATGTTTATTTCGTGAACTCCAGTTTAACAATTCTTGAGTTTTTTTTGCTATATGAGAGAATGCGGCAGAACAGTTTTGTCGAAGTCAAAATAATTTTATACTATCTTAGTTTAAACAAATTAATGGAGTTTTCATATTTGAATTTTTTAGCAATATTTTTTGATAAGTTTGTAAATGATAGAAATCAATATTGTGAATTATTTTTTATCAAAAATGTAATGATACTATTTTGCATATAGGTAACCTGAACTCCTGAAGACCACAAACTATTTCCGCAAAAAAAGACCACAGACTATATTGTTTTTTTTTTTTTGGTTATGTGGTGGTTTGCCTGGTCCAATATTGTAAGATTCAGCGTGAACGGCAGAGAGCACATTCCCGGCTCAACAGTCAGGATGATTGGATGGATGTAGACGACGGTGTAGGATGCGCCAGGTAAGTCTTCTTCCACATCAAGATCAAAGTTCATTGTCACATAGGTCAAGTTTTTCCATCAGATCATCAAGCAGACGCTTCTTTCAGCCCGAACAGATGACCCCTCTGTCTTAGATTGGACATCTGAAATCACAATCTAGGTTCTGTTAGCCGTCACTATGCCAGCTGAAGCAGATCACAGCACATACAAAAGTCCAGAACCGGTACAAACACTGCCCCTTAATCTGTCCAAGTAAAACCCAGGCTCCACAGAAAGAAAACTCAGTTCCAGCAGAAAGAAACCCTAGCTGGAGGAACTTCAATTCAGTATCAATAACTAAAAGAAGAAATGCTGGCAAAAAATACTACTCCCTCCGTTCGGAATTACTTGTCGCAGAAATGGATGTATTTAGACGTATTCTAGTTCTAGATACATCCATTTCCGAGACAAGTAATTCCGAACGGAGGGAGTACCACTTAAAGGTACAGTCGGGCTACATCGACCCTCAAAGAAGAAGGAGAAGAAGAAAGTGCAGTGGGGCTGGCCAATAAATGCGAAGACGGGAGCTAGGGAGAAACCTCTGCTCTGCTTCGTCCCCTGCAAATGTTATGCGGATGAACTATGGAAAACTTGCCTATGATGCGGATTTTTCGAATTTTCTCTCGCTAATTAGTCTTGCTCTTCTTCGCTGTTGCTTTTGGTTGATTACTAATGATATATGTGCAAGAAAGAATTCAGTTACTCCATTGGAGAGTCATACGCCGAGCTGAGCTCTGCTTTTCGTTTGGCATGTAGAAGAGCTACTTCAGAGGGCAGCGGCAGGAGGCTTCTTCGGATGCCCCTTGGCCCGGTTACCGGAGGGACAGAGGCGAGCGCAAGCGGCTGACGGCGCAGAAGAGGAAGGAGATCAAGGAGGCCTTCGATCTCTTTGACACCGATGGCTCTGGCACCATTGATGCAAGGGAGCTTAACGTTGCAATGAGGTACTAAGTACTAACTACTCCTGATTGATTTCTTCTTCGTCGAAACTTGTACTGTTGTGATATGCTTCTTGATTTGCAGAGCGCTGGGGTTTGAGATTGTTAGCCTAAGTAATCTCATGCAGTAGTTTAGTCTTTTCTTTCTGTTATGAAATAATGCATGCTGGACATGCACGTAGAGGAGAGCTGCGTCTCTCCGTAGGATAATCCCACCTCCTGGTCGTGGCTTCTGATCGATCCAGTCGCTGGATGGAGCGACACTTGCGGATCGCAGCTGCCAGGCCGCGAGGTGGTTAGTGGAGTCCTGTACGATGCATAAGAAGTGGAATAACAGAAAACAGAAAAGCTGCGCGTTGTGGCAGCACAAAACCTCTCGCGAGTTCATCCTTCTCCACTATCTCTCTCTCTCCCTCTCTCTGATTTGATCTGTGACGCCCGGGTAATCAAGCTACAGTAACCTCTGCTAATAATGCCACGTCACCTCGATTACTATTGCTAATCTCACGTTAGTTCGAAACCGATTCAAATTCAAATTCAAAAAAAAAGCAAACAACAAAATTTTTCAAAAATTAAAACTAAAATGTTCGGATTGTTTCAAATAAATCGTAAGCAATTATGGTGAAGAAACCAAGCTTTTATAAAATGCCTAAATGCCCTAAAACTAAATAAAACAGAAGAGAAAATATATAAAAGAAAGAAAATACAAAAGAGACAAACAAACAAAAAAAAAGAAAAGGAAACCCCCCCATCTGGGCCTCGGCCCAGCAGGCCGACGGACCGCCAGGCCGGCCCACCCCGGTCCCCTTTATCCCCCCACGCGACCTCACCCAAACCCTAACCTAACCACCCCCACTCGCACCACTCCACCCCCGCTGGATCTGGATCGGGAGGACTCCCGATCCCCTCGCCCCTGCACGTCGACGCCGATGCCGGCGCCAGGAGCTCCACCCCCCTGCCGGACTGCTTCCTCCGCCGTGTCGTCCCCGTCGTCCTCCCCAACCTTCCCCGAGCCCACTGTCCCGGACCCCACGAACCCCCCGTGAGCATCGCCCCTCTCCTGTCCCCCTGCTTCGCTCTGTCGCCGTTGAGGCCGTTCCCGCGCCCGGCCGCCATGGCCGGAGCTCACTCCGCGCTCGTCCTAACCCGAAGCCCCGTCCCCGCGCTCACCACGTCGACGGTCGCGCCCGTGGTCGCCCCTGGTCGCGCCCGCGACCGCGCTCACCGCGCCCCGGTCCCTCCCTTCTTTGTCGCCGGCGCTGTTCGCTTCGCCGCGGCCAGTAGCGTGGTGGCGCTCAAGCGCTCGTCCACCATCGCTGCCACGCTCGGCGCCCTACCCGCCTCTGGCTGCGCCGTGCCTCGTCTGGCCGTCTCGCTCGGCAAGCCACTCCCTACTACGCGGCCCCACTCCGCGCCGCCCTGCTTTGCTCTCCGCAGCATCCCTCGGTGTTGTCCGGCCCTGTTGTCCTCGTCCGCCCTACGGTAGTGCTCACTGGCGCCGGCGCCCTAAGCCACTGCCAAGACGCCAAGACGCCTGTTTGCCGGTGGCCTCTCGGTCACTTCAAGCGGGGCCACCAAATTTCACAGACGCGTTTAAAAAAAGAAAGGAATAAAAAAAGAACAACAACAATAATGACAATAATAATAAATTAATTAATTAACTTAATTAATTTTGATTAATTAAACTAATCAATTAACTAATCTAATTAAACTGTTAGTTAATTAATTAATCAGCCAATGACAGCGGGGCCCACCCCCTAATTAATCCTGATTAGGTTAATTAATATGTCCAATAAAATGTGTCACTGACCAGTGGGGCCCACTGGTCAGGTTGACCAGTCAACCCTGTTGACTGCTGACGTCAGCGTGACATCATGCTGATGTCATAAATACATTTTCGAATTAAATTAAATAATTAATTAAATTCCAGAAATTATTAAAATCTTTAGAAAATCATATCTTTTAATCCGTAACTCGGATTAAATTATTTTCAACATGAAAGTTGCTCAGAACGACGAGACGGATCCGGATACGCAGCCCGTTCATCCGCCACTAGTCCCTAGCATAGTGAACCTGCAACATTTCACCTTCGGTTCATCTGTCCGAAAACACGGAACACCGGGGATACTTTCCCGGATGTTTCCCCCCTTCACCGGTATCACCTCATACCGCGATAGAACACGTCTAGCTCTGCTTGTTGTCCTGTTATGCACTTGCTTGCTATGTATTTACTGTTGCTCCCCCCTCTTCTCTCCGGTGAACCCGTGGCGATCTTTGATGCCCACGTGGTCGACTACGTCACCGACGACCCCTCCTTGTCTGAGCAACCAGGCAAGCCCCCCCCTTGATCACCAGATATTGCCTATTCTCCTCTATACAGCTTGCATTAGAGTAGTGTAGCATATTCTTGCTTTCCGTTAATCCTATTACATTGCATAGCTTTGTCATTGTTGCTCAAATCATTGATACCTTACATAATCCTAAATGCTTAGTATAGGATGCTAGTTTATCATCATTGGCCCCACATTCTTGTCGATCGCCTTGCTATACTATCGGGCCGTGATCACTTGGGAGGTGATCACGGTATATACTATACATACATACATACTATACAGATGGTGACTAAAGTCGGGTCACTCATTGAGTACCGCAAGTGATTACGATGAGGGGGTGAAGGGACAGTGGCTCCATCCCGGTAGAGGTGGGCACAGGTTCCCGACGGCCCCATTGTTACTTTGTGGCGGAGCGACAGGCAGGTTGAGACCACCTAGGAGGCAGGTGGGCTGGCCTGATCGGCGTTCGCGGATACTTAACACGCTTAACGAGATCTGGGTATTTGATCCGAGTCGGCCATTTGGTCTATCGCACTAACCATCTCGGAGAATACGATTATGGGTATCCGGCGTCGTGGTATCAGCCGGCCTTTTTGACGTCGGCGAAGCGCGCGCTACCGGATTGGACTGAACGCCACTAGGCTAGGTGCGCTTCCGCCGCCCGCATAGCGTCTTGGTGTGCTTTCGGGCGATGGCGCGAACCCTGCGCGCTTAGGTTTAGACCGGTGTGCTGACCTCTCTGTTGTGTCTAGGTGGGGCTGCGACGTGTTGATCTTCCGAGGCCGGGCATGACCCAGGAAAGTGTGTCCGGCCAAATGGGATCAAGCGTGTTGGGTTATGTGGTGCACCCCTGCAGGGAAGTTTATCTATTCGAATAGCCGTGTCCCTCGGTAAAAGGACGACCCGGAGTTATACCTTGACCTTATGACAACTAGAACCGGATACTTAATAAAACACACCCTTCCAAGTGCCAGATACAACCCGGTGATCGCTCTCTAACAGGGCGACGAGGAGAGGATCGCCGGGTAGGATTATGCTATGCGATGCTACTTGGAGATGGCTACTTGGAGATGCTACTTGGAGGACTTTAATCTACTCTCTTCTACATGCTGCAAGACGGAGGCTGCCAGAAGCGTAGTCTTCGACAAGATTAGCTATCCCCCTCTTATTCTGGCATTCTGCAGTTCAGTCCACTGATATGGCCCTTTACTCATATACCCATGCATATGTAGTGTAGCTCCTTGCTTGCGAGTACTTTGGATGAGTACTCACGGTTGCTTTCTCCCCCCTTTCCCCCTTTCCTTTCTTTACGGTTGTCGCAACGGATCTTTGGAATCGAGGCAGGCGCCACCGTCGATGGCGACTACTACTGGAGGTGCCTACTACTACGTGCGGTGCTGGCGACGACCAGGAGTAGTTTAGGAGGATCCCGAGCGGGAGGCTGCGCCTCTTCGTCTGTATCCCGTTTGTGCTAGCCTTCTTAAGGCAAACTTGTTTAACTTATGTCGTACTCGGATATTGTTGCTTCCGCTAACTCGTCTATGATCGAGCACTTGTATTCGAGCCCTCGAGGCCCCGGCTTGTATTATGATGCTTGTATGACTTATTTATGTTTTAGAGTTGTGTTGTGATATCTTCCGTGAGTCCACGATCTTGATCGTACACATTTGCGTGCATGATTAGTGTACGATTGAATCGAAGCGTCTGAAGTTAATATCGAGCCATTGCTGTAGAATCCCCTCCACACTCCTTGGCGAAGTCGAGTCTAGACATTGCAAAACTTTTACTAACATGGCTGTGCGCCCATGGGCCCACGTCGCCATTAGGTGGTATTAGGATCTTTTACTCCTCGACCTTTACTCGGGACTCGATATCTCTTCTATTCGGGTTAAATGAATTTTGCTAAATCTAACATTAGGATCTCGTTATCACTTTCACCGGAGAGCCCTTATTACTAAGGATCGTCTGCTGCACATGAAGACCACGAAGATACTCACATGGTTAACCCGAAAACTTGTCTTCATCGCGTTTGCAATTCCCTTCCACCGTCAACCCTTATGGATAACTACTTGCGGTTGTTATTCTTACATTCATCGATTAGTCTTGTTATTACAAGATACCCGAAATACTCGTCATTGTTTCGATAATCCTTTGAGCTTATTGCCTTGCTGTTCTTTGTCACTGAATACCCCTACGGATAATTCTCGCACTTATCGAGTATCCGCTTATCCCCGATTGTTCATATGCTTTTCAAATTACTTGGAAATACTACCCGATCTTCCGAGTATCCTCTTCAAACTATTGCTCGGCAAATACTTGTCTGCTTGCAATATGGATGCTTTCCATATGTGTAGCAATATTCATTAGTATCCTTTGACACGATCATTTTGATCCTATCGATTCAACATGGGTGTGAAAGCACGCAATCATCAGTTGATCCTTTTAAATTATCTTTCCCGCTCAGACATCATTTTTGAACATGAGCTGGTTCTCGACCAAACTATTTGTCGTCAATTGTGCCTCTGGTCTATCCAACTTATCCATCCTTGATCAGAGCATCTGCTTCTGATCCCTTGTTTTGGAAATCATAATTCCTTCGTTATCTAAGCATCGAATTGTTCAGATGTTCTATAATATGATGCCCGCGCATTCTTATTCCTCTAGTTGAGTATCGATGCTCACATCAGATCCCTTGTGGACCATCGGTTCCTTTGTTGGATTCTATCCGACAGTGTCCTTCATATTGAATAACCTTGAGAACCTTTCCATGGGTATATAATGCCTTTGGTAAATTGTAACATCTGCTTTTGAACTTGCTCTACTATCGAGTTTGCATTAATTACTCCTAAAGTTTGTGGTATATGTTCTAAGAAGCCCCGATGGCTTGAACCTATGCCTTCCTTAATATGTGTGAACTCGAAAGTTTTCACGAGCCATACTCTTCGATGTTTAGCGGATAAAATTTCAACACTGCAACTTCATCGAGCGAGAAGTGAATGAAAGGTTATGCATTGGAAAAGTGGGAGTCGACCTTGAACTTTGTGTTCATGCCCATGGACACGATGTAGATCCTATCATGGAAGCTTCTTGTAACTATTTCCTTGATATATTATCCTGTTGGTATCGGTGGATTGATCTTTTGCAATCGTGGTTCCGACCATGTTCTCCTTTAAATACCATTTCTCGTGAAAGTTAAGCACTTGTCTTCTGTAGAGCAATACCCCAGTCCAACCTCTACTTTGATCTGACGTCGAGTATTTCCCCCCTGGTATCTCGAGATTATAATGGAACTGCATAACTTCTTATGAGTTCTTCATCAAGTGCTACATTCTCACTGATTCCAATTTTTCACGGGCTCTGAGTTATTAAACACTCAAAGACACCGATAACTGAACCGAGTCCGCACTACGGTTCAACAACTTTTAGTAATATTCTTTATTTACGAGTTTGTACCCGATCACGCCATTCCTAGCCTGTTCGGCTACATCATTACCGTGATAATTTTCATTGTGCTACTGGGCCCTTCTTCCCGGAGCACAAATTTCGACGATGAGCTAAGCTTATGTTGACTTTCCTCGTCATATCATTTTGCCTTGAACAAAAAGCTGGATTCTGTGATGTACCCGTGGTTCCAATAACCTTTCCCTTCATCATTCCTTTGACTTGATGTCATCGCCGATCGATTACACCTTCATGAAATCTCTCGACAATAGTGTCGTGATCATCATCAACATTCCGAGCTCTTCCGGATATCAATTGAATTCATGATGGGAAATACCATCCTTGCCCTTGATGATTTGTGTTATCATCGACAACATCCTTGATTTCCCTCTCAACACAAACTTGTTCGTGTTTTGTGTTATACCTTGAGATCCTTGCTACCCAGCATTTGTTCTTCTTTACCTTGGAAGTTTTACCATCTTTTATGTCAAGAATGTTGTGAAAATTGCTCCACCTCTTAAGAATTCTTGATATAGTAACACTTCTTCCCATCACCATTCTTTCTTGGTCCTCGTGTTGATTCCAACCAGGGTACCAACAAGTGAGCGGTGCTGTTTGGATTCCGCCCTTCTAGCAACCCTATTGCTTTGAAGTTAATGGTTGGCCGTTCATTCTTAGACTATTGATTATTGAATCACCATTCCAATGATAGCCGTGCAACCCAGCCCATATTTCGGGCGCACCTTTCAACCATTGTTAAATTGAGTATGTTTTCCTCAAGCATACATCAATATATCATTTTGATCTGACAAATGTTATCTCCTTGTTCACGTAATGGTGGAAATCCATCTTTTGTTAATCTCGATGAATTGCCTTTGAATTCCATCAGCCACCTCCTCATCCTCTCGTTGGTTTACCGATGAACTCTTGTTTCGGAACTGGCTTCCATGGTTCATCTCCCGAGAATCTTCGATGTCATCTCGTCAATTTGCATCGCACCTTTTCTCCTCAAGCATCGTGAGTTTGAGGTATCCTAACATCGATCAGATCTGAATCTTGGTCAGATATGATGGTTGGAACATTTTTCCAAGAGTTATAACACTGGTCTTTTATGACCCAGTAAGGTGATGGCATGCCCAAAGACACTGGCGGATAACCTCTTTGTTATAGTTTCCTTTTTAACAAGGTTAACCCTTTTTCCATGAGGGAATTGAATGCCTTGTTTAATAAGTTTATCCTGATGGATCGTTGGTGTATCCAAAGTCTGACCTTTGCTTGAAGACCATGTCAATGCTATCTCGAAGCATGTCTGTGGTACTACGATTTTCAATAAGAGCATTTGAAGCCCAATGCTAAATGTTTCTTACTCAATTACCCAAACACCGTTGTATGGGTAATGTCTTGAAAATCCTCTCCCCTTACCTAAATGGTTTTCTACTTGCTATCCTGTCGTGGATATCTTGCTCTACTTGTCCTTGGGAAGGATATACCCCTAAAACATGTGTTTAAACACATTTTCCTTTCCATTGTTCTGTTTATTCTGATGATCACCTTTTCCTTTCCATTGTTTTGATTAACCTTACTAGTGATCTATATGATCTAAGCAGTAATATTCTACTGCTTAGGTAAGCACCTCATTGAACCACTCTGTCAGTAAGACCCTGTTAATATTGTTGATAACGTTCCGGTAACCACCGATGGACGAGAACTTTGCCTAATGGTCCGCCTCGTTCAACGAGCGGGAAAATGGTTCTCTTCGACCCTCGCCCTTGGTACCGGCATTGTTGCCAACATAACTAATAGCCTACCCTCTGACTTGTCTTGCTATCATGATCGTGCAAGATGTCAACGCCCTTCTTACTTTAACCCGCATGGTGGGCCCATAACCCATAGTTCCACAGGATCAAAACCTGACTCTCCGGTAAACCCCCTGTTGCCAAGGTTGTTCCTCGCGTGTGGCCTCGTAAGTAATTCTGAGCCACCTTCGAAGATCATCGATTACGCTATCGGGCGCAATACTTATTCCCATTGCTCCGAACCCCCTTTCACACTTTGTTTCAGGCAACAAACGATTACCTATGCGCTTGAAACTTCTATTTTGCACCTTCTTTGCTCACGATATTTTCTTAAGTTTCAATTCAAGAGTTGCTATCCGCCACCCTCCCCGATGTTATCGACCAGATAGTCGACCTTGCATAGGTCTGTCCTCCCGGAATGCCCACTCTTTATTCTTTCATAAGTACGATGGAGTTCCTGAAGAAAGGACGCCGACTTCATCATGATGACCTGAAGCAGAGAAATGAAGACATCAATGTATTGGACCGGCCTCTTCGAGAAGAGCAAGCCAGCATGGGAAGACCCGCTAGATTCGTTACCAAACCTTTCCCCCTAGTCCCCCTTAAATCTCGGGACGAGATTTCTTGTAGTGCAGGAGAATTGTGACGCCCGGGTAATCAAGCTACAGTAACCTCTGCTAATAATGCCACGTCACCTCGATTACTGTTGCTAATCTCGCGTTAGTACGAAACCGATTCAAATTCAAATTCAAAAGAAAAGCAAACAACAAAAATTTTCAAAAATTAAAACTAAAATGTTCGGATTGTTTCAAATAAATCGTAAGCAATTATGGTGGAGAAAACAAGCTTTTATAAAATGCCTAAATGCCCTAAAACTAAATAAAACAGAAGAGAAAATAAATAAAAGAAAGAAAATACAAAAGAGACAAACAAACAAAAAAAAGGAAAATGAAACCCCCCCATCTGGGCCTCGACCCAGCAGGCCGACGGACCGCCAAGCCGGCCCACCCCGGTCCCCTTTATCCCTCCATGCGACCTCACCCAAACCCTAACCTAACCACCCCCACTCGCACCACTCCACCCCCGCTGGATCTGGATCGGAGGACTCGATCCCTACTTCAGCGTCGACGCCGATCTGGGCGCCAGAGCTCCACCCCGCGGACTGCTTCCTCCACCCCACCGCCTGCCTCCCGCTCCGCCGTGTCGTCCCGTCGTCCTCCCAACCTTCCCAGAGCCCACTTGTCCGGACCCCACGAACCCCTGTGAGCATCGCCCCTCTCCTGTCCCCTGCCCGCTCTGTCGCTGTTGAGGCCGTTCCGCGCCCGGCCGCCATGGCGGAGCTCACTCCGCTTCGTCCTCACCAAGCCCGTCCCTCAAGCCTCCACGTCGGCGGCGCGCCGAGTCGCCTGGTCGCGCCCGCGACAGCGCCACCGCGCCCGGTCCCTCCTTCTCTGTCGCCGGCGCCGTTCCCCGCCGCCCCAGCGTCGCGTGGCGCGCTCCAGCGCCTCCCACCATCGCTTGCTTGCCACGCCCGGCGCCCTACCCGCCTCATGGCTGCGCTGCGCCGTGCCTCGTCTGGCCGTTGGCAGCAAGCCACTCCCCTCGCTGCGGCCCCACTCGCGCCGCCTGCTTGCTCTCCCGCCGCATCCCCCTCCGTGTTGTCTGCCCTCATTGGCCTCGTCCCGCCCTACGGGCGGGTGCTCACTTGGGCGCCGGCGCCCCTGCGCCCGCACGCCAGCACGCCCGTTTGCCCGGTTGGCCTCTCGGTCACTTCCAAACGGGGCCCACCAGCCCCACAGGACGTTTAAAAAAAAGCAAGGAATAAAAAAAGAACAACAGCAATAATGACAATAATAATAAATTAATTAGTTAATTAATTAATTAATTAACTTAATTAATTTTGATTAATTAAACTAATCAATTAACTAATCTAATTAAACTGTTAGTTAATTAATTAATCAGCCAATGACAGCGGGGCCCACCCCCTAATTAATCCTGATTAGGTTAATTAATATGTCTAATAAAATGTGTCACTAACCAGTGGGGCCCACTGGTCAGGTTGACCAGTCAACCCTGTTGACTGCTGACGTCAGCGTGACATGATGCTGATGTCATAAATACATTTTCGAATTAAATTAAATAATTAATTAAATTCCAGAAATTATTAAAATCTTTAGAAAATCATATCTTTTAATCTGTAACTCGGATTAAATTATTTTCAACATGAAAGTTGCTCGTAGCGACGAGGCGGATCCGGATCGCAGCCGTTCATCCGCCACGCGTCCCTAGCATAGTGAACTGCAACATTTCACCTTCGGTTCATCTGTCTGAAAACACGGAACACCGGGATACTTTCCGGATGTTTCCCCCTTCACCGTATCACCTCATACCGCGATAGAACACGTCTAGCTCGCTTGTTGTCTGTTATGCACTTGCTTGCTATGTATTTACTTGTTGCTCCCCCTCTTCTCTCCGGTAGACCCGTGGCGATCTTGATGCCCACCGTGGTCGACTACGTCACCGACGACCCTCCTTGTCTCGAGCAACCAGGCAAGCCCCCTTGATCACCAGATATCGCCTATTCTCCTCTATCTGCTTGCACTAGAGTAGTGTAGCATATTCTTGCTTTCCGTTAATCCTATTACATTGCATAGCTTTGTCATTGTTGCTACAGTCATTGATACCTTACCCGCAATCCTAAATGCTTAGTATAGGATGCTAGTTTATCATCATTGGCCCCACATTCTTGTCAGTCTGCCTTGCTATACTATCGGTCCGTGATCACTTGGGAGGTGATCACGGGTATATACTATACATACATACATACTATCTGAGATGGTGACTAAAGTCGGGTTAGCTCATTGAGTACACGCAAGTGATTACGATGAGGGGCCGAAAGGACAGTGGCTCCATCCCGGTAGAGGTGGGCCTGGGTTCCCACGGCCCCATTGTTACTTTGTGGCGGAGTGACAGGCAGGTTGAGACCACCTAGGAGGCAGTGGGCTGGCCTGCTCGGCGTTCGCGGATACTCAACACGCTTAACGAGATCTGGGTATTTGATCTGAGTCTGGCCATTTGGTCTATACGCACTAACCATCTACACGGGAGTAGTTATGGGTATCCCGGCGTCGTGGTATCAGCCGAAGCCTTCTTGACGTCAGCGACTGAGCGGCGCGCGCCGGATTGGACTGGAACGCCACTAGGCTAGGTCTGCTTCCGGCCGCCCACGCAACGTGTAGGTGTGCTCAGGGCGTTGGGCCCAGACCTCTGCGCGCTTAGGTTTAGACCGGCGTGCTGACCTCTCTGTTGTGCCTAGGTGGGGCTGCGACGTGTTGATCTTCCGAGGCCGGGCATGACCCAGGAAAGTGTGTCCGGCCAAATGGGATCAAGCGTGTTGGGTTATGTGGTGCACCCTGCAGGAAGTTTATCTATTGAATAGCCGTTTCCCTCGGTAAAGGGCGACCGGAGTTGTACCTTGACCTTATGACAACTAGAACCGGATACTTAATAAAACACACCCTTCCAAGTGCGGATACAACCGGTGATCGCTCTCTAACAGGGCGACGAGGAGAGGATTGCCGGGTAGGATTATGCTATGCGATGCTACTTGGAGATGCTACTTGGAGATGCTACTTGGAGGACTTTAATCTACTCTCTTCTACATGCTGCAAGACGGAGGCTGCCAGAAGCGTAGTCTTCGACAAGATTAGCTATCCCCTCTTATTTCGGCATTCTGCAGGTTCAGTCCACTGATATGGCCCTTTACTCATATACCCATGCATATGTAGTGTAGCTCCTTGCTTGCGAGTACTTTGGATGAGTACTCACGGTTGCTTTCTCCCCTTTCCCCTTTCCTTTCTTTACGGTTGTCGCAACCAGATCTTGGAATCGAGAGCAGACGCCACCGTCGGCGGCGACTACTACTACTGGAGGTGCCTACTACTACGTGCGAGTGCTGACGATGACCGGGAGTAGTTTAGGAGGATCCCGGCGGGAGGCTGCGCCTCTTCGATCTGTATCCCGTTTGTGCTAGCCTTCTTAAGGCAAACTTGTTTAACTTATGTCCACTTTTCGGATATTGTTGCTTCCGCTGACTTCGTCTATGATCGAGCACTTGTATTCGAGCCCTCGAGGCCCCCGGCTTGTATTATGATGCTTGTATGACTTATTTATGTTTTAGAGTTGTGTTGTGATATCTTCCCGTGAGTCCCTGATCTTGATCGTACACATTTGCGTGCATGATTAGTGTCCGATTGAATCGGGGGCGTCACATGATCGATCGACAACTACATTTGGCATCAGAGCCTAGGTGTTTGATCCTCGGCGCGGCGACGGTGTGTGATCCATCATGGTGATGTCCGGTGACGAATCAGACGGGAAGAACAAAGGAGGGGGCAAGTCGCCGCCGAAGACGCCATCATCCAAAGCTCCGCTCGCGCGCCTCACCGGCAGCGGCAGCGGTGAGATCAGGGTGGTGGAAGCGCGTCATCGCGAGGCGGGCGCGTCCATGATGCTCACGCGCACCAACTACATGGAGTGGGCGCTTGTGATGCAGGTTAAGCTGCAGGTCGCCCGGGTCTGGTCCGCGGTGACCGACGAGGCCGCCGACGAAAACGACGACCAGCGCGCACTGCAGATCATCCTCACCGGCGTTCCGCCGGAGATGCTGCGCATGCTGGCTGCAAAGGACACGGCGAAGACGGCATGGGAGACGATCCAGACGATGCGGATGGGCGTGGCCTTCGCGAGGCCAAAGCGCGATTCTGGCGCGAGTTCGAAGATCTCCGGTTCAAGGACGGAGAGTCCGTTGAGGATTTTGGGCTGCGCCTCGCCGCCCTCGTCGCGAATCTGGAGCTATACGACGACCCCGTCACCGAACACAAGGCCGTTCAGAAGTTTCTTCGCGTGGTTCCGCGGAAGTATCGCCCGATGGCCATGGCGATCGAATCACTGATCAATCTGAAGACCATGTCGATCGAGGAACTCGTCGGGCGCTCCTCGGCTTGTGAGGATCATTACGATCTCGACGATGCCACGCAGTCCACCGGGCGCCTCATGCTCACGCACAAGGAGTGTATGGCCAGAGAAAAGCACGGCAGCGGCAGCGGATCGTCATCCAGCGCGGGCAGCGGCAAGAACAAATCGCCCGCTAAACCGAAAGGCGCAGGCGGCGGCAAGCCTGCGTCGGGGAACCATGGTGCAGGCGGATCGGGTAGCTCAGGCGGCAAGAAAAAGAAAGGGAAATGCCATCACTGCGGCATCCCGGGGCACTGGAAAAAGGAGCGCCGGACGTGGCTCCGAGAGCAGGAGCAGAAAGGCACCCAGGAGCAGGCTAATCTGGTGCAAGGCGGCGCGGAGCACGACCCATGTCTGTATATGGCTGTGGTCACCACCGTTTCCACGCCACAGATCGCTGCGCCGCAGGAAGTCTTCCTCATCGAAGAGAATGTCATGCCAGTGCCCTTGCCGGACGAAGTATGGTACTTTGACATCGGCGCCAGTAGCCACATGACGGGCGACAGGGGAGTCTTTGCGTCGCTTGACGAAACTGTGCACGGCACGGTGAAGTTCGGAGACGGCTCTGTGGTGGCCATACAAGGGTGCGGCTCAGTGGTGTTCCGCTGCCAAGGCGGAGGGCAGGGCGTGCTCACGAGCGTCTTCCACATCCCAAGCCTGCGCATGAATATTGTGTCAGTAGGACAGCTGGACGAACCAGGCTGCGTCGTCAACATCCAAGAAGGCGTGATGACCATCCAGGATCCAGGACAGCGCACATTGGCACACATTCGTCGCTCTGGAAATCGCATGTACACTGGGGCGCTGGAGATCGACACGCCCAGGTGCTTGCTGGCACTGGGAGACGACGTGATCCGACGTTGGCACGCGCACATGGGGCACTTGCATTTCCGTGCTCTTCGTGCAATGTCATCGAAGCAGATGGTGCGGGGCATGCCAGTGATCGACCGCGTCGAAGAATACTGTGATGGGTGCGCTCTCGGCAAGCAACATCGCACGCCGTTCCCGCAAGTCGCCGCCTACTGCGCAGAGCGCAGGCTGGAGCTCGTGCACACTGACCTTTGTGGGCCGACCGAGCCGACCACACCTGGAGGAAGCAAGTATTTTGTGCTGATTGTGGACGACTATAGTCGCTACACGTGGTTGGAGCTGCTCAAATCCAAGGATGAAGCCTTTGCAAGGTTCAGAAAGGTGCAAACTCTCGAGGAGGCAGACGGGAGCTGCAAGTTGCGCGCATTCAGATCTGATCGCGGTGGCGAGTTCAACTCCAACGAGTTCAAAGCCTACTGTGAAGAAATCGGTGTCAAGCACTACACAACTGCTTCGTACTCGCCGCAGCAAAATGGAGTGGTAGAGCGGAGGAATCAGACGGTCGTGGAAATGGCCAGATGCATGTTGAAGAGCATGGACATGCCATCGTACTTCTGGGCGGAGGCGGTGAGAACCGCCGTGTATGTGCTGAATCGCGCGCCCACACGCAGTCTGGAGGGTGTCACGCCTTATGAAGCGTGGCATGGCCGTAAGCCCACCGTGCAACACTTGCGCACGTTCGGGTGCACGGTTCATGTCAAGAACGTCGGCCCTGACATCACGAAGCTCAGCGATCGCTCAATGGCAATGGTGTTCATTGGCTACGAGGAAGGTTCCAAGGCCTATCGTGTGTACAATCCAACAATGAAGAAGGTGCAGGTGACTCGAGACGTGATCTTTGAAGAAAGCAGGCCCTAGACATGGCGTGCACCGGGTGCGGCAGAGGACCGCGCCGCGCCAACGACCTTCACAGTCGTGTACACCACTGCCGGCGGGGTGCACGAGATAGACACAGGGTCTCCTGCGTGTGCCTCGACGCCGCAGCGGTCCCCAACACCCACAACACCTGCACCCGCGGCCTCACCCGATGGGGTGATCACGCCGGCTTCGAGTGCATCAGGGATGCCAGAGTCCACTCCGGCAACACCTACAGCAGCGGACGGAGACTACTCGGCCACCCCGCAGTCAAATGACTCCAGACACGACGTGCCAACGGGACAGCCAGTGCGCTTCCGGAGCTTCACGAACGTACTGGAGGAAACTGAAGATCAGGCAGTGCGTGAGCAGTTTGAGCGCTGCATGCTCGTGCGTTGCCTGTTCAGCACGGAGGAGCCAAGCGATGTGGACGAAGCGCTAGCTAGCAAGGCATGGAAAGGGGCCATGTATGTCGAGATGCAGTCCATTGTCGACAATGGCACATGGAAGCTTGCTCAACTCCCGGCTGGGCACAAGGCAATAGGACTGAAGTGGGTGTATCGTGTCAAGCATGATCCTGCAGGCAATGTAGTCAAGCACAAAGCTCGTCTCGTCGCAAAGGGATATGTCCAGCGTCAGGGGGTGGATTTTGAGGAGGTTTTTGCCCCCGTAGCTCGCATGGAGACAGTTCGGCTGCTGTTGGCTCTCGCCGCGCACTCTGGCTAGGAAATTCACCACATGGATGTGAAATCAGCCTTCCTAAATGGCGATCTCACTGAGGAGGTGTACGTTGATCAGCCATTCGGGTATGAAGTTGCAGGCCAGGAAGGAAAGGTACTCCGACTGCACAAGGCACTGTATGGGCTACATCAGGCACCGCAGGCATGGTACGCAAAGTTGGATGAAACTCTCACCTCCCTTGGTTTCACGCGGAGCGCTCTAGAGCATGCAGTGTACCGACGAGGTAACTCACAATCGCACTTGTTGGTTGGAGTGTATGTAGATGATCTGATCATCACATGAACCACAACAGCAGATATCATCTCTTTCAAAGAACAGATGCAAAAACTCTTCAAAATGAGTGATCTTGGGCGGCTAAGTTACTATCTGGGAATTGAGGTAGATCAAAGTAGCAATGGAATTACTCTGAGTCAGAAGAGCTATGTGATACGTCTCCAACGTATCTATAATTTTTGATTGCTCCATGCTACTTTATCTACTGTTTTGGACTATATTGGACTTTATTTTCCACTTTTATATTACTTTTGGGACTAACCTATTAACTCGAGGCCCAACCCAGAATTGCTGTTTTTTTGCCTTTTTGAGTATTTCAAAGAAACAGAATATCAAACGGAGTCCAAACGGAATGAAACCTTCGGGATCGTGATTTTCCAACCGAATGTGACCCAGGAGACTTGGACCCTACTCCAAGCAGTGCCCGAGGAGGTCATGAGGGTGGAGGGCACGCCCCCCTGGATGCGCCCCCTACCTCGTGGGCCCCTCGGAGCTCCACCGACGTACTCCTTCCTCCTATCTATACCTACGTATCCCCGAACGATCAGACCAGGAGCCAAAAACCTAATTCCACCGCCGCAACCTTCTGTATCCACGAGATCCCATCTTGGGGTCTGTTCCGGAGCTCCACCGGAGGGGGCATCCACCACGGAGGGCTTCTACATCATCACCATAGCCCCTCCGATGAAGTGTGAGTAGTTTACTTTAGACCTTCGGGTCCATAGCTAGTAGCTAGATGGCTTCTTCTCTTTTTTTGGACCTCAATACAATGTTCTCCCCCTCTCTCGTGGAGATCTATTCGATGTAATCTTCTTTTTGCGGTGTGTTTGTTGAGACCGATGAATTGTGGGTTTATGATCCAGTATTATCTATGGAAAATATTTGATTCTTCTCTGAATTTTTTATGTATTATTGAGTTATCTTTGCAAGTCTCTTCGAATTATCTTTTTGGTTTGGCCAATTAGATTGGTAGTTCTTGCAACGGGAGAAGTACTTAGCTTTGGGTTCAATCTTGCGGTGTCCTTACTCAGTGACAGAAAGAGTTGCAAGGCACGTATTGTATTGTTGCCATCGAGGATAACAAGATGGGGTTTTATCATATTGCATGAATTTATCCTCTACATCATGTCATCTTGCTTACGGCGTTACTCTGTTTTACTTAATACTCTAGATGCATCTTTGGATAGCGGTTGATGAGTGGAGTAATAGTAGTAGATGCGTAATCGTTTGATCTAATTGTTTTGGACGTGATGCCTATATACATGATCATTGCCTAGATGTACTCATAACTATGCTCAATTCATCAATTGCTCAACAATAATTTGTTCACCCAGTAGAATACTTATGCTCTTGAGAGAAACCACTAGTGAAACCTATGGCCCCCGGGTCTATTCTCATCATATCAATCTATATCACTTTATTTACTTGCTTTGTTTTTACTTTGCCTTTACTTTTTTACTTTGCATCTATCTATCAAAAATATAAAAATATTATCTCTATCAGATCTCACTCTCGTAAGTGACCGTGAAGGGATTGACAACCCCTAAGCGTTGGTTGCGAGTTGCTATCATTTTGTGTAGGTACTAGGGACTTGTGCCTGGTCTCCTACTGGATTGATACCTTGGTTCTCAAAAAATGAGGGAAATACTTACGCTACTTTACTGCATCATCATCTCCTCTTCTGGGAAATCCAACGCAGTGCTCAAGAGGTAGCAAGAAGAATTTCTGGCGCCGTTGCCGGGGAGGCTCACGCAAGCAAGTCAACCATACCAAGTACCCATCGCAATCCCTATCTCTCGATTACATTATTTGCCATTTGCCTCTCGTTTTCCTCTCCCCCACTTCACCCTTGCCGTCTTATTTGCCCTCTCTTTCCCAATCTCCTCCTCTCTTTCCCGTTTGCCTTTTTCCCGTCGCCTTTCTGTTTTCTCGTGTGTTAGTTTGCTTGTCATCATGACTAGTTTCATATCGTCTCCATTATCTCCCAAGAATGAGGTCTTAAATTTTAAACAAAGGGAGGTAGAAAATCTAAAAGATGCTTGGTATAGAATTTGCAATGCTCAAAATAAATCTACCAGGAAGCAATCCACCTCAGTTCTTCTTCGCAATTTTTACGTAGGTGCTAATCCTTGGTATAGATATATCCTTGATACCATTAGCGGAGGGAATTTTTTGGGTAGCCATACTTTTGATTCTTATAATGCTTTAATAGATATATTTGGCTCACCGCCCCTTTTGATTAATGGAACTGCGTTAACTTTGGAGCATGTTATGCAAAGGCTTGAAGCTATTGAAAATAAAGTTGCTACCATTGAATCAATCGAAAATCTTGACAAAAAGATCCACAATCAAATTACCCAATATGGATCTAAGGTAGGCATGACTTTGAAAAATATTAAAGAAAAAGAACCCCTTGTTAATGAAAAAATAAATCTAGATTCCACAAGAATTGATAAACTTGAGGGTATCATTACCAACTTGGGAACCGCTTTTTTGTCACACCCTGATTTTCATGCCACAACACTTAAGCTAATAAATCATGATAAAATGTTGTTTGACAAAAACTTTTGAGTGTTTTGTCTTTGCTTGATTGGATTTTCGTTTGCTGTTTGCAAGTGCTCTAAAAATCAAATAAACCCTCCAACTCCTATACTTCATCTCCTTGCTCCAAACTCTTGGACCAATGATCATGCCATGTGTATAGAGCAATATAGTATTTTCTTACAAAATAATTTGGCCAAAAAGTATTTTCAAAAATTAGTTTTCCAAAAACCCCTGAATTGAGGTTTGCACTGCAAGTACTTAATTAAGGGCAGTAAAAATCTTTACAAAAATATATTTGACTCCTATTAGATATAGGATACCCAGAAACCACAAAAATATAATTTTAAAAGTTATTTTCCTATTTTATTTAAAAGCTTTTTCTTAAGGCCAGAAATGGTCTTTAATAGGGAAAAATTATTTTATTGTTTTAAAAATATTTGACAAAATTTAGGGAAACTCATAGGAAATATATTGTCCATATATAAGAGTTTCAACACATGGTCATGTTCAAAATATTGGTGAAACCCCTCAAAAACCCTTTCTGGATATTTCAAGCTTTTGAAATATTTACAAAGGAAATATTCTCCAAAAATTCCAAGAAAATTCTATCATGTCACATGTAACATGTTTGATGATCTTGACAAGTATCATGTCATGGAGAATAGCATAACTCCATGAAACCCCCTCAAAACCATTTCTGTCCATTTTGAAGTTTGAGCAACTTTACATTGCCAAACATGTCCAAATGTTCTCAAACCTTGTGAACATGCTCCAATGGTCTAATTATTAATCTAGACCAAGTGGCACAAGTTGGAGAACAAGTTAACTTGATCAAAGTGCCCCAAAAACCTTCCTGTCCAGAACCAAATTTGAACAACTCTACATTGGCAACTTTCTCCTTTTGATCTCAACTTTTGTGGACATGTTCATAGCCTCTAATGATGGCACTACACCAAGTGGTGCATCAAGGAGAATAGATTTGCATGACTAAATCTTGGCAAAGCCATTTCTGCTGATTTCTAGGGTTTACAAAAGTTGCATTGGCAACTTTGCCCAAATAAGCTCAAATTTGGTGGCACACCCTATTTCTAAGTGTCTTTCCATCCTGTTAAGTATCCTGGCAATTAGAGTTCATTTGCTTACCCAAACAAACATCAAACACCTTCGCCATTTTTTCAAAATCATCATTTTGACCTCTTCCACTAATCTCCTTGAGCTCAACTTTTACCACAGCTCCTCCTAGTCCTCTCCTACCTCCAAGAACTCTCCCCGGCCATTGCTCAATGATTGAGGGTAAAATACCCCATTTACCTCCTGGACAGCCCCTCTCTCCCTCTTCTTCTACCTCTCTCCTCTCCTACTGGCTCACCAGGGCACCCAGGGCCACCACCCATTTGTTTACTCCTCCCCTGACCCCCTAGACACTAGTGGCCACGCCTTGGGCGCCAAAAATATGCCAATGCCAGCCATGTCGTGCTCTGGGCCTTCTGATGCACCAGGGCACTCAGAGCAGCGTCTGCCCGAGGCTTCTGACCACCTAGGGCCTCCCCCTTGTGTCCCCCGAGGCCGCCTCGGCGTCCGGGACACGCAAGACGGTCGGACCCCTCCTCCTTCTCTCTTCGGCGACCTCTGACACGCGTGCCCGAGCTGCTTTCGCGTCCGCCGATCGCCCGCCTCGTCAGGGACCTCCTCGAGCTCGCTCTCCTTCTCCTCTCCCCTAAGAGAGCCATGAACCACGCCCACGAGCACCCAAGGCACACACCAGAGCGCCCGTTTGGCCTCTGGCGATGCGGGCAGCCGTGTGTGCGTCCATGGTGCACCATCGCCTCGCCGTATAAAGCCGCCCGAGGCCTCTCTATGGAGCCCCTTCGCCTTCTATCCCTCCCGTACGTCGCCCGGACCCCTCTCCTCCTCTCCAGAGCCGCTCCGTCGCTTCCCATGGCCGGAGCCGAGCCGCCGTCCATCCCCAAAATTCGCGTCGTCCCGAACCTCTCCTTCCCCTTGAACCATGCCATAGGACCCCCATGGCCCCAAGGAGCCTCACCCGCACATCTTTCCTTCCTCCCCATGCCTGCCTCGCCGTGCCCGAATCTCACCGCCGGCCTCGTCCGCTGCGGCCAGCACCCTGCTCGACCCGGTGCTCCTAGGCGACCGTGCCACCCACCGTTGGACGCGGCCGGTCCCCTGAGCACTCCGGTGGGCAGAGCGTCGCCGGAGATGCTATGTAGCCCCGGCAATCGCCGCCGGGAGCCGGTCCTTCCCGCGGTCGGAGCGCGCGGGGGAGGTTGAAGACGGCTTCTTTGTTGGGCCCGCGTCGGCGACCAAAAGACGGGCCCCACCGTTTAAGTGGAAACGGCTTCGGCCGGATCCACCTCCCCTGCGCGAAGGCGCACTCCCGCGGAGCCGTCTTCGACGTCACCCCCCTGTTGCCAGCGCAGCTGAGCCGCTGGGCCGGCCCACGGCTATCGCTCGCCCGAGAGCTGGATAAGGGTAAAACCCTTTCCTTTTCTTTTTCTTTTCTGTAAACTTGTAAAATCCACAAATAAGTCAAACAGACTCCAAATTTGATGATTCAAATTTCCACGGACTCCATAAATCAAGTGCTATTTAATAGGCCTCAGTGGACATTTTTGTTGTCCTTGTTTTTCACTGAACCTTTTAAAAAGGCCATTTATCCACATAAGTCCACTTCAAAAATCCATATTATATTCATTTCAACTCCAAATCCAGTGAAACCAACTCCTAGATGCTTCTAAAATCATCCTTTATTAAATGGGTACCTTTGCTCATTTTTCAAAATAATTCTTCTGTACACTTCTTGCAATTCCATAAACCCCTTGATTCCAACATATCAAAATGATTAGATATATCCACTTATCCAATTCCATTGAAATCACTTTGGTCATTCCTCATATGACTAGTGGTATCCTAGAAAACTCAACTTCATATTTTTAGAGCACTTTTATTTTTACCTTGTGGTGTTGCTTATTATGATTGCTTCCGACGTTAGTTGACGAAGTAGACGGAGTACTTGGAGAAGGACCAGAAGACTTGAAGACTCAGATGAACCAGGCAAGCAGCCCTTTGACCATGTCTATGAACCCTTTTTATGCATGTCATATAGCACTTATTATTGTTGCATCGGAATCATGAAGGATGGGTAACCACTTTGGTGGGTTGCCTCCGTTACTTTTCTCGTTGACACTTGCATTGTGCATGACCCTACCTTCTTATGAGGGTTATGACGATGGGAGTAGATAGGATGCTAAGTAGTTTGCTACGCAAAAAGGGACGGGAATATGCATGTGATGGAGACAAAATATTTTCAAACAACTTACGAAAACCCCATCGGGTGCCATTTATGCCCGAGGGAGATGATGAGAAAGGTAACCACTTGACGACGAAGTGGTGTACCGAGGCAAGTGTGTGTTGTTTTCGAAAACGGATTAGATTTAAGATTTGATGACTGTCCCAACCCTACATGCGCGACCACTCTACCCTTATATGGGAAAGGGCATTGTTGAGTACCTAGACCGATACTAGCTTGGAGCCCGCATTACTAGTGACGGGGGAGAGTTGGTGCTCTCTCTTGGGGCGGGTCGTGCTGTAGGGCGGCCATGACTGTTTTCACAGGGCACCGGACACACCGTTGGTACCCCGTGCTTGTGGTATGTGATGAATATGGGAGCGAGGCTCCACAACTTTATTATGTGAAATGTTTGGCACGGGGGTTACTACCAATCGAGTGGACTCCATGTTAGTGTCGTCTAGGGAAAGGCGGTGATCGGGTGCTTACCCCGGGTACTTGAGGTACCGCGGGTCGTGGATGACACGGAAGTTCCCCGGATCTAGTGGGTAAAGTGTGCAACCTCTGCAGAGTGTAAAACTATTCGAATAGCCGTGTCCACGGTCAAGGACGGTTGGGCGGTGCTGCTTAAACTATGTCCAAGGTATTCAACCGTGTGAGTGAGATGATGGAAATGACTTGGGTCAAGCCAAGGACTTGACACGATTGAGATGGGTTGGTGCCCACTCTGTTTATGATAAATGGGTTGGTGCCCA
The DNA here is from genome assembly GCA_021437245.1 of Aegilops speltoides. NCBI lineage: Eukaryota > Viridiplantae > Streptophyta > Magnoliopsida > Poales > Poaceae > Aegilops > Aegilops speltoides. Next base: position 552,091,236 of record CM038147.1, on the reverse strand, counting down.
TTCTATTTATGTTGATATCTGTGACCAGATCTCATGGTTACTTGAATTCTTTTGATGCATGCTTTATAGGTTGTTGAACATGTCCTTGCACTCAAAACTAGCTTTATGCAAACTTTACCTATGTCATGCATTACTGTACCTTGAACCAAATCATGGGTTGCTTGCGAGTACATTCAAAGTACTCATTGGCTTGCCACTGGTTATTTAATTGACCAGGCATGGAAGAAACGGAGTTCGAAGAAGAGTTCTTGATGATTTAACATGCGAGCTAGGGCGCTTCCCGGTCGTAATGCTGTAGGGTTAAGGCAGATGGCATGGGTCCAAGTTATCGACGAAGATTTCTGCTGCGATGTTATACTCATGACTCGGCCCTAATGGTCCTACTTGTGTAATACGGTATGTATGGATGTAAGACTCTTGTTATTCAGCTTCTGTGTGTTCAGTGAGCATTGATCTCTGGGATCACTGTACACGTCCATTCGGTGATCACGACTTATGAGTCGGGGTCCCCACAGAGCTGGTATCAGAGCCATCCTGACTGTAGGAAGCCTTAGTTAGCATGGTCGTTAGTTAGGGTAAAACTATTTCCAAAACTACTACTAGTTTTCAAAACTATTTGTACTTCTCTTCCCTTCTCAGTTTCTTTTTTTCGAAAACTAAGGTATACTTTCCTTATTGGTCTCTTCCCCTTCAAAACCTTTGGTCGCTAGAACCCTTATGCCCCTGACCACAGGATTCCTTGAAATCCTCGTGGATAATCTAGAAGGAAGATGCCTTGCCTGACATTCACCCACATCTCTTGAACACAATGTTGGCGACATCACCACGAGACGATACCAACAGAAGATACATCCTCGAGGAATGAGGACCTGAAGACCCAGGAGATGGTGACACCCTTGACACTGCCCCAAGACGATGCAACCTTAGCCTACGATGAGCAGGGCCTAGAATATGCAAGATCAGGATATACATCGCTAATAGAGTAACCATGTCACTACCGTTGTTGTATCGGCAACCACCGGTGGATGAGAACCTAGCCATTTGGTCCGCCTCACCAAAGTGAGCAGGAAAACGGTTCTCCTCATCCCCCGCTCTTGGTGTCGATGTTGTCATCAACGTAACCGACATGATGGACCTCTATTACGCCTTGATAATGTCATTGCATAAAGGATTACCTACATGGTACCATCGACGGCATAGAAGACAAAAAGGGATCGTCGTGATTAAGAAGGCAATAGAAGATCAAGTCAATGCTAGCCACGAGGAGCCACCTTCACCCCATCACTAAAACAGGCGAGAAGTTGTTGAAGAATCTTCAGGATCAACCCAGATTGTTTCATCGAACTACTACAAGAGACGGAGCAACACCTGAGGAAAACTCAGAAGACTGCATGAGGCACAAGGCACGACTACTGAGTCCGAGAACCCCTAGGGTAGGATGAGTCGTGTACCCCCTATGAGCAGTCGAGTCCGTATGATAGTTCGAATAGAACCATGATTGTGTGTTGCTTGTTTTTATTTGTTTGTGTTTTGATATCAGTCGCCCTTTTTGCCCTAGGCAACAAGAACGCAACTATATCACCTGCCTTATTTTGTTGTTTGTGTTTGGCCCTTTTTGGCACGTGGTTGTTTGCGCATGCACTATAGAACCCCCTTTAGGCATTCCCCTCCTCTATGCTACTTTTCCCTCTCATCTCTCTCCTCAACTGAAGACAAGCAAGACAATATGCACCAAGGATTCCACCTCGGCGACCAACAAGCACTGAAGACTTTTGCTACAACCTCCTCGACCAAGTACAACCCCGTATATTTGCACCTCAAGACTAGAACCCATAGCTAGACCCTTCGAGACTTCACGAGATACCCCATCTCGAAACCTTAACCATGAGCTTAACCTACGGAATTGCAAGAGAACCTGTTAAGCCTCTGTAACCTTGCTTATCACTGGGTTCATTATGGAACTAGTGGACATAGTGAATGAGCACATTATCATCCTAAGATAGCACCAAAACTGACGATGCCATAGGAAGGACCAATCTCAGGATATAGGAACAGAGGACAAATGACTTGATGAGTTTATATCAATGACTTTTAGGAATTATCTGAGACTCTTTGGTGGATTATAAGGCTACCATGTTGGTAGATGAACTTGGTGGGATCATGATTATAGAGTAGCATAGCTTTCATTACTCCGGAGTAAATTGGACTTATAGGACAATTATGATCGCAAGCTAAAACTCTTGGAAGTGCAAGGATTTGACTTGATCAGATGATATTGATGGGAGACAGTTGATATTACGTAAATGACTTGGGGAACATGAAGGAATTCTCGTTGGACAAGATATTTGGATTTAAATAGGTGATCCTAGTTGAGTATAGATGCTGAGTATGCTTACATGGTTCAGAGTAAATTGGATTTAGACTAATGATCTTGATCGTGATACCATGTTTCTCGGTGGACAATAAACTAGGAGATTGGATTAATTGTCGGAGTTTATTTAGGCATCTTTGTGAGCTTGACCTTGGAGTATTACAAGATCACAATAATGGAAACTGGTGAACTGACTATAGTAAATATAGCTCTTTCAAGTATTCGGGGATTATAAGGACTTTAGAAGATCATGTGGAACACCAGCATAGGCGTTGGATTTGTAGAATTAATGGATTATGCAGTGATTAATGAAAGTTAACAGGTTGTTGGAGTTGATTCATAGGAAGGAAACAAGATCTTGGAGTGGCTTACGACGTGTTTCCCTAGGATAGAGGTGCTTTATCTTAGACCTTCGAAGAATAGGCTGAGCACTTGGATTGTCACGTTCAAGCTTAGCAGCTTATATGTTCTACCCATGGATTTTTAGGGGTAGACATACATATGAGTTTGGGGATTGTAGACATATATGATTTTGTTAGACATCCTCTCGGGAGCCATGAGGATATGAATCACATGAGTGATGATTGGAGTTGACCTATACGAAATGATGCTATCAGTGATATGATGTGATTTGTTTAAAGGACTAGATAGACTTTTGGCATCTCAAAAACCATGCTTAAAGGTAAGATGATAGATGTTCACTCGCACACTAGAATCCTTGAAACCCTTAAGCCCTACCAAGCTACAACATGGTCAGATCAGGACCTTAGGGCCTTGACACTAGATCTAGAACCACCTTGGCCCACACTCAACCATGACCACCACCAATGCCTCAGCCCACTTCACGTACCCCATAGATCTCATGGAGTGCTTAGACAAGATAGTTGTCATCATCATTTGGTGACCTACCTGTCCACCCGAAGACGGAAGAAGAGCCGTTCAGCTAGCCAAGGAACATTTGAAGACCGCCATGCCAAGGAGGAAGAACTACACCGACTACCATCGTTAAGAAGAAAACCTCCGCATCGAAGACCAGGCATATCTACGGGCCACTTCTCTCTAAGGAACCAAGCATTCCCATGACAAGGAGACCCACACCAAGATTCATCGGCCCCCTTCGAGATCACTCCAGGATTTAAGAACCCCCTCCGAGATCGCTTCAAGACGAAGAGTAGACAACTACCAGCTAGAGTTACCACCTGAGCCACCTAATGTGCACAACGCTTTCCATGCATCACAACCCCGGAAGTGTTTCCAACTTCCTAACTTGCCCGATCTCTACAAGGGCATTGACCACCAAGCCATCGACCCCTAGCCCAATCTAACCTACCGCGAGCTACCCATTAGCAACCTGAATCAAGAGGACCGTCATACACGAAGCCACACCGTCAAGTACTTCGAGTTCAATGGAGCACTACACGGAAGCAGAAGCAACATGAAGACTTGAAGACCACCCCAGATCCAAGTTTCAGATCCCTTTCGCGCCTTAGTCTGGGAATCTCGGGGACGAGATTCTTGTAAGGGGGGTAGGTCTGTCACACCCTGATTTTCATGCCACAACACTTAAGCTAATAAATCATGATAAAATGTGGTTTGACAAAAACTTTTGAGTGTTTTGTCTTTGCTTGATTGGATTTTCGTTTGCTGTTTGCAAGTGCTCTAAAAATCAAATAAATCCTCCAACTCCTATACTTCATCTCCTTGCTCCAAACTCTTGGACCAATGATCATGCCATGTGTATAGAGCAATATAGTATTTTCTTACAAAGTAATTTGGCCAAAAAGTATTTTCAAAAATTAGTTTTCCAAAAACCCCTGAATTGAGGTTTGCACTGCAAGTACTTAATTAAGGGCAGTAAAAATCTTTACAAAAATATATTTGACTCCTATTAGATATAGGATACCCGAAACCACAAAATATAATTTTAAAAGTTATTTTCCTATTTTATTTAAAAGCTTTTTCTTAAGGCGAAATGGTCTTTAATAGGGAAAAATTATTTTATTGTTTTAAAAATATTTGACAAAATTTAGGGAAACTCATAGGAAATATATTGTCCATATATAAGAGTTTCAACACATGGTCATGTTCAAAATATTCACTACAAGAAATATGTCAACTTGTGACCCTCACTATTGGTCGCTGAAAGGTCATAGTTTTTCATTTGCGACCTTTTGTGACCAAAAAGCGAAGGTCAAAAGTCGAGGGTCATTAATCGACTATAGCGACCTTCTACGTGATATGTAAAGGTCGTTGGTTCTTTGACCAAATTTTGGTCACTAGCAACTTCCTCGAGCCACGTAGGCATCCAAATATGGCAAGTCGATGTGGCACAAGATTCAGCCCGGTCCAATTCGGTTTTCTACATGGGCCTAGCCCATTAATTCGCCTTTCTATATTTTTTCATGTGAATTTGTTGTCGACTTCATGGACCAAGCCCAACATTGCAGCCTTTTATTTTTGGCCCATGGCCTTTTGTCTCAACAGTTCATTTTTTTCTTTTTTCTAAATTGGGTTCGATGAGTCGGTGGGTCCCCATTGTCGGGTTCTAATCTTGGGTCCTAGCCATCGAGGCAATATTCTCCATTTTTATTTCACGCAAATAAATACCTGGTATTTAAATTGGCACATAGAAAACACACGAAATACTTCAAATATTATCAACCATCAAAGTGCTACATCATATAACACACATACAAATGTGATCGAAGATCAAGTTTACAATCGATAACACACATACAACCCAAGTGTATCAGCCCAAGTCTATCACATGAGTCTATCACAGAGCTCCACAAGTTCTGCTAGAGGATCAGCATTATTCCAATGAAGTAGCTCCCAGAACTAGCACACATACAAGTTCAGTTACAAGGACTTCGTTACTCCCAGAACTAGCTCAATGAGGTAAAACTATGCTTCATCCCACTTTTTATCCGAATGAAAGGCCAAGATCGCACATTGTAGAACAAAATGTTTAGGAACAAAACAAAAGTAAATCTAACAGCAAAGTATCAAATAAAACAAAGTACTAAAAATTGCGGTAATTTAGTTGGCAGGTACGCAATACCATAGTTTTAATTTAACAGAGTTTTTTAGAGTATTCAGAATACAGAGCAAGTGTTTGGCTACAACACAGAATGCTGTAAAATGTGTTGACTAGCCCTTAGGCAATCGCATCTAGCTAGCCGATGTGGCAACAATGCAAACACGAGCTGGCTGGTTGTGTATTGTTTCTGTTATGTTAATCTAGCTAAGCAGGTTGGCTAGCCCTTGACATTCAGGTCCATATTAACCGAAGCATACATAGACAATAGATTTTGGCATGCTAGAATTCTTACTGCAAACAAGATTGTTTGTCCAGTAAATTATTCGTTATGAACATCTCAAGACAAGAAAAGGATAATGATTCATTATCCATATGAGAGTGACCTCGTGGTGCAGTCTATTAAGCACAGTACATTAAGAAACCTCGAAACAAAACCCTAAGAAACAAGATATCAAGCAGAGGCCCACAATTCAATGTATTTCAGGCCATGGGGGCACCAAACTGTATAACCATGCATGCAAAGGAAGCAAACAGCACAAATAATGGCATTGAACAAGTGCACAAATAGTTGCATTTAAGGTAAACAAGAGCTGCATAGCAGAGTGCAAGAGAATGACAACATAATTCTTGCTTGCTGCAATCTAAACAACATCACCACAAGTTCTATGATGGATAAAAAATAATAGCAGTAGCACTTTAACCCGGTGACCGGATAGGAGCCGTGACTGTGTGGGTAGGTAAATTAACTTATGTATTGTGATCAGATGTTAAAGTTCTTTTTAGTAAATTATAACAGCAGCAAAGTAATTTTAGGTAAAATTGTACACAAGACACCACGGAATGCGAAGTTTTAGTGTTAGAGGGGTCGACGAAGTGAGGATGAATGTTAACTTGCAAAAGTTTATGCTATGAATGCTTCCATGGCAAGCTCCAAACCACAGGAAAGCTCCAGCATTATCCGTGGTATAAAAAACTCAAAAATAGAATTCTGAATATATCTTAATTCACACGAAAATACAGAGCAAAGAAGTGCAAACATGATGTTGTTTCCGCATCATGTTTCCAGTCTGATTCTACTGTTCTTTTTATGGCGATAGCACTAGTTCTTGCGGAAGATGATAAAACGAATAAAGATATCTTGAACATGATCTTCACAGGGGCATAGTCTTCACAAGTTCACAAGATGGGATAGAAAGGTAGCTAATGATGCAGGAAGCTACCGAACAGCCAAACAGACCTCCTCTCAACTGCCGGAGATGGGCTGCTGCGGCAGCCGGAGCTCGGACAAACTATCTATAAATGCCCTAAATGGCAAGCAAAATCCATCTTGCTATACCAGTTTTAAACTCCATACTACCCAACAAAGATGCAATTGCCTCAGACAATGCATTCGCCTCTAAGGCACGGCGAAAGCAAGTCAATGAGGTAAACTTCAGGTGTAAACTGCTTTTAACAGCTTGAAGCAAAGAAAGACAGATATCTCATAAACCAATCCTAGCACTGAAAAGGGAGGCCAGATATATAACAACAAAGGGAAAGATCCTCTTGTCAGTACCATGAACTGCAGCTGTATGAAGAAGAGTGAGGCTGGAACGTTTCTGGTGTAGATCGGCGCCGTGATCAAGAAGGTACCTGATGGCAGGGAGGTGTCCATTCTGGATAGCATACTCCAGGGGCGTAAAACCTAGCAGCGAGTTGATGGTTAAGTCATAAATTAAACCCATTGTCTCACATTGTAGTAGTAAGTACCTCCTCTCTGTAAAGAAGGGAGTACCGTACATTTTTATCTAAGATCAGAAAGGAAATGCACGTGTTCATTAGCACACAGATTACCCTGAGCGCTGTCGGGATTTCCGACGTCCATCTTGACTTCCTCAACGAGGTACCGGTAGACCGGCAGGCTGCCACAGCCGCCGGCGGCATCAAGCACGTTCATTCCCATTAGGTGGTGTTGGCCACCGTCGCCGGGATCCCGTGCCCGTGCACGTCCAGCTCCTTCGCAATCTCTGCAGTTCACAGACATGAAAATGGGGCACTTTTTTAGCTACACATCGTATACTGCAGTTCCACCAAATTGGAGTACTAATTAGGAAATGTCACTGATCTGCAACTAGAAAAGCCCCCCAAGTTCCCAGCTTCGCTGCTAATCCTAGAAATTGTAGCAAGAATCCGGTCCCGTCCGTGTTAGTTGAGAAATCGTGGATGGTCTGCAGCTAGAAAACCCAAGAAGATCAGCACCCGGAAGCGCATGCCGGCCAACGAAATCGAAAGGCTCAGCCGGCGCGCGCACGTACGGTGGCTGAATCGACCCTAAGCGCCCGACCCGGGCAGATCTTGAGCAGACGGAGACGGAACGCCGGAGGGGGCAGAGCGAGAGCGGTGCGGCTTACTCTTGATTTTGCGGACGCTGCCGTCGTGGGCGGCGCAGATGAGCCTGGCCTCCAGCGGCCACAGGTCACGCTCTGCAAAAAAACAAGAAAATCAATCGAACGGTGAGACGTACGGCCGGCCGGCGAAGGGAGGCACGGACAGAGCGACGGATTCGGTCGCGGGTCACCTTTGCCGAGGAGGAGCTCGAAGCATGTCGGCAGACTGGTGGAGGTTGGATCCGGCGACGCAGGAAGCCATGGCGCGGCTGGATGCGGGCGATGCAGAGGGACAAAGTAGCAGCGATAGCGGCGGCTCGACGCACTCAGGAGAGCGGCTTCGGTTGTGGGTGTCGGGGAGGCGACGAGGCGACAGAGGAGTCGATCTAGATCGGGAGAGGGGAGAGACAAAGGGCGGGGGAGAGGGGGATTGGGTTGCTGCTAGGGTTTGGGTTGGGTTAGGAGAGGTGATCTGTGATGCGGACGGTTGGATCCTTCGGATGCGGACGGTTCAGATCGGCTCCAGTGGAGTGATCCGTGAGAAGAGCCATGATTGGTTCAGAAATTTCGTGATTTAAAATAGTTTCTAAGTACTAAAACTAGGGAAATTTTGTGAAGCAACTTTCAAAGTATTTTGCAAAATGGCACAACTAAATTTTTCACTCAAGTTAGACCAGATTTTATGGGTGATCACCAATTTGTATGCATTTCTGATCTTTCTAGCTATTTTTAATCATTTTTCGAGTGCCCGAAATGAGGTTTTTTGTGAAGAACCTACTGAAATAATTGTTGCAAAATTGGGCCAAATCATTTTCTAAGATACTAGACCATATTTAATGCAAAATTGACCAAATGGTTGAGTGTGAAATTTTTGATCCACCTCTCATGAAAAGACAAATTTCCACCGATTCAAATTTGAAGCGGGTCAAATTTGAACTACAGCTACCTCATAGTTTGCTCTTTATTTTTTCCAAAAATAATTTCTAGGTACATAAATATCTATTTAATCATAGAAACACCAAAAAAATTCCAAGATTCAACCACTAGCTAGGAACGGTCAAGCCCGCCGTTTTGACCGCATTTTGAAACGGGCATAAAAAATTCAAAAAAAATCAAAAAATTGGAAAAACTTCGCATTGTGTCATTATATGTGACCAAGTTTCCAGGAAAAATAATAAACTTGCAATACGGTAATTATTTTAAAAAAGTGTTCTAAAAAATGAGCTATCATGCGTGAAGATTCATGGCTTTCAAGCCAAATGATCAATCTTATGGCCACATTCATGGCATAGTTTGTTCAAATGATCTTATATTGTGCACAAGGGTACATCTTGGAATTCCAAACAATGTTGCATAAGGAAGTTTTCATTTTCTTTGCACGGAAAATTAATATTTCATTTTACGAGTGCCCAAAAGGAGGTTTTTGTGAAGGAACTACCAAATAATTATTGCCAAAATGGACCAAATCAATTTTGTAAAATACTAGGCCATATATAATGCACAATTGACAAAATGGTTGGGTGAAAAAGTTTTGATCCACCTCTGGTGAAAAGACAAATTCCATGATTCAAATTTGAAAGCGGTCAAATTTGAACTGTAGCTGCCTCATAGTTTGCTCTTTATTTTTCCAAAAATCATTTCTAGGTAAATAAGTATCTATTTCATCGAGAAACACCAAAAATTTCCAAGATTCAACCACTAGCTAGGAACGGTCAAGCCCGCCATTTTGACCGCATTTTGAAACAGGCATAAAAATTCAAAAAATCAAAAATTGGAAAACCTTCGCATTGTGTCATTATATGTGACCAAGTTTCCAGGAAAATAATAAACTTGTAATACGGTAACTATTTTAAAAAGTGTTCTCAGAAATGAGCTATCATGCGTGAAGATTCATGGCTTTCAAGCCAAATGATCAATCTTATGGCCACATTCATGGCATAGTTTGTTCAAATGATCTCATATTGTGCACAAGGGTGCATATTGGAATAGCAAACAATGTTGCCTAAGGAAGTTTTCATTTTCGTTGGACGAAAAAACCATTTTCCATTTTTCGAGTGCCCGAAAGGAGGTTTTTTTGTGAAGGAACTACCAAATAATTGTTGCAAAATTGGACCAAATCATTTTTATAAAATACTAGGCCATATTTAATGCACAATTGACAAAATGGTCTGGTGTAAAAAATTTTGATCCACCTCTCGTGAAAAAGACAAATTTCTGCCGATTCAGTTGGAAGCGGGTCAAATTTGAACTGCAGCTGCCTCATAGTTTGCTATTTATTTTTTCCAAAAATCGTTTCTATTTACATAAGGACATATTTAATCATAAATACATGGTTTGGTGGCGATACGTCGAGGTTTGGGCGGTGGCCGAGGGCCCCAACTCTAGAGCGTAAGAACTCGCATGCCGCTCAGCGTGGTCACCAGCGTGACCGTGGCGTTGCCATGTGTTCAGGGCGGCCTAGGCATGTCTAGTGGGTTGGGCACTCCCGAGGTTGGTGCTAGGAAGAAAATTACAACATAAGATTCTCACGAGGAGACCAATCGATGCTCAAACATGAATTAGCAGCCAAGTGTTTGATTAGCGATGCGGAAAATGTACATGGCTAATGGGCGTGAGTTTTGGTGAGGATGATCAGTTACTAAGAAGACCGTTTTCACAAATTTTCAGCTCAAAGGAGGAGCCTAGGTGGTACTTGCTTTGCAAACCACCACACTTGGACATAAATCTGAATGTTGAAGCTCGGCTCAAAATAATGAATGGATTGAGATGGCATTTGGTGGAGGATGGTTATTTGGGCATAGGAAAGCATTGTAGAAAATGGATACTATTTGGACATGCCAAAGTGGTACTTCCTTCACAAACTGTTACTCTGAATGTAATAGGAAAATGAATATTTTTGAATTATTTTTGAACTAGGCAAGGAAGGTTTTACATATTTGACGAAGATATGACCCAAAGAATTTATGAGATTTTTTGGGAATTTTGGGAATGATAGAAATATAGGTTGCTTCACAACCTAGGGCAAAACTGCCACATGGACATGACACATAGGCAAAACCCGATGAGGTGGCGCCTAGTCATAGCAACCCACCACAATTTACAAAGCTATGACCATCTATATTGGTCGTTAACAACTAGAAATAAGGCAGCGGACTAGCTGTGTTTGCTTTATGACCTTTTCGTGTGAGGAAATTACGACCTTCGACCAAAATGGTCGCAATGGTTTAGGGTTTGGAGCCCCCTAACAGCTTTTGACCAATTGGTCTGAAATGGTCATAAATTTATGACCAATTCTTCGAGGGTCACTGACAGAAGGTCATAAGTTGACATATTTCTTGTAGTGATTGGTGAAACCCCTCAAAAACCCTTTCTGGATATTTCAAGCTTTTGAAATATTTACAAAGGAAATATTCTCCAAAAATTCCAAGAAAATTCTATCATGTCACATGTAACATGTTTGATGATCTTGACAAGTATCATGTCATGGAGAATAGCATAACTCCATGAAACCCCCTCAAAACCATTTCTGTCCATTTTGAAGTTTGAGCAACTTTACATTGCCAAACATGTCCAAATGTTCTCAAACCTTGTGAACATGCTCCAATGGTCTAATTATTAATCTAGACCAAGTGGCACAAGTTGGAGAACAAGTTAACTTGATCAAAGTGCCCCAAAACCTTCTGTCCGAACCAAATTTGAACAACTCTACATTGGCAACTTTCTCCTTTTGATCTCAACTTTTGTGGACATGTTCATAGCCTCTAATGATGGCACTACACCAAGTGGTGCATCAAGGAGAATAGATTTGCATGACTAAATCTTGGCAAAGCCATTTCTGCTGATTTCTAGGGTTTACAAAAGTTGCATTGGCAACTTTGCCCAAATAAGCTCAAATTTGGTGGCACACCCTATTTCTAAGTGTCTTTCCATCCTGTTAAGTATCCTGGCAATTAGAGTTCATTTGCTTACCCAAACAAACATCAAACACCTTCGCCATTTTTCAAAATCATCATTTTGACCTCTTCCACTAATCTCCTTGAGCTCAACTTTTACCACAGCTCCTCCTAGTCCTCTCCTACCTCCAAGAACTCTCCCCGCCATTGCTCAATGATTGAGGGTAAAATACCCCATTTACCTCCTGGACAGCCCCTCTCCCTCTTCTTCTACCTCTCTCCTCTCCCTCTGGCTCACCAGGCACCCAGGCCACCACCCATTTGTTTACTCCTCCCCGACCCCTAGACACTAGTGGCCACGCCTGGCGCCAAAAATATGCCAATGCCAGCCATATCGTGCTGAGGCGCGCTTCTGATGCACCAGAGGCACTTTGTGCGCGTCTGCCGAGGCTTCGACCACCTAGGGCCTCCCCTTGTGTCCCCGAGGCCGCCTCGGCGTCCGGGACACGCAAGACAGTCGGACCCTCCTCCTTCTCTCTTGGCGACCTCGACACGCGTGCCCGGCGCCCGCTCGCGTCCGCCGATCGCCGCAAGACGTCAGGGACCTCCTCGAGCTCGCTCTCCTTCTCCTCTCCCTAAGAGAGCCATGAACCACGCCCACGAGCACCCAGGCACACACCAGGCGCGCCTTGGCCTCTGGCGATGCCGGCATGGCCGTGAGCTGCGTCCATGGTGCACCATCGCCTCGCCAGTATAAAGCCGCCCGAGGCCTCTCTATGGAGCCCCTTCGCCTTCTATCCCTCCCGTACATCGCCGGACCCTCTCCTCCTCTCCGAGCCGCTCCGTCGCTTCCCATGGCCGGAGCCGAGCCGCCCCATCCCCAAAATTCGCGTCGTCCGAACCTCTCCTTCCCTTGAACCATGCCATAGGACCCCATGGCCCCAAGGAGCCTCACCCGCACATCTTTCCTTCCTCCCCATGCCTGCCTCGCTGCGTGCCGAATCTCACCGCCCGGCCTCGTCCGCGGCGCCCAGACTGCTCGACCGGTGCTCCTAGGCGACCGTGCCACCCACCGTTGGGCGGCCGGTCCCCGAGCACTCCGGTGGGCGAGCGCGCGGAGATGCTATGTAGCCCGCAATCGCCGCCGGAGCAGTCCTCCCAGCAGTCGGGCCTGGGAGGTTGAAGACGGCTTTCTTTGTTGGGCCGTGCGTCGGCCCAACCAAAGCGGCCCCACCGTTTAAGTGGAAACGGCTTCGGCCGGATCCACCTCCCTGCTGGCGCAAGATCCGTGAGCCGTCTTCGACGTCACCCCCTGTTGCCAGCGCAGCTGAGCCGCTGGGCCGGCCCACGGCTATCGCTCGCCCGAGCGCTGGATAAGGGTAAAACCCTTTCCTTTTCTTTTTCTTTTCTGTAAACTTGTAAAATCCACAAATAAGTCAAACAGACTCCAAATTTGATGATTCAAATTTCCACGGACTCCATAAATCAAGTGCTATTTAATAGGCCTCAGTGGACATTTTTGTTGTCCTTGTTTTTCACTGAACCTTTTAAAAAGGCCATTTATCCACATAAGTCCACTTCAAAAATCCATATTATATTCATTTCAACTCCAAATCCAGTGAAACCAACTCCTAGATGCTTCTAAAATCATCCTTTATTAAATGGGTACCTTTGCTCATTTTTCAAAATAATTCTTCTGTACACTTCTTGCAATTCCATAAACCCCTTGATTCCAACATATCAAAATGATTAGATATATCCACTTATCCAATTCCATTGAAATCACTTTGGTCATTCCTCATATGACTAGTGGTATCCTAGAAAACTCAACTTCATATTTTTAGAGCACTTTTATTTTTACCTTGTGGTGTTGCTTATTATGATTGCTTCCGACGTTAGTTGACGAAGTAGACGGAGTACTTGGAGAAGGACCAGAAGACTTGAAGACTCAGATGAACCAGGCAAGCAGCCCTTTGACCATGTCTATGAACCCTTTTTATGCATGTCATATAGCACTTATTATTGTTGCATCGGAATCATGAAGGATGGGTAACCACTTTGGTGGGTTGCCTCACACTTTTCTCGTTGACACTTGCATTGTGCATGACCCTACCTTCTTATGAGGGTTATGACGATGGGAGTAGATAGGATGCTAAGTAGTTTGCTACGCAAAAGGGACGGAATATGCATGTGATGGAGACAAAATATTTTCAAACAACTTACGAAAACCCCATCGGGTGCCATTTATGCCCGAGGAGATGGCGAAAAGGTAACCACTTGATGACGAAGTGGTGTACCGAGGCAAGTGTGTGTTGTTTTCGAAAACGGATTAGATTTAAGATTTGATGACTGTCCCAACCCTACATGCGCGACCACTCTACCCTTATATGGGAAAGGGCATTGTTGAGTACCTAGACCGATACTAGCTTGGAGCCCGCATTACTAGTGACGGGGGAGAGTTGGTGCTCTCTCTTGGGACGGGGTCGTGCCAGGTAGGGCGGCCATGACTGTTTTCACAGGGCACCGGACACACCGTTGGTACCCCGTGCTTATGGTATGTGATGAATATGGGAGCGAGGCTCCACAACTTTATTATGTGAAATGTTTGGCACGGGGGTTACTACCAATCGAGTGGACTCCATGTTAGTGTCGTCTAGGGAAAGGCGGTGATCGGGTGCTTACCCCGGGTACTTGAGGTACCGCGGGTCGTGGATGACACGGAAGTTCCCCGGATCTAGTGGGTAAAGTGTGCAACCTCTGCAGAGTGTAAAACTATTCGAATAGCCGTGTCCACGGTCAAGGACGGTTGGGCGGTGCTGCTTAAACTATGTCCAGGGTTTTCAACCGTGTGAGTGAGATGATGGAAATGACTTGGGTCAAGCCAAGGACTTGACACGATTGAGATGGGTTGGTGCCCACTCTGTTTATGATAAATGGGTTGGTGCCCATTCTATTTATGTTGATATCTGTGACCAGATCTCATGGTTACTTGAATTCTTTTGATGCATGCTTTATAGGTTGTTGAACATGTCCTTGCACTCAAAACTAGCTTTATGCAAACTTTACCTATGTCATGCATTACTGTACCTTGAACCAAATCATGGGTTGCTTGCGAGTACATTCAAAGTACTCATTGGCTTGCCACTGGTTATTTAATTGACCAGGCATGGAAGAACCGGAGTTCGAAGAAGAGTTCTTCGGTGACGAACATGCGAGTTAGGACGCTTCCCAGTCAGAATGCCTGTAGGGTTAAGGCAGATGGCATGGGTCCAAGTTATCGACGAAGATTTCCGCTGCGATGTTATACTCATGACTCGGCCCTAATGGTCCTACTTGTGTAATACGGTATGTATGGATGTAAGACTCTTGTTATTCAGCTTCTGTGTGTTCAGTGAGCATTGATCTCTGGGATCACTGTACACGTGCATTCGGTGATCACGACTTATGAGTCGGGGTCCCCACATTTTTCTTCCGTTCAAAACACTCCAAGTTCTTATACTAAAAATACTAAGCTTATTTATGTTCCTAAGAATAAGGGTGAATCATCTAGTAAGGAAACTGCGGATCTTAAATCTATAAGTGTTCATCCCAATCTTTTTACCATCATTAAGGAACAATTTGCTATAGATGAATTCTTTGATCTTTTGCCCGAAAATTTGTCAATTACTAGGAAGAAAGAAAATTCTAAAGGAGGTAAATGCCTCATTGAAGAATTGCCTACCAAAGATGGCAATACCTAGATCTATCCTTGCTTTTATGCCTAGCTAAGGGCGTTAAACGATAACGCTTGTTGGGAGGAAACCCAATTTTATTTTGTGTTTTTTGTTTTTGCTTCTGTTTAGGAATAAATAATCCATCTACCTTCTGTTTAGATGTTGTTTTATGTTTTAATTAGTGTTTGTGCCACGTAGGACCTATAGGATGACCTACGATGATAGTTGATTTGATTCTGCTGAAAACCAGAAACTTTGCACGCACGCATTTAGTTATGATAAATCACAGGAACGTGCTTTTGCGTTGATTTTTTTTCTTCTGTTCAATAAACAAATTGTCCAGGACTTCCTATTTTGGTAAAAAAATTAGAGTTCCAGAAGTTTGCGTTAGTCACAGATTGCTACAGACTGTTCTGTTTTTGACAGATTCTGTTTTTCGTGTGTAGTTTACTTATTTTGATGAATCTATGGCTAGTAAATTAGTTTATAAACCATAGAGAAGTTGGAATACAGTAGGTTTAACACCAATATAAATAAAGAATGAGTTCATTACAGTACCTTGAAGTAGTCTTTTGTTTTCTTTCTCTAACGGAGCTCACGAGATTTCTGTTGAGTTTTGTGTTGTGAAGTTTTCAAGTTTTGGGTGAATTCTTTTGATGGATTATGGAACAAGGAGTGGCAAGAGCCTAAGCTTGGGGATGCCCATGGCACCCCCAAGATAATCCAAGGACACCAAAAAGTCAAAGCTTGGGGATGCCCCGGAAGGCATCCCCTCTTTCGTTCACTTCCATCGATAATTTACTTGGAGCTATATTTTTATTCACCAACATGATATGTGTTTTGCTTGGAGCGTCTTGTATTATTTGTGTCTTTGCTTGTTAGTCTACCACAATCATCCTTGCTGTACACATCTTTTGAAAGAGCCATACATGAATTGGAATTTGTTAGAATACTCTATGTGCTTCACTTATATCTTTTGAGCTTGATAGTTTCGCTCATAGTGCTTCACTTATATCTTTTGAGTGTGATCATTTTTGCTCTAGTACTTCACTTAGATCTTTTAGAGCACGGTGATGGATTTGTTTTAAAGAAACTATTTGATCTCTCATGCTTCACTTAGATTATTTTGAGAGTCTTTAATAGCATGGTAATTTGCTTAATGTTAATATACTTGGTGTTCAAGATATGTGAAACTTTCTTTTGAGTGAATTGAATACTAAGATAAGTTTGATGCTTGATAATTGTTTTGAGATATGGAGGTGATAATATCAAAGTCGTGCTAGTTGGGTGATTATGAATTTGAGAAATACTTGTGTTGAAGTTTGCAAGTCCCGTAGCATGCACGTATGGTTCAAGTTGTGTAACAAATTTGAAACATGAAGTGTACCTGGCTTGTGCATCCTTATGAGTGGCGGTCGGGGACGAGCGATGGTATTTTCCTACCAATCTATCCCCATAGGAGCATGCGCGTAGTACTTGCATTTTTGATGACTTCTAAATTTTTGCAATAAGTATATGAGTTCTTTCGACTAATGTTGAGTCCATGGATTATACGCACTCTCACCTTTTCACCTTTGCTAGCCTCTTCGGTACCGTGCATTGCCCTTTCTCACCTTGAGAGTTGGCGCAAACTTCACCAGTGCATCCAAACCCCGTGATACAATATGCTCTATCACACATAAACCTTCTTATATCTTCCTCAAAACAGCCACCATACCTACCTATCATGGCATTTCCATAGCCATTCCGAGATATATTGCCATGCAACTTCCACCATCATCATCATGACATACATTACTTTTGTCATATTGCCATTGCATGATCTTGTAGTTGACATCGTATTTGTGGCAAAGCCACCATGCATTATTTTCCATACATGTCACTCTTGATTCATTGCACCATTCCGGTACACCGCCAGAGGCATTCATATAGAGTCATATCTTGTTCTAAGTTTCGAGTTATAATCCTTGTGTTGTAATCAATAGAAGTGTGATGATCATCATTATTAAAGCATTGCCCAAATAAAAAAAAGAGAGAAAGGCCAAAAAGAAAAAAACAAAGGCCCAAAAAAATAAAAAGAAATAAAAAGGGCAATGCTACTATCTCCTTTTCCACAATTGTGCTTCAAAGTAGCACCTTGTTCTTCATGTAGTGAGTCTCATATATTGTGCTTCAAAGTAGCACCTTGTTCCTCATGTAGTGAGTCTCATAAGTTGTCTTTTTTTGTACTAGTGGGAATTTTTTATTATAGAACTTGGCTTGTACATTCCTACGGTGGGCTTCCTCAAATGCCCTAGGTCTTCGTGAGCAAGCAAGTTGGATGCACACCCACTAGTTTTCTTTTGTTGAGCATTCATAGCTCTAGTGCATCCGTTGCATGGCAATCCCTACTCCTCATGTTGACATCAATTGATGGGCATCTCCATAGCCCGTTGATTAGCCTCGTCGATGTGAGACTTTCTCCATTTTTGTCTTCTCCACACAATCCCCATCATCATATTCTATTCCACCCATAGTGCTATATCCATGGCTCATGCTCATGTATTGCGTGAAGGTTGAAAAAGTTTGAGATTATTTAAGTATGAAACAATTGCTTGGCTTGTCATCGGGGGTATAGAAGTTGGGAACATCTTTGTGTGACGAAAATGAAGCATAGCCTAACTATATGATTTTGTAGGGATGAACTTTCTTTCGCCATGTTATTTTGAGAAGACATGATTGCTTTGATTAGTATGCTTGAAGTATTATTATTTTTGTGTCAATATGAACTTTTGTCTTGAATCTTTCGGATTTGAATATTCATATCACAATTAAGAAGATTTACATTGAAATTATGCCAAAGTATCACTCTGCATCAAAAATTCTTTTTATCATTTACCTACTCGAGGACGAGCAGGAATTAAGCTTAGATTCGATCGTCTCCAACGTATCTATAATTTTTGATTGCTCCATGCTACTTTATCTACTATTTTGGACTATATTGGGCTTTATTTTCCACTTTTATATTACTTTTGGGACTAACCTATTAACCGGAGGCCCAGCCCAGAATTGCCGTTTTTTTGCCTTTTTCAGTATTTCGAAGAAACAGAATATCAAACGGAGTCCAAACGGAATGAAACCTTCGGGATCGTGATTTTCCAACCGAACGTGACCCAGGAGACTTGGACCCTACTCCAAGCAGTGCCCGAGGAGGTCACGAGGGTGGAGGGCTCGCCCCCCTACCTCGTGGGCCCCTCCGAGCTCCACCGACGTACTCCTTCCACCTATATATACCTACGTATCCCTGAACGATCAGAACAGGAGCCAAAAACCTAATTCCACCGCCGCAACCTTCTGTATCCACGAGATCCCATCTTGGGGCCTGTTTTGGAGCTCCGCCGGAGGGGGCATCCACCACGGAGGGCTTCTACATCATCACCATAGCCCCTCCGATGAAGTGTGAGTAGTTTACTTCAGACCTTCGGGTCCATAGCTAGTAGCTAGATGGCTTCTTCTCTCTTTTTGGATCTCAATACAATGTTCTCCCCCTCTCTCGTGGAGATCTATTCGATGTAATCTTCTTTTTGTGGTGTGTTTGTTGAGACTGATGAATTGTGGGTTTATGATCCAGTATTATCCACGGAAAATATTTGATCCTTCTCTGAATTCTTTTATGTATGATTGAGTTATCTTTGTAAGTCTCTTCAAATGATCTTTTTGGTTTGGCCAACTAGATTGGTAGTTCTTGCAATGGGAGAAGTGCTTAGCTTTGGGTTTAATCTTGCGGTGTCCTTACTCAGTGACAGAAAGAGTTGCAAGGCACGTATTGTATTGTTGCCGTCGAGGATAACAAGATGGTTTTTTTTATCATATTGCATGAATTTATCCCTCTACATCATGTCATCTTGCTTACGGCGTTACTCTGTTTTTACTTAATACCCTAGATGCATGCTGGATAGCGGTCGATGAGTGGAGTAATAGTAGTAGATGCAGAATCGTTTCGATCTACTTGTTTTGGACGTGATGCCTATATACATGATCATTGCCTAGATATACTCATAACTATGCTCAATTCTGTCAATGGCTCAATAGTAATTTGTTCACCCACCATAGAATACTTATGCTCTTGAGAGAAGCCACTAGTGAAACCTATAGCCCCCGGGTCTATTCTCATCATATCAATCTATGTCACTTTATTTACTTGCTTTTTTTTACTTTGCGTTTACTTTTTACTTTGCATCTATCTATCAAAAATACCAAAAATATTATCTCTATCAGATCTCACTCTCGTAAGTGACTGTGAAGGGATTGACAACCCCTAAGCGTTGGTTGCGAGTTGCTATCATTTTGTGTAGGTACGAGGGACTTGTGCGTGGTCTCCTACTGGATTGATACCTTGGTTCTCAAAAACTGAGGGAAATACTTACACCACTTTACTGCATCATCCTCTCCTCTTCGGGGAAATCCAACGCAGTGCTCAAGAGTTAGCACTATGCGGGCAAGATTCTGGAGATTGCAGAGATGAGCAACTGCAACAGTTGCCACACACCGATGGAGTGTCGTCTGAAACTGAAAAAAGAAGATGACGGTGATCTGTTTGATGCTACTTTGTACCGCAGGGTGATTGGGAGCCTGCGCTATCTAGTGAACACAAGGCCAGACATCGCACATTCAGTGGGTATTGTCAGCAGATTCATGGAGAAGCCAAGCACTAATCACTGGGCAGCGGTCAAACAGATCCTGAGGTATATCAAAGGCACAATGCACTATGGGTGCAGCTACAAGAGAGGACATGGAACTGCTGAACTGCTTGGATTCAGCGATAGCGATCATGCTGGGGACGTTGGTAATCGCAAAAGTACTTCTGGACATGTTTTCTTCCTTGGTAAGAATCTGATTGCTTGGAGCTCCCAGAAGCAAAAGATCGTCGCTATCTCTTCCTGTGAAGCTGAATATGTTGCAATAGCAGCTGCCACTTGTCAGGGACTGTGGCTGAGCCAGCTGCTGGAGGACATCACAGGTACCTCGCCGGCGCAGTTCAAATTACTGGTGGACAACAAATCAGCCATAGCTCTGAGCAAGAACCCAGTTCATCATGATCGAAGTAAACAAATCGATGTTAAGTTTCACTTTGCGAGAGATTGCATGGAGAAGAAACAGGTGGAGATAGATCATGTTGGGACTCAGGATCAGCTCGCCGATGCACTTACCAAAGCGCTCGGGCGCGTTCATTTCATCGAGATGCGACAGAGGCTTGGGATGATCGGTGTAGTGCAGTGAGATTAGGGGGTGAAATGTTAGCCTAAGTAATCTCAATAAGTAGTTTAGTCTTTTCTTTCTGTTATGAAATAATGCATGCTGGACATGCACGTAGAGGAGAGCTGCGTCTCTCTGTAGGATACTCCCACCTCCTGATCGATCCAGTCGCTGGATGGAGCGACACTTGCGGATCGCAGCTGCCAGGCCGGGAGGTGGTTAGTGGAGTCATGTACGATGCATAAGAAGTGGAATAACAGAAAACAGAAAAGCTGCGCGTTGTGGCAGCACAAAACCTCTCGCGAGTTCATCCTTCTCCACTATCTCTCTCTCTGATTTGATCGATCGGCAACTACAGAGATGACACCGAAGCAGATCAAGCAGATGATCGCGGAGGTGGACAAGGACGGCAGCGGGACCATCGACCTTGACGAGTTCATACACATGATGACGGACAAGATGGGCGAGAGGGACGCCAGGGACGAGCTCCACAATGCCTTCCGGGTCATTTGATCTCTCTGTTGATGCATCCATATCCACTGGGGAAGATATGGACATGGACATCCAGCAGCTGGCCATCGAGACCGGCGAGCGCTTCACGCTCGACGAGGTTAGGGAGATGATCCAGGCCGCCGACGAAAACGGTGCGTGCACTGCAGACTGCAGCGCCCATCTCTCTGAGCTTCAGTTTTCCAAGTTTCCGCTATGTTGCTTACGCTGGCTCAATCGGATCATCTTGTGCAGGTGACGACGAGGTCGACATGGAGGAGTTTATGAAGATGATGAAGCGAACGGGCTTCGGCACCGGATTCTAGAACAGCCATAAGCAGAGGACAGGTGCGACCATACGGGGTGGAAGAACGAGTGCCAAGCACTGGTCCAACAGAGTTGGTCGGTTCTACTGTAGATGTGCGTACATGTAGTTTCACATGTTTGCACCTGGTAAGAGCAACTCTAGCAGACCCCGCATCCTGCCCCGACCCGTAAAATAACCGCCAAAATACGGGTCGGGGCGGAAAAACCAATCAAACCCCACATCCCGCCCTGGCCCGCAAAAAATTTTAGGGGGCGCGGCAAAATCCCGACCCCAACCCGTGAAAACGCGGGTTTTCCCCTCGCGGCTGCGGTGCCCTGCATATAAGCGGAAGCGGTTGGTGGGGAGACATTTCATCCCGCGCTTTTCCCCACCAACCACCTCTCCTGTCCCTGCTCGCGCCGCCGCCGGCTGCCGCCCAAGATTCCGGCGAAAGCAGCCGGCAGGAGCACGTCGGAAGGCCGCCATGCGCACGAGGCCTCCCCTCCCTTCCCCCTGTGTCGACGGGCCGCCGGATTTGCAGATCTGCTACACTTCATCGTGGGCCGCCGGATTTGGCTTTTTCCGGCCGCCGGTTGTTGCCCAAAGCGATGGAGTGGTCGGGGAGCCTCTCCCGCAGCCCAGGCAAGGGCGCATCGCCGCATGCAGGTATGGGTTCGTCCGCCCGCCGCCGCCGAAGGTTTGCGGGCATGGATTCGTCCGGCCGTCCACCGGGCTCGGCCCTCGCCAGCGTCTTTGTGGCTTGCCGATGCCGCCCATACAGTGCGACGACTGCACGCGGAAAGTGCTGCGGCTCACTTTGGGCATGCCGAAGCACCCCGGATAGGTGTTCTTGAAATGCGAAAACGACAGGGTACATGCACTTGCGGTAGCTCATTTCATAGCTCATTCTTTAGTTCAATTGCGGTAGCTCACTTCGAGCTTGCTCATTCTTTTGTGTAGAACGATGGATGCTCATTTTGGTTTTGGGAAGGCCAATACATTGATTTGTTGATAGAAAGAAACTTAATAGATGTTAGTGCACTCCTTAGTACAATCGAAGGCAATGATGCGGTTGCATGTGCAACTAGAGGGGAAGCAATGTCTACTTCTTTGGAACCAAAGATGAAGAAAGAAGAATGCAAAATCAAGAATCCGTAGATCAACAATGAATGCATGGAGAAGATATTACTCCAACTTGTGGGAGCAGTTATGGAAGTTGGAAATCTTCTGAAATGCATACTTATGGTTCTTGTTTGCTTTGGTTTTGCTATTCTAGCAAAGATTTGGTGATGTCTTTTGTATCTAATGTTGTTGCAAAAGCAAAGAATTGCATTATGCTAGATCAAGTTGCAAATTTAAGTTTTGCGGGCCGGGAGGAGCTGCGCCAGATCAGACGCCGCAAAGCCGACCCGTAAAAAAGCATATTCTAGGAATATACTTTTTTACGGGTCCATTATGCGGGGTCTGCAACTGCGGTCGTCCGTGCCGGCCCGCAAAGGCGTTTTTGCATGAACTGCAAACATGTTTTGCGGGTCGGGAGGATGCGGGGTCTGCTAGAGTTGCTCTAACTGCGCCAAGGGTCCATCAATTTGTCTTGTGGAAACATTTTAGTCCATCAATTTGAGAAATGTACTATATTAGTCCTCAAACTGTCAACCGGGTTTCCAAATGAGACAGGCCTTTCAACATCCGAGTGTCCCTACAAGTGTTCTTGTTCATTTGCCAAAATAAAAACACTGCATATTTTTTTAACTCACACCAATACTTGTGTATGATATCACTACTATGATCTGATGAATAAATTACTCTCTCTGTAAAAAAAGGTCCCTTCATGGCTCATCTAGATGAGAAATAGTAATTGCACATTTTAAGGTTTTTGGGATTGAATCTGTCAAAAATATAAAGTGCCGGAAAAGACCTCTAGATTGGATCTCGTGGTTCTGGAACTTGCGGCGGCTGGAATTGTGTTTCGTCGACTCCCTAGGCTTTTTGAGATTTTAGAATATTTATAGAGGCAGAGGTCGGCGGAGGAGGTACCTGTGGGCCCCACTACCCACCAGGGCACGCCTGTGGGACCTGGCGCGCCCTAGTGCCTAGTGTACCCCATAGGGCCCCTCCGGTGTACTTCTTGGGCAGGAAAAAATTCTCCAAAAAGTTTCGTGGCATTTGGACTTCGTTTGGTATTGATTTTCTACGAAGAAAAAAACAAGCAAAAAACAGGAATTGGCATTGGGCACTATGTCAATAGGTTAGTTCCAAAAAATAATATAAAATTGCTAGTAAATGAATATAAAACATTCAAGATTGATAATATAACATCATGGAACAATAAAAAATTATAGATATGTTGAAGACGTATCGCTAGCCACTCATAAACTCTTCCAAATTTGCTCCAGGGGTAAAAAATAGAAGTTGCAGGCTCGTAATAAGGGCCCGCCACTAGAACATGACAAACCAGTGGCAAACATAGTATTTTCCCGCCACTGCAGTATTTTGGCAACTCGTGCCATTTTTTTTCAATTTTTCCAACTGTTTGCAGTGGCGGTTGTTACAAGCCGCCCGCCAAACATATCTTAAGTCCGAAAAAATCTTGAAAAATCATATTTCCTTATCCCCGAATAGTCTCAAATGTGAGCATAAGACTTTCATAGTGTGTGTTAGTCATATAAAAAGTTTGAATTTGAAAAGACTTAGAAAAATGGAGTTGTGTGTGGCAGGCAGCAGTTTCCGTTTGAAAGTGCGGTAATTCGTCAGAGAGTATTCGGTATGTACTTTGACGCATGTGTTTACCGTCCGTGGTACAATGCCCATGTCTAGCCAAAATTTGCAAGCAAATGGACTACCGTAGGAAATTTTGTGTGGGCATTGCAAACTAGTTGGCATTAATTCAAACAGTGGCCAAATTTTGGGGCATGGTTGGTTTTGGCCACCAACAAAGAACGGGTTCAAAACCTCCATTATGTTATGAGGTGTTTCTTATCGGGGTAGCATGCATAGTCATTGCCTTATCAATTGGTTATTTTACCTAGCATGAGCATATTTCATCATTGCTAGAACCAAGAAAAAACAACAAAATATTTAGAGAACAAACTAGTTGTAGATATCACAAACACTTCGTTATTCTCTATCTAGTTATAGCATAAACATATCTCAAGATATTTGTTGGACTATTACCTAGAGAAGCCTCTAAAATGATATTTAAAAAGAAATTAAAGTGAATTTGAACGCATACAAACACTATACTAAATAAGTAAGATAACTGGGGAAATGTTATTTTGTTTCACTTTTTGTACCTCTCATATTTTGGTTTACAAAAATAATTGTAACTGCATTACTAACTATGAAAAATTAACATAAATTTTGGCAAAATGTGGTTCGTGTTAGGGAAAGATTTTGTTTGCCAATTTTTGAGTTTAAACAAAATATATTCTTACTAACTTAGTTAGTCCACAAAAGTAGAAGAGTTTAGTATAAATACTTGAGTTATATATATTTTAATTACGGAGAATATTTAAATAATTCATATATATTAAATAAACTAGATGAAACCCCGCATGTTGCTGCGGGATGTTTAGTTAATATTTTTTATAGAGTCCATCAAATTTGAATGAGATCATTTTGAAAATGTTGAGTAGGTTGTTATCTTGTGCACTCAAAACTAAAGGATAGCTGCTGAATGATCAACAAATTCAGTTTGTTTATGAAGTCTGAATTATATTTGCGTCTATAATGATCAAATAGGAGTTTCTTCCTATGCAATTTTGGCCCTAAATCATTTATTGCCTATCTGGGTTTGGCTCAATGGTACAACATATTAATAGATAACGAACTTGGCGATCAGTTTGTTTCTGTTGGACTCAAATAAGCCGAAAAAATGATAACATGAGTACCAGAAGAGAAAGTACAACTCTTTTGTGGAATTAGCATGGAAACATGACTTGAGAAGGACAAACATAATATGCAATGAAGCGATAAATTATGTGCACTTTCAGGTTACAACATGAAGTGATAATGTAGAAGAACGCACAAGTTATAGTGACACTCAGCACACAACTACCTAAAATCTTTGCATGCGGCGGCTTAGACACCGTCAGCATAAAAGCAATATCATCTTAGTATATCAATGATACCCACTTTCAAATCCTACTATCTTCACTGTAGATTGTGAATAATTTGCAAGGATCATTATCAGAAGACATTGAACTGAGTTGCAATACTCTATGGTCGTGCAGGTGCAGCTAACATTCTCAAGATATAAGATCAAAACCTTCCCTCTCCTGAAGGAACATATGTATCAAGTCAAATTAAGAAGTATTTTACGAAATGCAAGAGAAAAGAAAACCTGCTTAACAAAAGTGTATAGTATAATTTCTCTAACAGAAATAATCCAGTAATAGGGATTCAGAGTTTAGAATAGCATACCTATCTCGAAGCTAAATAATCTGGCTTAGAATTTCATGGACAGAGAATCCTTACATTATTATATCTCACAATGTTAACTTCTCAATGTTTAACCATATAAAGTGGAAAACTGGGAGGGGAATATAGATTCATCTTCAGAATATACATGATAAGCTGATCTTTGAAGTACATGGATGTTCATATGTGCCATGAATCGCCCATGACGGATTTCTACAAAAAAAAATCTGCAAAAAAGGCTAATTTCGCCTAATGAGGTAAAAAAAATACTAAAACAAATATAAAATATTCTATTCAAGTGCAGAATGCCAACTCTCCTAACTCGATTTATAGACGAATTCACTGTGATATGTGAACACTGCATAATCCCATAAAAACTGGAGTAAAAGTTAATGGCTACGCACAACATTGATCCTTGTTGATCAAAATCTTTGTTAAAATCGTTGTATGCCTTCATGAAAGTAAATAAGTTTATTTAACTGTAAGCGTGCACATCATACTGAACAAAACTATAACGGCATGATGTGTAGATGAATTAATCAATCCTGGTGGTTTTGCCATAACAGTATGAAGTATACAACATTACCTGTGTCTTGTACTGGATTCTTGGTCCTTCCGCTATGTTATCCTAAACATTATTTTACCATCGTTGTTGTTTTCCTGTCAACATCCTGTAAAACAGAATCAATGGATAAGACATCAAAATCATGCTAATCGAATTACCTGCTGTGTAGGTTATCACCGTGATGAACCAATAATTAAGCAAGCACAATTAGTTGCTTGTTTCTAATTATACTGCAACAATGGGGATGGTGTCCAAAATAACATGGCATAAATTTTGAACAAAATGTTTTCAGAAAAATAAACTACGGGATCTCTCACCTTCTCAAATTCTAGATGCTCATGATTCTACAACACCTGACAAACTAAGGACCAAATCTTCCAATGACACAGCAAAAAAAATCTCAAAAAAAAGTCTCACCTTTTCAGCCGAGCTCCGTCACGGTCAGCGCAGTTCCTCATCGTCGAATCCAACGGTGGCATGGGTGATTGCAGCTCCTTGCTGTCAAATCCAGCGATCGGGGAGGTCACCCAAGTCAGATGCGGAGTCATGGCCGTCTAGGTAGCGAAGAGTTGAAGCCATCCGCAGATTCAAGATAGAGAAATAGAGAGCTGTGGAGGTGTCGTCGGCGGAGCCGTGAGCCGCCGCTGCCATTGGCAGCCATGCAGTGAAAGGTCAAGGGCAGCCAGGCCATGCGCCGCGCGCCGTGTACGGCCGTGGACGTTTACCGTCGGAGCCGCTGACAGGAGGCATAGGGGGCGATTTGCCGAAGACCGGGTCAATGTCGCCTCCACGTCAAGATTTTTATATTCGCCGCCGCTGCCATGGAAAGACGTTTGGCAGCTGGATATGGCGGACACTAGTAGAAAACGGAGCTTTAGCGCCGGTTCGTAAGGGCCTTTAGTGCCGGTTCCATAACCGGCACTAAAAGGTGGTCACTAAAGCCCCCCCCCCCTTTAGTACCGGTTCGGCACGAACCGGCGCTAAAGTGCCACCACGTGGCGTGAGCTCGCGCCCCGGTATGGGGGACCTTTAGTACCGGTTCGTGTTACCAACCGGCACTAAAGGTTTTTTTTAAAATTTTTTTTTTGAAAATTTTGGAAAAAAAATTTGATTTTTTTTTCGATTTTTAATTTTTCTGAATTATTTGATGATTTAGTCTCTAATCCCCTCTCTTAACTGCTCAAGTGTGGATCACTCATTCCAAATCATCTAACTTCCCGACCGGTCACCCATCCCTCTCACTACTCTAACCCGAGCACGCTTAACTTTCGGGTTCTATTCTCCTTCATTTCCGAGTCTGCACTTGTTGTTTTCCTGACAATAGTAAGATGTTAATCCTACTAACCCTCAGGAGTTTAGCTTGAGCATGAAGTCACACATTTCACCGTTTGAGTTTGAAACTATTATTCTAAAAAACAATAATTATTTAGTAACGCTAATATTTCTTGAATAAGTTTGACCATAGTTTGACCAGATTTGACCAAAATTCAAAAAATTGAAATAATTATTTAGTAACACTAATATTCTTGAATAATTATGTAGTAACTTTAATACTTCTTGAATAAGTAGTTTGACCAGATTTAACCAATTTTTTTTAAAAAAACTGAAATTATTTGACCATATCTTTTTCCTTTTGGAATTTGAGGATTCTAAATAATTTCAAATAGGCCGTAGGCTGTCTCCATCGGATCTGGATTTTCGTGCTGAATTTTTGATATATTATCGTTTTTTCCGACATCGTATGCAAAAGTTATAGCCGTTTACATTTTCCCATCGGATGAAAATTGCCCTATAGTGCGGTTTGTGGCACGAACCGGCACTATAGGTCGACCCTTTAGTACCGGTTCGTAGCACGAACCGGTACTAAAGGTCTAACTTTAGTACACCTTTAGTACGGTTCGTGCCACGAACCGGTACTAAAGGTGATCGTGAACCCGCCCGACGCCACTGCCACCACCCCTTTAGTACCGGTTCGTGCCACGAACCGGTACTAAAGTTTCAACACGAACCGACATTAATGCAAATCCGTTCGAACCGGCACTAATGTATACATTAGTGCCGGCTCTAATACAAACCGGCACTAATGTGCTGCACGTTTGACCCTTTTCCTACTAGTGGGAGGAGCACAGCGCTATTGCTCTCGGGCTGCTCTTGTGGAGATTGGCATCGACGACACTTGGATGGCCAATATGAGCGCGGTGGTGAGTAGTCGAGGATAAGAATAAGACCATGCGTCTCTCCTCTTAATGCCCTCATCGGTTACAGAATAGGAAGAGGAACAGAAACCGCATTATTAGCTAAAACAAAAGTAAAAGAATCGGTAGAGCAGTCCGGGAGAGACTCTGGTCAGGGTAGTTGTGAGCTTGTGATTGGTTGATATCTGATGACATGGCATGCTGAGTTGGACCATTTGCATGTTAAGAGAATACCTTGTAGTGGGGAGCAACTTCTTAAGAAAGGTAGATATAAAATTATTTCTCAATTTAGTTTCTCCAAGCCGTCAGCGCCAAAAGGAAAGCCAATGTAGCGTTAGACAAGCCAAAATTCTTTGTTGTGTAGTGGCGACCATGTGGTAGGTACGTTTTTTGTTAATCATGGTATGACGGCATCACACATTAACTGATATGAATCTGACACACGAGTCTGTAAGTTTATTTGGCTTCGGTGAGCTTCAACTGTAGCCTAAGGTGGATATTTTTCTTTGACGATGTTTTTTCTGCATCATCGATCTAGAGCTATATTACTCAGTATATGTATAAGTTTAAGTATTATTTCCTGGTAGATAATAGTCATTTTGTGAGCTCCGGTTAAGAACTTGTGAAGATTTTGGTGATATATGAGAGCATGCGGCCGAATGGATTTCTATCTTTCATTTTATTTTTTCATTATTTTTTAATAAGTTTGTAAGTAAGAGATGACATTTAGCTATATTGTGAATTATTTTTATCACAATATAATGATACTATTTGCATATAAGTAACTTAAATTCATGAAGACCACAAACTATAATTGTTCGCATTTAATTTGTTTTGTTCTATGGTGGCTAACTGGTCCAATATTGCGGGAAAGATCGCAGGGAGCACATAACGGCCATGGCAGTCGGGATGCTGGGCTAGATGTGGCCGAAGGTGCTAGATAGGCCACCCATCTGACATGTCAAGCAGATTAGGGATGTAAGTGGATGCATCCGTCCACAAACGTCCACAGTTGTAGTTTTTCTATTAGCTCAATTTTTAAAGCAACAATGGTTACCTTATTATTGCCTTCACAGGCGGTCGTGGACGTCACAAATGCGCCCACTTAGATCCCTAGCATGGATGTTGGCGCTGAAGTCTTCTTCCACATGAAGATCATCAAGTTCATCGTCAGACAAGTAAGTTTTTCATCAGATCATCAAGCAAATGCTCCATCCGGCTAGCACAAGATGACCCCTCTATCAGATTGGACATCTGAAATCACAATTCAGGTTTTGTTAACATGCACCGAGGCCAGCTGAAGCAGATCAAAACACATACAAAGGCCCAGAACCGGTACAGACACTTCCCTTAACCTGTCCAAGTAAAACCCTGGCTGCACCAGAAGAAAACTCAGTTCCAGTGGATAGAAACCCTAGTTGGAGGTACTTCAATTCAATAAAAAAAAGTAAGACATGTTGGCACTAAATACTGTCACTCAAAGGTGCAGGTGTGCTACATCAACCCTCAAACCTCCCTGGAGAGCACAACTCCATGGCGTATTTTGTAGAAGCATCATTTCATCACAACCGAAAGAAGACACAACACAGATTGTTTGGTTACAAAGAGAAACAACACAAAAAACCAGCGTGCCCCTTAAATGATGTGGGGCATCCACTGGTTGTACCAATAATTCAACACACAAGTTGATATACTCACATGAATTTCTTCCGTCATGCATGCTTATCCCACCACAACATTAGTACATCACAACAGGATTCAGAAGTCTTTCTTTAGTGCATAAATTTACAAGACTATGACATGAGATCACGAGTCCTCCTCGTTCGCGTTGATAACAGAAGTACATGTTAGTGTGTCTAGCAGAAAGACCAATGAGAAAGAAAAGAGTGACAACAACAGAGTTGAGTGGATATAAAGGTTGATGACAAAGAAAAAGAATGACAATAGTGGAGTTGATCAGTCGACTCACGTTTGTTCTATATCATCAGGCGATTGTCCTCGAACACTAGCATTCTTGTCCTCGACAGCTATAACACTGGCATTCTTGGGCTCAACAGTTGGATGCTCACTAGCACCGGCATTCTTGTCCATGGCAGCTGATTTTTCACCAGCATCGGCATTCTTGCCATGGTCAATTGGCTTCTTGAACTACACTAGGATCATCGTCATGTTGTCGCATCCTTCTCCACCTAATGTTGATGGAGGCAGGCATCAATCAAGCACCTTTTCACACACTGCAAAAAGGATGCTCTCTTGCATTATTTTTAATCCCTTCAGTGCCACCGAAGACCATGATATCCATACAAGTATTGATTTATGGAAGTTACTTGGTACTCACTATCTCTATGTGTTCATGGATGAAATCAACCACCCATTGGCTCGACATGCCGTCCCTGTTTATCATCAGAGGGTATGGTTGTTACTTCTTATGAAATCAATTGTCATGTTGGAGGCTCAAAGCTAATAACTAAATAGAGTAAGCTCTTTTAAGATAGACCATGTTAAAATTTCTCCTCAAATGCATCCTTCAGGGCCTACTCGATCGACATCTTGTTTCGAACATGGTTTCTTTGGACCTTTGAAGAATGACCACGATTTTTGCCACCAAGGGGCAAGCCATGGTAGGCATCCATGCCTTGTTTGAAAGAAATATTTTAAGGCAATAGTATTTGAAATCAAAATCAAAAATAGTAATTTAAAATAGTTATTTTAAGTTATAAACAAAAAATAAAGGCAAATGTTAAAACAGAAATATTTCAAGGTAATAGCATTTAAATCGTAGTTTAAATCAGTTATTTAAACCCCGAAAAGGCACTTTCTTTAGGAATCCCCTCTCCACTCTGCTCTTCACGAAAAGAGGGCCTAACCCGATCATTCTCCAACCTCCTCCAAGAAGGATAGTGATAAGAAATAAGGAGAAGGAGAAGAAGAAGGTGCCAGTCGGGCTCGCCAATAATTGCGAAGGCGGGAGCTAGGGAGAAACCTCTGCTCTGCTTCGTCCCCTCCAAAATGGTACGCAAATGAACTGATGGAAAACTTGCTTATGATTGCCGAATTTCCGGATTTGCTCTCGCTAATTAGTTCCTGCTCCTCTTCGTTGTTGCTTTTGATTGATTGATTACAAATGATATATGGTGTAGACGGAAAAGTTTGCAATACAATAGATGTTGTATTGATAGGGTACTGGTGCACGTATATATAATTACAAGGGAAGGTTTCTACCTCAACTATATAAGACTAGGAGGTGGGCCACAACTCCAATATACATGCAACACAAAATACAACTTAACACCCCCCCGCAGTCGAAGCGTCGCCAGGCACACAAAGACTGGACCGAAACTCCTCGAAGACGGAAGTAGGCAATCCCTTAGTTATCACATCAGCAAACTGTTGCGACGTCGGCACGTGAAGAACCCGAACACGGCCAAGGGCAACCTGCTCGTGCACGAAGTGAATATCGAGCTGAATATGCTTCATACGTTGATGGTGCACTAGGTTGGCGGAAAGGTAGACCATGCTGGCGTTATCGCAGTAGATAAGAGTGGCCTTATGAACATCACAAAGCAACTCCTAGAGCAGCTGACGGAGCCAAGAGCACTCGGCCACGGCATTAGCCACGGCGCGATACTCTACCTCGGTGCTGGAGCAGGAGACCGCGGGCTGCCGCTTCGATGACCAAAAGATCAATGAGGGCCCAAGGTAGACGCAGTAGCTAGCCTGACGTGGAGCGTCGAGTGTCGGGGCAGCCAGCCCAGTCAGCATCCGAGTAGGCCACAAGGTCGGTGGAGGCGGAGGCCGTCAGGGTGAGTCCCAAAGACATGGTGCCGCGCATATAATGAAGAATACGCTTCACCAAGGTCCTGTGGGAATCAAGCGGAGCGTGCATGTGGAGGCACATCTGCTGAACAACGTACTGCAGGTCGGGTCGAGTCAGCGTCAGGTACTGTAGAGCACCAACAATGGAGCGATATAACGCTCCATCGGACGCGAGAGACCCCTCCAGAGTAGAGACCTTCGCCTTCGTGTCGACGGGGGTGGGCACCGGCTTGTAGTTAAGCATACCGGCATGCTCCAGGAGCTCGTGGGCGTACTTCTGCTGATGCAGAAAGAAGCCGTCGGTCCGGCGGACCACCTCGATGCCGAGGAAGTAGTGCAGGGGCCCCAAGTCCTTGAGGGCAAACTCATCACGAAGACGAGCAGTCAGCCGCTGAAGGAGATCGGGGGGCGGACACCGTGAGGATGATGTCGTCGACGTAGAGCAGCAGATATGCAGTGTCAGCTCCCTGATGATACATGATGAGTGAGGCATTGGAGCGAGTGGACCGAAATCCCAGACACTACAGGAAGGCTGCGATATGCTAGTACCAAGCCCGAGGCGCCTGCTTCAACACGTAAAGAGAATGGGAGAGCAAGCACACAAAGCTTGGGTGCTCGGCGTCGACGAAGCCAGTAGGCTGCTCACAGTACACTTGCTCGGCAAGATGGCCGTGCAAGAAGGCGTTGGAGACATCCAGCTGGTGCACAGGCCAGGCGTGTGAGACCGCCAACTGGAGCATGGCACGGATCGTGCCCGGTTTAACAACCGGTGCGAAGGTGTCGGTGAAGTCCACGCTCGCGCGCTGCCGAAATCCACGAACCACCCACGAATCCTTGTAGCGCTCGAGAGAACCGTCCGGGCGAGTGTTGTGGCAAAACACCCACTTGCCAGTGATGATATTGGCACGAGGGGGTCACGGAACAAGCTGCCACGTGCGGTTGCGCTGTAGGGCGCCGAACTCCTCCTGCATCGCAACTAGCCAGTGGGGATTCCGAAGGGCAGCACGAGCAGAGGTGGGGACTGGTGATGGTGTCGACGTTGAGGTGGCACACACATACTCGTCGGAGGAGTAGCGCGTGCTCGGCCGAAGCACTCCTGCTCGGGCACGGGTAGTCACGCAAGAGGCGGGGCAGCAGGGCCGACCATAGCGGTGGGGGCCGCGACCCCGACAGGGGCGGCGGCGGTGGCAGGGGCACCGTGGCAGCGCGCCGGTGGCGGGGTCATGGCGCTAGCCGAGCCGGCGGCCGAGGGGCGACAGGCAAGGAGGATGTCGAGCCCGTCGCCGGGGTGGCGGCGCCAACCGGGGTGGCGGGCGGAGTACCCACCGGCTCAACCTCGTAGGAGGGAGACGGGGATCCGGGGGCCCGGTTAGACTCGACCTCTGGGAAGGGAGTCAAAAAACCGGGTGGTGGCGGCAGAAGGCGCCGTGCCGGGGGGGCCTGTAGTGGCCGTCGCCACGCATCGCTCGAGGAAGGGGGCACGGGGGCCGGCGCCGAAGGGGCCGAAGCCGGAGGAACCTGAAAAAAAGGAAACACCGTCTCGACAAAATACACGTGCCTCGAGGTGTACACACGATGAGTGACAGGATCATAGCACCGGTAACATTTGGTGTTAGGAGGGTAGCCAAGGAAGACGCATGGTACGGAACGTGGTGCGAGCTTGTGTGGCGTGATGGACACGGTGCTGGGATAACAGAAACACCCAATGCGGTGTCCATCATTGGACGATGGTGTACCGAAGAGAAGGTGGTGAGGGGCGTAGTTCCACCGAGGACGACACGGACGAATGTTAACTAAGAGAGTGACGGTGGCGAGAGCATCGGGCCAAAACCGAGCGGGCACGTTAGAGTGAAAGAGTAACATGCGAATGCAGTCATTAAGAGTGCGGAGAATGCGCTCGGCGCGGCCGTTCTGCTGTGAAGTGTAGGGGCAAGTCAGATGGAAGATGGTGCCGTGAGAGGCGAGAAGTGTGCGAAAAGCGACGTTGTCAAACTCTTTTCCGTTATTAGTTTGGAGTGTGAGTATGGGGCGACCGAACTGGGTGGTGACATAGGAATAAAAAGCAGTGAGTGTGGCTAAAGCATCGGATTTACGACATAGAGGAAAAATCCACACGTAATGAGAATAATCATCTAAGATCACCAAGTGTGCAAACTGATAATTGATGATGGCAGTGCTAGCAACATGATTAACAAGGATGTGGTGGAGTCTCTTTCTTTGCTAACATGGGAGCACCCAAAACCATACTATATGAAGTGGATCAATGATGTGGGCAAAGTGAAGGTTACTCACAAGGTGAAGGTCCCTTTTGTGTTGATGGCTATGTTGATAAAGTGGAATGCGACGTTATGCCACTACATGTTTGCCATCTTATTTTGGGACGTCCGTGCCAGCACGATGTTAACGTTCTTCATCATGGACGAAAAAATAGGTACACATTTATGCATAAGAGTGAGTTCTATGCTATTTTTCTCAAAGATGCAAAAGATATAAGTTGTACCATAGAAGTGTTCAAGAAGAAAACTGCAAGGTATATGGCAAAACCGAGGACGGTTTCCTTTCAAGGGAGGGAGGATGATGCAGCCCTATGTGTCATTGGTACTGATCTTATTAAAACGGTCAACCAAAGACGAAACGCCAAGTATATTGTGCCTGCACTACGTCGACAAGTCATGTAGACAATGGGGTTTGTAAACTCTGTGCGACGGCATGGAAATATTGTTAACAAAAAGAGATATAAGATGCCTGTTGCACAGTTCAGCTACGTTGTTAAAGAACATGCAGAACCGAAGGGGAGCTCGAACTACTGGGGCTGTGTGCGTACATCTGTTCTAGCTACAACAATCGGACCTGTTGATTTCAATCGAGGGAGGTATGGTGCACAGCGCATGCAAGATAAAGTTCCAACACGTACACATGTTGGTTAGGAAGACTAGAGGCCTGTGTGCCTAATCGCGGTGCCTAATCGGCCTAAGCACGGATTGGGTTTCTGGCTTCACCGTCATGGCGTTTTTACAAGAAAGACCCTACTGTTTTGTGCAATTAACCCGCACTCCAGAGGTAAGTTATTTCGTACAGTAATAAAAATACGAATTGTAATCGCTGTTTCACAGGACCCGGACGGATGCAATGCCCCCGTCGCCCCGAACCCACCGAGAGGACGAGGATGCCGAACTCAGGTTGCGGCGCTGGTCCGGGCCTCCGGGTCTCCGTGGGGATCGGACCGTCCTCCGGCGATCTCAGCTTCCTCTTCCTCGACACCTCCGCCGCCTAATAGAAAACAGAGGTGATGATCTCCGCCGGCCGGCATCCAGATCCCCGGCGACTGCGAGGTGGTCGGTGCCCGCCCACTCCCGGCGGCCCTCCTCTTCGCCGCCGTCCGCGCCTCCCCCGCCCAGGAGCTCCTCCGCCTCTTTGCCGCCGCGCTCGTCAAGCTGATCCAGGCCAAGTCCTGGACCACTGGATCCAGAGTCTCCCGTTCGAGGAGAAGAGGCAGGAGCTGCTCTCTGGTGCTGATGGAGGGAAGAAGGAGGAGCCAGCAATGGCACCATCAGGTGCTGATGCTCTCTGGTGCCGATAAAGGGGGCATCAACATCAGCAGGTGGTATTCAGGAGGTAGAGGGAGGACATGGCTGTACTGGGTGAGGGGGCTTTGCCGAGGATTGGTGGATGGATACTTCTCTGTGTCGTTGGCAGTGCGGGAGGGGATGGCCAGGAAGGGGGCTACCAATGGTGTGCTCTTGTAGGTGATTCTGAATTTCAGATACTTTTTATCAAAGATGTCTAACATCTTCATATTGTATCATTGCATATGTAGACATAACAACTGAATTGGGCATTAATATTGTATCACTTCCGCTGAAAATATTTGGAACATTTTAGTTTTAGTCAGAATAGTATGATGGGGCATATAGATCTCTCAAGCATGCACATATTCTTTGGTGTCATAAAAAGGAAGCTTCGATCAGATAACATCGCAAGTTCTGAAGATAAACAGTCCAATGTCGCCTCCGCCAACTTCGCGGGAAGACCATCCACCGTTCTGTCTGTAGACTTCGCTGCAAGACCATTCGCCGTTGCCTCCGCCGACTTTGCCGGAAGACCATCAACTGTCGTCTCCACCTACTTTGCCGCAGGTATCTTTTTCGTTTGCAAATTATGATGCAACTATTTTTTATTTACAATCAGAGCTTACTGATGGTTATAGGATGAAAAACACATGCATATAAGTTGCAAGATTTTGAATAACAATTTCTATGTATATGTGCTCATGCACTTGTGCTGATGAACTCACTCACTCACATGGACTGTGGTTAATTAGAAGAGACAGTCACATGTGAGGATGAAAGCCTGGATCAGTTCCTGTAGTCGCTATCTTTGATTTACAACCGAGTTTTCTTATGGTTATGGATAGAAACTTTGTATTATTTTGCCATCTTCTTTCCTTTGTGAAACTAGCTGCAACAAGTAGCAGTTTAAATTGATGTGAGGAAGTATCTATTCTTGATGTCCATCTGAAGATTTTTCAATGCTCAAAACATCAACCAAGATACAACAAATCCTCATGGTCAGCAATCTTACCGTTATAAAGTTTCAGTCATCCTTTTAGATAATTTTGTTTTAGTTTTCAATGTAACTCCCCAGTTAATAAGGCCTCAGCTCATTAACTTTCCATCTTCAGAAACGGTTGTAAGGTAGTAGTGGATGCTACAATTAATAATTACTTGTGCTCTGAGGTGGTGGCTCCTGAAAATGATGCACTATACTGTTGGTTCAAGACATCCCTGTGATTTTGAAGACAAAGAAGAAAGAGAGTTCTCTTACTTGCTGGATATACTATTAATAATTGCTTCTGCATTGAGTATCAGGTGTACAAGGTGCGCCAGTCCCTTGACTGTTTTGCATGCAATGATATGTTTGACATGCTTGAAAGAAAATACAAGAAACTTACTAAGTGGTCAAGGGCAGATTGTAAGACTTGCTGTAACTAGCTACCAATGTGACGTACTACTGGTCAGGTTTTACCACTCACCATCAATATGCTGATGGAGTTCTCCAATTCTGGAACAAATTCACCGTGCAAATGGTGTATCCTCCGTTTGTCAGAGGATTTGAGCATTGTTGGATAGATCAGGATGGGTTTCATATGTGAAATTTTGCTTAATGGATGCTCCAAGTTTCCTCTAATCAGCAGACCTATGGGATACAAACCTCTGTTTTCCCCTGGTACTCCTGATGCAGGAGCAACACTTCCAGTTTGGTTGCCTAAGGGAAGGGTCTTGCTTCAATTGCTTCAGATTATTACATGTTTTTCGCGTTGAAGTGCAGTACATGGGGTTAACCGTGTCCAGAACTGAACTTTAGCAGTAGGGACAACAAAATTATCTGAAAAATACTGTATAAATGGTCATAGAATGCCAAACAGTTAAGAAAAACTGTAAAGAAATGCGAACCGAAAGGAAGGGGCAAATTGTTCTCTAATGTGAGAAGTCCGATTGAACTCCGTAGTGGTTATCTTATTTCTACTAGCTCTATGCTAACTTGCTTATATATGCAAGTTACTCTAAAGCAGCAGTATAAACAGGGTGATGTATCATGAAAATAGGGTCTACGTAG
The DNA here is from genome assembly GCA_021437245.1 of Aegilops speltoides. NCBI lineage: Eukaryota > Viridiplantae > Streptophyta > Magnoliopsida > Poales > Poaceae > Aegilops > Aegilops speltoides. Next base: position 552,053,211 of record CM038147.1, on the reverse strand, counting down.
CATAACCTAATTTGTGTATCTTTTCTTCTACACTAGTAAGATGCCCGTGCTACGCTACGGGTCACATAAAATAGGTGGATTTAGTTTATAGTCAGAAACCCATATGTTGCTATAGACAATAACAAATGCACGGAGAAATTGATTGAAGCAATGTTATACTTCCTCCGTTCCCAAATAATTGTCTTTCTAGCCATCTCAAATGAACTATAACATACGGATGTATGTAGACATGTTTTAGAGTGTAGATTCACTCATTTTGCTACGTATGTAGTCACTTGTTAAAAATCTCTAGAAAGACAATTATTTAGGAACGGAGGGAGTACTATTGTTTACCTCGCGAGAAGACCTCCCTACTCACCTTTCTCATTGCTCATTGTATCACGTATCGAGGGGGTGTTGCTCATATATCATGTATCGCGGGGGCGGAGCATGCGGCAAATTAAAAATCCATCCACACCACTGTGGCAACTTGCGACAACTACTAACTTAATCTTTCGACCCTAGTCCAATTGGTTATACCTATCCTGATCGCCACCCACCCATGTCACGCATATGTCATCTCTATATGCAATACATTTAAACAAAAGGAAAAAACAGTGAGCAACACTTGCAGTACATTTTGTACCAAGCAGAAAACAAAATGTACAGTAGAAGATGCTTTGAAATCATGTGTATATAGAATGGGCGAGTGCACATGTACATACATACACAAAATTAATACTGGACCTCTTGTAACTCCAGGTTGTATGCAACAGAGACAATCCTAAATAATTTACAACTATGCAATTTTGGTATTGTTCAACAACAAGACAGCTTGGCACCACCCAAACAGACAAGATTTATGTGCAAAAACTTCTAGTGGCACGGTGACGTGACGTTTGGCCAAATTACACGGACAATCCGTTCAGTCAGAGCAACAGAAAATTGTTCATGAAAATACGTCTTCTAGATCAGTAGTCTTCACTGAAGCCTGCTCCACGACTTATTTCTCTGCCGAGGCATATACTGAGATGAATTAGTGTGATTTCTTTGACACAAACTAACACAAGAATAGACTCAGTGGCCTCACCTTGCTCAGACCCCTCTGCGGAGCTGCCTTCTATATCCTGAAATCTGCAGGAAAAATACAAATAAAAATTAGAGACATGTTACAGTGAGATTATCTCGCGAAATATGCACCTAATCGAACAGGAACCAACTTAAAAAGATCCATCACACACGTGGCAAAACTGGTCCCTGTAGAAGCGTAGCGCTGAACTATTCAGAAGATTGGTTGATCTTGAATCTCCACCCTTTCATAATTCTCTTGTCTCTCTGAAAGGGGTTAAACATAAAACTGTTAGGACGTACGCTTAATGTAGAAGAAACCTGGCACAACCAAGACTTAACGAGTCAGAAAGCAATACTCTTGTTCTCAAATATGCTGAAACCTGGCACACACGTAGAACATGAAACACCTGAAGTTGCTAACCGATGTCAGGATTATGTTTGCCGGATTCCTCATTTTGGTTAATCTAACCTGTATCTGTATGTTTCTCTTGCAAGCGTGCAAGCAGCCGACGCTCCGATAAGAATCAGCGGGCTTAACAAACTCTGTTGGAAGTAGATACCCCTGGAGCAGAGCCACCAGCCGTCGCCGCTGCCTAACCAGTTACCGGCTAGATATTTAGCAGGTACCTGCTCGTCTTCTATTAGCAGCTTGGCACCGGAGCCGTCGAGAACGAGTAGCTCGCCACCGTCAGAAATGCTCAGCGGCCTAATGGCGATCCTGCCGCTGCTAGCCTCCATGGGCAGCACAAAAAAAGGGCATGTCTTTGGAGGTTGAGAACCAGAGACATCACAAAAGGGAATAACGCCAACAGAGAAAACAAAGTGACGTACTGTATAGCCCAGTTCATCTTATTCATCAAGGCACGCCCATCTCTGCACCCGCCGGTGCGAGGAAGAGTCGTCGTCCATGAGACAGCAGGCATGAGGAGCACCATTGCCAATCCATGGATTTGTGAGCCGCATCTAAGTCCGGCCCCAAAAGAAGGGAACCAGGGGCGGGTTCCCGTGCATTGGCCCGGGGTAGTATACCCAGTGATCCCCTTTCTGCCACTGGCGCCAGCCTACGACGGACTGGAGCAGCAGCTCCAACCACTTCGCCCACCACAGTCCGCAGCTGTCGGTAGTCCGCGGCGACCGGATCTGGGAATCCCTCCCCCACAAATCCCAACTCCCGTACTGCTGTACACCCCCTTCACCGACCAAACCTTGGCGGATCAGAGAGAGACCAACCTCCTTAACCCCGCAGCGCCACCGGAGAGAGCACACCATTGTCTACAACCGCGCCGCGATCGTAGACGGTCTCGCACACCTCCCAGAGCCCGGCGGCTACCGAAGGCGAGGGGGACCAACGGAGGCGGCCCACCGGGAAACCCCCTCTCGCGTCGGGAGGGAGACCGAGAGATTTCCATGGTGTGTTGATCTTTTGGAGGGAGGGGGTACTCGAAGCTTCTGTTTCTTTCACGAGAGAAATAGAAACAAGTAGACATACGGGGTGCTTCTGCAAAAAATGTTGTACAAGGGGCTCATGGACAACTCGTCTCACTCTCAGCCGTCCGTTTCAGATCCGACGGTATAGATGCCATAACGGCAGGCACACCATCACCACCAACTCGTATTTTTATAGGAGTAGAGATTCATTTCTTTACTTTGGTCCATAAGTTTCTAGAGATCTTCTATTTGAAACAACCAACCTGTTCTTTTTTCTAGAATATATAAGTTTTAGGGAGCGCCTGGAACTCAGCTGAATGAGATCTAATTTGGTCTCAGTCAGCTGATGTCAGGCTGACGTCACCGTGTATCAATCCTGAACGTGTGTCATCTAGTTTTCTCGGTAGGCCAGTTTTCCTGGTACGTGCGTTGTCTGGGTCGCAAATATGGGCTACTAGTGGGCTGCTCTGTGTGTCCGTAGTCTTGTCTCTTTTCTTTTTTATTTTGTGTGTATGTGTTTTCATGCATTTGGAACAAAAAAAAAAAGGCTTTTTATGAAAAATATATATGAAAACGCTCATATTTGAGCATATCACGATCCTACCACCATTCACAGATAAGCATATCATGAGTCGATTGCCACACGCTTTTTCTATTTGTCTTATAACTACTATGTATTGGACTCGTATATTACGAGCTTGCTGAGCCCAACCTTTTTTTTAAAGAAAACTGACAAGGTTGGAAAATTAGCTAGCGTGAAAATAATGTTGCACTTTTTTTTGGAATAACAAAAATATTGCACTTGAGCAGTACAAAAAAATCACTGTAATATAACTGGAAAACAAACTAGTGTATAAAACGGCCCATAGAATGAATGATTCAATTGTAGTGGCGTGCAAGTACTAGGAAACAAATATATACATCTAGTCAATAATAATCATCGTCAAAAAATTACAGCGCGAATCCGCGTGGTTGCGTGTCCAATTCTGAAAAAGGAAAAACAATTGTATCCAACGAACTCTGTGCTTCTGGGCCTTTGTCCTGTGGGCCTTTTTGGGTTGTTTGTTTTGGGTTGTCTGCCAAATGTTATTTAAGAAAAAAAAAAGAGGAAAGAAGATGAGGGCCTGGTGTACAGACAAGAGAAAAGCCGCTGAGTTGTGGTCACATTACACGTCTTGCGGGTGCACTTGGGTGTGTTGACTTGCGTTTGCGGCCCGCTTGGGGCGGTTGCAACTACAAAAAAAACTTGTGAGTGAACGGTCGAATTCTAGCTAGGCCAGTTAAACGTACAAACACCACAAAGTTGGAAATTCAAAGCTAGACAGAGGCCCCTAGTTGCATATCAATTGTCAAATTGCAATTGTCACAAAAACAAAGGACAACACATGGTTGATGGTGCGCTTGCAATTGGGAGCGAATACAAACTAGACCCCCGAGTTGTGAGTACACGATTGACTTCAACTCGGGCGATTAAAAACGACAAGTAGGGGTGGAATTACGAAACAACACACAAAAAATAGACCAGTTGCAAAGTCCATGGTCGAGTTGCAAGTGGCATCGAGTAAAACACCCCCAGTTACAAATCGATGGTCGAGTTGCAAGTGGCATGTGGTCCCCATAGTTACGAGTCGATGGTGAACTTGCAACTGGGACAATTACGAAAATAACACACAAAAAAGACCGGTTGCTAGTAGCGGGTCGAGCTGCAAGTGGCATGCAGGCCTCACAGTTGCGAGTCAATTGTGGAGTTGCAGTTGAGGCAATTACAAACTACACACAAAATAGCCCAGTTGCAAGTCGAGGATCTACTTGCAAGTGACATGCGGGCCCTTGCAGTTGCAATTCGACCCTGGACTTGCAACTGGGGCAATTACGAAACAACACACAAAAAACAGCCCAGTTGCAAGTCTAGGGTCGAGTTGCAAGTGACATCGAGTAAAACACCCCATTTGCAAGTTGAGGGTCTACTTGCAAGTGACAAGCAGGCCCTTGCATTTGCGATTCGACCCTAGATTGCCACTTGGGCAATTACAAAACAACACACAAAAAATAGCCCAGTTGCAAGTATAGGGTTGAGTTGCAAGTGTCATCGAGTAAACACCCCCAGTTGCAAGTCGAGGGTCAAGTTGCAAGTGACATGCGGGCCCTTGCAGTTGCGAGTTGACCCTGGATTTGCAACTGGGGCAATTACAAAACATCACACAAAAACAGACCAGTGCAAGTCCAGAGTTGAGTTGCAAGTGGCATCGGATAAACACCCCGAGTTGCAAGTCAATGGTCGAGTTGCAAGTGGTATGTGGGCCCCATAGTTTCGTGACGATGGCGGACTTGCAACTGGAGCAATTACGAAAACAACACACACAAAAATAGACCAGTTGCAAGTCTAGGGTTGACTTGCAAGTGGCATCGAGTAAACACCCCAACAACAACAACAACAACAACAACAACACACAAGACCAATAGCAAGTCGATGGTCTACTTGCAAGTGACATGCGGGCCCTCACAGTTATGAGTTGATGGTGGACTTATAACTGGGGCAATTATGAAACAACACACAAAAAATAGCCTAGTTGCAAGTCCGGGGTTGAGTTGCAAGTGACATCGAGTAAACACCCCGAGTTGCAAGTCCATGGTCCACTTGCAAGTGACATGCGAGCCCCACAGTTACAAGTCGTTGGTCAATAAGGGCAACAACAACAACAACACACAAGACTACCTGCAAGTCGATGGTCTACTTGCAAGTGACATGCGGGCCCTCGCAGTTGCGATTCGATGGTGGACTTGCAACTGGGGCAATTACGAAACAACACACAAAAAACTGCCTAGTTGCAAGTCCAATGTTGAGTTGCAAGTGACATCGAGTAAACACCCCCAGTTGCAAGTCGATGGTCCACTTGCAAGTGACATGTGTGCCCCATAGTCGATGGTGGACTTGCAACTAGGGCAATTACGAAACAACACACAAAAAATAGACCAGTTGCAAGTCTAGGGTTGAGTTGCAAGTGACATCGAGTAAATACCCCTAGTTGCAAGTTGATGGTCTACTTCAAGTGGCATGCGGGCCCCACAGTTGCGAATCGATGGTGGACTTGCAACTGGGGAAATTACGAAACAACACACAAAAAACAGACCAGTTGCAAGTCCAAGGGTGAGTTGCAAGTGACATCGAGTAAACACCCCCAGTTGCAAGTCGATGGTTCACTTGCAAGTGACATGTGGGCCCCACAACTGCTTGTATTTCATCAAGGAAACCAAAGGTGCTTGTATTTACAAGGAAGTAAACAACAACAACAACAACAACAACAACAAACAACAGCACACAACAACAACAACAACAACAACAACAACAACAACAACAACAACAACAACAACAACAACAACAACAACAACAACAACAACAACAACAACAACAACAACAACAACAACAACAACAAATGGAACCGTCTATCGACGTCGACAACCCCTAGTTGCGGTCGCATTGTATGTCCTGCAGTTGGGCTGGGGTATGCTGAGTTGGGATTGCCCTCGGGTTGGAGTGATTGCAACTACAACAAAAAGACCTAACAAAAAAATTGGAACCGATTTCATCGGCGCCGACAACCATCCCCCTAACCTCCGGTGGCGGTCACATTACATGTTTCATAGTTGCGGTTGGGTGTGCTAAGTTGCAATTGCGTTCGGGTTGGAGCAGTCGCAACTACAACAAAAAGACCTAGCAAAAAATAAAAAAGGAATCGATTTCATCGGCGCCGGCGACACTCCCCCATCCCACCGGTTGCGGTCACATTATATGACTTGCAGTTGCGCTTGGGTGTGCCGAGATACAATTGCGCATGGGTTGGAACGGTTGCAACTACAACAAAAAAGCTAAAAAAAATAAAAAAATGCAACTGAATTCATCGGCGTCAACAACCCTTGCCCCGACCCCATGGTTGCGGTCACATCATATGTCATGGAGTTGCGCTTGGTTGTGCTGAGTTGCAATTGCGTTCGGTTGGGGCGATTGCAACTACAACAAATCCTCAGCGCGTGAAGGATAAAGGCAGAGGGAATCGTTGCGGCGGCGCAAGACAAAACAAAAAATCTGTGTTGAAAAAAGAATACTCTACACATTCATCTTCATCCAAGAAAAACACACAGAAAACCTGTTTTGGAAAACATGGCTTCTATCCACGTCCATTTCCAACACAGATCCTACTCTACTCCACGCCCATTTCTCCTACTTGAGTGAACCAACAAAAAAAATGCATGCTATGCACAAAATCCACATCCATATATACAGCCGTCGACATCTCTGACTCTAAGCTGTCAAAAATCATATAGCGTTCCTACAAAATCTGGCCAGAAAAAAAAACATCTCTAAAAGAAAACCCTAGAACACTAATCTCTACAAACAACAAAAGAAAATATAAAGGACGAACATAACAGGCAGATTTTTACTTCGAAAATGCCGCCATGAAGAAACGACGAGACTGAAAGAGAGGGGCGACGAGACACGGGGTTTGTATATCCTATGCGTACTTGGGCTTCTCTGTCGAAAACGTACCAGGCTGGGATGCAAGTGGGCTTCGTCAGCAAAAAAAGAAGATGAGGAAAACAAGCTTGCGTCAAAAAAAAAAAAACAGAACACGGACAACAGATGGGCCGCGCCTCCCATCGCTAAGCTCTCCACCTGGACGGAGACACGAATCGTAGCGCGGCTTGATCGGACAGTCAGAAAAGTGAATGAGACCATTTTGTTTCTCAGCTGAATGAGTTTTAGCAAAACCGTAAGTTTTATAACTGTACATATTTTAAATATATGTTGAAGCATTTGGTACCCACAGATTTTCCCGCAACTAATTGTGCATATTTGTCATGGTTGGATTTTGTTTAATATTGAAAACCTAAGATCAGAACTGTATACCGCGAGTCATGGTTAGAAGTTGAATAATAAGGGATGAAATAATTGATTTTGGGTCATAAATCAAATCAAATGTGATGATTTTTTCTCCCGTTGCAACGCACGGGACCTTTTGCTAGTATTAATTAAATAAAAGTAGAGTTCGGTTAGGATTTTTGAGAGTACTAGTCGGGTACGACTTGGTTTGGAACCGGCCAGAGAGTTATTTATATGTTTTGCGTCGTAGCGTCCAGGGCAGTTTTGGTTTTAGATTGGTTTTTGATCCTCATGGACAGAGTCAAGTCGGGGTATCTTTCCTTGACTAGATAATACTAGTTGATGAGTTGAATACTTTGTGTGTTACGGCAAGGAGATTGGAGGCATCAACTTCTAATTTGTTGCTAATCTTTTGAAGATCGTCCACATACTTCCTTTATCGGGTGTGCGTGTTGTTTTTGTGGTGATTGCATCTACAAGATTGCGAGCGCCACGTCGTTTCAGGTGACACCGTACCGTGAAAGATTGGGAAATTTATTCGTGCTGTCGTTTTTCTGTCGATGGTCGCATCAAGTGGTATCAGAGCAAGGTTGTTCACGACACTGTGCAGAAGATGACTGATTTATCATGGAAGCTAAGCTATGGATTCCAATTGGAGGAGGAAGGCCGATGGGATGGACTTTTTCATACTCGTGGTGTGGTACAAAAGAGATCATGTGCTATGACAATTGACCACATGAGTTTGATCAACGCGGCAAGCATCGAGATGGTGGAGAAGTTGGAACTACCAATGACACCACACCCACAACCATACTCGTTCCGTTGGGGTCATGAAGAGCTCAGTGTCACACATCAAACCAAGGTACCGTTTTGTTGGGAAAATATTTTTGCACGGTTTTGCGTGACGTGATTCCGGCTCCGATGGTTTCATGTCACTTATTGTTGGGCGAGCCATGATACAAAGAGCACGATGTTGCGTATGATTGTCAAACACACACATATACCGTCAAGAAGGGTAAGAAGTATGACCTAGTGCCCATGGGTCGGGAGCGTTTTTATTCTTGGAGGAAAGAGCATCTCGAGAAGATGAAAGAGCAGAAAGAGCAAGAAAGGAAGGTCGAAGGTGCTACAAATTTGATGGTTATTGTTCCGTCTACAAATAACAGTTCTATTGGAGAGATCAACTCGAAACCGAGGACGGTTTCGTTTCAAGGGGGAGAGGATGATACGAGCACACCAATCATTAGCAATATTAATCCAGTTATTGATCCAACCGTTAATGATGTTTTAGTTATGCCAAATCGGAAGTTTAATGAGAAGCAGTGCAAAGTTGAGGATGAGCGTATTACTGTCAGTGCCGGAGCCAGGGGTATTCCTGGGAATTCCATGGAATACCCAAGAATTTGGCCCAAAGAAAAATAACTATACATATTAGTATACACCAGCGGTGGAGCAGCCCATCCTTTGCCACGGCAGCTACGCGTGACGCACCCAGACCAGACCGAGAGTAGCATGTCGCACTGAGGTCCCACTCCTCCCTCCCCCGATGGCAACGCAAATCCCAAACCTAGCTGCCTATGGCGGCGGCAAGCGTCTCCGGCCTCCACGCCCGGTGGGCGACGGCCGACGGCCCTTTCCCTCCCCTCCCCTCCGTCTCCCCCACCCCCGGCTCCCACGCCCCCGGCATCCCCTCCGGCTCCCCCTCCTGGCGCCAGTACTGCCGGGCGCGGAGGCGCCCTCCACTGCTCCACCAGTCCACCTCCGGATCTGGCCCCGTCGGGCCTCACACCGTCGCGCCATCCATCCATCCAGACATCCAGTATTGTATCCATACACTAGGGTAATTTTCCTCTATTTTTTAAACAATCTGAAACTTTTTGTAAATTGCCACTGCTATAAGCCACTGATTGATTGCCATTGTTGATTTAGCATATATTAGCATTACCTTTGTCTAAAGAGAAGCTAATCTGCTAGATACCAGGTGCATGCTACTGCCACTGATTTTTATCTTGTGTTCTTGTAATTTAGATGAAGAACAAGGGTGTTAGCTTATTTGCAATGTGGGAAAAGGCTCAAAGGCTCCTTCTGTTGAGGTTAGAGATATTGCCACAATGGTATATGGTCATTGATTCATTGATATTGTTATTGCACATTTATTGTTCTATCTAGCGTACATTGCATTGCATTGCAAAAAAAAATTACAATGAATACCCAGCACCAAATTCCTGGCTCCGCCACTGATTACTGTGACCTATAGGTCTCCATATCTGCAAGAATTGGGCGCCATCTATTTTGCATGGGGATGAATGGAAGTTGGAGTCCGTGACTATGCCATGGATCAAAATAATATAAAAACGGTTTTGTTTTCGTTGATCCAAGTACACATGCATGCAATCCAAGGTGTACGTACATATGAGGAAAGAAAAGGTTTGCAGCAAAGCCGTACATGTGCTGGTGCATGTGGAAATAAAATATGTTACTTTCTTTATGTTTCGACGTCCACCAGATAATAGATACACGGCTAGGACTCTCGTGCCTCGAGAGTTTCTTTCCTTGTGCGCTACTGGATGGGGTCCTCCTCTTGTTACCACGTACCCAGGTGCACCAAAAGAATAACTAGAGTTTAAGTCGGTCCTGTAGTTTAATTAGACAGTCGAGATCTTGCCGAGATATAAAAGGCAAGATTAGATACGGAAAACTCCAAATTAGTTTTTTTTTCATTTGTTTAATTCAAGGGTCAAGAGATAGAAGGTACGGCCAACTTGAGGGCCAAGTCTAGGTAGATAGTCCATGGATATAAAAGTCATGTGTGCGTCTGATGTAAAAGGCAGGTTATTTTTTTATGAAATAGACATGATGTGTTTTTCAGGGTAGACACCCGTATCAAGTTTTGAAGGAATCTTTAGAAAACCTCTGTGTTGTGATTTCTCTTCGTGGAAATTGTTTTGTGTGTGAGTTCCATCGTCGAGATTGGTTTTCTCGTGCTGGACCACTATTTTCAATCCCTCTACTTCGTGTACATCACGTGCGCGAGCGAGAGGTTATTGCTGTTGAAGGTGGAGTGTCGTGAAAGGTTCGGCCGCAACAACAGATCGGATCTCGCCACGAGGTTCGGTCCACATCAATGTCAGTTGTTGGTATTTTTCCTGGAGGGAGGCCTACCTTTTAATCAAAAAGACAACAAAAGATAAGGTTTGCACTAGGGTTTTGCCCCGAGGGCACAACAAGGCACATACATGGTTCATAAATCATAGATGAGCCAAGCTGATTTCAAAGGGTTCCTCTCTCTAGATTCAATGGTTGACTTCAACTGGGAGATTCAAACTTCAAACTACGGACGGCGGTTTGACAAGTAAGGATGGTTGTATAGTGATGTCAGTCGCACATCGCATGTAACTATTTAGTTGCGGGTGGTGATAGGACATAAGTGACGCCGATGGAGCAATCGGTCTCGAGCTCTAGGGTGAAAGCCTAGGTCTGACCCGAGTTGCTTATACCTGACAATGATGATTTATTTACGTTGTTACCTTGTTGAAGGCATTGCGGATATGCTCGGGCTAGTTTTCTGGATGAAAACTTAGATTCTGACATTGGATGATTGGATTCGGTGACAGTTCCTGAAGGCATTGCTCTTGAAGAAAATCTCGCCATCTATGCGGTGTCATCAGATGGTTGGTGAAGATATGATCAATGATGTAGTTTCTCGATCGCGGATCTATTCGCTTTGCGGTTTATTTTGCTCGCCTACGCATAGCTTTGGTCTTATATGGCTATGATATTTCCCGGTTCCTATTTTGTGGGCGTGTGTTGGTGTTGGATGTATGCATCTTAGTTATGCAGAGCTCAAGTGTGAACCCACTGTGTTTGTCTCCCTCTTGATACTTCATCTTGAGCCAATAAATCCACCCTTTGTAAAAAACAGATCGCATTAGGATCAAGAGTCATTTTTTGATGCACATGTTTAACAGAGACCATGCCCATGACTGGCCAAAATTCGCATGCCGCCAGGCTCTCTCCTCTAAGAAAAGGCGGCAGGGTTTCTGCCTCGTGTCGGCTGCACCACCAATCTACCACGTCTCCTGTGGCCTTAGGACCATGGGTGCGCCGTGGATCTCGACCCTTGCCAATGGGAGGGCTTCATTTTAGGTGCTTCTTCAAGTTTCGTTAGAGTCTGTGTCCTGTTGTGGGATTGTCACGGCAGATGTCCTTAGTGTCAGGACTTAGTCGCGAGGCCAACGCATCTATGTGGTAGCTTGAGAGGGGTTGATCGGGACAAGAGACGCAACACGCAATACAAGGATTTAGACAGCTTCGGGCCCCGGAAAACACCATCCAGTAATAACCCTACATGTTGTTTGTGGCTAGGTCTCATTATGATCATGAGAGAGTCGCCGGTAAGCCGGCTCTTTGTGTCTAGCCTTAGAGATTGTTCTTGTTGCTTGTCTCTCTTTGGGGAGCCCTGTCCCTCCTTATATAAGTTAGAGGGGCGGGTTGCATGTGGAGTCCAAATAGGATTAGGACTAGCCTATCTTCTACTATAAGCCGGATACAAGTCCGGGTCTTGATTCCTTGTAAGGGAGATACTCCTCACGCCTTTCCTCTTAAGCCGACCTACCATAACGTAGGCCGGCCTTCTGGGCCTTGAGCCTCATGGGCCCCCGGGTCTTGTCGCTCCTCTGATCCACTTGTCAGGTCACCCATAAGTCGCCAGGATCGGGCGGGTCACTTAGTGTATCGTCCAGTCAGGGCGGGTCATTAGTGAGTCGCCAAGTCCGGCCGGGTTACACCGCGGGGTATATCCCCGACATTAGCCCCCAAGTTTAGCTTGGATTTATCCATGGTAAACTTATGCTGCAAAATAAACACAAGAACAAATTTGACAGGTTGTGCTCTGGGTTAAGAATTCTTGTAAACCGGCACCTGAACATCCTTAAGTCCTTGTCATTTCCTTCTTCTAGAAAATCTAGGTCAATAGACCAGCTTCACAATCAATTTGCTTGTAGAAGAAATATTGTAAACAAATAATCCATTTGAGTCGGCTTCCAAAGTGCCGGCTTAAAAAATATAGGTCTTGAAATACTCATCTGATTTTCAACCGGCTTAAAGATGTAGATCTTGCTGAGTTATAATTTCCAAAATCTCCGGGTTATAAAAGACTGATGATGTCGAATCATAATTGTTGTTTTGACACCGGGTCATGTAATTGATCTTCCTGATTTACTCAAAGCTGAGAATTTTGAAGATGTTCCCTCTTTATATGCATAATACATGTAGCCCCCAAGTCTTAAGAGAAGAACATAGTGATAACTTAAGACTTGCTTCAATATAAGTGTTGCAACCTTGAAGAAATCCGGGTTATTCATCTCAATCATTAGTCATAAAACTGAATATTCCACATATGTAGCCCCCAAGTGCCGGGTTGTCATGCTTGCAGCAACCTGGGACTTGTAATTGCCTTATGCTCGTAAAATTTCAACCAGTGTAGCCTCCAAGGGCCGGGTCATTATGCAATAATGAGCAGGGACTTCATAAATATGATCATGTAGACTTGAACAGCAACATGTAGTCCCCAAGGGTCGACTTAGTAAGATAATACTGAGCTGGGACTTTATATATACTTCATTGAAAATAATATCATATGATGTAACCCTCACCATGGGGCTCGAACCCACGTCCATAAGGTTAAGAGCTTTGTACTCTACCAACTGAGTAGTGGACCTTTCAATATAATGGATTAAGACTTGTGTACCTTGAATTGTTGATAGGAGCAATTTGTAGCCCCCAAGGGCCGGCTCAGTACGATGTGATGAGTCGGGTCTTCAATGAGGTGAGCAAAAATGACTTTGCATTAGCCCCCAAGTGTCATGGTGCATTCTTGCAGCGACATGAGACTTGCATATTTGATGTAACCTCAATTTGAATAATGTAGCCTCCAAGTGCCGGGTCGTAAGCCTGCAGCGACTCGGGACTATTCCTTCCATTGTAGAATAAATCATATCCATTAATAAAATAATAGCCTTTGTGCTGAAGCGACTTTGAAGACCTCCATCATAATATTGGCTATTGATAACCATAATAAGAATCTAGCCATGTTGGCTATTAAGGATTTGAATAATATAATCCGGTATGAAAACCTCAATCATTCAATATCATCATGAAAATCCAGCCAGTTTTGGCTATTAAAGATTTGAATACCTCATCGATTGACAAGTAAATCCAGAGTTTAAATACCTGGCGGCTCTTGGCCGATGACGACTTAATGCGCATTCATTGTAAGCCAGAATTTTTGTAACCCGGTGGCCTATAGTCCTTGAGAAAATCAATAATTGATAACCCTTTTGAGACACCAATTTTAGTGATGAGCTTGGACTGAAGCATTTGTATAAGTCATAGTTCTGCAGATCCTGCACAGAGTTTAAACAACATACGCCCTGGCGACTTAACGTCAAAAAGCCAGGGCGGGTAACCACCCAAATGTAGTCTTATCCTGCACACAAGTAGATCACAAGATCCCTATGATCCTTTGAATGATATCGCCGGTTTATGTGACCCGGACAGTGAAGCTGATAACTCAACTCCGTAAAAGCCAGCACATAAGATATTTGTGACAACTCAAATACTTGTGATTGTATAAAAACAGATTAAAAAAATTGAGGCTTCTGATTCGAATACGATCAGTAAACCGTTCCAAAGGGGTTAAGCTAAGATTCGAATACGATCATATAGCCCCCAGTGGCATTGGCGTTGCCGATCAAAGTGGGTATCGACAGCTATGTTCTCTTTGGTTCGAATACGACCTATGTTTGAACAGGAAGCCCCCAAATGTCCTTTAAAAGTTGTTTAACGACGCTGATTCGAATATGATCCACGTCGATTCCCAAAGGGGTTGAGCTATGATTCGGATACAATCAAGAAGCCCCCAAGTAGGTTCAGCAGTTTGCTAATCAAAAGGGTATCGACAGCTATGTTCTCTTTGGTTCGAATACGACCTATGTTTGAACAGGAAGCCCCCAAGTGACCATATAAGTTTTGGCATTACGCCGATCAAGAGGGTACTGATAGCTATGCCCGATGAGCAGGAAGCCCCCAAGTGACCATACTAAGATAAGCCGTAAGGCAGGATACCTATGTTTGAACCGCGCATCATAGCAGCAAGTTCTTTTTTGGCACCCTTTAACCTTTCTGAGAACTCGAACTTGCGAGAGATTAATTCTTTTTGAACCGGAACTTTAAACCGGATTTGAAAGCTTCAAAACTTTGTGAGAGATAAATTTACCTTGAGCCGGATTTTGAACCGGATTTGAGAGCTTCAAAGCTTTGTGGTAAACAAATTTCCCTTAAACCGGATTTTGAACCGGAATCCTTCTTTTTAAGCCGGAAATTTTCTGACGGCCTTTAAATATTCACCAATAAGGCAGTAGCCTCCGGGGCCGGGTTATTTTTCCCTCCAATGATCCGGAGTTCTTGAATCTGCTTTAAATTGGCAATCATTTATTGAGTCATGTCATCGTAGCCCCCGAGTCTCAAGGCGACTCGAGGAGTTGTCTTGAGATTCTCCATATTTGACCGTGATATAAACCGGTATGAATCAGTCAACAGCTCAGTAATATAACTTGTCCTGCATTGGAGAACTTGCAAGGCAGCGTAATTGCTCTTTTAAAGAAAGCAATGTATAATATAAAAATATAATGGATGTATTTCACCTGATATGTCAAGCCAGTAGTTATCCTCCTCGTTGTAAGCCGGTGTGGACGTGTGAACCGGCCGCGAAAGCGGACGGGCGAGTCGTCTGTGGCGTTGTAAGCCGGTGCGGTCGCGAGAGACGGCCACGGTGTTTGGAAGCTGGTATGGGCGGGAGAATTGGCCGCGGGGGCGGACAATAAATCAACTGCGTGTATTGATATAGCGGGGGTGGCAACCTGCGCAGAATGAGCGCTAGTGCAAAAATAATATTTGCTCACGCCCCTTTTGCAACACCTTTTTGCAAGGAATAATGGTCCTGCGAAAAAATATCACAGACCAGAGTAATTGTTCTCAAATGATTTAATATGTGCTGATAAAATACATAGAAAGGATAACACCTGGTATTTTTTGTTGGACGGACGAGTTGGCCGCGGCGTTATAAGCCGGTGCGGACGGGTGAGTCGGCAGCGGTGTTGGAAAAACGTCACGGATACGGGTGAGCCGGTCGCGGGCACGGACGGTGAGTCAGTCCCGTGTGTTGATGAAGCGGGGGGCGGCGACTTGCTTGCGTATCCGTCCAGTAGTATGGCATGGACAAGCCCTAGTGCAATAACATTGGCGCACGCCCCTTTGCGACACCTTTGTAACAAATAATGGTCCTGCGAAAAAATACCAGGACCCAAAGTAATTGTTCTTTGATAAAAAAATTTATATTTAATAAAATAAAATTGGATGGATATCACCTGGTTTTTTGTCGGCACCATGCTTGTTTGTTTGTACACATCAACCGCTATTATATAGTCTGATGCTTCACGTGGGGTGACCCTCCTCTTCTCCTTTCTTTTTCTTTGTCTTCAAGTGATGAAGAAATAGCAGTAGCTTTTGGTTGCAGTATGCCTTCAGGTGCACCACCGCAGTAGCCTTTTGGCCAGTCGACGTACGCGCGGGGACACATCCAAAAAGAATCAGTCGCGGCGAGCCGACAGTTAGACAGGGCAAGCTATCACAGGCCAGCGCAGTGGGGACAGCGGGTCGACCCTGCAGCGGCTCAGTGCTCGACGTTGAGGGCGGCTTAAAACAAACCACGCTACAGTGGAGGCCTCGACAGTGAAGGGAAACGCCGGTGAGAGATCACAGCGGCGGTTTGAACCTTGAAGTATGCCTGTACTGGAGCCTGGAAACGGCGGCTCAAAGCGGAACGACAGCGGAGAAACGGAGGACCGGTCCAGCGACTCAGCGCGGAACTGCAACGGAGGAGTAGAGGGCCGGCTTAAGTATCCTTCAATCTGAATGGATCTGATTTTGTATTGCTGATGATGAAAATAACAGACGGGAGCGTGAGCATCAACACGTACACCCAAACCATGGCCTTCACGTGAGATCCCACGTGGGTTGCATCTAGTGCCACTTGGAGCCGGACAAACCTCGTGTGTTCGTGTAACAGCAGGTCAGCCGAGCAACTAAGCTCAATCATCACGCATGCCCCTAGATCAGCGCCAGCTTTTGTCTCCGTCCGCACACACTGTTTTTAGAGCAGACCGGAGACGCATGGCGCAGACTGTTGAAACGGCACGAGGCCCGCTGGTCAACAGGCCGGCTCGACGCGGGGGCAGCCCAGAGGAAACCTAGCAGAGGCGACTCAGTGAGTTGAGGGAACTCCTATGTGACGCATTTTGCGTCAACTGGTGGAGCTTCGCATAGAGCACTGCTCCGACTGGGCCGGCCCACGCATGAGCTGCCAGCAGTGTTAAAAAAAGTAAGAAAAGGCGCGTGCGTCGCGCAGGATTCGAACTCGCGATCGCGCGGTTGCAAAGCCAATAAGCTTACCACTGCGCCTTACTGCTCTGCGTGATACACAGGCAACGCAAGTGCTTTAATACTAGATAAAATCGCGAGAAAACTCAAACATTTTTTGAGAAATTTTGAGAAAAACTTTAATACTCAATTTTTTGCCAGTGTACTTTAATACACAGGCAACGCAAGTACTTTAATACTAGACAAATTTTGAGAAAACTCAAACATTTTTACAACACACAAACGAATTTTGGAGACGCGAACATATTTTTTTGGAACGGAAACATTTTTTAAACTACCCAAAAAACTGAACAGGAACAATTTTTCAAATTTCAAAACAAATTTGGAAACACAAACAACTTTTGAATTTCCCAAATATTCTTGGAATTTGTGACATTTCTTTAAATGAAAATTTTTTGAAAGCACGTACAAATTTTGAATGTTGAGAACAAATTTTGAAATGGAGAACAATTTTTTAAGCGCGAACAATTTTTGAATGTTGAGAACAAATTTTGAAATGGAGAACAGATTTAGAAGCACGGACAATTTTTTAAAGCATGAACAATTTTTGAATGTTGAAAACAAATTTTGAAATGGAGAACAAATTTGGAAGCATGAACAATTTTTGGAAGCACGAACAATTTTTGAATCTTGAGAATTTTTTTTGAAGTGGAGAACAAATTTGGAAGCACGAACAATTTTTGAAAACACGAACAATTTTTGAATGTTGAGAATAAATTTTGAAATGGAGAACAATTTTTTAAGCGCGAACAATTTTTGAATGTTGAGAACAAATTTTAAAATGGAGAACAGATTTAGAAGCGCGGACAATTTTTTAAAGCACGAACAATTTTTGAATGTTGAGAATAAATTTTGAAATGGAGAACAAATTTGGAAGCTCGAACAATTTTTGAAAGTATGAACAATTTTTGAATCTTGAGAACAAATTTTTTAAAAGAATGTTCGTGCTTTTAAAAGAACATTTTTGGAAAGTTGCAAACAATTTTTGAAATGGAAACATTTTCTGAAATCGCGAACATTTTTTTAAAAGTTGTCAAAATATTGAGCAAAAACATTCTGAACAATTTTGTTAACACAAAATAGTTTTTGAAAATTCCGAACATTTTTTGAATTTATGAACAAAATTTGAAAACAGGAACATTTTTCAAATTTTGAACATTTTTGTAAAAGCGTGAACATATTTTTGAGAGAGAAAACATAAACTTGAAAAACAAAAAAGAAAATGAAAAATAAAAATAAACAGAAATAGAAAAAGAAAGGAAAATAAAAAAACCGGTTCAGGAAGCTTCTAGAAAGTTCCCAAAACCAGAAAAAACCGGCTGGGAAAGTCTAGAAGGTTCCCAAAACCGGGATCTGTGAAGTGTGTTAAACAGGCCGGCCCATTTAAATCGCTCGCCTGGGTTGCCTGTGCGTTTGCCCGACATTTTGACGCAACGAGCGTCAAATAGGATATTCCGTGAGTTGACGCGGCAAGCTGGCTCGCAAGTGGAGGCAGATTCAGTCCGGGCCAGATAAGCCCATTAGTCCCGGTTGCATTATGAACCGGGACTAATGTGAGCATTGGTCCCGGTTCGTGCGGCTAAATGCATTAGTCCCGGTTCAAATGAGCCCTTTAGTCCCGGTTTGAGACACGAACCGGGACTAAAGGCGATGATTGCTAGTCGGTTCGTGTCTCAAACCGGAACTAAAGATCAATCTTTAGTCCTGGTTTGAGACACGAACCGGGACTAAAGGGCATCGCACCCTTTAGTCCCGGTCCGTGTCTCAAACTGGGACTAAAGGGCTCATTTTCAAACTCTAACCCCCCCTCCCCTTGTGGATCGCTTTTTCAGTTTTGTAAAAAGCAAAAGAAAATGATAAAAACTTCAAAACTTAAAATCCTTCGAGACGCAGTTATGTTACTACATCTATTAGTTAGGAAAATTAAAAAACTTAAATTTGGACATGCTTTTGCAAAAAAGTGTGATGAAAAAGTAAAACGGCCATATCTTTTGCATACGATGTCAAAAAAAAAACTGCAATAGTGGTACTAAAAGTTACGCTCAAATTCCCTGTAGGCCTGTTTGCAAATTTTTAGAATCCTCAGATTCTAAAAGGAAAAAAAGTTATGCTCAAATTTCAGTTTGTTTTTGAACTTTGGTCAAATCTGGTCAAACTATGGTCAAACTACTTATTCAAGAATTATTAGTGGTACTAAATAATTATTCAAGAATATTAGTGTTACTAAATAATTATCTCTGTTTTTTTGAATTTTGGTCAAATCTGGTCAAACTATGGTCAAACTACTTATTCAAGAAGTATTAGTGGTACTAAATAATTATTCAAGAATATTAGTGTTACTAAATAATTATTTCAGTTTTTTGAATTTTGGTCAAATCTGGTCAAACTATGGTCAAACTACTTATCCAAGAAATATTAGTGTTACTAAATAATTATTCAAGAATATTAGTGTTACTAAATAATTATTTCAGTTTTTTTTTGAATTTTGGTCAAATCTGGTCAAACTGTGGTCAAACTACTTATTCAAGAAGTATTAGTGGTACTAAATAATTATTGAAGAATATTAGTGTTACTAAATAATTATTTCAGCTTTTTTGAATTTTGGTCAAATCTGGTTAAACTGTGGTCAAACCGTGGTCAAACTATGGTCAAACTATGGTCAAACTACTTATCCAAGAAATATTAGTGTTACTAAATAATTATTCAAGAATATTAGTGTTACTAAATAATTATTTTAGTTTTTTTTGAATTTTGGTCAAATCTGGTCAAACTGTGGTCAAACTACTTATTCAAGAAGTATTAGTGGTACTAAATAATTATTGAAGAATATTAGTGTTACTAAATAATTATTTTAGCTTTTTTGAATTTTGGTCAAATCTGGTTAAACTGTGGTCAAACCGTGGTCAAACTATGGTCAAACTACTTATTCAAGAAATATTATTGTTACTAAATAATTATTGTTTTTTAGGATAATATTTTCAAACTCGAACAGTGAAGCGTGTGACTTCATGCTCAAGCTAAACTCCTGAGGGTTAATAGGATTGACATCTTACTATTGTCTGGAAAACAACAAGTGCAGACTTGGAAACGAGAGAGAATAGAACCCGAAAGTTAAGCGTGCTTAGGCTGGAGTAGTGAGAGGATGGGTGACCGGCCGAGAAGTTAGACGATTTGGAATGATGAGATCTAATTAGAGATTAGAGGTTAAATTGAGCAGTGATGAGGGGTGATGAGAGCTGATTAGAGATTAGAGATTAAATTTTAAAAAAAAATCAAAAATTTAAAAATGGGAAAAAAATTCAAAAAAAATTCAAAAAAAATCCTTTATTCCCGGATGGTGTTACCACCCGGGACTAAAGGTGGAGCTCTAGGCAGCGGCCACGTGGAGGGCCTTTAGTCCCGGTTCATATAAGAACCGGGACTAAGGGGGGGGGGGGCTTTAGTAATGACCCTTTAGTCCCGGTTCGAGAACTAAAGGCCCTTATGAACCGGGACAAATGGCCCTTTTTCTACTAGTGGTTCTCCCCGCCTAGCCCCCGTCCCGGTGGTGCTTCTAGCATCGTCAGAGGGCATGTGGAAGTGTGTCTCCGCCGGATCTAGCGGGATTCAATAGGTGGTTGTGTTTGGTGGATCTTGTCAGATCCGGTCTTTATTCGTCTTTGTTCATGTGTCTTCAGGTTCTATCCTTCCGATCTAACCTTCTCTTTATCGGCAGCGGTTGCTATTCTGGTGCGTTGATCCTATGGGGCCTTAGCATCACGACTTCCCGACTGTCTACTACAACAAGTTGTGCCCGGCTCCGGCGAGGGGAGGGGGGGGCCGATGACGGTGACCCGCTTTCGGCTCGCTTGAGTGCTAGTCGTCGCTAGGTGGCCTACGAGTCTGGATTTAATTCTTATTATTTCTTGTGTTCATTGTACTGACATGATTGAAGAGAATAGGTCAAAATTTTCCCACAAAAAAAACGCAAGAAAATGGACTACCGTGGGAAATTTGGTGTGGGCATGCAAAAATAATTGGCATTAATCCAAACAAGGGTCAAATTTTGGGGCATAGTTGGTTTTGGTCGCCAAACAAAAGCCGGTTCAAAACTTCAGTATTATGTTACGAGGCATTTTTGATCGGGTTAGAATGCAAATAGTCATTGCCGCATCAATTGGCTATTTTAAGCTGGCATGAGCATATTTGATCATTGATAGAACCAAGTAAAAACGACAAAAAATTTGTAGAACAAACTAGTTGTACATATCGCAAACACTTAATAATTCTCTATCTCGTTACAGTATAAACGCTTCTCAAGATATTTGATAGATTATTACTCTAGAGAAGCCTCTAAAATGGTATTTTTTTTAAAACTAAGGTGAATTTAAATGCATACAAATACAGACTATACAAAAGAAATAAGATAACCGGGGAAATATTATTTTGTTTCACCTTTGTATCATATTTCTAACTGCCGAACTAACTTTGAGAATTCAACATCAAATCTACCAAAATGTGGTTTGAGTTTTGGAAAAAAAATGTTCGCCATTGGTTGAGTTAAACAAATTGTACTCTTAGTAAAACATAATTAGTTATGAAAAAGTAGAAAAGTTTACTATAAATATGCGATATTTATAAATTCTAATTATTGGTAAAATTTATATAGTTCTCAATTATCAAATAAATAAATAAATATTTATTGGAAGTTCCAGACTCATATTATTCATGGGTTAATAACTACATTTGAACTCTGTGAGGTCGAATCCCCCATTGTAGCCAAAATTTCGCGGTATACTGAGGCGACCGTGGGTAAGTATGCGACTGAGATCCGTGACCCGAAAAAGGCATGCGGGTATAGCTCGACACTATGAACACCGTCGAGGAGGCCACCATGGTGTACGACACCGCCGCGCCCCAACTCCGTGGGGCTTCCGTGACCATGAATTTCCTACACCGTAGTCGCCTCGATGAACCAATGTGAACAGAGGTAGATATCTTGTTTGAAGATGTTTTTTTTAACTTACCTCTCACCGAGATATGATTGATTAAAAGTTAATTGGCTATATTTATAGACCCAATCTTTTTATTTTAAGTTATATTTATTCGTAGTGTCATTACTCGGTATATTTATAAGTATTAAGTATTTTTTGTGTCACAGTAGATAATGGCCATTTGGTGAACTCATATTGAGCAACTTTGTCGAGATTTGGTTGCTATATGAGAGCATGCGACAAGCCAGTTTGGTCGATGTCAAAATAATTTTATACTCTTTCCATTTAAAAATTAATGTAGTTTCCATCTTTGTATTTCATTTTATCATCATTACTATTAATTTCATTATTTTTTTGATACGTTTGTAAGTAAGACATCATACATAACCATATTGTGAATTATTTTTGTCACTAATTTAATGTTATTATTTACATATAAGTAAAAACTCCTGAAGATCGCAAACTATAATTTTTCGTGTTTTGTTTTGTTCTATTGTGTTCGCTCGGTGCAATATTGTGGGAACGGCAGAGAACACGTTCCCGGCACTACAGCCGGACAGTGTAAGATGGGTCATTTTCCTTAACCAACCAATCACCCCCCCCCCCCCTCCGATTCCAGCGGGTGGGCCTGGGCCTTTTCTTTCCTCCAACCAAAACATACCAAGTCAGCTTCTTTGTAACTTTACGTAGATGTAGCATTGCTCTAAGCCCATCGCATGGATGTTGGTACTGAAGTTATCTTCCGCATAAGATCATCAAGTTGACTGAGACTTGGACGTCTCTGCAAGCACCAGATGACCCCTCTGTCTCAGATTGGACGTCTGAAATGGCAATCAAGGTTTTGTTAGCAGTCAATGAGGCTATGAATCAATTCAGGGAAGCGTTGGAAGGTTGCAAGTTGAGTGATCTAGGCTATGAGGGAGATAGGTATACATGGAGGAACAATTGTATTGATGCGGAGAGTTACATCTGTGTGCGCCTAGACCATGCTACTGCGAATATTGAATGGTGTACAAAGTTCCTTGAATTTCGGGTGCGCAATAAGCTCCTATGATTTGAAGCGTTGTGGTGCTTTGGGGGTTGTGGGGTCGCTAAGGGCTGCGCATTAAGGTTATCTGCTACGTATTTAGTTTTATTTCTTATTTTATTTTTTTTCACATTCTTATTCATGAGAAAATTTGTGAGTATTAAAAAGATTTTTTGAAAAACTTAACATTTTGTTCATATTCATTATTATTTATTAAATTCATGGATATTTTTAAGTTCACTGTCATTTTTAATGTTTGTGAACATTTTAAATTTGAAACCTTATTTACTTTGTGAATATTTTTGGAAATTAAAGAACTTTCTTCTAAAATCAATGATTTTTCACTTTGCAACATTCATAAATCCTTGAAAATCTTTTAATTAAACTAACACTTTCAAATAAAAAAGATAACCAATTATTACGGAGTTGGCAGTAGGACGAGCGGAAAAAGAAGCTAAACAACCGAGAGCTTCATGGGGCGGCCCATATGCAAGTGTTATAGCACCAATTCCACGGTTTTGGCGTGGTATAGGAGCTCCCAAGAGGCCCAAACACCACCAACGACTGGTATCAAGGTCGAAACATGTAAATACATCACAATCACACGTCAAACAACTCTACTCTCCTCTCGGAACAAATATTGTCTCCAGAGACAACCTGACACGACATATATGAATGAAAAAAAAACACCACCAAAACATAACTAAAACACAAGCCAACAAGGATAAAATCCAAACAAAATAACCGATCACAATAATCTACCAGATGTAAAAGAGTTAATCATGCATGTGAAGAATGGCGTTGTGAAGCGTGTGTTAGCCTCTAGTTTTACTCGATATTACAATTACCTGATGAACAAAGTATTTACCCTATCACCACTACCCTTTTCTATAAAGTATTTTCCTACCAAAAAATAGAACTCTGTTCTCACTTCCCCGTCAATAGCCCCTCCCGCGCTAAAGTGGGATTGGGCGCGGTGCAGCAAGCAGCAACTCTGCATGGGATAGTTGAGGACGTATTTGGTAGGCTACATCGAGCCCAACCAGGCCCACGCGATGCAAAAATTGGGCATTTGGTAGGCTCGGTTGTATGTGTTTCTCAGCCCTCACAGAACTTAAAGCAATTCCGCGCCAGGTTGAGTGGGAAATGGCCGATTCGACAGTTTTTGTGAACCAAGATCGCTCGAGCCACACGTAGCTCTCGCCTGCATGCATTGGGAAGCGCAGGAGACAATGGGATGTCTCAAAACCCCTTCCCTCTCTCTTGTCACCGCTCACTCCCATTCACACCACACCGCCTCACTCTCTCTAACACCGCCCCTTCGTGTTCTCTGATGATGGACCCTCAACCACGACACCCCACTCCCATCCTCGTCGGCAGCAACCCCATCCAACACAATGGGTGGGCGACATGGCCTGACAAGGAACTGACCTTTTGTCGGCTATCCCGGCCCCCTCCCCCATCTATGCCAGGTCGTGTTCAGCGGCCACTGACCCACCATCGACGTTTGAAGGTCTTCATCTGCGGCAGTGTAGGGAAGCACGTTGGTTGCGATGGCGGTGGCTACCGGAAGCCCATTGCCAGTGTGGCGAGCGAGGCACAAGCGGTGTTGTTGTGCCTTACGGACGGATGTTGCAAACTGTTCGCATCGCTTGGACCAGCATGAATGCGGCGTCCAAAGCGGAGGCGGGGTTGGAGAGGACACACGGGAGAGGGTTTTGGGTGGGACCCCATTGTCGAATGCGTACGTGGCATGAGTCTGGACGCCCCTGAACCTCCCCCGGGTTTGGTGCTGGTTTGGTTTGGAAAAAAAATCCCTCTGCAACAAAACACGCATATCTCGGGAAATCCTGACGGTCAGGGGAATAGTGCCAGAGTAATTGGGATAGCTTGCCCCGTCACATCATCGCCGCCCACATTGCACCAATCTCCCCCTTCCCTTCTAACGAAAACCCCCTCCCTTCCTCCAAGTTGCCAACCATGGCGAACTATGAGCTTGATCCGCAGCGCTTCGTCCCGGCTGGCCATCACATCATTGATGGGGGTGAAAGGCGTCTTCCCCGCACCTACATCATGCCGGCGGCTCGCCCTCCCCGCCGCCATGAGGAGTACATGGTGGCTGAAGTTATGCCTGCTCCGGAGGGTCCAATCGGGCCTGTCAGAGAGGAGGTTGTGCAGTTCCTGCAAGACAGAGGTACTCTGGTTCGCTCTGCTCAGCCTTGGTTTCATGGAGTAGGATTATTTCAAGTCAGAGATCCTTCCGTTAGATACTCTTTGATTCAGCACCCTCCTTTCCCTCTGGGCAATGATCGTTTTGTGAGATTCATGAAGCATGATGAAGGAGAAAATTTTAAGGGTAGTCATGGGTTCCGTAAGGGTTGGCTTATGTTTATTGGAATTCCTCTTGACTATCGCAACACTGAGTTCATATCTCAGGCGGTTGGCACTTTTGGAAAGTTTCACTCCTGGGACAGTGAAGATCCATATTTGGTCCGCACTCTAGTGGAGGCAAGTTTTCCTGATACGCCGTTAGTACCACGTGATGTTGTTTTTGGAGATTATGCTGAATGTGGGGAGCTCAAGTTTCATTGACTGCTACTTGCTATGTGTTGGGAGCTGATTTTGCTGATCAGATGCCCAATGACGAGGATCCAATGCCTCTGGATGGCAATCCGCACCCGTTGCCTGGAAATCTTATGAATGATAACTTGATGTTTGTTCTTCCGCCTTATCCGATGATTGGCTGGAATGATGCGCCTGTTCCTCCTCCAGTTGATCAAAACAACGACGCTGCTGGGGATGGATGGGGGCATGCAAATTGGGGAGACAATGATGAGGAGCTCCCACAGCAGCCTCAACCTTCTCTGCCGGAGCAGGATCAGATTTCAATTGTCATTGATCAGCCAGAGGGATCTGTTTCTGTGGAGCAACATGTGGAAATTCTGATGGCGGATCATCAAGAGATGCAGCAAGATCACCAATTTCAGGACAATGTGCAACAGCTTGTTGAGGACAATCCATTAGCAATTGTTCCTTATCAACCACCTGTTGTTCAGCAGCATAAGTTAATAATTGGTATGGCAAGGATTGTGGCTGGGCCACCTCTACCTCCAGAGATGATTTGGAAAAGATCTTTTGAGAATCTTCTGCCTAAGTTTGTTGTCAAGAAGGTGCCGAGGCCAATCTTCTTCAAGCCTCTTGGGATAGTGACATACTCCAAGCGCTCTTGGACCATTGCCTTTGATGATTCCGAAAGGAGCTCTTCGCTGGTTCCAACTCTGCATAACAATTTGGTTCTTCGGAGGCCTTTTGTGGCCAAACGACCTGTTGCAAGAGCTCTCTTTGGAAGTTCTCCTGAAGAAGTTACCTCTGATGATGTCACTGTTGGTGTGGAGATGGATGTATCTGGGGAGCAAACACAAGATGTTGTGCCTCAAGGCCTGGAGGAGATCTCTTCTTCTGCTGTTGTTTTTTGCTTCTGCGCAGGTCAAGGACAAGAAGCAGGCGTGAAGAAAGAAGCCAGTGGCCCCCTTGGTGGATACTTCTGTTAGAAGATGTACAAGAAGCGCGGCAAAACTTGATGGGTTTAAACCTGTCAGTTTGAGCAGCTTTCTTTCCAGCCCACCAAGAGGCGTCCAAGGTCCAAGCCCATTCCTGAGAATGCCCAGTCCAAGCCTGAAGATGTTGATGCTACTCCCAGCACCACTGAAGAAGTTCCTCCGCCCACGCCAATCAATGTGCTGCAAGCAATCGGAGCGGAGCTAGAGATCGACCAGAACCTTCTATCCCAGGAGAAGCTTATGGCTAATCCCAAGGATGATTCCTCCTCCAGTGGTGTTTAAATGTCATTGTTTATCTCTTTAGATAGGTGTAGCGAGCCTGTTAAATTTGCTGTCATTCTGCTACTTCTGAACTTTATGCTCTGCACTTTGGTCGGGTTGCCTTTTGGCTGTTATGGCGTGGTTTGTGTGACATTATATGGCATGCAATGGCTGTTATTCTGCTACTGGTTATATTATGTATCAAAGATCTACGCGTAATTGGAAGGTGCTTTGTTGGAACGTTCGGGGCCTCAACTCTGAACCACGTCAACGTTCTGTTAGAGAGAAAATCACTGAAAGTCAGTGTGCCATTGCCTGCTTGCAAGAAACTAAGTTATCTGATTGTTCCCGTTCCTTAGTTAAGGCAGTCTGTCCTGTGGGCTTTGATCAATTTATTGACTCACCTTCGAGAGGGGCTTCAGGAGGGATTCTGACAGTTTGGCGTTCTGATATTTTTAAGGGTGTGTTAATTGAAGTTAAGCCTTTTGGCAGTGTCATCAGTTTTACCTCAGTGCATAATAACGAACAATGGTTCTTAGTTAATGTGTATGGGACCTGTCAGGGTGAGATGAGGGACGATTTTGTCAACTGGTTGTACAATTTGCAAGTGGAACCTGAACAGAAATGGTTGATAGTGGGCGACTTCAATTTCATCAGATCCATGGAAAATAGAAATATACCAGGAGGGGACGTTAATGATATTTTTATCTTTAACGAGATCATTGGTCATTTAGGACTGCTTGAACTTCCACTTAAAGGTAGAAGATTCACCTGGTCTAACATGCAGGATTTCCCGCTTTTGGAACAGCTGGACTGGTTTTTTACTTCTGCTCGCTGGATAAATCATTATTCCCATGACACAAGTGGCCCCTCTTGCGGGAACAGCGTCTGATCATGTTCCATGTATTATCACTATCAGCACTTCAATTCCTAAAGCCCATATTTTCAGGTTTGAAAACTATTGGGTGCATCAGCCTGGCTTCATGGATTGTGTAAGGGAGGTCTGGAGCAATCCCTCGCATAAACTCCATATATCTGCAGTCATTATGGACAAATTGAAATCATTGAGGTTTGCTTTAAAGAAATGGCAGAAGGGGCTTTCTCACATTAAATCTTTAATTGAAAAGTGCAATTGGGTAATTCTCTGGCTGGATGATTTAGAGGATTGGAGGCCCCTGTCTATTCCAGAGAACAACTTCAGGAAATTATGCAAGTTGCATCATGAGCACCTTTTGCATTTGCAGTTTTTATACTGGAGGAAAAGGTGTACTATCAGATATATTAAGGTGGGAGAAGAGAAATCAAAATTCTTCCAGGCCATGGCAACAGAGAGGTATAGAAAAAATTCTATTGCTAGCCTGCATTTGTCTGATGGGACTGTCTCTTCAGATCATGGGGAGATTGCTAAGGAATTCTTGGTAACTTTCAAAGGAAGAATGGGAGCTATCAAACCTATTGTCCTGGGGAATGATATCCTTTCTTTGATTCCAAGAATTCAAGGTCTTGAGGTGCTTACAAAACCTTTTAATCTGAATGAGATTGAAAAGGTCATAAAAGAAATGCCAGTTGATAAAGCACCTGGACCAGATGGTTTTAATGGTATGTTTATGAAGAGATGCTGGCCAATTATCTCTTCTGACTTTGTTCAGTTGGTCAATGAATTTCATGCTGGAACTGTAATTTTGGAAAATCTCAATGAAGCCTTTATAAGTTTAGTCCCAAAGAAGCAATCACCTGAGGGTGTGGGAGATTTCGGACCAATCTCTTTGACGAGTGTAGGACTTAAGTTTCTGACAAAGCTGGCTGCCAATAGGTTTCAGGAGGAAATCACCAAATGTGTGCATAAGAATCAATATGGCTTCATTAAATCAAGGACAATTCAAGATTGTATTGCATGGACTTTTGAATATATTCATCAATGCAATCAGTCAAGGAAGCCAATTCTTTTGCTTAAGCTTGATTTTGAAAAAGCTTTTGACACCATTCAGCATGAGGCAATCTTGAGAATTCTTGTGGCAAAGGGGTTTGATAACAAGTGGATCACTTGGATTAAACAATTGTTAACTTCTGCAACATCATCAATCCTGCTAAATGGAGTGTCTGGAAGTCACTTCAAGTGCAAATGTGGTGTTAAGCAGGGAGATCCTATCTCTCCTTTGCTTTTTGTTATTGCAGCTGATCTTTTGCAAACAATGATCAATGATTTATTGCTTAGGGGCCAGCTGGATTTACCTTTGCCAACACATGATCCTTTTTATCCTGTGGTACAGTATGCTGATGACACCTTGCTATTTGCAAATCCTGACCTGGCTCAGTTGGAGGCTCTTAAAACAGTGCTCAATTCCTTTTCAATGGCAACTGGGTTGCAAATCAACTTTCATAAATCTTCAATGTACCCCATCAATGTTGAAGCCTCAGTTGCTTCTACACTTGATGCTTTTTTTGGCTGCCAATTAGGCTCTATGCCTTTCACTTATTTGGGACTACCAGTTGGAACCACTAGGCCAAAAATTGTTGACTTACTCCCTTTGGTAGATTGCATGGAAAGAAGGCTAACTGCTAGTTCATGGTTTCTACCTCAAGGTAGCAGACTCCAGTTGGTAAATTCAGTAATATCTTTTTTGCCCATTTTCTTTCTTTGTAGCCTATCTTGCCAAAGGGAATTCTAAAGCAGTTAGAATGGATTCAAAGGCAGTGCCTATGGAGGAAATATGGTCAGGAAAAGGGTCACTCTTTGGCTGCTTGGCCCCTTGTCTGCAAACCCAAGATGAAGGGGGGACTTGGAATTCTGAATTTGGAACTGCAAAATGATGCTTTGTTGCTCAAGTACCTGAATAAATTCTATAACAGAGCTGATGTGCCATGGGTCAGCCTGGTGTGGGATTCTTACTACTATCAAAGAGTTCCACATGACACCACATTGTGTGGCTCTTTTTGGTGGAGAAACATTTGTAAGTTAATGGATAAATATCGAGCTGTAACATCTGTTTCTGTTGGCAAAGGAGATTCGGTGCTCTTTTGGTCTGGTCATTGGGAGATTGGATATTCTTGTATCCCTCTGCAGGAAAGATTTCCACGACTCCATTCTTTTTGCCTTCAGAAGAACCTTTCTGTTAACGAAGTGCTACTGGCAGGAAATTTGCAACAAATGTTCACTTTGCCTTTGTCTGAACTGGCTTTTAGGGAGTTCAATCAGCTTACTTCTATGTTATCTGGGAGACAATTGGATGATACTTGGGATGATAGGTGGACCTGGAGACATGGGAAAAGGGTGAATATTCTGCAAAGAAATTCTATGAATTTGTTCACCAACCTGTTATTGCCAATCCAATACTGAGTTGGGTTTGGAAAAGCTGTTGTACAATGACAGTTAAAATGTTTGCTTGGTTGGTTATTATGGATAGAGTAAACACCAAGGATATGATACAGCGAAGACAGTGGAAAATTAATGATGGACCTGGTTGTGTCCTCTGCCCCACTGGAGTTCTGGAAGATAGAAATCATCTATTCTTCCAATGCAATTTCAGTATGAGGATTTTGAACTTCTTGCAAATACCCTGGTTGAATAGCAATGATATGGTGCAAATTGCCTTACATGCAAGGAAGGAATTTGATAAACCATTTTTTGCAGAGGTGGTCTTTATTGCCTGGTGGAACATCTGGAAAGTGCGCAATGACAAGGCTTTCAGACATGTCCATCCAACTTTTAGACAATGGCGAAATGGGTTCATTCATGATATCTCCCTTCTTTCCCACAGGATCAAGGCCAGATTCAAGGATGATCTCCTAAAATAGATTGATTTTCTGCCTCCTTGAATTTTTGCTCCAATTGTAACATCTTTTCTTTCTTAGGTTTGTAGATTTCTTTATCTTTATTTTATTCTGCTCCCCCTCTTGAGGAACTTTGTAATTACTTCCTGTTATTTATTAATAAAATGCTGTGGGGTGTAAGCCCTGCAGTCTTCACGGTCAAAAAAAAAAATTTAGACGCGTGGATGCTTCTATGGAGCATATGCAACACTTGTTTGAATGGTAAAAATGTTCCGGACACGGCGGTCAAAAATTTTGGGGGTGATTTGAGGCACGCCGTTGAAGATGCCCTTGGTAACTTACAAGATGCAACATACCGATGATATCTACAATGTCATTTCCTCTCCATGCCAGCCCATTCAATCAACTATGATGCATTTTTGAGAAAACGTGGTTCAAGAAAAGGATACAAACCAAACCGGGTGACACAAGAGGTGCTTCCGCCGCCAGCACCTAGCCCTCCTCCCCTCCCCTCCTTCCTCCCGTCTCCAGAGCAAAGCCCCATGTGGTGGAAGGCGGCGGCGGGCTACTTTGCGCCACCTCATCCCTTAACATAGCTCTTCCGCATGGATATCATTCCCACAAAGCATCGCTCGTGCGCCTCTAGATCCGGTCGGGGTCCGCGCTCCACCGGCTGCAGGTTGGGCGGCTCAGGCTCCCTCTCCTACTACTGGGTTGCGGTGGCCGTCACAAGTGTGGATGCTACGGCTAGATCCCAACATGTCGATGGCTACTGGGACCCGCCGGTTGTTGGGTCATCTTGTCCCCGGGCTTAGAGCATCATAGCCAGTGGGGCTGTGTTGCCCCTACCCTTGGTCATCGTTGGAAGTTCCCTTATCGATGGGAGCCATCGTTGGGGTGGCTTCTTCCTGATATATGGTGACTACGACGGCCTGTGGTGACATACTTGTTGCAGATTGTAGTAGCCACCGAAAGATCTTCGTGAGGGCTCATCTCTCTACATTCGGTCGTTGACTTCAGTCGGAAAATGGAAACTACGGACGACAGCTTGACAAAGAGGAAAGATTGTAGTGCAATGATGCGGCTTGAACTACGTTGGTATTTCCCCAAAGAGGAAGGCATGATGCAGCACAACTATGGTAGGTATTTCCCTCCGTGATGAGACCAAAGTTATCGAACCAGTAGGAGAATTACGCAACACTACGTAAACAGCACCTGCACAAAAAGAACAAATACTTGCAACCCGACGTAAGAGAGGGGTTGTCAATCCCTCATAGGTAAAAAGATAGGTAAAATTGTAGTAGATTGGATAAATAAATCTCGCGGGAACGCGAGATAAAATAAATAACAATAAATTGTAGCTAGGTATTTTTGTGTTTTTGGATTAATAGATCTGAAAATAAAGGAAAATAAAAATAGATCTTGAAGGCAAATATAATAAAGAAGAGACCCAGGGGCCGTAGGTTTCACTAGTGGATTCTCTCGAGAAAAATAGCATACGGTGGGTAAACAAATTACTGTTGGGCAATTGATAGAACTTCAAATAATCATGACGATATCCAGGCAATGATCATTATATAGGCATCACGTCCAAGATTAGTAGACCGACTCCTGTCTTCATCTACTACTATTACTCCACACATCGAGCGCTATCCAGCATGCTGATACATCTCCAACGTTTCTACTTTTCCAAACACTTTTGCCCTTGTTTTGGACTCTAACTTGCATGATTTGAACGAAACTAACCGGGACTGACGCTGTTTTTAGCAGAACTGCCATGGTGTTGTTTATTGTGCAGAAAACAAAAATTCTCGGAATGACCTGAAAATCCACGGAGATAAATTTTGGAAAATATGAAAAATACTGGCGAAAGAATCAAGGCTAGGGGGCCCATACCCTGTCCACGAGGGTGGGGGCGTGCCCTCCCTTGGGCGCGCCCCCTGTCTCGTGGGCCCCCTGATGCTCCACCGACCTCAACTCCAACTCTATATATTCCGTTTCACGGAGAAAAAAATCAGAGAGAAAGTTCCATCACGTTTTACGATACGGAGCCGCTGCCAAGCCCTAATCTCTCTCAGGAGGGCTGATCTGGAGTCCGTTCGGGGCTCCGGAGAGGGGGATTCGTCGCCGTCGTCATCATCAACCATCCTCCATCACCAATTTCATGATGCTCACCGCCGTGCGTGAGTAATTCCATTATAGGCTTGCTGGACGGTGATGGGTTGGATGAGATTTACCATGTAATCAAGTTAGTTTTGTTAGGGTTTGATCCCTAGTATCCACTATGTTGTGAGATTGATGTTGCTATGAATTTGCTATGCTTAATGCTTGTCACTAGGGCCCGAGTGCCATGATTTCAGATCTGAACCTATTATGTTTTCATGAATATATGTGAGTTCTTGATCCTATCTTGCAAGTCTATAGTCACCTATTATGTGTTATGATCCGACAACCCCGAAGTGACAATAATCGGGATACTTCTCCGTGATGACCGTACTTTGAGGAGTTCATGTATTCACTATGTGCTAATGCTTTGTTCCGGTTTTCTATTAAAAGGAGGCCTTAATATCCCTTAGTTTCCACTAGGACCCCGCTGCCACGGGAAGGTAGGACAAAAGATGTCATGCAAGTTCTTTTCCATAAGCATGTATAACTATATTCGGAATACATGCCTACATTACATGGATGAACTGGTGCTAGTTCTGTGTCACCCTATGTTATAGCTATTACATGAGGAATCGCATCCGACATAATTATCCATCACTGATCCAATGCCTACGAGTGAGGGAGTCCTGGATTAGGGGGTGTCCGGATAGCCGAACTATCACCTTTGGTCGGACTCCTGGACTATGAAGATACAAGATTGAAGACTTCGTCCCGTGTCCGGATGGGACTTTCCTTGGCATGGAAGGCAAGATTGGCGATACGGATATGTAGATCTCCTACCATTGTAACCGACTGTGTGTAACCCTAACCCTCTTCGGTGCCTATATAAACCGGAGGGTTTTAGTCCGTAGGACGAACAACAATCATACCATAGGCTAGCTTCTAGGGTTTAGCCTCTCTGATCTTGTGGTAGATCTACTCTTGTACTGCCCATATCATCAATATCAATCAAGCAGGAGTAGGGTTTTACCTCCATCGAGAGGGCCCGAACCTGGGTAAAAACATTGTGTCCCTTGTCTCCTGTTACCATCCGCCTAGACGCATAGTTCGGGACCCCCTACCCGAAGTCCGCCGGTTTTGACACCAACATTGGTGCTTTCATTGAGAGTTCCTCTGTGTCGTCATCTTTAGGCCCGATGGCTCCTCCGATCATCAACAACGATGCGGTCCAGGGTGAGACTTTTCTTCCCGGACAGATCTTCATATTCGGCGGCTTTGCATCGCAGCCAATTAAGCAGCCATCTGGAGCAGATTGAAGCTACGCCCGCCATCGGTCGATTGGAAGTTTGAACTACACGGCTGACGTCCGCGGAGACTTGATCTTAGATGGGTTCGAGTCACAGCCAAGCGCTCCACACTGTCACGATGGGCATGATCTAGCTCTGCGAACAGTGCCCTGGAGGTCGCACCAGTGTCCGCTCCGACCCTTAGCTCGGATCCGACTGCGCCGATCGAGGACGGGTGGCTGGACACTGCCTCGGGGGCTGCTATCTCTACGGTGATTGAGCCGAACACCAACCCTGTCCTTTGCGAAGCTCATGACTCCAAGGTGCCGGACTCCTCTCCGGACTCCGAGCCTTCCGCGCCCCTGCCAATCGAATCCGATTGGGCGCCGACCATAGAGTTCACCACCACGGACATCTTTCAACACTCGCCCTTTGGCGACGTCCTGAATTTACTGAAGTCTCTCTCTTTATCAGGAGAGCCCTAGCCGGACTATGGTCAGCAAGGTTGGGATGCGGACGACGAAGAAATTCAAAGCCCACCCACCACCCACTTCGTAGCCCCTGTTGAAAGTTTAAACGACGTGCTCGATTTCGACTCCGAAGACATCGACGGTATGGACGACAATGTAGGAGATAAGCATGAACCAGCACCTATATGGCACTGGACGGCCACCTCATCTCACGATGTATACATAGTGGATACACCTAAAGGAAGCGACGACGAGGAACAACGGGACGCCACGAGGGATCATTCCCTCGAAAAGCAGTCAAAACGGCGACGTAAGCGCCGCTCAAAATCCCGCCTCGACAAAGACAGCAGCCATACAGACCCAGCCATAGAGCAGGGCGAACCGGTGGACGACGAACATGCTATTGAGCAACCGTCCGAACAGGACAATATGGATAAACAATCCGTCCCCGGCAAAGATAACAGTCCAGACGATCTCACGCCGGACAAGTTGCTAGAGCAGAAGAACCTCCACAAAAGGCTCGTCGCCACTGCACGTAGCCTGAAAAAGCAGAAGCGGAAACTCAAAACAGCGGAAGATGCGCTCAGAATCAGATGGAGCAAAGTACTCAACACTGCAGACAAATACGGCGATAGTCGCCGAACAAAGAGCTACCCAAGGCGAAACTACTGCCCGAATTTGATGAGGAGGCCGTAGAGCCCCCGCAATCAAAGAACAAATAGACCACCCGGTCGGATAGACGACCCCATGGCAAACATAGAGCGGCAAACAGCGCCGCACACAAGCCGTCACGCAATCCGCACACGGATTTGCATCAAAAAGATGGCCCAATTAGATCTATCTACGAGCCAAGAAAGCAAGCTCTAGTAAGCAATGCAACACATCAAATATCTGAATATTACGGTACACCCAAATATAGGGGTGCCGCACACCCCCTATGTTTCATCGATGAGGTCCTGGATTATGAATTTCCAGCGGGATTCAAGCCCGTAAACATAGAGGCGTCTGACGGAACAATGACCACTGAGTCTGGATTGAGGATTACATCCTCCACATACACATGGCTAGAGGAGATGACCTCCACGCCATAAAATACTTACCCCTCAAGCTCAAAGGGACAGCCTGGCATTGGCTCAAAAGCCTCCCCGAAAACACCATTGGAAGTTGGCAAGAGCTCGAGGATGCTTTTCGGGCAAATTTTCAAGGGACCTATGTCCGACCTCCGGATGCAGACGATTTAAGTCACATAACTCAACAACCAGGAGAGTCAGCCCGAAAATTCTAGAACAGATTCCTTACTAAAAAGAAACAAATAGTCGACTGTCCGGACGCCGAAGCCTTAGCAGCTTTGAAACACAACGTCCGAGATGAATGGCTCGCTAGACACCTCGGCCAAGAAAAGCCACGAACAATGGCCGCATTAACAAGCCTAATGACCCGCTTTTACGCGGGAGAGGATAGCTGGCTGGCAAGATGCAGTACCAGCGACCCAAGTACATCTGAAGTCAGGGATGGAAACGGGAAACCGCGACGCAGCAAGGACCAGCGCCGGACCAAGGGAAACAGCCCGAAGAGCACGACAGTCAATGTCGGAATCAAAAGCTCTCAGCAGAATCATTAAAAACTGCCCCTTAAGGATAATAGGGACGAGCTATCTAACTTAAACAAAATCTTGGACAAGATATGCCAAATCCACAGTACTCCCGGGAAGCCTGCAAACCATACCCACAGAGATTGTTGGGTCTTCAAGCAGTCCGGCAAACTCAACGCCTAACACAAGGGGCTCGACACACCAAGCGAGGACGATGAGGAACCCCACAAGTAGAGCACCGGAAAACAAAAGAATTTCCCACAAGAAGTCAAGACAGTTAACTCACTTCATGTGACAAAAGGGAAAAATAGAGCGGCGCCCATAGAGGTACGCGCCATATGGCCTATCCCAGAGGAGTCCCGCCACTAGTTGTTAAAACCAATCACCTTCGACCATCAGGATTACTCTAGAAGTATCCGGAATGCAGGATGGATTGCCTTGATATTAGATCTGATAATCGACGGACTCCAATTTACACAAGTCCTAATGGACGGCGGCAGTGATCTAAACCTGCTATATCAGGACACAATCCGCAAAATGGGGATAGACCCAACCAAAATTCGCCATAGCAACACTTCCTTTCAAGGGATAATGCCAGGCCCATATGCCCATTGTACGGGCTCTCTACTGCTAGAAGTTGTGTTCGGCTCACCCGACAACTTCCGCCGCGAAAAGTTAACCTTCCACCTCGCCCCATTTACAAGTGGCTACCAAGCACTACTGGGACGAGAAGCTTTCTCCTGCTTTAACGCAATACCGCATTATGCATCCCTTACACTTAAAATGCCCGGTCCGCGAGGCATCATCTCCTTAAAGGGAAATATCGAGTGTTCCTCGAGCGCGGAAGATTGTGTGACTGCCTTGACAGCCACACACTAAACTGGCTTCACTAATCAAAGCACCTAAACAGGTCGTCTAGACCCCGGACACGGTTAGACGAGTCCGGCGTAAACATACAAGGGCTTACTAGCCGCATACCCCCGCACTAGGGGCTCCGCGCATGTACAACAAGAGACATTAAAGCTCAATTTTATTCATTTTTTGAATTGTACTTTGTTTATTTAGTATAACGTACATTTTCACATGATCTTTTTCAACTAAGTTCCTCTCTTTTACAGATGAACACCGTGCTACACCCGTCCAGGATACGGCACAATGGAGACACAGGCGCAGACGTGCAGTAGGGACCTGTTGCAAGGATTCTTTTCAGATTAAGACCCTGCGTAAACCTTTTTTACTGTCTCTTGTTGATACACATCCCCCGGTTTCTTGCTATAACCGAGGAGGAGGCTGGCGTTTTGGCATGGGCCACATCAGAATTTTGCGTGTACCTGGACACCAGGGGCTTCTACCAAGGGCGTAGTTCGGCCCATTTTCATAAAGACCGAATACCTTAGGGAGTGTTCGGCGTCTCGAGTTAGGCCTTATATGCATCAGCTCCGAATCATGTCTTTGGTCAAATGTTGGGTTTGCCCGGCTCCTATGTTATGCTGCATTACGTTCCGCTCTATCGGCTAACGCGACACCATGAGAACTACTGCGATTGTGCCCCGGTTCGTCCAGGCGAGCACCTCAGTAGAGAAAGCCGAAAACTGACTGTCATGATATAGCGTGAGACTGGTCAACTACTCAATGACCCGCCGGAATCTATAGGATTCCTCCGCATAGACGAAGGGCCATTTCCCGGTCAGGCACATACACGCCCCGAATTCGAGTAAGCGCGGTGCGCCTAGGGGCTATATAGTAGCCCCACTATCAAACTCCTATGGCTAAGTGAAAGTGATAAAGCATTATAGTCCGGTTGCCTAGTTTGCTGCACTACCACCTCCTTTATAGGACCAAGACGTTGGATCAAGTGTGAAAATGCGCCTTTTGCAAACACCCCCGCATTATATGCGTGGGGGCTGAAGGCAAAGACTGCCATCTTTCAGGTTATATACACATATACATTAACGGCCGCACATGAGGTATTTTAATTCTTGAAGGCACAAGTATAAAAAGCTTTTATATTTCATCGAAACATTGTTTCACAATAATACATGTTATTCAACATAATATCCTTGAGCACTTGTGTCTCTATTAAACGGCGCCCGGCGTAACTTCACGAAAATATTGCTCGACAGTACTCGGCTTCCGTCCGAATCCGGGGATGCAACATCGGTGGCCTTCATCTCTGCCCAGTATGTCTTGACACGGGCAAGAGCCATCCGCGCACCCTCTATGCATGCTGACCTCCTCATTGCATTGATATGCGGCACCGCACCAAGGAACTACTGCACCTAGCCAAAATAACTTTTCGGCTTGGGCCTTTTCGGCCACAATAGACTCACGACATCCTTCATGGCAAGTCCGGATAACCTATTCAGCTCCGCCCATTTGGCCAAGCGATCGGTTAATGGAAGAGGGCGCTCTGGATTATGGAACTGCGACCAAAAAACCTTTTCCATTTCGTGATCCTTTTGATCTCGGAAGTGTTCGGCCGCGTCCGCTGCACTTGCCGCCAAGTCCAGATAAGCATCCTCCGCACTCCACAGCCGGTCCAACTGAGCATATTTAGGATCCATGAACTTCCTCTGTAGCAGGAAGGGCTTTCCAGCCGCGATATCTCCGGCCTGACGTAGCTCCTCCTTCATAGCTCTCATCGCAGAGCGAGCATCCTTGGCCTCGGTAGCGGCATTCTTCAGGTCCTCTTGCACCGCTCGATCTTCCTTTTCAAGAAGCTTGCAGCGGTCGGCAGCATTCTTCAACTTCACGGCCATCTCGACCATTTCCTTCTTGCTTTGGCAATGAGCAGCCTGTTCGGCTTTTAGCTCTTCGGTCGCCTTCAAGGCAGCCGCATCACTCTTTCTGGCCCGCTCCTTGGCTCGGGCGAGCTCCGCCCGAAGGCTCTCCATGGCAGAGGCACCATCTGCATCAAGCATACATGTTGTAAGGTAGGGGCGTCAAGCTCCCTTACCAGGTGTCCGCAGAGAAATTGCATACCTTGTGACTCGTCAGGCCGCTTATTGACAAGCGCTATGTCGGCATCCGCCACGTCAAATTGCCGCTTTAGTTCGGCAAATTCATCAGTCCGGCTAGCCACCGGACCCTTCGCCACCTACATAGGAAGGGCAACATATTATACCTGGGATTATGATCCTCAGTGCGCTGTCATTTCTGACAACACACCGAGCCTCAGGGGCTACTATCTACACAGGGCGCATCTTATATGCGGAGCTGTCAGAAGGTACATCATTTTGCGTACCTCAAAACCTGTCAGTAAACTTCTGACGACTTCGTGCAAACCGCTCTCAGCGGATGAAATCCTTTCAATCACCGTACCCATTAACGCACGGTGATCTTCTGAGATAGACGCTTGCCCGAGCAGATCCTTCAGCTCCTCCGACCATACACCAGGTGGTGCCGAACTCGTCCAATGGCCTTTTTCGAAGGCCGGACGCAGAGAGCTTTGAGGGGACATACGACTGCCTTCCGGCTCCGCCGGACTCGGAGAAACCCTCCGCGACGACACCTCAGGGTCGCCCGCCTCGCAATATGGTACGGCAGGGGGAGGCATTTCGCTCTCTATCATCTCTGGACGAAGATCCCCCAAAGATGAGCTCTCCTGAGAAGGGCTGAGATCCGAACTACAAGGAAAAGTTTCGGTTATCTTCATCAGAAGTAGGGCAGGGATATCCTTTATTTTAAAAAAACTCCCCTTTTTACTTACAGCTCGGTGGAGGGCTGATCCCCTTGGGGGCATAGTGCAGCCGAGGCATCTCTCGGCGCAGGACCCTCTGACGAAGATTTCTTCCCCCGCTTTGAGAACATGGTCTTCGGGTCTTCAGAGGCGGTCCTCTTCTTCCCTTGGATGGAGGGATTCTCGATCCCCCCTTTCCTGACAGCCACCTTCGCGGAGGTGGTAGCTTCCTTGTTCCCCCTTCACCTTCTTCCGAAGGCGCAACCTCCAGCATCCTGGTTAACACGGGATCCGACGTGGTCTTAGGGAGGGGTCGGACACCTGATTAACTTTGCTTTCGCTATCCACTCCTGTTCAAGGGACAGCTCTTTTGAGGGCAAATTCATGATAAATATGGGATAGCATGTCCGGGTACGGGGCTACTTACTTGAGTATCCGGGCGGCAGTTCAGACATGCGTCCTCGGTCAAGTCCGGACACATCGCTTGTGATCCGAAGAAAAGCTTGTACATCTCCACGGGCGTCGCGCCCATAAAATTTTGGAGAGCTCGTGGTCCCTCCGGGTTAAATTGCCACAGGCTGAGGGGGCGACGTTTGCAGGGCAAGGGTGCGACGAATCAGCATGACCTGCGCTACTACGACCAAAGTGATCTCTCTCTCTAGG
The DNA here is from genome assembly GCA_021437245.1 of Aegilops speltoides. Lineage (NCBI taxonomy): Eukaryota > Viridiplantae > Streptophyta > Magnoliopsida > Poales > Poaceae > Aegilops > Aegilops speltoides. Next base: position 552,012,969 of record CM038147.1, on the reverse strand, counting down.
AGATCTTAAATGCGGCCCTACAACAGGGGCACGTCCTTGGACGGCCCCCAGTCAAGTCCTTTATTAACCCATGACGCAAGCCGCGGTGGAGGACCCGAGCGAAAGGTAGGTGGCACCACCCATTTGGTGCCCTTGGGAGCTGTGATATAAAACCACTCTTGTTGCCATAGGCTGAGCTCCTCTTGAAAAGAGCCCTCGGGCCACGGAGCATCAGCATTCTTGCTTATAACAGCCCCTCTGCACTCTGCATGCTGCCCCTTGATCATCTTCGGCTCCACCTTGAAGGTCTTGAGCCACAATCCGAAGTGAGGGGTAATGCGGAGGAAGGCTTCACATATGACAATGAACGATGAGATGTGGAGGATGGACTCCGGATCCAAGTCATGAAATTCCAACCCATAGTAAAACATGAGCCCCCTCACGAAGGGGTCCGTCGGGAAGCCTAGTCCCCGAAGGAAGTGACACGTGAACACCATGCTTTCACCAGGCTTGGGAGTGGGAATATCCTGCCCTTGGGCAGGCAACCTATGCAAAATTTCGCCGGTTAAATACGTGGCATCTCTTAGCTTTTAGCACGTCTTCTTCCGTAACGGAGGAAGGCATCCACCGGCCTTGCAGGTCGGAGCTAGACATCATTGAAGGTCCGAAGCGCCTGAATCTGGAGCTTTGGGTGTTGGAACTCGAGGCGAGGGGCAGATTCGATTGAGATTGAAAGAAGGGAGTGGAGCCTTGGTCTCTTTATAAAGAGGTTGAATACCAAGAGCCTCCCCCGTGACCGTTCGGGACTCGCCTTCGATAGAGGAGACGTGCCAACGGGCACGGTTGGGTTACCCACGCCCGTATTGATGAGAATTCGGACACGATCTCTTCTTTGACAAGATGTGCCAAGGAAACTGCCTCGCTAAACGCGCTGAGGTGGAACAGTAAAAACGATTCGAATAAAGGATTGGCCGTGGTGTGATGCCACGCCACGGAATACGTCAGCAGATTGAAGTTGTGTAAATATTATTCTCTCTACGGTGGTATGTGGAATTTATTTTGCAGAGCCGGACACTATCCTTGTGTTCAAAATCTTCTATGAAGTATTCGGAGGAGGAACCCGCCTTGCAATGCCGAAGACAATATGCGCGCCGGACTCTTCATCATTGAAGCTTGGTTCAGGGGCTACTGAGGGAGTCCTGGATTAGGTGGTTTCCGGATAGCCGAACTATCACCTTTGGCCGGACTCCTGGACTATGAAGATACAAGATTGAAGACTTCGTCCCGTGTCCGGATGGGACTTTCCTTAGCGTGGAAGGCAAGCTTGGCGATACTGATATGTAGATCTCCTACCATTGTAACCGACTCTGTGTAATCCTAACTCTCTTTGGTGCCTATATAAACCAGAGGGTTTTAGTCCGTAGGACGAACAACAATCATACCATAGGCTAGCTTCTAGGGTTTAGCCTCTCTGATCTCGTGGTAGATCTACTCTTGTACTACCCATATCATCAATATCAATCAAGTAGGAGTAGGGTTTTACCTCCATTGAGATGGCCCGAACCTGGGTAAAAACATCGTGTCCCGTGTCTCCTGTTACCATCCGCCTAGACGCACAGTTCGGGACCCCCTACCCGAGATCCGCCGGTTTTGACACCGACAACGAGCTTTTCACATATTGTGCGTCGCTTATTTACTTTTCCGTTGCTACTGTTACAATTACGACAAAATTGCTATCTTTTCTTTTGCCACTATTACCATTACTATCATACCACTTGCTACTAAATACTTTGCTGCAGATACTAAGTTATCCAGGTGTGGTTGAATTGACAACTCAACTGCTAATACTTAAGAATATTCTTTGGCTCCCCTGTGTCGAATCAATAAATTTGGGTTGAATACTCTACCCTCGAAAGCTGTTGCGATCCCCTACACTTGTGGGTTATCAAGACTAATTTAACGCCATGTTGCATGAGCATAGCTCTATTCTTTGAGTCACTTGGGATTTATATCTTTTGATCACTATGAGGAACTTGAAAGACGAAAGAACTAAGATTTTTCCCTCAACTACGAGGGAGGTAAGGAACTACCTTCTAGCTCGCACTAGATTCTCCTTCATTTTGAGTAAGCTTGCGACACCTAAACCTGCTCTTGCTTTGAATTCGATATGTCGATGTTATTGATGATGCCACTACGCTATGCATGATACTTATGATGAAACTACTTCTGTGCATGATACTACTTTGCCATTAGGTGAATTTCTTGATGAACAACTTTCTAGGGTTAGAGAGAATGAAATTATTAATGATGATATTATTGATGATAGTGATGATGAAAGTTCTCCCCCCTGATTATGAATTTCCTGTTGTTCCTGAGGGTTATGTTATGGATGAAGAAGCTGCCAGAGCTATTTTTGCTTGCAAAGATAGATATGATCTTAAGAAGTTATTAGCTAAATGGAAGCAGCAAACCCTTAATGCTAGAATGAAACCTGACCCCGCTTTTGCTACTTCACCTATCTGCGTTACTAATAAGGATTATGAATTCTCTATTGATCCTGAGATAATTACTTTGGTTGAATCTGATCCTTTTTATGGCCTTGAATCTGAAACTGTTGTGGCACATCTTACCAAGTTAAATGATATAGCCACCCTGTTTACTAATGATGAGAGGTCTCGCTATTATTATATCCTTAAGATATTTCCGTTCTCATTAAAGGGTGATGCTAAAACTTGGTTTAATTCTCTTGATCCTGGTTCTGTGCGTAGTCCCCAGGATATGATTTATTACTTCTCTGCTAAATATTTTCCCGCTCATAAGAAACAAGATCCCTGCGGGAAATATATAATTTTGTGCAAATCAAAGAAGAGAGTCTCCCACAAGCTTGGGGGAGGCTTCTCCGATTACTTAATGCTTTGCCTGATCATCCTCTTAAGAAAAATGAAATACTTGATATCTTTTATAATGGACTAACCGATGCTTCCAAGGACTACTTGGATAGTTGTGTTGGTTGTGTTTTCAGGGAAAGAACAGACGACCAAGCTGAATTACTATTGAATAATATGTTGACTAATGAAAATAATTGGACTCTTCCTGAGCCAATTCCTGAGCCAATTGAGCCAACTCTTGAGCCTATTCCTAAACCAACTCCGAAGAAGAGGGGTGTTCTATTTCTCAGTCCTGAAGATATGCAAGAGGCAAAGAAATTAATGAAAAAAGGTATTAAAGATGGAGATGTTAAGAATTTACCTTCTATTGAAGAAATACCTGGTCTTAATATACTCTCTGTTGAAGAAACACATTGTCTTGATAACTCGACACAGGTAGTAAAGGTAAATTCTCTCTATAGATATGATAAAGTTGAAATCCCCTCTACTAAACTTCATAGCCCATGCTTAGATGAATTTGATGACTTTATGGCTAGAGAAGAAAGTTTTAATGCTTATGTTGGTAGAGAATTAAAGAATAATGCTTTCGAGATAGGACGCTTGAGTGATTATATGGCAAGAGTTAAAGGTGAACTTAAACTCATTAGCAAATATGCTTCTATGGTTACCACTCAAGCTGAGCAAGTACTTAAATCTCAAAGTGATTTGCTCGATGAATTAAATAATAAACATGACTTTGCTGTTAGAGTGGCTACTAGAACTGGCAGACTGACTCAGGAACCTTTGTATCCTGAAGGCCACACTAAGAGAATCAAGCACGATTCTCATAGAAATAATTTAGAGGCACCTAGTTCTTCTAAAAGAAGAAAAAGAAAAATGATAGGACTTTGCATGCTTCTAGTGAACCTGTTGTAGACACACCTCTGATAATCCCAATGATATTTCTATTTCTGACGCTGAAACAGAATCAGGTGATGAACATGAACCTAGTGATAATGTTAATGATAATGTGCATGTTGAAGCTCAACCTAGCAAAAATATTGATGTAGAGATTGAATCTGCTGTTCATCTTGATAACCCACAATCAAAGAATCAACGTTATGATAAAAGAGACTTTGTTGCTAGAAAGCACGATAAAGAAAGAGAACCATTGTTCAAAAACCCATGCCCTTTCCTCCTAAACCATCCAAGAAAAAGGATGATGAGGATTTTGAGTGCTTTGCTGAAATGATAAGACCTATCTTCTTACGTATGCGCTTAACTGATATGCTTAAATTAAATCCTTATGCTAAGTATATGAAGGATATCATTACAAATAAAAGAAAGATACCGGAAGCTGAAATTTCCACCATGCTTGCTAATTATACTTTTAAGGGTGGAATACCAAAGAAACTTGGAGATCCAGGGGTACCAACTATACCGTGCTCCACTAAAAGAAATTATGTTAAAACCGCTTTATGTGATCTTGGAGCCGGTGTTAGTGTTATGCCTCTCTCTTTATATCGTAGACTTGAATTGAATAACTTGACACCTACTGAAATATCTTTGCAAATGGCCGATAAATCAACTGCTATACCTATCGGTATTTTTTAGGATGTGCCTGTTGTGGTTGCAAATGTCACTATCTTAACGAACTTTGTTATTCTTGATATTCCCGAGGACGATAGTATGTCGATTACCCTTGGTAGACCCTTTTTGAATACTGCAGGGGCTGTTATTGATTGCAACAAAGGCAATATCACTTTTCATGTTAATGGTAATGAGCATATGGTACACTTTCCTAGGAAGCAACCTCAAGTTCATAGCATCAATTCTATTGGAAAAATTCCAACTATCATTATTGGAGGTTTTGAATTTCCTCTTCCTACTGTCAAGAAAAAGTATGATATTCTTATTGTTGGGGATGTTCATATCCCCGTTGAGGTAACCTAGTGTTATTCGAAATTTCTCCGGTTCCGTGTTATTCGGAATGAGTTTGTTAACAAGACTTGATCAACCTTGTTAGTGGATTCATTTTGATGATCATGAGATGGATGAAACTAGAAGGCACAACCTTCTGTACCCTCTTTTTACTTTCTTTATTTAGAATAAATGAAGCAAAAATAGTATTATCCGTCTGTTTTCTGAATTATCCGTGCAATAAAAAATATCCCAAAAATAAAAGTGCTCCAAATGCCCTGCAAATTTAGTATGATTTTTTATGAAATATTTGAGGATTTTAGGCACTGAAAACACTGCGGGGGGCAAGCACCTGGCCACGAGGGTGGAGGGCGCGCCCACACCCCCTGGGCGCGCCCCCCTATCTCGTGGGCCCACGGTGGCCCCCCTCCACTTATTCCTGCACCCACACATTCCATCTTCTTCCCCAAAAAAATCCCCATCCAGCTCAAGCACGAGTTCTAGCTCAGTTTGCTGCGATTTTCGATCTCCTTGCTCAAAGCTCCATTCACAAAACTGCTTTGGGAGATTGTTGCTTGGTATGTGACTCCTCATTGATCCAATTTGTTTTTTTTCTAGTGCTTTATTCATTGCAAATTTTTGCTGCATAGGTGACCCTGTTCTTGAGCTTGCATGTCAAATTTATGAGGTCCCAAGTAATTCTAATGCATGATATAGGTTCTATGCACTTGTAGGAGTAGTTGCTACCAATCTTGTTTAGTTTTATTCACTTTTATTTTGAAGTTCCTAAAATTTCAGAAATTTTTCAGAGAAAGAAATATGTCTAGGAGAATGTACCAAGGTGGTTTCTCAACAAAGAGAGGGCATAGGCGTGCTATGCGTGAGCAAGACGAGGAACCACCAAGGGATGCCTAAGTGTGAGCTTGTGAGTGGCCATCAGAAGAGTTTATGGTCAACGCAGGAATTAAGGATGAATTTGACGCATATGTGCGTAATGCCGATCTTGAGGACTTCTTACAAGATAAGTGTCCTCAGTACTATCAACTGACTGATTCATTCGTTAGAAGGTTTAAATATAAATTTTCGCGTAATTCTCAGAGTGTCCTATTTGATATTTATGATAAATCTTATACCATGGACTTAGAAGATTTTACAACTGCTTGCAAACTCCCGCAGTGGGGCAATGTTCATGAACCCCACAGATCTGAATATAAAGACTTTCTTGATAGTATTACTGTGGGAGAATCTAGGGATATAGCACAAGCTACCATAGGGAGCATTCATTTCCTGCTATACATTATTTTGCTCTCTTCATTGGTAGGTGCATTAACGGTAAAGATGAAGCATGCCACATGTGTGTCCCTGATCTTTGTGTCCTCAAGAGTGTTGTGCTAGGTAATAAAAATTACAACTTGGGGTCAATAGTTGCACGTAGGTTGCATAACAATGGTATATCTGGAGATTTATTTGGAGGGATTTATGCGACCCGTGTTGCTAATTATCTTGGTATAGCCCCACGAGAGGAGGATATGGAGTTACTTCCTGCTTATTTAGATTATGACGCGATGGTTACACATCGTTTTCTTTGAGGAACGAACAATTCCTCCAGTATCGACTAATCTTTGATAGACATAGATCTGTCCATGTTACTCTCCCTGCTCCTTTCCTTTTTGATTACCTGGCAAAACGAAGATATGTTGTTACCAGGGAGGAGGCAGCTGAACACGAGGGGAGAGTGGAGGCGGCTCGCCAACATGCCGCTGCTCAGGATGCATTTGCTGCTGCATCTCAGTACGACCCCAGTTATAACTTCAGATAACAGCCAGGCTATCCTTGGCATTATACCAACTTAGGCCAAAATCCTTAAGCTTGGGGGAGTACGTATTTCTCACCGACTTTACATTCATGTTCACACACTTATTCTAGTCATCGCTGCTCATACTCTTTCATTTTATTATCCATGGAGTTAAATGTATATACTCCCCTGAACTCTCACATTTAGACCACATCACCCCCTGTACTCGATTTTGGCCTACTTAATCCCCTGAACCTGCTTAAACCGGGCAAAACACCCCCTGGCGCCTAGTTTGGTGGTTTGAGAGGGTGGTTTTGGGGACGTGGCACTGGAGGTTGGGGAATTCAATTGGAGTCCACGCCACGTATGCTTGAACCTGGTGGACTCGGCCTAGTTGCAACCAGACCATCTCGGTTCCATCGGTGTGCCACCTTTTCGCCTTCTTCCCTCCCGCTCCCTCTCCACCGGCGACCACGGCGGCGATTTGGGTGACCACCGCGGCGAGGGCGAGGAGCACCGGCATGCCCTGAAGGATCTCACCGGCAGCGCCAATTAGGTCAGTGTGCTTCATCCCCCAATGCAAAAAATCTCCTGTTCTGATGCATTGAGATGCCCCCCTGTGGCTGCTGTTTATTTGGGGGTTTTGTGGGGCTTCGATTTGGGGCTATGGTTTATATATGATGGATGTTATTCTGAAAGCCAAGTTCATTGCTTCAAGTTCAGAATTTTGTTTTTGCTGTCAAACTAAAAACACACATACAGACTGATTTCATAGAGACAAACACTTGCATTTTTCAGATAATACGGCGACTCACTGTACAGGATCGGAGGACCAAGGTTTGCCGCGGGGCCGTGAAGACTCCGACGAGCGGGACAAACCTGTGCTGCGTGCCTCCATGGATTCGTGCTCAGGGAAGAAGAAAGGGGAAAAATCCTTCTCTTACTAGTTCTGGAGCCCCTCAGCTGGTTCACCCCTTTTCTATCCAAATTACCATGCCTCGCTGGCAGGGGCCACTGCCACGTCCCCAAAACCACCCTCTCAAACCACCAAACTAGGCATCAGGGGGTGTTTTGCCCGGTTTAAGCAGGTTCAGGGGATTAAGTAGGCCAAAATCGAGTCCAAGGGGTGATGTGGTCTAAATGTGAGAGTTCAGGGGGGGCATATACATTTAACTCATTATCCATGCTAGTTTAACTTGTTTTTCTAGCTTTCTTCTCGTGTGCTTGATAAACTTTAAGAAAAACCAAAAAAATTAGTTATTTTAATTTCCATGCTTGTAGTAGAAATTAAAATTAAAACCCAAAAAGATTTCTCGTTCTTCTTTTACTTGTTGGGAGCTTTCCCATGTAAATAGTTTTATTTTCTTTCTTTTGGGAGTCAAGAGTGAAGGAAATATGCCCTAGAGACAATAATAAAGTTATTATTTACTTCCTTATATCATGATAAATGTTAATTATTCATGCTAGAATTGTATTAGCCGGAGACATAATACATGTGTGAATACATAGACAAACATAGTGTCACTAGTATGCCTCTACTTGACTAGCTCGTTGATCAAATATGGTTGTGTTTCCTGACCATAGACATGAGTTGTCATTTGATTAACGGGATCACATCATTAGGAGAATGATGTGATTGACTTGACCCATTCTGTTAGCTTAGCACTTGATCGTTTAGTATGTTGCTATTGCTTTCTTCATGACTTATACATGTTCCTACAACTATGAGATTATGCAACTCCCGTTTACCGGAAGAACACTTTGTGTGCTACCAAACGTCCGTAACTGGGTGATTATAAAGGAGCTCTACAGGTGTCTCCGAAGGTACATGTTGAGTTGGCGTATTTCCATATTAGGATTTGTCACTCCGATTGTCGGAGAGGTATCTATGGGCCCTCTCGGTAATGCACATTACTATAAGCCTTGCAAGCAATGTAACTAATGAGTTAGTTACGGAATGATGCATTACGTAACGAGTAAAGAGACTTGCCGGTAACGAGATTGAACTAGGTATTGGGATACCGACGATCGAATCTCGGGCAAGTAACATATCGATGACAAAGGGAACAACGTATGTTGTTATGCGGTTTGACCGATAAAGATCTTCATAGAATATGTGGGAGCCAATATGAGCATCCAGGTTCCGCTATTGGTTATTGACCGGAGATGTGTCTCGGTCATGTCTAAATAGTTCTCGAACCCGTAGGGTCCACACGCTTAAAGTTAGATGACAGTAATATTATGATTTTATATGTTTTGATGTACCGAAGATAGTTCAGAGTCCTGGATGTGATCACAGACATGACGAGGAGTCTCGAAATGGTCGAGACATGAAGATCGATATATTGGATGACTATATTCAAACACCGGAATGGTTCCGGGGGTTATCGGATGTGTACCGGAGAACCGGAGGGTTGCCAGAACCCCACGGGAAGTTAATGGGCCTCATGGGCCCAAAGTGGAGCAGAGGAGGGGCGGCCAGGGCAGGCCGCGCCCTCCCTCCCCCTCTAGTCCGAATAGGACAAGGAGGGGGGCCGGCTCCCCGCTTTCCTTCTTCTCCTCTTTCCCCTTCCTTCCCCTCTCCTACTTGGACAAGGAAAGGAGGGAGTCATACTCCCGGTGGGAGTAGGACTCCTCCTGGCGCGCCCTCCCCTGGCCGTCCGCCCCCTTCCCCCTTGCTCCTTTATATACAGGGGTAGGGGGCACCTCTAGACACAAGAATTGATCCTTGAGATCTATTAGCCGTGTGCGCTGCCCCCCTTCACCATATTCCACCTTGATAATATCGTAGCGGTGCTTAGGCGAAGCCCTGCGTCAGTAGAACATCATCATCGTCATCACGCCATCGTCCTGGCAGAACTCTCCCTCGAAGCTCGGCTGGATCGGAGTTCGAGGGACGTCATCGAGCTGAACGTGTGCTGAACTCGGAGGTGCTGTGCGTTTGGTACTTGATCGGTCGGATCGTGAAGACGTATGACTACATCAACCACGTTGTGCTAACGCTTCCTCGCTTCCTCTTTCGGTCTACGAGGGTACGTGGACAACACTCTCCCCTCTCGTTGCTATGCATCACCATGATCTTGCGTGTGCGTAGGAATGTTTTTGAAATTACTATGTTCCCCAATAGTGGCATCCGAGCCAGGTTTTATGCGTAGATGTTATATGCACGAGTAGAACACTAGTGAGTTGTGGGCGATACAAGTCATACTTCTTACCAGCATGTCATACTTTGGTTCGGCGGTATTGTTGGATGAAGCGGCCCGGACCGACATTACACGTACGCTTACGTGAGACTGGTTCTACTAACGTGCTTTGCACATAGGTGGTGGAGGGTGTCAGTCAAGGTAGTCAGAGTCGGGATTCGGAGTCGGATCGATTTTCCTCAGACAGAATCGAGTCGTAAGATCGAGTCGTAGAATCGAGGATTCTACTAGATTTACTCAAATAAGATATTTTGTATGCACACAACAAATTTATATGGGTTCTATAGAGTTTTGACACAAAATATGGAGCAAAGAACGTACACATCAATGCTAGTTGTATTCCAATTATTTTTATGGCTAACCTGCCATCTAGCTCGCATGTATGGAACATATATGAGAAGGAAATATATAGAACATTTAAACCTTCAATGCACGAAATTTACTTAGGTTCTTTTTAGAGTGTGTGAATAATCGATCACTTGTCTATCTGAGCTGCAGTGCTAAACCTTGAAGGGTCTTGCTCTCCTTCTCCGATTAATCTTGAAGGATCCCCCTTTTCACGCCAATTCCATCTGTTGACAAGCCTGATCCTCAGTTTCGATCTAGGGTTTCAAAGAGCTAGATCAAAAGTGTTGGCGGCTGAGCGTTTGGGTTTGGGAGGGGAATAAAGGTCCATGAGGTATATGAAAAGGGGTTTGGATGATTGCATTCTATTCTGCTACAACTAAACAAACGGCTTAGATAAATTAATAGAATCAAACATAGTCCATAGCATAGTCGGGATTGTACAGCTTTGTACAGGATTCTATGATTTGGATCGCGACTCAACATGGATTCTACCTGATTCGGATTCATAGTGGGATTTGGATCGACATGCTTCTGTAGGGTCGTGAAGTCGTAGGATTCTAGCAGTCGAGTCGGGATTATGACTACCTTGGTGTCAGTTTCTCCAACTTTAGTTGAACCGAGTATGGCTACGCTCGGTCCTTGAGAAGGTTAAAATAGCACTAACTTGACAAACTATCGTTGTGGTTTTGATGCGTAGGTAAGAACGGTTCTTGCTCAGCCCATAGCAGCCACGTAAAACTTGCAACAACAAATTAGAGGACGTCTAACTTGCTTTTGCAGGGCATGTTGTGATGTGATATGGTCAAGACGTGATGCTATATTTTATTGTATGAGATGATCATGTTTTGTAACCGAGTTATCGGCAATTGGCAGGAGCCATATGGTTGTCGCTTTATTGTATGCAATGCAATCGCCCTATAATTGCTTTACTTTATCACTAAGCGGTAGCGATAGTCGTAGAAGCAATAGGTGGCGAAACGACAACGATGCTATGATGGAGATCAAGGTGTCGCGCCGATGACGATGGTGATCATGACGGTGCTTCGGAGATGGAGATCACAAGCACAAGATGATGATGGCCATATCATATCGCTTATATTGATTGCATGTGATGTTTATCCTTTATGCATCTTATTTTGCTTTGATTGACAGTAGCATTATAAGATGATCTCTCACTAAATTTCAAGGTATAAGTGTTCTCCCGAGTATGCACCGCTATGAAAGTTCTTCGTCTTTGAGACACCACGTGATGGTCGGGTGTGATAGGCTCTACGTTCAAATACAACAGGTGCAAAATAGTTGCACATGCGGAATACTCAGGTTCAACTTGACGAGCCTATCATATACAGATATGGCCTCGGAACACTGAGACCGAAAGGTCGAGCGTGAATCATATAGTAGATATGATCAACATAGCGATATTCACCATTGAAAACTACTCCATCTCACGTGATGATCGGACATGGTTTAGTTGATTTGGATCATGTGATCACTTAGATGATTAGAGGGATGTCTATCTAGGTGGGAGTTCTTAGTAATATGATTAATTGAACTTAAATTTATCATGAACTTAGTACCTGATAGTATTTTTCTTGTCTATGTTTGTTGTAGATAGATGGCTCGTGCTGTTGTTCCATTGAATTTTAATGCGTTCCTTGAGAAAGCTAAGTTGAAAGATGATGGTAGCAATTACACGGACTAGGTCCGTAACTTGAGGATTATCCTCATTGTTGCACAGAAGAATTACGTCCTGGAAGCACCGCTGGGTGCCAGGCCTGCTGCAGATGCAACTGACGACGTTAAGAACATCTGGCAGAGCAAAGCTGATGACTACTCAATAGTTCAGTGTGCCATGCTTTACGGCTTAGAACCAAGACTTCAACGACGTTTTGAATGTCATGGAGCATATGAGATGTTCTAGGAGTTGAAGTTAATATTTCAAGCAAATGCCCGGATTGAAAGATATGAAGTCTCCAATAAGTTCTATAGCTACAAGATGGAAGGGAATAGTTACACAAGGAACATATACTCAAAATGTCAGGTATAATAATCACTTGATTCAACCGGGAGTTAATCTTCACGATGATAGTGTCATTGATGTAATTCTTCAATCACTGCCACCAAGCTACAAGAGCTTCGTGATGAACTATAATATGCAAGGGATGAACAAGACTATTCCCGAGCTCTTCGCAATGCTAAAAGCTGCAGAGGTAGAAATCAAAAAGGAGCATCAAGTGTTGATGGTCAACAAGACCACTAGTTTCAAGAAAAAGGGTAAAGGGAAGAAGAAGGGGAACTTCAAGAAGAACGACAAACAAATTGCTGCTCAAGAGAAGAAACCCAAGTCTGGACCTAGGCCTAAGACCGAGTGCTTCTACTGCAAGCAGACTAGTCACTTGAAGCGGAACTGCCCCAAGTATTTGGCGGATAAGAAGGATGGCAAGGTGAAAAAAGGTATATGTGATATACATGTTATTGGTGTGTACCTTACTAATGCTCACAGTAGTACCTGGGTATTTGATATTGGTTCTATTGCTAATATTTGCAACTCGAAACAGGGACTACGGATTAAGCGAAGATTGACTAAGGACGAGGTGACGATGCGCGTGGGAAATGGTTCCAAAGTCGATGTGATCGCGGTCGGCACGCTACCTCTACCACTACAGGAATCAGCTACTTTGCCATCAGCCACGGCAGACGGCAAAGGCACGCCGTCCGCCGCTGACGGCAAAAGTGGACGGCAACGTACGGGATGGCAAAGAGCTACATTGTCGTCCGCTTTGGGCGGCTGACGGCAAAGGGTCCTTTGCCATCAGCTGCCGATGGCAAAGAATACAGACGGCAATAATTGTGTTGTTACTCCGTTAGGTGGTTAACGACAAGCCTTTGCCGTCGGCCGCTGACGGCAAACAACGGAAGGCCTTTGCCGTCCACCGCTGTAGGCAAAGTTTTTTTTCTCTTTGCCATCACCATCATTAACAAACCCGACCAAATAGGTCACCTCCCAGAAACACATTGCCACACGTGGCCTCTTTGCCGTCCGCTCTTGCCGATGGCAAAGATACCTTTGTCGTCGGTGGTGACGGCAAAGAGCCCGCATATTGGCTCTTTTTTCTGCTTTTTTTAAATCCAACAATTTTCATAGCAAATATATATGACATATATAGATATATTTCACGAGCTATTTAACAAAGACATAAGTTTCATCGTACATACATATATAGTTCCATCCACTCATACATAGCAAGTTCCATCAAGATAGCAAAGTTGCACATACATATTACAATGCAAAGTTTCATTAAGATAGCAAGTTCCATCATAGCAAGCTAGAAGAATACTAGAAGAGAATGAAATTAAAAACAAGCACTCCATCATAGCAAGCTAGCTCCGAGAAGTGAATGAAATCTGCAAAATGGCAAATAAGAAAGTTAGGAAAAGGTGACTAGAAGAAGAAGACTAGAAGAAGAAGCACGCCATCGCTTGTGAGGTAACTTAGGTGAAATGGATCGCTTATGAGCTAACTTAGGTAAAATGCATCATTTTAGAGCTAATGTAGGTAAAATGGATCGCTTATGAGCTAACTAAGCTAATTATGCCGTTTTTACATAAGTAAGGTAAGTACATGTCATTATTGAGCAAACCTAGTTAACTAAGCATATTATAACTAACTTAGGTCATTTTGGAGGAAACAAAGCTAAGTATAGATCGTTTTAGAGCTAACTTAGGTAAAATGGCTGGTTTTGGAGGTCAGTAAGCTTATTAAGTCATTTTGCTGGAAAAGAAGCTACGTCTAGGTCATTAAGGTAAGCATATTGGATGAAATAAAGCTAAGTCTAGGTCTTTATGCATTTGTTAAGCAAAAAACTAGAGAAACTTACCTTGATAAATGGAGGTGTGGGAGCGGGCTGGCTCAGGCCAGTAGCTGGAGAAGGATCGTGTGATGCTTGTGTGGAGTAACGCTGCACAAAAGATCATTTCCAATGTTTCGTTAGCATGATGACACTCAAATGTTAAGACTAGCAAGTAACGTCCATTCAAATTAAACTCACCGTGGTCTCAGGAGCAATCTCTGGATCAATGGCTATGGAGCCACGGGACCTCCCGCCACTAGATATCATCACCGCCTCGATTGTAGGGATCCGCTCAAGGTTAAACTCCTCCCCTATCCTCGCCTTCCCCTTGACTTGCTTGTAAGAGGCAGTGTGGGCCATGCCATACAGGTCATACCCCTCTTTCACCTTATCTGTCTTATTGTAGCATGCCTGAAAGAGAGAAACAAAGTAAATTAGTAATTAAAGGGCTCAATCTAGCATGATGAATGAATTGCATTAATAATTAAGCAAACCACATTACCCAATTCCTTGAATCGATATAAGTGGAGCTACCTTGATGGTGTGGCACACCTTCAATTTGGGCACGTTTGTCCTTGGCCTCAGTCGGCTCCCCTTCCATCTTTCAACACCTGCCATGACAAAGAGTAAACAAAATTAGTACAACATAAAAGAAATACCGACATGAATAAAAATATGTATATCACTTAAGTGTATCATCATCAAGTACAACATAAAAAAATTGAATACCTGACACTACTAATAATCTCGATCAGTATCATCAATAAATGCATAATCATCATCATCACTATAATCAATGACGGGCTCATAGGGTTCAGTGGAATCAACATGTGGAAGGCCACCTTTACGTAATCGGTCAAGCATTGAGAGGTCGTCTGCAGCAGTAACCTCTTCTTGTTCCGGCTCTTCTTGTTCCTCCTCTGGGGTGATGTGGGATTCACTGTCACTGTCTACTTCAATGTTTTGGGGTGAAGTATACCGGTTCTTGAAACGCTTTTTGGAAAGACGTGTCTCTTGGAAGAATTCTCCTTCATATGTGTCTGGGTTAATGTGAGGTTCATAATCCTCTTCCTTTGGGGGAGATAGTCTAGCACGTGGCGGCACTTCATAAACGACATCCCAACCTTTCAGATTTGGATTAGTTTGGCAGGCCCAAGGTAGATAGAATACTTGGGTCACCTGCTGAGCCATAATATAGACATCAGGAACATCTAAATGGGTGCTTTGGTTGATTTCAACTAGCCCTATATGTTCATGAGTCCTTCTAGTCTCCTTCGGCTGAAACCAATAACATTTGAAGACTACCACATTCGGTGGGTTTTCACCATAGAATAGAACTTCATAAATTGCTTCAACTCTCCCATAATACTCGGTACCTCCTTCGCCGATAGCAGATACACAACAATTTGTAGACTTTTGGTCGGCCATAGATAGCTCTTTGCCATAGGTACGAAAACGATACCCGTTGATGTCGTATTTGTCAAATAAACAGACCTTATAGTCAAAACCATTAGCGACTTGTCTCAATTCGGCGTCCATAGACTCTGAATTAGCCTACAAGTTTAATATGAAAGGATTGTTGCATTACGCACAAATTAGCGAATGAAATGAAATTGTCTAATAGAATTTACCGCTTGTTTGAACCAAGAGATGAAACCGGATAGCCGCCTCCTTGCTTTATGAGAAGCTCATACTCTTCGACGGAATCCTTTTGGATCACCGCCCATACGAGAATAGGGCGACATATCGATCGTATGAAATATCCAGAATAAGAGCAGTTCAAAGGAAATAGAAGTTGCGAAACAATGTACCGAGAACTTACTCGATGTACGGCCGCACTTCTATGAGGTTGTTGAAGATATACAACGAAATGGTCCGCCATTCTTCGTTATCCAAAGATACTGGATTTGAAACACTGGCTGGTGCGAGATTGCCTTTGAATAGGCTGAGGTTGGATCCACCCTTTTTAGGCTCGTCAACATTGTACCGAGGCTTCGGATTATGCAAATGACGATTTTTGGTTTCGTAGTGTGCTGTCACGAAGTTTGCCGCCTCCTCAGTGATGAATGCCTCAGCCATAGACGCTTCAATTCTACGTTTATTTTTACATTTTCTCGGCGTCTTCTCATCCTCTCGGTTAGGTAGCACCAACGATTTTGCACCCCCAATCTTGCCTCGGTCGGAGATGCAAAATCAAATGCTGCATTGGATTAAAGAAGCCGGTGGAAAGATCTTCTAACTTGCGATCAATTCGCGCCAACTCTTCCATTTCTTCTAGCATGCCAGCGATAGTTCTTTCAAGACAAAGAACATGGAAGAAATAGCTGAGTTCTGCCAAGATAGCCATTCATCCTCGTGGATGAAGCCACGCAACATCACCGCATTACCCGCCAATCCATATGTGCCAATCATGACTCTTGAGACCAAATATCTTCAATTTATCAAGACTCGCTCCCCTCTTTAGATTTGCTACATACCCATCGGGGAACATCAACTGCATTTTCACCCACAAGATAATTTCCCTCATAGCTGGCCTTCCAAGATTGAACCATGCCTTTGGCTTCGTCCAGTTCTGCTTTCCTTTCGGTTCTTTCATGTTTTGTAATGGCCTATCACATAGCACCTCCAGATCGACTCTAGCCTTAGTATTATCCTTTGACTTCCCATCTATGCCGAACAATGTACCAAAAAGTGCCTCGGCGATATTCTTCTCAGTGTGCATCACGTCGATGTTGTGTGGGCAAAGGAGGTCTTTGAAGTAAGGCGATCCCATAAGCATGTTTTGTGAGTCGAGGCATGCTCAAAATTATACCCCTGAAGTACCACTCGACGCCTGGATCCGCTCGAGAGCGTTTAAGCGATCCAGGTGCTGCTGGCTGTCAACGCAGGTGGTGCGAGTTTTTACAACTCTACCTCGATGAAGTTCTTCTTGTCTTTCATGAACTTATGGCGAGGATCCGTGAACTGTTTATGCATGTCGAAGCAAGAAAACTTGCGACCGCCCGAAGCCAACGAAACTCAAGAGCTCCCTTGCATGTGGGGCACGGGAACCTTCCATGCACACATCAGCCAACGAATAGCGCATACGCCGCCAAGTCATGCGTCGAGTACATGTACCGATACACGCATTATGAAGTTTCGCTTTGCTATAGGCGTCGTATGTCTTGAACCCATTATCCTGTGCTTCTTGCAATTCGTCCTGCTGGCTGCATGTACACATTCATATTTTTTCCGGATAGTTGGGCCCCGGAATTATCAACGTCGGAAAATGTTCTTTCTTTGCATAATCTGTCCGGGGAGATTGAGTGGAAAGACAAATCACGGGCCAACAAGCGTATTGGACTGCCGTCATACCAAACACATCGAACCCATCGGTCTTGTGCAGACTCGAGGAGGCCTCGGATCTGCCGCTTTGTCGACATGTAATTCATCAAACTTTTTCCACGCAACACCATCGATGTGTGTACCATCATCGATTACCATCGCATCTAGTTCGGTTCTTTTGCCTGTTTTGTGCCATGTCATCTGTCGGCCGTCTCTTCGACCATGAAAAGACGTTGAAGTCTTGGTACGATTGGCATATACCGAAGAACACTAACAGGGATTTTGGTTTGTGTCTTCTCACCCATACCGTTGTCTACCACAATATACCTGGAACACTTGCAAATGGGACAATAGTTCAAGTCCACATAGTCAAGCCTAAATAAGGCACATCCTTTCTCACAGGCATGTATCTTCTCATAGGGCATCTTCAGTGCACGGAGGATTTTGTCCGACTGGTACAGGTTGCAGGCATTACATGGCCTTTGGGTAGAAAGCGTCCAAATCTCGTCATAATTGCGTCCATAGCATTCTCTGCCCAAGTTGAATCGAGCCTTCAAAGCCATTACTTGTGAGATGGCATCCAACCGACAAAGCTCGGTGTGCTCGTGGAGCGGACGTTTTGAAGACTCCAACATTTCATTGAAGGCCTTTGCAGATTCCTCCATCTCCTCGTCCGAATCCCGAACATCATCATAGTCTTGCACCATGTTTTCCATCCCGGTACCATGCTCGTCGGTGCGACGATGATCCACCTCAGCTCGGTCACGTTGGGCAGACTCACCATGAAATGTCCACACCGTATAATCGGGCGTAAAACCATTCTTCTGCAGGTGTTTACCCATTTCAGCCTCTGTCCTCTTTTTCCAATTGCCACATCGGAAACAGGGGCACCAAGTTTTCCTCTGGCCATTTGCAAATGCGGCTTGCACAAACCCCTTGGTTTTTGTGAACCATTCAGCGCTCCATTTGTTCTGACCAGTATGACCGGTATACATCCACGCACGATCACTCATCTTAACTTTCAGAGCTACTGGACACACAACAATTATATATATAATTCACCATGTATATATTCATCAGTTGATCTACTTTGTCAATTTTATTACGTTCATGCAACCTACACTCTAATAGGTAATGATAGGTCCTAATCTCACTGAGTATGTGTAGATTGGGTTCATTTTCCCAAGCTATGCTCGGATCCGACATAAAATTTGGCAGCACACCTCGCTGTTCTCTCGATACACGTCTCGCAATAAACAGAGAGGATGTGTACCGAGAACAACAGGAGGCAATCGACAAAATTTATGCGTCGGATCCGGAGCAAAGCATATGGGAAAACGAATCCAATCTACACATACTCGGGCTGTCCATGGATAGCGTTGGACAATTCGAAAGAATCAAGGTTATAAATATGCAAATGCATGCATATTTATAACTATGACGCTTTCGAACAGGAGACACATATTGGTTACGCATACTGATGATTCAAGACACATATATAGCTAGCTACCAAATTTCATGTAATTTGTGCAAATAATTAATGGGGGAGAAGGACATGTCATTTGTGCTCACCCACGAACGAAGGGGCAGAGCTCGTCAATCGCACGGTGAGGTCGTCGAACACCAAACCTCGCAGCCATGAAACAACTGCACATTTAAATCTACCCGATCAACACAATTATATATGATGTTTTTCATAACAAAATCGAAAAATATATGACCTAACTAATAATTCACAAATATATAACCCCGCCGGCCTCTGGAAGGCCAAAGAGCACCTTTTCGGGAGGTTTAGGGGGTCGGGGTGTCATGTCGGTGTCGGGGTGCTGTTTCGGGGTTAGGGTGTCGTGTCGGGGTCGGGGTGTCGGGGTGTGGTGTCGGGGTTTGTGTGTTGGGATGTGGTGTCGGGGTCGGGGTGTCGGGGTCAGGGTGTCGGGGTCAGGTGTCGGGGTGTGGTGTCGGGGTCGGGGTGTCGGGGTCAGTGGTCGGGGTGTTTCCTTCTATCCTTCTTCTTCTTTCCTTCTCCTCTTCTTCTTTTTTCTTCTTCTTTCCTTTCTTCTTCTTCTTCTATCCTTCTTCTTCTTTCCTTTCTTCTTCTTCTTCTTCTTTCCTTTCTTCTTCTTTCCTTTCTTCTTCTTCTTCTTTTTTCATCTTTTTTCTACTTCTTTTACTTCTTTTCTTTTCTTCTATTCTTCTTCTTCTACTTCTTCTACTTCTTTTCTTCTTCTTCTTTTTCATCTTTTTTCTACTTGTTTTCTTTTCTTTTCTTCTTTTCATCTTTTTCCACTTCTTCTTTTTTTCTTCTACATATTCTTTTTCTAACACTAACACTAAATTTTCTTCTTTTCTAACACTAAATCTAACACTAACACTAACACTAACAATTAAACAAGAATTAAACAACAAAAAAGAAAAAAGAAAAAACTCACCGAGCAGGCGGCTGGCCTTGGGTGGTGGGTGGGTGGGGGGCGGGGCTCGGGGGATGGGATGGCCGGGCGGGGCGGGCGGCAGGGGGGGGGGGAGGGGGAGGGGGGCGGCGGGCAGGACGGTGGGGGCGGTGGCGGGTGGGGAGGGTGGGGGGCGGCGGCGCAGGCGGCGCGGACGGTGGCAAAGGGCAAGGGGCGACGCCGGCGGCGGGGGGGGGCGGAGGAGGTCGAGGAGAGAGATGAGTAACGGCGGGGAGGGCTCGGCCGTTAGTTAGGTTAGTTAGGGTAGCCTTTGCCGTCCGCCTCCTTTGTCGTCCGCTTTTCTTCATATTTGTCGCTCTGCGCGCGACGGCAAAGCAGGGGGACGTTAAGTATTTTTTAACCAGCTCCTCAGTGCCCCCCCCCTCCCTCTTTGTCGTCTGCTAGCGGACGGCAAAGAGCTGGCTGATGGCAAAGGCTTTCTTTGCCATCAGCTAGTTCTTTGCCGTCTGCTTTCGGGTAGCTGATGGCAAAGAGCTTCTTTGTCGTCCGCTAGCTGACGGCAAAGAGCTGGCAGATGGCAAAGTAGCTGATTCCAGTAGTGTACATCTACCTTCGGGATTAGTTTTAGACCTGAATAATTGTTATTTGGTGCCAGCGTTAAGCATGAACATTATATCTGGATCTTGTTTGATGACAGACGGTTATTCATTTAAATCAGAGAATAATGGTTGTTCTATTTATATGAGTAATATCTTTTATGGTCATGCACCCTTGAAGAGTGGTCTATTTTTATTGAATATCGATAGTAGTGATACACATATTCATAATGTTAAAGTCAGAAGATGCAGAGTTGATAATGATAGTGCAACTTATTTGTGGCACTGCCGTTTGGGTCATATTGGTGTAAAGCGCATGAAGAAACTCCATACTGATGGACTTCTGGAATCACTTGATTATGAATCACTTGGTACTTGCAAACCATGCCTCATGGGCAAGATGACTAAAATGCCATTCTCCGGAACTATGGAGCGAGCAACAGATTTGTTGGAAATCATACATACCGATGTATGTGGTCCAATGAACATTGAGGCTCGCGGCGGGTATCGTTATTTTCTCACTTTCACAGATGATTTAAGCAGATATGGGTATATCTACTTCATGAAACATAAGTCTGAAACATTTGAAAAGTTCAAAGAATGTCAGAGTGAAGTGGAGAATCATCGTAACAATAAAATAAAATTCCTATGATCTGATCGTGGAGGAGAATATTTGAGTTACGAGTTTGGTTTACATTTGAAACAATGCGGAATAGTTTCGCAACTCACGCCACCTGGAACACCACAACGTAATGGTGTGTGTGAACGTCGTAATCGTACTTTACTATATATGGTGCGATCTATGATGTCTCTTACTGATTTACCGCTATCGTTTTGGGGTTGTGCTTTAGAGACGGCCGCATTCACGTTAAATAGGGCACCATCAAAATCCATTGAGATGACGCCTTATGAACCGTGATTTGGCAAGAAACCAAAGTTATTGTTTCTTAAAGTTTGGGGTTGTGATGCTTATGTGAAGAAACTTCAACCAGATAAGCTTGAACCCAAATCGGAGAAATGTGTCTTCATGGGATACCCAAAGGAGACTATTGGGTACACCTTCTATCACAGATCTGAAGGCAAGCCTTTTGTTGCTAAATTTGGATCCTTTCTAGAGAAGGAGTTTCTCTCGAAAGAAGTGAGTGGGAGGAAAGTAGAAATTGATGAGGTAACTGTACCTGCTCCCTTATTGGAAAATAGTTCATCACAGAAACCGGTTCCTGTGACGACTACACCAATTTGTGAGGAAGCTAATGATACTGATCATGAAACTTCAGATCAAGTTACTACCGAACCTCGTAGGTCAACCAGAGTAAGATCCGCACCAGAGTGGTACGGTAATCCTATTCTGGAAGTCATGTTACTTTACCATGGTGAACCTACGAACTATGAGGAAGCGATGATGAGCCCAGATTCCGCAAAATGGCTTGAGGCCATGAAATCTGAGATGGCATCCATGTATGAAAACAAAGTATGGACTTTGGTTGACTTGCCCGATGATCGGCAAGCCATAGAAAATAAATGGATTTTCAAGAAGAAGACTGACGCTGATGGTACTGTTACTGTCTACAAAGCTCGACTTGTTGCAAAAGGTTTTCGACAAGTTCAAGGAGTTGACTACGATGAGACTTTCTCACTCGTAGCGATGCTTAAGTCTATCCGAATCATGTTAGCAATTGCTGCATTTTATGGTTATGAAATATGGCAAATGGATGTCAAAACTGCATTCCTGAATGGATTTCTAGAAGAAGAGTTGTATATGATGCAACCAGAAGGTTTTGTCGATCCGAAAGGTGCTAACAAAGTGTGCAAGCTCCAGCGATCCATTTATGGACTGGTGCAAGCCTCTCGGAGTTGGAATAAATGCTTTGATAGTGTGATCAAAGCATATGGTTTTATACAGACTTTTGGAGAAGTCTATATTTACAAGAAAGTGAGTGGGAGCTCTGTAGTATTTCTGATATTATATGTAGACGACATATTGTTAACTGGAAATGATATAGAATTTCTGGATAGCATAAAATGATACTTGAATAAAAGTTTTTCTATGAATGACCTCGGTGAAGCTGCTTATATATTGGGAATCAAGATCTATAGAGATAGATCAAGACGCTTAATTGGACTTTCACAAAGCACATACCTTGATAAAGTTTTGAAAAAGTTCAAAATGGATCAAGCAAAGAAAGGGTTCTTGCTCAGACATAAGGTGTGAAATTGAGTCGACTCAATGCCCGACCACAGCAGAAGATAGAGAGAAAATAAAAGATGTTCCCTATGCTTCAGCCATAGGCTCTATCATGTATGCATTGCTGTGTACCAGACCCACTACTAGGAAAAGGCCTGCTAGTGGCGCACCAGTTTTGCCTACTAATGGCACACTACTGGTGCGCCACTAGCACCACGCCACTAGTATTAAATACTAATGGCGCACCACTGGTGCGCCATTAGTATCTGGTATACTAATGGCGCACCACGCAATCTTGCCATTAGTATAGCCCAACATGCGCCATTAGTATGCCTCCCGAGTATATTTACCCATGTGTTTGGCATACTAATGGCGCACTTTGTGGTGATGCGCCATTAGTATCCTTTCTACAAGGTGCCATTAGAGTGCTTTGAGTGGTGCGCCATTAGTATGAATATTAGGATTTTTTTCTTTTCTGATATTTGCACAGGTTACAAAATATATTATTGGACAGAATATAGACAGCACCACATAGCAACAGCAGATTCATCGAATACAATAGAAGATTAGTCTTCGAATACAATTCATCATATTAGTCTCCGAATTCAAAAGACCGAACAAAGATAGAACATTACAAGTCTCAAGACCGCGAGTAGCGAGTTTGTCTTCACATTACAAGTCGATATCGATCATCTAAACTACCATCACATAGAAGAGAGTTGCGGTCATCGCGATGAAACTGGTCTTCATCCGGTTCCTCCAACGCTCCCTCCTCTCTCCCGCTACATAGCGTGTGTATCTAGATTCTGCCTCCACCCTAGTGGTGTACCCTTTGTAACTGTTACCGCTAAAACGGTGAACCTATCTCCGACACTCCTGCCAGTCGTCGTAGACTCCGGGAACCTTACCCTTGTACACGACATACGACGGCATCTCTATGCACAAGCCAAACAACAGACAATACATAAGCAATATATAAGTATGCACCAAAAGGATCGGAAGAGAAAAGCAAGACATTAATAGCACGATTCATGGTCCTACTAATAAATAGCATCGATTACATCTAAGTTGAACGACGGTCCAAACCAAAGAGACATACAAGTTCATTAAAGTTTAATTACAACATGAGCTAATCGATGTTTCAGAACTACAAATAGCATCACTACTTTCGACTCGACTCATGGGACCGGAGCGTGGATGAAGCCGCCGTCTTTCGTGATGGTCATGAAGTCGCGGGTGTTGTCAGCCTGCATTTGTAGCGTTGTGTCTATCTCACTGTTGGACGATTGATATCTGAGGTAGAACTGCCCGAGGTACGGCGACATCTTGATGGATGATTTCTACAAACTCCGATCGATGCGAAGAATTCTTGTCGGAGGTCCGCGTCCTGGATTGCCGCCAAGCTTGCGGCCCAATCTTTGAGATTATTTGGTAGCAAAAGGTGATTATGGTCCCGTACGATCGCCCGCATGTGATGGAGGGCGTAGTAAGCATCCTTCTGACCGCCAGGCGGCTGCTTGACGCAGGGGAACATTGTATTGTGGGTGAACACGTGTCTCGCTGCCGTACCTCTAATGGCCTCTTAAAGGTGCCTCCAGATGTGGCGTAGCCGAGGAGAGCATCATCAAGAACTTTCTTGATATTTGTGTAGTCTATCTTGGAGTCACGGTCCGGGTCGAAATACGTGGCCATGGAATATTTCGGGCTTAAGAGGATGAGTGTGCAATGTGTCATCGCACGTAAAAATGAATGTTAGAAAAAAAAGAACGATCAAAATCTAAGAAATCATATGTTACAGGGCGGTTAGGGGATGACTTACTCGGGAAAGTAAGGCACGAGGAGGTTATCCTTATCTGGGTTTACCAGAATGATGCCTTCGAGGTGTGAACTCGCGACTTGCCGGTCCCCAGCGCTGCCCAAGATCTTGGCACGCATGTAGAAGGGGTCGACTATCCCGATGTCCGGGGTCTTGTCTCTAATGATCTGCATCTCCATACTCTGCGAAAACATCCGAACGAAGGTGTAGTGCAGCGGATGAAGGTTAAACATAGCAAAGATGTCATCAAACCGCAGGACGATCGTACCCCTGATGGCGCTATCCACAAAGCCCTCTCCCTCTGGCACCTTGGCCACGAAAACTAGGTATGCCACATCATTCCTGGAGAGACGCCGCTTCTCCAAAGAAAGAACACTGTCATGCAGACTCCGCATAGCACCGGTTGCAGCATTGAGCATATTTGTCGGTAGCATCGCCCTACCCGCCACATGCACCCTCCTCGAGACATCCTTAGGTGAAGGTGACCCGTCCTGAGCATGGATCGTACTCGGTGCCGGCTGGCTCGTACCGGCACCCTTGTTAGTCTTTCATTTCTGTCCCTTCTTCTTGATCTGCTGTAATGGGATCGAGTTCTGCTCACATACCGCCTTCTTGAGCGTGTTGGGGCTGATAATATTTCGCATCTTGGCTATCTGAGGCTCGGTGAAGGCGGCAGCTGGAGGCGTCTCCTGAGAACTGAACGCCAGACGACGCCTGTTGCAATTGGGTTTCTCCGCCGTACTAGCTAGATCGCGGTCGTCTTGGTTGGGTTCTTGAGAAGGAGGCCCGCAGAACTCGTCACCGTACCCATGTTCCGCAAAGTACTTATCGACGTTGGTAAATGTACCGTCGTTGTTGTCGTCGTTGTCCGGATCCTGTGCCATATGCATGTCCGGATCCTGTGCCATAGGGATGTCCGGCATGTCCGGTAGCGTTGCGGCGTTCTTGCCATGGCTTGGCGTCGGCACGACTGACGGTCTTGTCTGTGGGGTGGTGTCCCCCGCCCCCAAACGAATCTGGCTCTTCGCCCAAAGCAGGGGCTAGCTTACGCAGGCGCTGAGGGTCATCACATCATCTTCATCGGCCCCAGCGGGTCGAATCAGAGGTAACAACTCGTCGCAGCCTGGCAGCACCCGAACCTATTCAACCCTATACAAGGTGGGTGGCATCGGATTATCATGGAACACGCGGTTGCCCGGTTGAACGATTCTGCCCTTGGCGACATCGACCAACTCGTCGCCCACGAAGTGCAGGAGAGTGCAACAAACGTCAGCGGCGCCCTGCGAAAACATGTAGGGCGTCAAGGATGCCCAGTCAACGGCAAGGAGATGAAGTCATCGGCCGAGAGGCTTAGTTACCATGAAGCCAACAGCGGGCGTGCAACTGACGGAGGGGCCGCTTGCTGGCGAGGTGCCGGCCGGCGTACACCCGGGTGCATTAAGCTCCAATGCCCGTGCCGGCGCCGGAGACACGAATACCGCCTCTGCTGGAGACACCAATGGCGCCGCCTGCGCATTGTGTGAGTTGCTGGCCGTGAAGCTGGGAACCGGGGGAGGCCCCTGTTGGCCGCCCGCAATCCACATAGTCAGCCCATGAATCAAGGTAGGCACCATGGCGGTGAGCGTCGTTCGCAGTTGTTGTTGCACTTGCTCTTGGACAATCTCCGGAATCCGCGCCACTTGTGCCTTGAGTGCTTCAACCTCGCGCGACTGGCTTTTCGAACTGGTCTTTTTGTCCTTTCGCCCACCAGCGGCATAGTATGACGACCATCTTGTGGAGAAGCCTTTGCCGGCCACACGACCAGCTGACGACGGCTTACTGAGCTTATCCTTGTTTTTCATTACGTTCAATGCCCTATTTAAAGGAGTGTCGAAAGGGGAGCTCTGAGACGACCCCACGCTACTGCTTTCAGTGTCCTGCGGAAGGAACGTGAACCATTTAGAAATATTGGGGATTAATTAGAATGCAACCATATGGAGCTAATTATGCAGGGGTGTATTCCTTACCAGAACAAGCTCAAGCGCCCTGGTCTTCGGATCCGTGGTAAGCTCCTTTGTTACCGGGTCCTCCTTGTACCAGGCCCTGACAAAGTTCCTGGCCTGCTTGTCACGGTATTTCTCGAAGCGGGGCGGTAGGCCTTGCTCGGCACGCTCCACGTCCTCCTTGTCCCATATAGGCTCCGCCACTCTATAACCGTCGGGACCGAGTTGGTGGAACCCTAAGTTCAACTGTCGCATTTCTTTCCCCCATCGACTTGATTCGAGGTTGCTTGCTGCTCGCACTTGATCTTGAACTCCTTGTAGTCATCTTCACTGATCAAAGGATATTTCGCCTTGATCTTCTCATAACTATCACCTTTTTCAATCATTGCCTTCACCGTGCTTCTCCAAGTAGACAGGACCGTGCTCATCCTCGTGAGTGCAGCACTGTTCACTTTATTCATGAGAGGCGTGTGTTTGCAAAGTCAGCGGGGAACTTGTATCGTTCGTGCAACTTCATGAAGAGGAGGCTGTGCAAATTCCCTCGGTCCTTATGCCTTAGGTTCTCGATGTTGATCGAGACGGTGCTCTGGAGAATGCACTCGAGCTGAACCGAGTACCCCTTGACTAATTCTTTGGGCGCCGTTGGATGCCCATCGGAGTTCACTTCAATAAATTCCTCATTGACGGTGCCGAGCACGTTCGGGCGCTGGTCCTTCCGTTGCCTCTTCGGTTGGCTGCCATATGTGCATGCGCCGCCATCATCAGTGGTGGCATCCTCGGTGGCACCATCAGTGGTGTCATCCCTGACGCCACTAGGTGTTGTGTAGTCAGGATCGGTGTCTTCTGCGGCGTCCTCATAGCGGTGAGGTTCCTCCTCCATCTCCTGGGACAGCTCCTAGAATTGCTTGCCGCCCGAACCGCCGGCCTCATCATTGTGGGCCATGTTTCGCTCTAAATAGGAAAAAAATTGGTCAAAAAGTTGGTTATTGTCAAGGAACAAGATCATGGTCTCATCATTTAGGGTTTGTCGACACCGAGGCATCCTAAAAGCTAAGCTTTTATCATTTAGGGTTTGTCGACGCCGAGGCACCCTAAAAGCCTAAGTGTACATCATTTAGGTTCTCATCAACACCGAGGCACCCTAAAAGCCAAGGTTTTATCATTTAGGGTTTGTCGACGCCGAGGCACCCTGAATGCTAAGTTAAGTTTTCATCATTTAGGGTTTATCGATGCCGAGGCACCCTAGGTTGACTGATATATATGGGTATCTTCTAATAATATACCCTATCAAGAAAAGGGAAGGAGAATTGTAAGTTGGGCCTAGTCACTTGGCTCTATTGCCACCTATGGTTTAATGCAGGAAGAATGGCGGGGCAATTGATCCTACTTAATTAAGTACTAAGATACCCCGGCCCATGCATTAGTCGCAAGTACCCCATATGTCTTATTTTTAGCAAAGTCATGCTAAAATTCACAGAAAATTTCAGCATGACCTTTGCTGAAAATAGGACATATGGAGTACCAATTTTGCGAACGGAAGTTAATCGACATTCCGGCAAACTCAAGGGCCTCTCGGGGTACCTGCAAAATCATTATCCCCGCGTAATGAAGTCGCCAATGGGTCATTTCAGAAGATCACAAGTAGCATCATCACAAGTACACCATCATCTATAGCATTATATTAACAAAGCATCAGCACATATACAAAAGACCACTTATGCCAATAGTATGGTTTATATCAGATTCAGAGTTAGAAACAGGAAAACTGGTGCTTCAAAGCCTACTGGACACAATTTGCATCTATCAGTACAGGATGTACTGACTAATTTCAAGTGTTCACAGGTGAACTTGTACCATGGATGAGCCTAGTGCTTCATTAGTCGACTGAACAGAGATAACAGGGCATAACACCATACATAATGTGATGAGCATACATACTACTATCCAAGCAATATTGCCACTGATATAAACATTTTATTGTTCAAGACTTCAACTGAAAGCAGCTAACAAGGTAACAGATGCAATATTGCCACTGATATAAACAGTTTATTGTTCAAGACTTCACTCAACTTAACAGGACAACCCAAAAGCATTGTTTTGATTCCAACAGCTGCTGTAAAATACATCCAGCAAAGGTGCTCTAAAATCAGAAATACTACCCCCCCCCCCCCAATCTTTAGCTCAATTCTGAAAATACATGGCTAGGACAACGGTAGCATTCAACAACAAGCCCAAGCCTATACTTAACTAGGCCTGTGTTAACTTCCGTTCCGCAAATCTGCACCTAACTCATGAGATCAACATGAGATAAACTAAAGTAAAGTAAAGAGCCGAGCAAACCTGAAAGTCAAGTAAACTGTGGCTAAAGATATATAAAACTCCATTGCAGATGTGCCATGTCAATAAAACAACTCATGGAAGTAAACTACTACCAGGCTCAAAAGTCAAGTAAACTGAAGATTAATCTAACAAGCTCGACAAGAGCTAATCGCACCTAATCGTACCTAATCGATGCTAACTGTACCTAACTGGATTTTTTTATGACAACTAACTGATGCTAACTGTACCTAACTGATGCTAACTGTACCTAACTGATGCTAACTGTCCTGAATATGATATTTTTATGACAAATACATCATTATCAGGGCACATTATGGCCATTTTCTTACATGATGCTAACTGTACCTAATGGAATTTTTTGACAGTAGCTAACTGTATTTAGTACTTTTTCTGTAACAGTCTTGCCCCTATTTGAAGGACAAGCAAATAGATACCTAAAATCCACTAGTATTGCCTCTAAAAAACCTAACTAAATTTTTCTATAACTGTACCTAACTGAATTTTTCTCAGAATCGTGCCTAACTGAATTTTTCTCAGAATCGTATTTCTAACTGAATTTTTACAGAATCGTACCTAATGTAAAAAATTTACTATCCTATATTTTACCTTCGTATGTCAATAGCCTATTTTGTCGGTACCCACGGATTGGTACATTTTTCTGCCTCTGGACTAGCTCTGAGTAATCATCACCTATTTATAGGCTTTTCTTCTTCTTTTCTTTTTAAAAGAAAAGAGCCGACAATCGAAACTGCATTGCTTCACCAGAATTGCAATTGCTAAAACCCTGGACAACTTAAACTGACCAGCTAAGCCACTAGGTTAGGACTTAGGATATGAACTGACATCCGACCGATTTGCAACACCAACAGCCATCATCTAGGAATAGCCAAGACAAAATTGGAGGGGCTCTAAACAGTGTGTAGCAATGCAATGGTAAACGTTCGGCGACACAGAGTGATTATTGGGTGAAGATACTTGGTCTGACCCTGAATAATTTACCAAACGGCTACTTTTCTGGCCCTGAACAATTTACCACCTTTTTTTTCTTGAGAATCAACAACAATTTACAAGCCATGGTCTCCACTCCCAAACCCTATTCAGTGCTTTAAGTATCTATTTGCGACAATTTACAACAATTTTTCTGTAACTGTACCTAACTGTCACCTTCGTGGTGGTGCCCTGCACAGCGGTCGTTGAGCTCGCGCGGTGTGGTGAGCTCGCCGAAGATGGACGGGCCCTGCACAGCGGTCGAGAGTCAGAGCAGAGGTTGAGGGCAAGAGGAAGAAGAAGAAGAAGAAGAAGGAAGTGGAGGGAGGGGCTCACCTGCAGTCGAGGGCGTACACGGCGCCGGCCGGCCTCCTTGGACCCGGAGAAAGCCGCGGCCATGCCGGATCCCTAGGGCTCGGGGCCGGCACAAGACCACGCTGCAGCAGAGCAGAGCAGCGTGCGGACGGCGGTGTCGTGTGGCCTGGCTGAGCTGAGGTAGAGGCGGTCGTCGTCTCCTCCTCCTCCTCCTCCTCCGCCTGGTCCTCCTCCTCCGGCTCGGGGCGTGGGGGGCAGCGGGAGCTGCAAGATGGGGGCGCGGGCGCGGGCGGCGACGCAGAGGAGATGCAGTGCTGGGGGGCGCGGGGGCGCGGGGGCGGCGGGGGTGGAGTCTGGCGGGGGTCGGGGCGGCGGCATCGTGGGTCGGGGCAGCGGGGGGGTCTGGCGAGGGAGAGGGACGAAGGGGATCTGGCGAGGGAGAGGGATGAATTAGCTAGGGGGAAGATTACTAATGGCGCACCCCGCAGCGGTGCGCTGTCAGTATGTTTTTTTAGATAGCAATGACGCACCCCCGATCGGTGCCCCATTAGTAATCTTTTTTATATAGCAATGGCGCACTAGCCAGAGGTGCGCCATTAGTAATCCTTTTTTTACATATAGCAATGGCGCACCAGCCAGAGGTGCGCCATAAGTAATTTTTTTATTATTATTTTTTGTTGCATCTAATAATTTTTTAGAAAATGAATATGAATATGAAACAGTAATAATTTTTTATAAAAACAGTAATAATTTTTTAAAAAATATCATCAAATTTGTTATTTGAAAATATTTATGAATATGAAAAAATATCATCAAATTTATTATTTGAAAATATCACCAAATTTATTATTTTAAAATATAATCAAATTTGTTTTTTTTGCAATTTTAGTTGCATTCATTTGTGACGGTGGAGCGGGCCAGGGAGGTGCGGGGAGGTGCGGGGGTCGCTCGGCGGTGGAGCGGGAGGTGCGGTGGGTCGGCGGCTATGGAGTGGGAGGTGCGGTGGGTCGTCGGCAGCGGTGGAGCGGGAGGTGTCTGGGGTGTGGCGGCAGTGGAGAGGGGGACAGGGTGCGGGGGGTGCTCGGCGGCGAGGGGGACCGGATCTGGTGAGGTGGGATAGCGATCGAGATGGAGGGGGATCGAGATCGAGTGTCCATGAAATTTAAAAATACTCATGAGTTCAAAAAGTGCCCATGAAATACAATCGAGAAATGAAGGCTACAGTTTAAATACAATCGATCTTAGCTAGCTATCTGTTCACAATCTTCTTGCCCTTATTTTTCGTAAATGGAGTTCTTCTCTTGAACGGACGTCCTTTAGATAGGGTTGTCCTGCTTCTTCTTGTGGTGTATGCTGATACTTCATCGTCGTCGTCATGTTCCATCTTCGGGTCGCCGTACTTGTCAAAGTCTTGCTCATTGGCGACTCAATCCATTCCGATGATCTTGCTTTTGCCTCTCCTCACGACAACACGACTGTGCTTTGGCGGGTCGGTAATGAAGAAGCATTGGTCCACTTGGGAAGCCAGTACCCATGGCTCATTTTTTCGCGGTGACATTTGCGCCCGTGGTCTTGGATTTGGCTTCGGGTATAACCATGGTGGTGAAATACCGGTCTTCTTTTATGACGCTTTTGGCCCATCTGACACGGAACATTGGGATCTTCTCTCCAGCGTACCTCAGCTCCCAGATCTCCTCGATCCTTCTGTAGTATATGTCCTTGTCATTACCGGTGTAGGATTCCATCGTTACCCCGGAGTTCTGATAACCATCGCTCTTCATGTCCTTTCCCTTGGTGTAGAATGTGTAGCCGTTGATATCATATGCCTCATACGTCATCAGGTTGTGCTCCGGCGCCCTGTGACAAGGCGAATATGAGTTGTTCTTCCGCGGAAGAATCCTCATGTAAAGGGTACGATAGAAGCTTCTGCTTGAACCAACGCGTGAAACATGAGTTGTGCTCTTTGATTATATCTTCGTCCGTCCTCTGTTGGCCTCGGTCATTGTACATCTTCTCAATAAAGCTTTTGTGCTCTACCACCCAAGGATCGACCACGTCTATGTGTTGTAGCGCGACTAGGTTTGCTCTTTCAAAGTCGGCGAGTCGACCCTCGAAGTCGACATGCATTTCGGGGCGACCCTCACGGTGACCCCATCCAATGAGCTCGCCGAGGTGCTGCTGACAAAGCGCACCAACGGGTTCTCGATGCCTAGATAATTCATGCGAGAGGAGATACACTCTTGATCGAAAAGCCCCGGCTGTGCTTCCCTCTGGACGTGACATGTTGCGAACGTATCGTTTGATGACACCATTCATCCTTTCGAACGGCATCATGCTGCGCAGGAACATCGGCCCGAGTTGGATGATATCCTCCATGATATGGACCAGCAGATGCACCATAACGTCGAAGAAT
Source organism: Aegilops speltoides (assembly GCA_021437245.1). Taxonomy (NCBI): domain Eukaryota; kingdom Viridiplantae; phylum Streptophyta; class Magnoliopsida; order Poales; family Poaceae; genus Aegilops; species Aegilops speltoides. The sequence goes on along the minus strand of CM038147.1, from coordinate 551,980,640 downwards.
GCGGGCGGGAAGTACATCTCAAGCTCGTATAGTATCACCACGATCTCTTCTTGTAGCCTTCTGAGTTGCCTCACACCATCCGACTTCCGAGAGATGACGTCGAAAAATTTGCATAGGCCAAATAGCATTTCACGGACGTGCGCGTCCATGATCCCACGGATTGCAACTGGAAGTATCTGCATCATCGAGACGTGATACCGTGAGACTTCATCCCGCTGAACTTCGCTTCACTGGGTCTAGGTATCTGCTTATCTTCCTGCAGAATCAGAAGGAAGTTTTACTCCTACGAGGCGGTGAAAACTGATCAATCTCCTCGACATAGAGTGAAGCACGCGGGAGGGTAGTCATTTCCGGTCTTCTTGGCCTTTTTGCCTTTGCGACGACTTTCCGTGTCCTGCTTCGCCTCATCATCATCATCATCATCATTAGTGTGAAGCTCCTCCCTGATGCCCATTGATTTCAAGTCGCCCTTGCTTTCGCCCATCTTTGGTCCTCTCGCATGTTGAGCAGGTACCAAGCGGACTCTCGCACACGTTCTTTGTGATATGCATGACATCAAGGCTGTGAGGCACACGGTGGATCTTCAAGTACGGCAAGTCCCAGAAAACAGACCTCGTTTTCCATACCTTCAGCAGCGGCTCTAGTGCCTTTCGCTTCTTTCCCGGCTCTGGCGCCTTTTGCTTCTTTCCCGGCAGTGGGCAATCTTTCCAATTTTTCAACAGCTCGTCTATTTCGTCGCCCCTCCTCATACGCGGGCGTCTTCGGGGTTCGGTTTCACCATCGAACAGATCCTTGTGTTTCCTCCACGGGTCATCGTCGCGAAGCCACCTTCGATGTCCCATGAACACAGTTTTCGAAGACCCAGGATCTCTATATAGTTAGCGATACGTTGTGTCATCCATGCACCTGACGCATCCAAAAAATACGTGGACCACCTGCCCCGCGAGATATCCGTAACCGAGATAGTCGTGCACCGTCGTGGCGCAAAGGCTCTCATAGGGAAATATTCTTTCTGCGGCGTCCCACGATAGGTCGGGCGTTTTCCATAGCGTGTCTAGCTCCTCTTTCAGCAGCCCCAGACAGATTGATGTCGTTCCTGGTTGTTTCGCCCTTCAATTAGCATACTCATGTGAATGTACTTCCTCTTCATGCACAACCAGGGGTAAGGTTGTACATCCACACAAACACAAAGCCAGGTGCTATGTGTGCTTCTCGGCTGCCAAACGGATTGACTCCATCGGAGCTCGCGCCAAAGACGATGTTCCTTGGATCCTTCCCAAATTCTGGGTTTTCGAAGTTCAACGCTTGCCACTGGCTCCCATCCTTAGGGTGACTCAGCATCTTGTCTTTTTTATTTATCTCCGGATCATTTGCATCATCTTCTCGCTTCTTCTCCTCCCTGTCTGCATGCCAACGCAGGAGCTTTGCTACCTTAGGGTCCGCGAAATACCGCTGCAGACGAGGAGTGAGGAAAGTACCACACCACTTTTCAAGGAGCTTTCTTCCTCTTCTTGTATCGAGTGACGCTGCACACCGGACATATGGTAGACTCCGCGTGCTCGTCCCGATAAATGATGCAATTGTTCATGCACACATGGTATTTCACGTGCGGTAAATCCAGAGGACACACGATTTTTTTCGCCTCCTCGAAACTGGTCGGGCACTTGTTCCCCTTGGGAAGACGTTCGTGCCAGAATGACTGTTCTCGTCGAAGCATGCGTCGGTCATTTTGTGTTTTACCTTCATCTCGAGCCATGGGCGTTACTTCAAAGGGTATCCTCGGCCTGCATCCTTCATACAATGGAGTAACCACGTCTATCTCCAGTTGATCCAGCTTGGCTTTCTCTCGGGCGGCAGTTCTTGCGTTATCCGTCTGCTTGAGAAGCAGCTCTTGAATATGAGGGTCCTGCACCCAGCCCATCGATGGTTCATCGTTGTCTGCTCCGCCGGCATCTTCATCTTCATGATCATGCCCTTTGTCTACTCCGGCATCTTCCTCATCATCATGTCCGGCATCTTCTACATGATGACTATGTACAGCATCACTGTCGTGACCATGTCCCGGAGATTCTTCGTCTTCTCGCCCGCCCGAGCCGCGGTGGTTGTCTTGCTGCCCTTCCTCATTTCTTGCCCGGCCCCCATGGACAACTTCATAGACATCTTCATCACCTTGCCACCGATAGCCATCCATGAAACCACGCAAGAGCAGGTGGTCCCGCACCCGCCCGGAATCCGGGTCCGCAATAAGGCTCTTCATCTTGCATCTTCGACACGGACATCTTATCTCCGTCTCGTTCTTTTGAAGCATCTCAGCCTTCGCGGAGCTCAAAAACCTATTCACGATGCCTTCGGTCATCGTGCGCACTATGGTCGTCATGGGTAGAGCAAAACGATATTTTAGAACAAAGAAAAAATTTGGCATGACTTTCCTAAAATAGGACCAAAAGAATGCATAGTACCAAAATTCTCTTGAAACGGAAATGAATCAACATTCCGGCAAAATATTGGCAACTATCGCATTTCAAATACCGGTACCTGCAAACACAAACATATATGCAACACCACAAACATACATAGATCTAGCTAGGACATAAAAAGTGCATGTGCACGTAGTTGGAGGGAGAACAACATAAAGATAGCTTCCCCCTTACTTACCTATCAAAAAGGGTACTTTAACCACTTAATTTGGATGAATCTATGGTGCAAATGAGGTGAGGAGGAGGAGGCAGCCGAGACAAGCTTGGAGGAGGAGGTGGAGAGAATGAAGTGGGGAAAGTGAGTGGGTAGGTGTGGCTGTCCAAAATATCTAGCTGGTCCCAGGTTACTAATGGCGCACCACCCACAAATGCGCCGTTAGTAACCCTGGTTTCTAATGGCGAACCTGCTGGTGGTGCACCATTAGTAGTTTTGCAAAAAAATAATAACAAAAAAATATACTAATGGCACAACAGGGCAAAGTGCGTCATTACTAGTTTAAACTAGTAATGGCGCACTATTCCCTGGTGCGCCATTAGTAGTTTTGCAAAAAAAATATAGAAGTGGCACACTGTGTGGCTAGTGCGCCATTACTAGTTAGAACTAGTAATGGCGCACTGTGCCCTGGTGCGCCATTAGTATGTTTGGAAAAATAAAAAAATGTTACTAGTGGCGCACCATTTGTCTGGTGCGCCATTAGTGTCTTTCACACTAATGGCACACCAACACATGGTGCGCCACTACTATATGGTAGTGGCGCACCACATGTATGGTGCGCCATTAGTGGCCATTTCATCTATAAGCCTTTTCCTAATAGTGACCTGATGTATGCTTAGCAATAAGTTTAGCAGGGAGGTACCAAAGTAATCCAGGAGTGGATCACTGGACAGCGGTCAAGAATATCCTGAAATACCTGAAAAGGACTAAAGATATGTTTCTCGTTTATGGAGGTGACAAAGAGCTAGTCGTAAATTATTACGTCGATGCAAGCTTTGACACTGATCCGGACGATTCTAAATCGCAAACCGGATATGTGTTTATATTGAACGGTGGAGCTGTCTGTTGGTGCAGTTCTAAACAAAGCGTCGTGGCGGGATCTACATGTGAAGCAGAGTACATAGCTGCTTCAGAAGCAGCAAATGAAAGAGTCTGGATGAAGGAGCTCATATCCGATCTTGGTGTCATACCTAGTGCATCGGGACCAATGAAAATCTTCTGTGACAATACTGGCGCAATTGCCTTGGCAAAGGAATCCAGATTTCACAAGAGGACCAAGCACATCAAGAGACGCTTCAATTCCATCCGGGACCAAGTCCAGGTCGAGGACATAGAGATTTGCAAGATACATACGGTTCTGATTGTTGCAGACCCGTTGACTAAGCCTCTTCCACGAGCAAAACATGATCAGCACCAAGGCTCCATGGGTGTTAGAATCATTACTGTGTAATCTAGATTATTGACTCTAGTGCAAGTGGGAGACTGAAGGAAATATGCCCTAGAGACAAGGAGTAGGATTTTCTACAATAGCTTGCCATAGAACTAGTTAAGGTTTTCGACGGTGTAAAAGTTCTCAAAAATCCTGAAAAAATACTGAACCAACACACCTATAATATAACATGATCCAACGGAGGGATTGAAAAAATATGACTGCACGTGTCCTGGACAAAAAGAACAAAAATTTCAATATATATTGATCCTGTAGTGAGCTGAAATGATTATTTTTTTCACTGAGGACACATAAATGCATATTTTCACAATCACACCGTTGGATCATCTTATTATATTAGAGTGAGGATCCCCTATTTATTTCATATTTTTTACTTACTTTTAAACCGTTAACTGTTTAGCAAGCCTTAACTAGTTCTGTGGCAAGCTATGATAGACACAGTTTTACCCTAGAGACAATAATAAAGTTATTATTTATTTCCTTATATCATGATAAATGTTTATTATTCATGCTAGAATTGTATTAACTGGAAACATAATACATGTGTGAATACATAGACAAACATAGTGTCACTAGTGTGCCTCTACTTGACTAGCTCGTTGATCAAAGATGGTTGTGTTCCCTGACCATAGACATGAGTTGTCATTTGATTAACAGGATCGCATCATTAGGATAATGATGTGATTGACTTGACCCATTCCGTTAGCTTAGCACTTGATCGTTTAGTATGTTGCTATTGCTTTCTTCATGACTTATACATGTTCCTACAACTATGAGATTATGCAACTCCCATTTACCGGAAGAACACTTTTGTGTGCTACCAAACATCACAACGTAACTTGGTGATTATAAAGGAACTCTACAGGTGTCTCCGAAGGTACATGTTGAGTTGGCGTATTTTGAGATTAGGATTTGTCACTCCGATTGTCGGAGAGGTATCTCTGGGCCCTCTCGATAATGCACATCACTATAAGCCTTGCAAGCAATGTAAATAATGAGTTAGTTACGGAATGATGCATTACGTAATGAGTAAAGAGACTTGCCGGTAACGAGATTGAACTAGGTATTGAGATACCGACAATCGAATCTCGGGCAAGTAACATACTGATGACAAAGGGAACAACGTATGTTGTTATGCGGTTTGACTGATAAAGATGTTCATAGAATATGCGGGAGCCAATATGAGCATCCAGGTTCCGCTATTGGTTATTGACCGCAGACGTGTCTCGGTCATGTCTACATAGTTCTCGAACCCGTAGGGTCCGCACGCTAAAAGTTAGATGACGGTTATATTATGATTTTATATGTTTTGATGTACCGAAGATAGTTCGGAGTCCCGGATGTGATCCCGGACATGACGAGGAGTCTCGAAATGGTCGAGACATGAAGATTGATATATTAGACAACTATATTCGGACATCGGAATGGTTTCGAGGGTTATCGGATGTATACCGGAGAACCGGAGGGTTACCGGAACCCCCCGGTCGGTTAATGGGCCTCATGGGCCCAAAGTGGAGCAGAGGAGGGGCGGCCAGGGCAGGCCGCGCGCCCCCTCCCCCTCTAGTTCGAATAGGACAAGGAGGGGGAGCGGTGCCCCCCTTTCCTTCTTCTCCTCTCTCCCCTTCCTTCCCCTCTCCTACTTGGACAGGGAAAGGAGGGAGTCCTACTCCCGGTGGGAGTAGGACTCCTCCTGGCGCGCCCTCCCCTGGCCGGCCGGCCCCTTCCCCCTTGCTCCTTTATATACGGGGGCAGGGGGGCACCTCTAGACACAAGAATTGATCCTTGAGATCTATTAGCCGTGTGCGGTGCCCCCCTCCACCATATTCCACCTCAATAATATCGTAGCGGTGCTTAGGCAAAGCCCAGGTATAACATCATCATCGTCACCACGCTGTCGTGCTGGCGGAACTCTCCCTCGAAGCTCGGCTGGATCAGAGTTCGAGGGACGTCGTCAAGCTGAACGTGTGCTGAACTCGGAGGTGCCGTGCGTTCGGTACTTGATCGGTCGGATCATGAAGACGTACGACTACATCAACCGCGTTGTGCTAACGCTTCCGCTTTTGGTCTACGAGGATACGTAGACAACACTCTTCGCTCTCGTTGCTATGCATCACCATGGTCTTGCGTGTGCATAGGAATTTTTTTGAAATTACTACGTTCTCCAACAAAGAGTAGAAGACCATATTGAAAATGTTTAGTGGATCTCATATGCATTATTGTTGATTTAACTTAGAGCCCATATTACTTTGTCTTCTCTCGAGAGTTGTATGCTTGCAGATTCTAGCTTAGTCCAATGCACGTGCACTATTATTATTATACACATCGTTCGGTCGTGCAAGTGAAAGGCAATAATGACGATATATGATGGACTGATTGAGATGAGAAAAGCTGGTATGAACTCGACCTCTTTTGTTTTTGTAAATATGATGAGTTCATCGTTCCTGATTCAGCCTATTATCAAGTGAACATATTTGCAATGATATTTAGAGATTATAGTTACTTATGTCATGCTTAATTGGCTATGAGTTATAATGGTTTATCTTGCGTGCCAACATGCTATTAAAATGATTATGGTGTGGTATGATGGGATGGTATACTCCTTTGAATAAATTGAGTGACTTGACTTGGCACATGTTCACGCATGTAATTGAAACAAATCAACATACCCTTCACGATATTTATGTTCATGGTGGATTATATCCTACTCATGCTTGTACTTGGTGTAAATTAATTTTAATGCATGTTCATGATATTGTCGCTCTCTCGCTTGGTCGCTTCCAGTCTTTTGCTATCCTTCACATACTAAGCGGGAATACTGCTTGTGCATCCAAACTCCATAAACCCCAAAGTTGTTCCATATGAGTCCATCATACCTTCCTATATGCGGTATCTACCTGCCGTTCCAAGTAAATTTGTATGTGCCAAACTCCAAACCTTCAAATGAAATTTTGTTTTGTATGCTCGAGCAGCTCATGTTTCAACTAGGGTTGTCTGTATCTTCCATGCTAGGTGGGTTATTCTCAAGAGGAGTGGACTCCGCTCCTTATTCACGAGAAAATGGCTGGTAACTGGGATGCCCAGTCCCATGATCGAAAAGATCAAAGCAAATCAAAATAATTAAACAAAACTCCCCCAGGGCAGTTGTTAGTTGGAGGCACTCGTTGTTTCGAGCAAGCCATGGATTGATGCTTGTTGGTGGTGGGGGAGTATAAACTTTTACCATTCTGTTTGGTAACCGCCTATAATGTATGTAGTATGGAAGATATCGCCATCTCATAGTTGTTGCGTTGACAGCGAAAGTATGGCGCTCAAAATGTTATTCATCTCTATTTTAAAATTGAGCTCTGGCACCTCTACAAATCCTTGCTTCCCTCTGCGAAGGGCCTATCTATTTACTTTTATGTTGAGTCATCATCCTCTTATTAAAAAGCACCCGCTGGAGAGCACACTGTCATTTGCATGTATTACTATTAGTTTATATTGGTTATGACTTGACTGGATCTCTTTTGCCATGAATTACAATGTTTAGTCAGTCCTTGATCTTTAAAGGTGCTATGCATTTATGTTTTGCGGTCTCAGAAAGGGCTAGCGAGATGCCATCTTGTTATATCATATTATGATTGTTTTGAGAAAGTGTTGTCATCCGAGTTTTATTATTATCGCTCGCTAGCTAATTATGCCATTGATATGAGTAAATATGAGACCTAAGTGTTATTATGAATATGGTTAGTTCATAATCTTTGCTGAAAACTTGAATGCTGGCTTTACATATTTACAACAACAAGAGCAAATAGAGTTTGTAAAAGTTTTTCTTCATCACTTTTAGTTTATCAACTGAATCGCTTGAGGACAAGCAAAGGTTTAAGCTTGGAAGAGTTGATACGTCTCCAACGTATCTACTTTTCCAAACACTTTTGCCCTTGTATTGGACTCTAACTTGCATGATTTGAATGAAACTAACCCGGACTGACATTGTTTTCAGCAGAACTGCCATGGTGTTGTTTATTGTGCAGAAAACAAAAGTTCTTGGAATGACCTGAAAATCCACGGAGATAACTTTTGGAAAATATAAAAAATACTGGCAAAAGAATCAAGGCCAGGGGACCACACCCTGTCCACGAGGGTGGGGGGCGTGCCCCCACTGGGCGCGCCCCCCTGTCTCGTGGGCCCCCTGATGCTCCACCGACCTCAACTCCAACTCTATATATTCCGTTTCACGGAGAAAAATCGAGAGAAAGTTTCATCGCGTTTCACGATCACGGAGCCGCCAAGCCCTAATCTCTCTCGGGGGCTGATCTGAGTCCGTTCGGGGCTTCGGAGAGAGGGATTTGTCGCCGTCGTCATCATCGACCATCCTCCATCACCAATTTCATGATGCTCACCGCCGTGCGTGAGTAATTCCATCATAGGCTTGCTGGACGGTGATGGGTTGGATGAGATTTACCATGTAATCCCTAGTATCCACTATGTTCTGAGATTGATGTTGCTATGACTTTGCTATGCTTAATGCTTGTCACTAGGGCCCGAGTGCCATGATTTCAGATCTGAACCTATTATGTTTTCATGAATATATGTGAGTTCTTGATCCTATCTTGCAAGTCTATAGTCACCTATTATGTGTTATGATCCGACATCCCCGAAGTGAAAATAATCGGGATACTTCTCGGTGATGACCGTAGTTTGAGGAGTTCATGTATTCACTATGTGCTAATGCTTTGTTCCAGTTCTCTATTAAAAGGAGGCATTAATATCCCTTAGTTTCCACTAGGACCTCGCTGCCACGGGAGGGTAGGACAAAAGATGTCATGCAAGTTCTTTTCCATAAGCACGTATGACTATATTCGAAATACATGCCTACATTACATTGATGAACTGGTGCTAGTTCTGTGTCACCCTATGTTATAGCTATTACATGAGGAATCGCATCCGACATAATTATCCATCACTGATCCAATGCCTACGAGCTTTTCACATATTGTGCTTCGCTTATTTACTTTTCCGTTGCTACTGTTACAATTACTACAAAACTGCTATCTTTACTTTTGCCACTGTTACCATTACTATCATACCAATTGCTACTAAATACTTTGCTGCAGATACTAAGTTATCCAGGTGTGGTTGAATTGACAACTCAACTGCTAATACTTAAGAATATTCTTTGGCTCCCCTTATGTCGAATCAATAAATTTGGGCTGAATACTCTACCCTTGAAAGTTGTTGCGATCCCCTACACTTGTGGGTTATCACATGCATCTACACTACAAGAAATATGTCAACTTGTGACCTTGAATATTGGTCACTGAAAGGTCATTGTTTTTCATTTGCGACCTTTTTGTGACCAAAAGCTGGCAGTCATAAACTGAAATTAACGACCTTCTCTGTGAGAAGGACATAGACGTTTACGACCAAAACAGAAGGTCGTTGAACCCATGACCTATTGTTTTGGTCACTGGCTGTCTGCCCAGTCCACGTCGGATCCGACGTGGCAATCTGATGTGGCTAAATTGCGACCAATTGAAAAGGTCACTGACAAGATTCAGCCTGGTCCGATTGGGTGTTTTACATGGGTCAGGCCCAACAATTCAGCCAATTTATGATTTTTTTTTCCTTAATGTTTTTGGGCCTTTTCTATCATGGGCCCTTACCTTTCCACATGGTTCGTTTCCTTTTTGTTTCTATTTTCTATTTGAGTCAAGGCCTGCTTATAGTACTTCTGAATAGCTTTTCAGCCCAGGTTATTTTGGGCCATGGCATCTTAATAGTACAAGCATATTTGGGTCGTGGCCACTATCAGGTCCAGTAAGAACATTTTCTGGAGAATTTAATGTTCAAGTAAAATGTACACAACACATTACAGGAAAATAACACATACAACAGCAGATAAAATTTCATTTCACTCCTACAACTCACTACATCACAGTACATGACAATCAATCAAAATAGGCCGCCACACGCCATGGAAGCAAAATAAGCAGTACTGCTCTTGGAAGCAAAATAAACAGTACTAGGCAGTACTGTTTACTAGGCAGTAGACGTTTACATCTCATTTCAAATAAACAATACTGCTCTTGGAAGCAAAAATAGGCCGCCACACGCCATGGTGCGCCAACTTACTCGATCTGGCCCCAAGTAACCAGCAGCGCTGCTTGCTCCCTTGGCCCAGCTCCTTGCAGTCGAGGATGGGAGATTCGGATGCGGAGCTCCCTGCACATGACATATCGTGTCAATGCTTGCAGCAATAGAAGGAACTCACATACCATAGAACTTGCACAGTAGTGTATCAACACCCCAAAGATTTGACTAAATTGAACTGTTATATAACCAAGTTAGAGCTGGCAAAAGTTGCAGGTAAATAAACATCCATAGAGCTAACATGCTATATTTCTGTAGAAAGAAGCATCAACTCACTATTCTACATAAAAAGCTAGCCCATACATGCACAGACACCAGAACGGTACATAGAATGAAGCACGGGGCTAGTACTTGCTACCCTGACATTTCAGGCATTCTAGTGTTTAGGAGATTTGACTTCCAGCAGAAAATTAAGTCTATCAACAACCCTAGCTAAAAATAGCAAATTAAACTGTATACTACCAGGCAAGACACAAACTGCTAGTCCTGATATGAAGTGCAAGCATCTTCAGTAGTTGAATCTAACACATAGTCATATATCAACCAATAGTAAGGGGGAAAAGAACAGGGAACGGCGAGGTTATACCTGATCTTCTTGAGCCTCTCAAGGTCATCCCTGAGCTTCATGTCGACGGCGTTGGAGACGACCTGGGAGAACCTCACGTCCTTGTAGTCCTCCTTCGTGTTCAGGAACCAGTCCGACACCTTGAACTAGCGCGGGATGTGCACCACTGCCTGAGAAAAAAGGGGGCGGGAGAAGGTTGAGGGCAAGGTTCTGCCCCATGACGGTGATGCCAGCAAGACCAATTCTGGTTAGAGCCTTCTCGTACCTGAAAAGAGATGCACCAAACACGTCATGTACAGAACTATGGCCAATTTTGTACCTGAAAAACATGGAGGGTCAAGGGTCGACCATGTCAAGTCTATGACTGAATAGAAGGCTCCCCAAAAGGTAGTTTCTATCTAAATTCTGAAATGACTAGTTCAAGGTTGTTACAAGCATGTACTCCCTCCGATCAAAAATAAGTGTCTAACCTTTGAATTAAGGAGGGAGTACATAGAAACCAACAACCAGCAGATTAATATAAGTTCTTCCATTATCAGAAAAGACCATGAAACAAACATTCTTAAACCAACGAAAATCTAATATAAGTTCTTCCATTATATTTACTGACCTACCTATCGATTTCCCAACACCAACAAACAGTCCTCAATTGGAAGTAACAACCAACAAAAATTCTATTTAGCATGTATGCAAACTGGAGTTGTTTCAGTTCATACGTCAGATACACGAAGGAAATATGCAAATGTCTGATCTATAATTCACAATCATAGCAAACAAGGGGGCTAAATAACGGCAACCTGATTACCATCAGGCACAGAATCAAGGCAAAACACATCCAGCAGACATAATGCCGAACCAGCAGCAGAGAGAAAGTGAATAATACTGAGGTGGAGATGTTCCTCTTGCCATCGGTGGCGCAGACCAGGCACCGGTACTCAACAGGCTCCTCCTTACTCGCCATCTGTTGACACCAGATTTTGGCATGAAATAAAAAGAAAATGAAATGGCTTCGAGTGAAAGGGTTTTCAGCATGGAAAGTTTCACGTCACCGAGAGGAACAACTTTGATGTTTAAGTCATAGCCATCCTACCTCATCTCTAAGGCCGATTGTGTTCAAAGCACTGGATTTTGTATTCAGAACACTGTTTGGCTGATTACGCCCTCAAGACGGCCTCATATGCAAGAATTATCTACATGAATTGTCTTCGTCTCGTCGAAACAATCGATTTTGATCTAAAGATCGTCTCAATCCGAGGTCGTATGCAAAAGTTAGAGTCCGCACAGCGAGACCCTCCAGCGAGCAAAATATGACGCCCGGAACCAGACACATATGTGGGTATGTCTGATGAGATGCGTGAATAATTTGCTGTTTTGCACGAGCAATTTGACCCTCGAGATCATCTCTAATGAAAAAACGTTCAACATGAAAGATGTTCGTCTCGTCGAAATGGTCAAGATTGCTTTTGGACTCGTTTCCATTCGAGGTTGTTTGCCATCACTGAAGGACCCGCAAGGTACAGTCAGTTTAAACCAAACAGTTTTGGAAAGTTCGGATAAAACCAGTCCGAATTTGACTAAGGTTTTAGACGTGAATTGATGTAATTTTCTTGTAAGGAAAGCCTAGATGAATCATTTTCTTGTACGGGAAGTCCAGCCGCCTCTTATATATGTTGGGGGTGACGGCCGATTGAAACAACACACAATCGAACAAATCAATATACTACTTTTTCCTGTCTACGTTTTATCTCTCCACCGTTTTTCTCTCTCGTTCTTCGCTGTTCTTCGTGTTTGAGAGCTGCGAATCCCGAGGCTCTAGGGGCGAGCGAATCGACCTAGGGCAGCCCATAGCCGCCGCAATCCCAGACGGGGTCCCTCCCGGGTGGACGGGTTTCGGTTCACTAAAGCGCCCGCCGATCGCCTTGCGATCGCTTGTTGTCGGTCGGGTCTCCTTCGACGTGAGCTGCGGTGCATCACCCCCGGCGTCGAGGGTACACGTGACATGTTCGTGTGTCAACACACTTTTGGCGACTCACTGGGACGAAGATCAATCATCATCATCCACCATGTCCGATCTTCCCAAGCCATCTGAGGTAGACGCAGATAACATCATTAAGCCCAGTCTTGATGAGATATCGGCCGATCATCGCGAAGTCTATGAGGAGTACAAGAAGGCGCGCGAAGAGAAGGATTTGCAGGAGTTCCTTGCAAAATTCAAGAAGGATCGCCAAGGCAACATCACTCCGATTGAAGAAATCAAGTTCCTCCTCTTCAAGCCGAAAGCGAGTTAAACCCATTGTGAGTACTACCTTTTCTCCTGAGCAGTGGGCTGAGATTGAGAGTCATATTGCTGATGGTAACAATCTGGTCTATCAAACTTTCATTGAAAATACTAATGCTCAGAAAAATATATCTCAATCATCTAGTGGTAATGATGGTATAGCTGCTAGTGTGCAAAACGCTAATCTGGCATTACCTATCTCATCGGCGCCTCTCATGCCGATGACTTATTATCCTACTCAACCAAATCAGATTGTGATTGCACACACTCGGCCATTACCGAACATATCTTAAAAATATTTGTTAGATTATAGCCCTAGAGAAGCCTCTAAAATTGTATTTAAAAAGAAACTAAAGTGAAGCTGAACGCATACAAAAACACACAATGCTAAAGAAGTAGGATAACTGGGGAAATGTTATTTTGTTTCACTTTCCATATCTATTAAATTCGGTTTAGCAAAATATGTGTAACTACAGAACTAACTCCGAAAAGTCAACATAATTTTTGGCAAAATGTGGTTGAAGTTACCAAAAAAAATTGTGAGTGCCAATATTTGAGTTTAAACAAAATGTACTCTTAATAAACATAGTTAGTCATCACAAAGTAGAAGAGTTTGGTATAAATATGCGAGTTTCATATATTCTGATTATTGAGAAAATTTAAGTATTTCTCAGTTACTGAATAAATAAATTAATATTTCTGAATTTTGTTTTTTCCGGTGCCATCGGCGACAAAAAGAGAGTGTTCGCAGGGTTAAACGATATGTGGAGTTTATTTAATTTCGTGAAACTTCTAATGTGACCATAGGTGGATATCTTTTTTAATGATGTTTTTACATCAATTTTTGTATTTAAAGTTAAAATTATTTGCAGTGCCGCAATTCAGTATATGTATAAGTCTTAAGTATTTTTTGTGTCGTGATAGATAATGGTTATTTCGTGAACTCTAATTGAGCGAACTTCTTGAGATTTTGTTGCCATATGAGAGCATGTGTCATACCAGTTTTGTCGAAGTCAAAATAATTTTATACTCTCTTCGTTTCAAAAATTAATGGACTTCATATCTTTGCATTTTATCATTATTTTTTTATAAATTTATACTCCCTCCTTCCCAAAATATAAGGCGTGATTGACTTTGCACGGTTTTTAATGCACGACTTTGACCACTAATACATAGATTGAACATGTATAAATGGCATCGTCATACTTGTCTTGCAAAACAATTTTATTTCATATGTATCTATACCTACCTACTAATAAAGCAAGGTGCGTTTCTCCAATTTTTTCATCCGTTCACCACTGATTATTTTTTAATATCCGAGGTGGTACTAATTTTTTGTGGTCCATCTGCTGGAAAATAACAAAACATTGTCCAGACTTTCGTACATGGGCCTGCATGCACTAAGGCCCAGAGAAGCCACCCATTTATATCCTGCCCACCCAGTTGGGAAACCTTATTTGTCGCACGGAGCCGCATATAGTTGGAGCTTCGCATAGGTCGCACACCGTTCGACCGGCCCATTCTCTTTTTCTCTGTGTTCTTATTCTATTTTCCTTTTTCTTTTTCACCTTTAAAGTTATTTTATTATTTTTCCCATTTTTTATTTTTTTCAGAATTTTGTTTCTTGTACACATTTTCGCTAAATCTTCAGAATTTCCGAATTTGTTCTCTTTTAAAAAATATTTGGAACTTTTAAATTTTATTCCTTTTCCAAATTTGTTCGAAATTCAAAAAATGTTAGAATTTTAGAAAAATATTGCAAATTGTTTGACAATTTTCTTAAAATAATAGAAATTCGAAAAATATTCCTGTTTGCTGAAATGCTCACAAATTCAAAACAATGTTTGTGATTAAAAACACATATTGAAAATGGTTTTGAATGTTTAAAACAAGTTTCCTTTTTCAAAAAATGTTCACAAATTAAAAAATGCCAGTGTCTCAACCTTAAAAATTTCCTGTTTTCAAAAAAAATTGTTTGTGAATTTCAAAAAATCTTACTATTTCAAGTTTTGTTTGCCTTTTTCCAGAAATTAACGAGCTTTTAAAAAAATGCGTGCATTTTTTATTAAAAAAATAGGAGGTCACCACAACCTCAACAAGGAGGTGGAACTGAAGTAAAAAAAGGCATGAATTGGGTAGTGGCGGCCACTTCGATCAACCCCACTACTATAAAGATCTTGCGGGCCAAACATGACCCATGAGAACATCACATATCTCCGCTTTGTCGCCCACTTTCTGGAGACCGTTTTGATGGATATCAATTATCTCTCCGGATGCTTCTCGCAAAAAAATCTCTTCCGTTGCAACGCACGGGCATATGTGCTAGTATATACTAACTTATAGACATGCAATATATGAAAATCATAGTCAAAGTTCTGCAGCAAAGACCGGAAGAGTCAGCCGACGCCTTATATTTTAGGAAGGAGTGAGTAAGTGATAGAAATTAGTATTGTGAATTGTTTTTATCACAAATCTAATCATACTATTTGCATATAGGTAAGCTAAACTCCTAAAATAACAAACTATTTCTGCGAAAAAAAGGACCGCAGCATAATTTTTTGCATTTTTTTTTGTTTCTGTGGTGGTTTGCCGGGTCCAATATTGCTGGAAATATTCAGTGCGAATGGCAGAGAGCACGTTCCGGGCACAGCAGTCAGGCTGCTGAGCTGGATGTAGCCGATGGTGTAGGATGGGTCGGCTAAGTCTTCTTTCACATCAAGATTACATAGGTCAAGTTTTTCCATTTGATCACCGATCAGACTCTCCTTCTGACCCTTGTGTCTTAGATTGGACATCTGAAATCACAATCTATGTTTTGTTAACAGTCACTAAGGCCAGCTGAAGCAGATCACAGCACGGACAGATGCCCGGAATCTGTACAGAAACTGCCCCTTAATCTGTCCATGTAAAACCCTGGCTGCACCGAAAGAAAACTTAGTTCTGGCAGGAAGAAACCCTAGCTGGAGGTACTTCAATTCAATTACTAAAAGTAAGACATGCTAGCAATAAATACTTCCACTCAAAGGTACAGTCGGGCTACGTCGACCCTCAAACCTCCCTGCAAAACACGGCTCCACAACATATTTGGTAGCGGCTTCATATCATCACAACTGAAAAGAAGAGGCAAGACAGATCGATTGGTTACAGAGAGAAACATCACAAAAAAACCAGCATGCCCCCTTCACTGATGTGGGGTATCCACTGGTTGTATCAACAATTCAACACACGGTTTATATTTACACATGAATTTCTTCGCCATGCATGTTCAACCCACTACAACATCACACCAGGATTCAGAAGTCATTGTTTAGTACACAGGTTTATGAGGCTATGACATGACATCACAAGTTCTTCTCCTCGTACGCGCTGGTCACAGAAGTACACGTTAGTGTAGGAAGACTGACAACGAAGAAAAAGGATGACAACAACAACAGAGTTCAGTGGAATAGGAAAAAAAAGATGACAAAGAAAAATAATGGCAACAAAAGCAGACTCACGACTGTTCTATGTGCCATGCGATTGTCCACCAGCACTAGCATTCTAGTCTTCAGCGGCTGATTGTTCACTAGAACTGGCACTCTTATCCTCAGTAGTTGATTGTTCACCGGCACTGACATTCTTATCCCCAACAGCTAGTTGTTCACCAGCACTGGCATTCTTGCCATGGTCAATTGGCTTCTTGAACTACACTAAGATCATCGTCATGTTGTCATTTTGCTATGAGACTTCAACATGACAGTTGTTTTCAACAGCACTGTGTTGGATGCAAAAAAAAAAGGTCCAGACACCATGGTTCAAACATTTGCGAACGGTTTGAGGCACGCCATTGGAGTGCCCCAAGTAACATAGAAGATACAAGATACGGTTGATATCTACAATGTCATTTCTTGTCCTTGCCAACCCGTTTAACCAACTATGACACCAGTATCGATATATATATATATATATATATATATATATATATATATATATATATATATATATATATATATATATATATAGGGATCAAAATTATTATTTAGTTATTATGTGATTAGATTTTGATTAGGTTAATTTAGGATTAGGTGGAAGTGGTAGACAGGTATTCTTTTTATCTTGAATAGTATTTACTATTCACTAGGTAGGGCACTATTCACAATAGTGCTCCA
The DNA here is from genome assembly GCA_021437245.1 of Aegilops speltoides. Lineage (NCBI taxonomy): Eukaryota > Viridiplantae > Streptophyta > Magnoliopsida > Poales > Poaceae > Aegilops > Aegilops speltoides. The sequence goes on along the minus strand of CM038147.1, from coordinate 551,963,595 downwards.
CTATTGAATACACTATTTGGAATAGTATTCCACTATTCAGATCAATATTTAATTCAATATGATTATCTTTACGTTCTAACTTGATTATATATTTAATGCAGGATCTATTTAGAGGCTGGCGAGGCCAATAATTCGTCCGGCGATGTGCGCAAAGGTGTAAAATCCTACTCAGTACTCACCATATTTTTCATTATGTTGCATCAGATGTAGCTAGTTACGTTCACTTAGCAATTTTAATTGCAAATTTATGGGGTAAATTCCTATCGTCTTCCCAGGCAGTTCCACCCGAAGGGAACACTTCTCTACGGCCACAAGGTTCTCATTCAAACGCCACTCTGGCTACACAGAGAACTACACACGCAAAGGTTTCTCCTATAGGATCCCTAGCATAAGAACTCGTCTCATAAATTCATAAATAAAAGCACTAAGTGAAACCAAGAAACTACATCATTTCAACAACATAATTTACATATGGTTTTCCCTTTCGGGAGGCCCCGAAGGGATTACACACAACTAGGAAATTACCTTCAAACTCTTGGCGAACTAAGCGCCTTCTTGGCTATTCTACTAGTAGTGGTGGTGGCTAGAAAGTGGTGCTCTGGTGGAGAGTCTCGATGCTCTGAGTGCTCCGTGCTCTTCCGTCTCTTGTGTGTTCTCTTCTTGAGCCCAGCCTCTCCTTTTATAGCCGCGAGGGGTGGCTGCAAGGTGGCCTTCGGGAGCCTTCCTTCACTTATTTTACACACGGTAGCATGCACACGCGTCCTACTAGGGTATACGCGTGTCCTTCTAATAATATAGAAAAGTGCGAGAGAGTGCCGACAAGCTTCAATCTTCAGGAATCTTTGCTTTCTTCACGTGGCATTGTCTCTCGGTGAATAATTGGCTGGTCTTTGTGTACCAGTCTTTGCTCTTCGGCCATACAGATCTTCATGCGATTAGCCTTGAGAGCTTCTTCTGCCTTCAAGAATCCTTGTGCCAGTGTATGCGTACATACATGCCAAGGTGCTCACATTGTCAACATTGCTTAATATTACTATTTATTTATTTTGTAAATATATTTTTTTTCATCAGTTCACCGCTGAAAACATTTTTTTTCTATCTGAGGTGGTACTAAATTCTTATGCGTTCGTCGGCTAAATAAAAGGCTTTCCCAGAATTTCATACGTGGGCTGCGCGCTATGGCCCAGCGAAGCCAGCCCGCTTATTTTTTCACCCACGTAGCTGGGAAAATTCTATTTTCCGCACGATTGACAAATAATCAGAGCTTCGCATAGGACAAGCAATAATGGGATGGCCCATTTTTCTTTTTTATGTGCTTTACTTCTATTTTTATTCTCCTTCCTCTACCTCTTTTTTCCCTTCTAAGTTTATTTTTCTTATAGAATTCATTTCATAAATACAAAATTCTCAAAAAAACGCTCAAAATTTCAAAAAAATTGGAAAATGTTCAGAATTCCAAATTTTTGTTGCTATTTTGAAAACATATTCAGAACTTAAAAAAAGCAAGGTGTGTTTCGCCATTTTTTTCATCCGTTCACCGCCGAAAGTAAATTTTTTTGTATTCGAGGTGGTACTAAATTCTTATGCGTTTGTCTGCTAAAAAAAGGTTTTCTAAAATTTTGTACGTGGGCCGCACGTTGTGGCCCAGTGAAGCCAGCCCTCTTATTTTTCTACCCATGCAACTGGAACAAAATCTATTTTCCGCACTAGCCGACATATAATTAGAGCGTCGCACAGGACAAACAATAATGGGATGGCCCATTTTTCTTTATTTATATGCTTTACTTCTATTTTTATTCAACTTCCCCTATCTCTTTTTTTCCTTCTAAGTTTATTTTACTAAGAGAATTCATTTTATAAATTCAAAATTCTCAAGAAAGTTCAAAATTTCAAGGAAAATGTTCAAAATTCCAAAACTTTTGTTGTTATTTTGAAAAATATTCACAACTTGAAAAAAGTTTCCCATTTTTACAAATAATATTGTTTTGCAAGATTGTTTGATATTCTAAAAATAAAATGGAATTTTAAAAAATCCTCCAAATTCGAAAAATATTCTTGTTTTAGTGAAATTTTGACAATTCAAAATAATGTTCGTGTATAAAAGATACACATTTTCGATAAATGTTATGAATTTTCAACACATGTTCTCATTTTTAAAAAAATGTTCACAAATTCAAATAATGCCCATGTTTTTATAAAAAAATTATTTTTCAAAAAATGTTTGTGAATTGTAAAAGAAGTTCCTGTTTCAAATTTTGCTCGTGTTTTTCTGAAAGTGTACATAATTTTCAAAAACATGTTCAGGATCATAAAACTGGTTCATGTTTCCTACAATGTTCAGAAACTTCATACCTTAATTCTCTTGGATTGAGAATAAAAGTAGATTAAATAATTCATGGGCCTTCTCTGGCGTACGATGACATAACAAAACTGTTAAATGTCCTTGATCAATGAATGGAAAAATAGCAGATTGTACGTGACACCCAACGAAATCAAGAAGCTAAATGTTCCATTTTCACGTGCACACGGGATTTTGTTTGTACATATAATTCTCATTGCAACCCACGGGCATATGTGCTAGTAACCAACAAAAGTAAGAAAACGAACCACCAAGGTGAGAAATAAGCATTTGTAATGCGTGTAATGCGGGCAGTATTGAACATGTTTCTTCTGGGTCCCTGTTTGCCTGTTCGTAAGGCACGACGCAGCTTCCTTCAACTACAATAATAGCATACACTTTAGCTATATGTAAGTCGCCTGGATATTAATTTTGGTCAGTTAAATTTTGGACCGTTCATTTCAGCTTTAAGATTCGTGTATATTTTTTTCTGTGTTGGTCTGTGTGTTGTTTTGAACTGTTTTTCTTTCTTACTTAGTCAAACAATTCTTTAACGAGCCGAAGCCCATTTCAGTGCAACACAGCCTTCTTCTTTCTCCTTTTTTTTCTGTTTTTCTGTTTTAGTGCGTTTTGCTTCTCTTTTTTCCTGTTATTTATTAGTTTATTTTGTCCCTTTGTCAGTATTTTGGATATTTTCAGTGAGTGTAAAGATATACAATCAAATAATATATAAATATGGGCCAAAATTTCACTAATAAAATTAGTCTTTGCATATTACAAAGAGTGAAATTTCGGTACAAAGTTGTGTGCAAGTTTTTTTATTTTTAATTTTCTTTCTTCTTAAAGGAAAGTACAAACAACAATAATTCATTATTTCTTAGAAAACTTCATTATTTTGATATTGCTTAAGTTTTTTATTTAATTTTCACCCTACCAATGCCACTGATTCATTCGTTTTAAGATTTATTTATTTTTTTTTGCAAAAATTACACATTTATATACTTATTCTTCCATATTTTTTAAAATTGATTTTTATGTGTATTTTATGCAAAAAATCCCACTCTTTGTTATATATATTGAGTATATTTTTTAATTTTTTACACTTCTTTCTTCATAAAGGACAATATCAATGCCACTAATTCATTCCGTCTTAAGAAACATTTTTTCTATTTTTTGTGTGTGTAAGCATAAATGAAAGTACTAAATAATGTGTGTGAAAATTATAGTAGAATGCAAGAATTGCATTGTTATATGTTTATTCTTTGTGTATTTCGAAAATTAGAATTTTAGTGCAATGTAGCGTGCAATTTTGAAAGTTCTTTTTTTCATTTTCTTTCTTATTAAAGAGTTTAATGTGTTCAAAAAAAATATTAAAGAGTTTCATTTTTTTCTTAGAAAGCTTAAGATTTTGTTTGATTTATTTATTTTCTTTCTTCTGAATGGGTAACACAATGTCACAAATTCATTCTTCCTTACAAAAGTTCATTTTTTATATGTTTTAGCTTTCATTCCATTTTTATTTTTGTTTAGTTTTCATTTTCTTGTTTTTGAAAGGGTAATACCAATATCACTCATCCATTACTTTCTAGAGAACATATTTTTGCGGAAATTTCACTATTACCTGCTTATTTTTGCATATTGTAATAATCCATTACCATGAATTGCATATTTAGTTATGTTAAGCGCGTATTGCAAAAATAGGAGAAAATCTCTGTAAGCCAAGAAAATATAATGACATTGAAAGATGTGTCAAAGGAAGAAAGTTGCACGGTAGGCATGTAGAGAATGTCGCGTGTAATTAAAAGAATAGCACTCAAAGATTATGTTTTTTATTTGTGGGTTGAAAGATAAGGGTCTGACAAGTCAAATTTCATGTGGTCGTGTGCATGCAGTGTAGCTAGATAAATTCTCCAAGAGCTTAAGAATCTTAATGAGAGTGGTTTTTCTACACCCATCCTTGGTGCACCCACGAAAGAAAACATACCAAAACATTTTGAAAAAATCTGAAACTTTGCGGGAACGATCATCAACAAATGTTAGAGAGGCTTGCAAATTTAGTGGTCAAATGACATCCGGGGAGCTCTATACAAAAAAGAGAAAAACACTCAAAATGTATGTGCACTGTTTGATCAAAATTTGTAATCTTGTTTATTTGTGCAGTTCTCCTCGGATGTCGTTTGACCACCAAACTTGGCAAACCTCTCTAGCATTTGTTGATGATCATTTCCACAAAGTTTTGGATTTTTTTTTTTGAAATGTTTTGGTATGTTTTCTTGCATGGGTGCAACGTGGATGCATCGAGGTGGGGTTCAGCCACTACTTTCCCAATCTTAATAGACTTGCACTAGCTGGCTATCACGACGACAATACCTGGTCTCCTTTGCTTGTGTGAAAATTCTTCTAGTACTAATAAAGTAAGGTGTATTTCTTCGATTTTTTGATCCTTTCACCGTTGACAATATATTTTTCTATCCGAGATGGTACTAAATTTTTGTGCGTTTTCTGCTAGAAACAAAAATCTTTGTCCACAATTTCATACGTGGGCCACACCGACTCTGGCCGTGTGAAGCCAGGCCATTTATTATCTTGCCCGTACAACTGGGAAAATCTTATTTGCCAAACTGGGCGGCAAATAGTAGTTCGCATTGCCGCCCAAGACTGGCATAGCCCGTTTTTCGTTTTTCAATGTTCTGTTCTACTTTTCTTTTTCTTTTTCTCTCCTTTTCCTTTTCCCCTTTCAAGTTTTTTTTATTTTCTTCCGTGAACTAAAAATTTACAAAAAATATTTAAAATTAATTTTTTTGTTCGAATATTTAAAAACGTTCAGCACTCTAAAATCTTTGTCCTGTTTCACAAAATGGTTTAAACTTTAAATTTCTGTTCTTGTTCCGAAATTTGCTATATTTTAAAAAATATTTGTGTTTTCCAAAATTATTCTAATTTTTTTAAATATTACATTTAATAAAATGTTCTAATTTCCAAAAATGTCCTTGTTTTAGTGAAATCTTGACAAATCCTAAATATTTTTTGTGTCTAAAAAACATTTTCTAAAAATGTTATTAATGTTCAAAAATGTTTCTGTTTTCAAAATTTGTGCACAAATTATAAAAATATTCAAAATAATGTTTTGTAATTTCAAAAGATGATCCAGTTTCTAATTTTTCTCGTGCTTTTCCAAAATATATGGAATCTTGAAAGACATTGTTCACATTTTTGAAAACTATTCGGGATTTTAAAAAAAAATCATGTCTCCAAGAATATTCAGCAGTTGATATTTTTTAAAAAGTTCAAAATAATATGAAACATAAAATATTTTGAATCTGACACATTGGCCATTGGTTAACGATGCACGTTTGTTCTATGTTGGTTGGCTATAAATGAAAAAAATTATGGGCACATGTAAATAAAAGAGAATATGCCATTTTGCTCTAATTAGAAAAAGCTGTGGGCATGTGAGCGCTAAATTAATCAGAGAATAAACCATGATAGAGAAGGGACATTCAAGCCTGATTATGCCAATGAAACGCGATTTATGCGTCACATTTAGCAATCCATACAATTACACCATCGTAGAAGAGAGTGGTCGAAGCAACCGTGTTCCGAAGATCGCCGCGCAGCCACCCAATGAGGAAGCAGCCACAACCAAAAGATGGAGGCGAGCTGAGGAAAAAAAGGCACGAGTTGGGTGCTCGCCGCCACGCCAACCAACCCCGCCACTATCAAGATTTCACAAGCCAAACATGACCCGTGAGAAGACTGCAACTCCCTGCTTTGTCACCCACCGTTGCGGAGATCATTTTTGGTGGACACATCAATTATCTTTCCTGTTGTTTCTCGCGGAAAAAATATCTTTCTCGTGGCAACGCATAGATGTGCTGGTTCTCTAAAAAAAAGCTACGACATTAGTAGATCACATCGATTTTTTGAGAAAATGTGGTTCTAGAAAAGGATATCAACCGAACCGAGCGAGCCCTTCACGTCGTTCGTCCGGGCAACACGGCAGGTGCTTTCGCTGCCAGCACCTAGCCCTCCTCCCCGCCCCTTCTACCTCTCGTCGCCATTGATCGACATAGCTGGGGTGAAGCCCCATGCGGGGGACGGCGGCGGTGGGCTACACTATTAGGGAAAAGCCTAGCAACAGCGCGGGTTCTAGGTATATCGGTAGCGCGGGAGGCGGCACTACTAATAAGGTGCTACAGCTAACCCGTAGCAGCAGCGCGTGCGCGCCCGCCCTACTGATATACAAGTGTAGCAGCAGCGTTCTTCCGTGGAGCTCGCTACTGCTAATAGCTATAGCGCGCTTCTCCTGTGCGCGCTACTGCTACTATCGCGCTGCTGCTAACTTTTATCCACTCACTACTGCTAATTTTAGTAGTTTTTGTTTTTTTTCTGCATATTTGTTTTGTATTTGAATAGGCTTTATAGAAGAATCTTTAGTACATACAAATGTCATCATGATACACATACAAATGCCTGCGAGACCATAAATGTTATCATAGCATATACATACAAATAGTCTCATCATAATCATCATCCAATACAAAGTGGTATCTTGTCATCATCTTGAAAGTAGCGATACATGCAAGTCTCGAATACTTGCAACTACAACGTCATCCATCTAAACAAAGGTATACGCGAGAAGAGCTATCACTATGAGTGAGAGCGGAACTATGCAGTACATGAGGTGGCGGTTACGAGTCCTCTCTTGCGCTAGCGTGAACCTCAAGTAACTAGCTTCTCCTTCTTGTCTGCTTTTGAAGCCTTTATGGCTGGCGCCCGAAAACCCATTCACTTGCGCCTGACACTCAGGCCACTCGTTGTACACCCCCGGAACCTTCCCTTTGTACACGACATAGCACTGCCATGTCGCCATCAAGAAACTAGGTACCTGTTAGAGATGCATCTTCATGAAGAGGATGTACAATCATATGCAACAAAATATACTAGAGCAACACGAAAAAAAAGGGTTAGCAACTACATGCAACATACAGTACACAAACTAATTAACTAGAGGTACGCAGGTCATCGTATGCAAACTAACAAAGTAGCGTTACGCAAGTTCGGCAGGGACCATGGACATCACAAAGCTTCATCGCTACAAAAAGTATACAAGTTCAACCGACACATATCATCATCATCGGCATCATAAATCACTAGAAGTTCCATCCTTCCATATCATCAAGGATGGATCCTAGCTTCTTGAACGGCGTGAGGTCTAGACGTTGCATGCCTATGCGAGTTCGGAAGTCAGCTCGCGATATAGGGCCGTGGTGGACCATCCCCTTCTCACCGATGACTTCTTTCATGATGATCGTCGCGATGTCCCTTTCAATGCGAAAGAAGTCATCTCTAAGTTTATAATCCGCATCTCCATGAGATTCTAGCCACTTGTGGATATGATCATCATTTCTGCTTGTCATGCGAAGCTTTTGGTGATCCATGTTGAACTGAATCATGAGATGGACGATGTAGAATCCATCCTTCTTGCTTGGTTTTGGGACATGGATGCAGGAGAAGTTAGTTTTATGCACGAAACCCATCTTCTTGTTCCTTTGTTTCCTGATCTGCATGTGGCCACCTCTAATGCTGAAGCCTTGGAGAGCATCATCTAGAATATTCATTATGTGGGCGTAGTCCTTTTTCTCGTAGTCTCTGGAAGGGTCAAAATACACGGCGTGGGAGACTTGCGGGTAAAGAATGATAAGGATGACACGCCCGTTGCTGCAGGGAAAAGACACCTCAAATAATTCTCCATATGAGCGAGAAGGAATGATTGAAATGTACGAAAGGGTTGTCCGGAACTGACTTACTTTGGATGATAAGGCACGAGGACAATTTCCTGGTCCTTATTATGTACCATGAAGTTTTGGAGGTAGTCCCTAGCAGTTTCACGCTCAAAGTCGCCGAGACTCAAGAAAGCCTCGTGCATGTAGTACGGATCCGCCACACAGATTTCCGAGACTTCTTCACTCTTCATGACGGAGCTCATATGTAGCGCAAAAAGGCGGACGATTGTAAAATCGAGCCGCCTTGTCATAAACATCTCAAAGATATGGTCAAACCGCAGGAAGAACACCTCCGGAGGCCGTGTGTCGACGTAGCACTTCCCCTCAGGCACACGAGCTGCGTATGTCAGATATCCTGGATCCTTTGAGGCTAGTAGGCTTTTCTCAGTCGATAACACATAGTCGTGCAGTCTCCAGAGATCCCCTAATAGTGCCTCCAGCGGTTTCGGTGGTAGCATCGGCTCGCGCATGAGATGGAACATGGCTGCACCATTCACGGGTACACGCTCTTCAGAATCCATCGTCTGGCTGCTATGTGCTATGGCTTGTTTGGAGGCAGTTATCTTCCCCGATCTCTTCCTCTCCTTTTTCTTGGGCACACCTTCCAGATCCTTCCTTAACCCCTGCCCCAGGGTTTCCGGGCTAAGCACTGTACAACCCCCGGCTAGTTGAGCTTGTGTTGAGGCGGTATCTTCAGGCGTGTCCTGTGAGGAATTCATGAAGAGAGACCTTTTGCAATCCTTCCAACGACCTTCCTGCCCGGGCATATCATCCATATCCTCATTAGCATGCTGATAGCCCGATTCGTCATATGGTTGACTCATCATATCTATGTCACAGTCATACGCGTTTCTATTGAGGAAACCCATAGGGTCGACCTCCATCTCATCATCCATTCTCTGTTCTACAGGACCGATTACATCAGCCAGTACTATTGCACCCCCTTCATCATGTCGTCCGCCGCTCTCACCTGGCACTACAAGAGCTTGTAATTGCGTAGGCGGGATGGTGGTCTCCGCACATGCTTGTTGATGTGTGGTTATTGGTGTGCTCTCGGCCGGCTCTAGACGAATAAGATTCTTCGGCCATAGCAGCACCCAACCCTTGCAGTTTCCAATCCGCGGCGTGGTCTCGTCGTCCTCTCCCACATGTTGTACTAGAGGAGGCAAAGCCTCGTGCCTTGATTTCACACTGGACAAGCTAACCCTGAAGTGCCCAGCGGGGATCGGCTGGTTGTGGAACGTGGGTTTCAAGGGGTTCAATATCATCCCCTTTGCCATGTTCACCTTCTGGATTTTGATCAAGTAGAGTATGGTGCACGGGGTTTCTTTGCCCTACAAACACATATGTCTGTGGCGTAAAACATCTGAAAGGCAACGAAAATGGAATATTCTATGTATATATATGTATATGTGTGTGTGTGTGTGTGTGTGTGTGTGTGTTGGTGCGACACGTAATTACCGTGACGGCGTCGAGCTCAGCCAAAGACGAAGGCCCACCTAGCACGCCAGAGACTGAGGACGGACTGCTATGAGCGGGAGCGACTGCGAGAGGAGGCCCGGTTGCATGAGCAAGTCATGGAGTTGCTCCCGACGAAACTGGGCATCGGGAAATCATGTACCATCTTGTCTGGATTTCCTTCGTCCAGTTGATGATAGCTGGAACCAAGTTAGTAGCAAAATCATTTCTGTAGGCAGTTACAGCTGCATTGAATGTCTGCTGTAGCAACTCATTTTTCTCCTCGGCTGTTTTTTCCGCGTCCTCAGCTGCTCTTTTCTCGACCGCAAGCTTCACCTTCGCGTCGATGTCCGCTTGATTAAACCTCTTTTTCTGCTTCTTGGCCTCCGGGCCCTCGTTGTAAAACACCTTCCATGTGGCGCCGTCACCAGCACCGTGCACACGACCATATTGCGGCCGCTGGCCCAAAGGGAGTCCCTTAAGTTCGTTCAAGGCCCGGTTGAGAGGGGTGTCCCACTTGGGCCTCATCGGAGAAGTAGGGCTTTCGGCTACAAGCTGGTGTTGCTTCTCCTGCAGAAGGAGCGTGAACCATTTAGGAATGTGTAGTCGACTAGATATGGAGCTAAATGTAAGGTGCTAAAAGAATAATTACCATTAGTCTAATCAATTTCCTCGTGATCTGGTCCATGTAGAAAACCTTTTTTTTTCTTGTCCCACTTGTAGCGGGTCCTGACGAAGTCACGCTCCAAGGGGTTGGTGAACTTCGCGAAGGGGTCTGGGAGACCCGCGGCTTCACGTTCCGCGTCCTCCTTATCCCATATGGGCCTTTTACCGAGGTAGCCACGGCTTCCGAGGTGATGCTTCCGTGTTCCTTTCTTCAAGGCTCTTGAATTTCGCAGCCTTAGCCTTGGCTGCCTCGGTAGCACAAGTGTCCTTGAACTTTTCGAACTCCTCTTCCGTAAGTGTCGGATTTTCCTCCGAATCTTGGACGGGGTTCCTCGGCCTCAATAGCTCGTTTCACCCTCCCTTTCCAGAGGCCAAATCATTGCTGAACATGCCCATGGCGTGATTGTTAATCTTTTTCATCTTTGGATCATCCCATGGTTGTTCTATGTTATCATCCCGGTCAGCGAACTTGAATCTCTTGTGCAACTTCGTTAGGAGCAACTGTGTCAAATGTTCTTTACTCCTTAAGTCATCGTCGTTGATTCTCGCGCATTACCGTAGGATGCATCCTACTTGGTTCCCATAGCACTTGCGAGGTTCTTCCGGCTCTAATGGCTCAAACTTGCCAGGTGCCATCTTTGTGATCACTAGTCGTCCAATCCCTAGTTTGTTAGGTTTTCGTATCCTCTGCTTCTTATGCTTCTTCTTTTCGGTAGCGGCATCGGCGCCGGTACCTTCCCCGCCGGTCTCGGTGCCGCCATCGATGCCGGCGCCGCCGGTGTCGATGTCAGCGTCAGTACCATCATCAAGGCCGACCTGCAAACCTTGCTTAGCAGTCAAATAGTCGAGGTACTCTTGTTCACCCTCATAATCCATCTCGTCTGCATCTTGGTCAGAAGGCCCAGTTTCTTCGTTGTTCGACATGTTTCCTATGATTAAGTCTCCTAGTTTATTTCTAAAAGTATGAAAAAAATGAGAAATGACATAAAAAAGAAATCTATGTGCCAACACTCGATATGCGTACTATCTAGCACAAATCATGCCAAAATTCACGGAAAATTTCGGCGTGACCTTTGCTAAAAAAAATGGACATATCGAGTGCCTGAAATTCACCGGAACATAAATGAATCAACATTCCGGTGTGACATATGCCACTCGGATCATTTACCAAAATTGAACCAAAACATCACATGTCCAAATGACATGTCCAAATTCCAAACATGACATGTCCAAAACATGACATGTCCACATATCACATGTCGAGTTCAAATTTGCATATAAATTCAGCCTACCCAAATTCAGCCTACCCAAATTTGCTTTAACAAGGGATGTTGATTTGGACAATTTCTTAAATGCTGCCTTTTCTTTTAACTACAATTGCTTAACCCTAAATTTCTGTCCTATTTTAAAACCTAGCTAAATTCATAACTAAATAGATAACCTAATTAACCTACTGCCCTAACTAAAACCTAAGTAAATTAACTGAAGAACCCTAGCTAGCAGAGAGAGAGGGGGGTTTACAGAGGGTGCAGGGGCGAGGAGGCAGGCCCGACGACGGCCGAGGTTGGGAGGGGAGGAAGCAGAGGAGGGAGGAGTGGCGCGTCGGGGTCGGGGAAGAGCGTCGGGGTCGGGGGCGAACGCCGGGGTTGGGGGCGAGCGCCGGGGCGCGGCGGTGCGACGGGGGAAGAGAGAGTGGGGATTTGGGGGGAAAAGAGGAGGGATGAAGCAGAGAAAGTGAGGATTTTGGGTTAAGTGGACGTAGCAGTAGCGCGTTTACACCAAACGCGCTACTACTATTACAGGCAGCTATAGCGGGTTTTTACGGAAACCGCTACTGCAACCTTGAGTAGCTGTAGCGGTTTTTTACGGAAACCGCTACTGCTACCTTGACTACCAGTTTTCCTTTTTCTTTTCCTTTATTTTCTCTCACTTTTTTTCCGAGAGCGGTGAACAAAGGGAAGGCGATATATATTGCATCATTTGACGGTTAAATATGTATACAAAATAGGAACATATATATTACATCATTGGACCCATGCATAATAATGGCTAAGTGTGTGTATATAGGGTGGGTCTATTATGATAACACCCTCTAGAGTCTTATTCTGCTAACACGGGATCTTATTCTGCTAACAATCCTCTACCCCCACGACCCACCACTCCTCCCAAGCCCGGAGGGCCACAACCTCCCTCCCTTTCCGCATCGGTGCCCACCTACCCCAGGCCCCGTCGCCCACCACCACTCCCGTAGCCGGCGACTACCGCGGCGCCCCACATCACCACCACCTACCCTAAGCCCTGCTGCCCACCACCACTCCTGCAACCGGCGACCACCGCGGTGCCCCACTCCACCACATCCAGACCCCCTCCCCTCATCCCCCTCCCCCACCGCACCGGCCACTGCCTCCCACCATACCGGCCTCCGATCCACCCCGCCGCCGCGCTGGAAGGCTACAGAAGCACCGCCCCAACACTGCCCCCTGTCCGGCCTTCTTGAGGCCTGGCGACTCTGCGCTCCCCTCCCGGGACCGGCGCCTCCATCCGGCCTCCTTCCTAGTCGGTCCGTTGGATGACCAGCGCCGTGATGTCCCCGAACAGTCACCTCCCTCCATCACCCACGACATCGTGCGCAGGTGGCGGCGCCACCGTCTCCCAGCCATCCTTCTAAGAGCACCACCGCCTGGATCTCCACAGCCACGCCACTAGACGACCTTCCAGGAGCCACCACCGCCTGGATCCGCGCAATCCCTCCCGCGCGGACAACCACAGTCCCCAGCGCGCACGGTCGTCGTGGTGTGGGCGGCTTCACCACGTGCAGCCACAGTTCGGGGACTGGGAACGCGAGGAGTCCGGTGGCGGCACATCCGGTGGCTGCAGGAGCTCGGATTCATTGTCGGCTGGAAGTGGGGTAGCGGGAGTGCTCAGATCCGTAGCTGGCTGGGTGCGGGGTGGCGGGGGAGCCCCAGTCCGTCGCCGGGTGGCCGCTTGGTGCCGGGGATCTCAGATCCGTCGTCGACGACTCGTGGTGAAGGTGCGGCGACATTGGAGGTCGCAGCTATGCAGTACGTCGTGCCAGCGTACATCACCTCTGCTCCGCTCTCATGTTGTTCTCCGCCGATGCAGTGCACTTTGCTTCCCCAACGCAGGGCGTATTGGTCGTCGGTGCAGTCCGCCAGCACGCGGCCGAATGCCCCATGTCCTGCTTTCCCCCTGGCAAATCCACTTTGCTTCCCCTGATATGATGTACTCCCTTCGTCCCATAATGTAAGACGCTTTTTGACACTACATTAGTATCAAAAAGCGTCTTACATTATGGGACGGAGGAAGTATTTTTCACTTCAGTTGGTGTGTACGAGGTTCTGCACTGCATCGAGCTCCCCAGGATACTAAATTGCGATTCACTTTTCGATTCATAGAAAAAAAGGTGTTGTGCAATTTTCTAGGGGACTAGAAGTTCATATATATTTTTGAAAAATTCACTGTCCCTTGGAGAGGTTCGCTCCACTGACCGTTGTGGTTCACTCTGTTCCATGTGAACCAAAACAAAAGAGACACAAAAGAAAATATCCCCTGGTAGTATAGGAGAGAGCGGTTTGCTTCTGTGAGACTAGAGGTTCACTCCACACAAAATGCAGCTCAATGTGATGTTTTTTAAAAATGTATGAAGTTCACTACTCTCTGCAGTGCGGTTTGCTACTCTCTGCGGTGCGGTTTGCTACTCTCGTCTCCAAGTGCAAAACACACGAGAAAAAAATTGTGTCAAAAAACTGCCGTTCACTTCTATTCGCTACGAGGTTCACTTCCCTCATGTGGTTCACTACTCTCGTGGCGCACAATCAAGATCTCATGGAGAGAAAAAATGTTGTAAAAGAAAGTTTAAAAAAGGCAGAAAAATCATGAAGTTCATTTTTTGTAGTGTTACATTCAATTTTGGTACTGCTCGCAGTTTACTTACCTCCAATGTGAAGTGGAGAAAAAAATGTTACAGGAACGACAAAACAAAGCAATGATGTTCACTTCTCGATAGTGTTGCGGTTCACTTATGTCTGACGCGAAGCGCACTCAACTTCCTTGCTTGACAAAAATTACGTCCGACAAAAAAAACATGAAGTTCACTTGCTCGTCTGTTGTAGTGCGGTTTTCAGTCTCAAGCAGTGCGCTCTTCCGTCCGATGCAGTTCACTCGTCGATTTTGGTGTCACGAAAAACAGAGTGTCCGTATTTCGTTAAATTCAAAATACTTCTTAAACCGTAAGGAATTAGAGAGATTGTTCTACATGAAAAAGTTGCGCCTCATCGATATCTTTCCGACGGCATATCGTTTGAATCATTCCGACCAGCGGTTTGTAAAAATTTTGCGAAAAACGACCGCTGCCACTCATCGTCCGCCACACGATTTTTAAAATTAACTTAAAACCGTAAGGAATCTCAAAAACATTTCAACATATGAAAGTTGTGCCTCGTCCATAGCTTTCAATGGTATATTACACGCCTCGTTTCGACAAACGGTTAAAAAACTGGAGCGAAAACAGTACCGAAAATTTGAAATTTCTTGAAAAACAGAATTCCGCGATTTAGTAAATTTGAAACTGCTCTTAAACCGTAACGAATTAGAGAAAATGTTAGATATGAAAAAGATGCGCCTCAATGATATCTTTCCAACGGTGTATCAATTGCTTCGTTCCGTGGAGCGGTTTAGAAGAAATCGTGAAAAGACGCTCGCCGCCACTCGTCATGGGCTGCACCATTTTCAAAACTGCTCTTAAACCGTGTGGAATCTTGAAAAGTGTTCAACATGTCGAAGTTGCGCCTAATCCATAGCTTTTCAACGGTATATTACACGCCTCATTTTGATAAACGGTTAAAAAGTTAGAGTGAAAACAGTACCGAAAAAACAACACGTGCAGTTTTTTCCGACGAGAAGTTCACTCGTGTGAGTACTGCAGCACACTTGGTTCAAAGAATGACGTGAACTTGCGTTGAGCGTGCAGTGCGGAAGTGTTATCAGAATAGTTATTCTGCTAATATTAGCAGAATAGGCCAGTTGTATATTTATAGCATTGACGTTTTTGTTTTTGAGTCATCTTCTTTCCCTTCTTGTTCGTCGAAGAATAATTGAGCCCCTCATTGTGACTTTGCCTTTTCCATGGAGTATGATTTTTCTTAGGTAATGTAGTATTGATTCTTCTTTTGACATATACTTCATCATCGTCGTCATCTTCCCTCATTGGGTTGCCGTACTGATCGTAGTATTTCTCGTTGGCGAGTCCATCCATTCCAATGATGTTCCTTTTGCCTCTCCTCACGACAACACGGCTGGGAATGCGTGGGTCGGTTATGAAGAAGCATTGTGTCACGTGCTTAGCGTGTACCCATGGCTCGTTTTTTGTGATAGCGTTCACGGTAGTGCTCTTGGCGTCGGGTATAGTCATGGTAGTGAAAATCCGGTTTTCTCCTTCGACATTCTTAGCCCATCTGACACGGAACATCGTCGTGTTATGCAGTCCAGAGTAGTCAAGCTCCCAGATTTCCTCGACCCTTCCATAAAATCATTCAGTTGCGCCATTGTCATGCATTCCATCGTCACCCCTGAGTTCTGATCATCACTATCCATATCTTTGGCCTCTGTGTAGAACGTGTATCCGTTGATATCATATGCCTAATAGGTTACGTGGTTGGGCGAGGGGCCATGTGCTAAGGCGTATATGAGCAATCCGTCCTTAGAGCCCTCCTCCGGGGGATTAGCAATAATATGCTCTTTGAACCAATGCAGGAAAGTGTAGTTGTGCTCTCTAGTAACTTCGGCGTCCGTCCTGCATACCCCCCGGTCACGATACTTCTTTGCGATAATTTCTTTGTGCAGTGCCACGAAAGGATCTACCTCGTCTAGGTGTTGTAGCACTACCAAGTTTGCTCAGTCAAAGTCGCTGCGTCGATCTGAGTATGCCACGTGCAGTTCCCTGCGACCGTTGGAGTGACCTTCTCCTTCGAGCCTCCCATCGTGCTTGTTAATGGGCAAACCAACACTAACACCAGGCGACTGGTCTACGCCATACAGAAAATTCTCGCAGAAAGAGATGCACTCTTGTGTCACATAGCCCTGGACGATGCTTCCATCCGGACGGGACATGTTACGAACGAATCCTTTGATGATCCCATTCATCCTCTCAAACGGCATCATGTTGTGCAGGAATGACGGCCCTAGTTCTATTATGTCATCCACAATATGGACACACAGATGCACCATCACGTCAAAGAACACGGGCGGGAAGTACATCTCAAGCTCATTCAGTATCACAATGATCTCTTCCTGTAGCCTTCGGAGTTGCTTCACACTGATCGACTTTCGAGAGATGACGTTGAAAAAGTTGCAGAGACCAATAAGCGTGTCACGGACGTGCTTGTCCATTATCCCTCTAAGGGAAACAGTAGTATCTGTGTCATCATCACATGACAGTCATGGGACTTCATCCCGCGAACCTTTTCTTGTCCATGTCTAGATATCGCTTATCTTGCCACAATGAATCGAACTAACTTTGACTCCGGTAAGGCACTTAAATAATTGATCGATCTCAGCCTGACTTAAGGTGAAGCAAGAAGGGGGCAATAATCCTCTTTCTTTATTTTCTTGCCCTTCTTCTCCCATGCCTCTGTCTCCGTCTCTGTCTCATCTGACATTTTACGGGGCGGCATGTGCAGATCTTCCCTGATTTTCAAATCTTGCAAGTCTTTTCTTGCCTTTGGCCCATCCTTGGTCTTATCTGGCATGTTCATCAGTGTTGCGAGCAAGCTCTCAAGGACATTCTTACAGATATGCATTTGATCAAGGCAATGAGGTGTATCGAGTTTGTACCAGTACCCCAAGTCCCAGAACACAGACCTCGTCTTCCATACCTTCAGCAGTGGCTCCAGCGCCTTTCTTATCATCTTTCCCAGCGCGGGGCACTCCTTCCAGTTTTTCAACAGCTCATCGATTTCGGCACCGCTCCGCTTACGTGGAGGTCCTCGATGCTCAGCGTGACCATTGAATAGATCTCCACGGTTTCTCCACGGGTCGTCCTGTTCGAGCCATCTTCGATGCCCCATGTACACGATTTTCCCAGACCCGCCATCTTTCCTTGACGTTAGCTGCTGATACATCGTATCATCCATGCACCGCATGCATCCGCAATATCCATGGCACACCTGGCCTGCGACATATCCGTAACCGAGATAGTTGTGCACCGTTGCGATTAGCACGGCTCTCATGTAGAAATACTCGCCTTTGCTGGCGTCCCATGTCTTGGCCGGTGTTTTCCATAACGTGTCTAACTCCTCTTGAAGTAGCCCCAGATACAAATTAATATTATTTCCTGGTTGTTTCGGCCCTTGAATAAGCATGCTCATGTGAATGTACTTTGACTTCATGCACAACCAGGGGGGAGGTTGTACATCCATACAAACATGGGCCATGTGCTATGGTTGGTGTTCTGGTTGCCAAACGGATTCATGCCATCGGTACACAGACCGAGCACGATGTTCCTTGCATCACATTCGAAATACCGATATAAGCGGTTCAACGCTCTCCACTGGCTTCCATCCTTGACGTGTCTCAGCTTTGGATCATCTCCATCGTCGGGCTTCTTCCTCTCCGCGTGCCAGCGCATTAGCTTTGCTTCCTTGGGATCTACAAAATACCGCTGGAGACGGGGAGTGATCGGTAAGTACCATACAACTTTCTGGGGACATTTCTTCCCGGCCTTCTTGTATCGAGAAGCATTGCACACCGTACAGCTTGTTTTTTCCGCGTGCTCCTTTCGATGAATTATGCAATCGTTGATGCATGCATGGTATCTAATGTGTGGCAGATCAAGAGGGCACACGATCTTCTTGGCCTCATCAACACTAGTAGGACATAGATTCCCCGCGGGAAGAGCATCCTTTAGGTACTTGAGATGCTCATCGAGGCTAGTGTCGGTCCATTTGTATTTAGCCTTCGTCTTCAAGAGTTGGAGCGTGAAACTCAAGCAGGTCACCTCAGGATTGAAACCATCATACAATGGAGTGTTCGAGTCTACCACCAGTTGCTCCAGCTTAGCCTCCTCTGTAGAAGCAGCTCTCTTAGTACTCGTCTCCTTGTGAAGCAATGCTTAAACATGAGGGTCCCGCACGATTGAACTTAGTACCGACGAACTCTACTGCGTGGAGTCCACGTCGTTCTCTTCGCCGCCATGTCCGACCCCTTCTCCTCCACCATGTCCGGTCCCTTCTCCGCCGCCATGTCCGGCCTCTTCCCCGCCGCCATTATCGATCATCTCTTCGTCTTGCCCCGTGTCATCATTGCCTGCCCCGTCGGCGTCCTCAACATCGTCATCCTCATCTTCAATTATCCACCGAGTATAGCCATCCATGAAACCAGTCGTGAGCAGGTGCGCTTCGACACAACCATCGTCATGGGGGTCGAGCCAAACTATTCCTTTGCATTTTCTACACGGACATAAAATCTCTGTCCGGTTATTTTCTTTCATGTCCCGCACCGCCGACTGCAACCACCTGTCCACCATCGTTCCACTGACCATCATGAACTCTGCATGGTAATAATAAACAAATTGATTATAAAAATGCGTTCATGCATCAAAGTCATACAAAAATTCGGCATGACCTTCCCTAAATATAGGACATATATAGATCTAGAGTTTGCCCGGAATTCACCGAAACGGAAATAAATCGACATTTCGGCAAAACATAGGCAACTCAAAAGCACAATTTGGCGTCAACTCATGCCACACACAATTTCCATCATATCTCCCAATTATCATATCACACACACATAAACATATTTCCATTTTGCAAAAGCATGAAATTTTAATCACCTCTATCTCGAGATTGAGCACACGGTGGAGATCATGATGTAGGGAGATCAAAAGTGCACAAAGCTCTTCTTGACAAAGATAGATCTAGTTAGGGGGCAAATAGGTCACTTAACTAAATGCTACATCTACCTAGCTAGCTAATTTGGGAGGAGACAACTTCAACTAGTAGAGGGGGAAGGAAAAAGAGAAAGGAGATGCATTGATGGAGGTGGTGTAGTTAGCTAGGAGTAATGAAGAGAGAGAAAGGTAGGTAGAAGAGAGAGAGTAATGGGGGAGAAGTATTGAGGAAGAAGAAGAGTGAGAGAGGGAGGATGTGGGAGGTAGGGGAAAGGGAAGAGAGGAGATGGGGGAGGGGGACGGGTGGGGAAAGGTGGTGGGTTGGAATGGCTTAGCAGTAGCGCGGGACGTCAAATGCGTTGCTGATAAGAAAGTAGCAGCAGCGCGCTTTCCACACACACGCTACTGCTAAGCTTTGAAAATTAGCAGCAGCGACTGATGACCCACAAGTATAGGGGATCAATCGTAGTCCTTTCGATAAGTAAGAGTGTCGAACCCAACGAGGAGCAAAAGGAAATGATAAGCGGTTTTCGGTAAGGTTTTCTCTGCAAGCACTGAAATTGTAGGTGATAGATAGTTTTGTGATAAGATAAATAGTAACGAGTAACAACTAAATAAAGTAAACAAAGTGCAGCAAGGTGGCCCAATCCTTTATGTAGCAAAGGATAAGCCTGGACAATTTCTAATAATGAGAAAGGAGCTCCCGAGGACACATGGGAATTATCATCAAGCTAGTTTTCATCACGTTCATATGATTCGCGTTCGGTACTTTGATAATTTGATATGTGGGTGGACCGGTACTTGGGTACTGCCCTTACTTGGACAAGCATCCCACTTATGATTAACCCCTATTGCAAGCATCCGCAACTACAAAAGAAGTATTAAGGTAAACCTAACCACATCATTAAACATATGGATCCATATCAGCCCCTAACGAAGCAACGCATAAACTAGGGTTTAAGCTTCTATCACTCTAGCAACCCATCATCTACTTATTACTTCCCCATGCTTTCCTATAGGCCCAAATAATGGTGAAGTGTCATGTAGTCGATGTTCACATAGCACCACTAGAGGAAAAGACAACATACATCTCATCAAAATATCGAACGAATACCAAATTCACATGACTACTAATAGCAAGACTTCACCCATGTCCTCAGGAACAAACGTAACTACTCACAAAGCATATTCATGTTTATAATCAGAGGAGTAATAATATGCATAAAGGATCTGAACATATGATCTTCCACCAAGTAAACCAATTAGCATCAACTACAAGGAGTAATCAACACTACTAGCAACCCACAGGTACCAATTTGTGGTTTTGATACAAGATTGGATACAAGAGATGAACTAGGGTTTTGAGAGGAGATGGTGCTGGTGAAGATGTTGATGGAGATTGACCCACTCCCGATGAGAGGATCGTTGGTGATGACGTTGGTGCTGATTTCCCCCTCCCGGAGGGAAGTGTCCCCGGCATAACAGCTCCGTCAAAGCCCTAGATTGGTTCCGCCAAGGTTCCGCCTTGTGGCGGTGGAGTTTCGTCCCGTAAGCTTGCCCACGATTTTTTTCCAGGGTAAAAGCTCTGATATAGCAGAAGATGGACACCGGAGGCCCACCAGGGAGCCAGGAGATAGGGGCGCGCCCTATAGGGGGGCGCCCTCCTCTCTCCTGGACAGGGTGTGGGCCCCCTGGTGTATTTCTTTCGCTCAAAAATTCTTATTAAATCCAAAAAGATGTTTCGTGGAGTTTCGGGACTTTTGGAGTTGTGCAGAATAGGTTTCCAACATTTGCTCCATTTCCAGCCAGAATTCCAGTTGCCGGCATTCCCCCTCTTCATGGTAAACCTTGTAAAATAAGAGAGAATAGCCATAAGTATTGAGATATAATGTGTAATAACAGCCCATAATGCAATAAATATTGATATAAAAGCATGATGCAAAATGGACGTATCAACTCCCCCAAGCTTAGACCTCGCTTGTCCTCAAGCGGAAGCCCGAATCGAAAAATATGTCCACATGTTTAGAGATAGAGGTGTCGATAAAAATAAAATACGGACATGTGTGCATCATGATCATTCTTATAACAGCAACATATATAGATTTTATCATATGATTTCTTATGCTCAAGTAACAATCAATTCACAATGTCAAGTATGGTTCAAAAACTTCATTGGGAACTAATAAACTATAATCTCAGTCATTGAAGCAATTGCAATTTATCGTAACATCAGAAAGAGTCAACAATAGAGCTTTTCAGCAAGCTCACATACTCAACTATCTCGTAGTCTTCTACAATTGCTAACACTCACGCAGTACTTGTGGTTATGGAGTTTCAGCCGGACACTAAGAAAGATAGGGGCTTATTGTGTTGCCTCCCAACGTATTCACCTTTAGGTGATGTCAAAAATAATAGCCCATGCTAACTTACACCCAATTGGATATATATATATCATGATCTTTCAAACACGAGGAGCTTGCCAAAGGATAAAATGAAAAAGGAAAAGGTGAGGATCACCTTGAGTCAAGCATAAAGTAAAAACATAAAGTAAAAGATAGGCCCTTCACAGAGGGAAGCAGAGGTTGTCATGTGCATTTAGGGTTGATGCACAAAATCTTAATGCAAAAGAACGTCACTTTATATTGCCCCTTGTATGTGGACCTTTATTATGCAGTCCGTCGCTTTTATTACTTCCACGACAAGATCGTACAAAGCTTATTTTCTCTGCACTAATAAGTCATACATATTTAGATAGCAATTTTTATTGCTTGCAACATGACAACTTACTTGAAGGAGCTTACTCAATCCAAAGGTAGGTATGGTGGACTCTCATGGCAAAACTAGGTTTAAGGATATTTGGAAGCACAAGTAGTATCTCTACTTGGTGCAAGGATTTTGGCTAGCATGAGGGGGAAAGGCAAGCTCAACATGTTTGGAAGGTCAATGGCAATATACTTTAACTGAGATGTTGGAAAACATAAACTAATACGTTGTCTTCCTTGTCCAACGTCAACTCTTTTAGCATGTCATACTTAATGAGTGCTCCCAATTATAAAAAGGTGTCCAAGATAATATATTTGTCTGTGAACCCCTCTTTCTTTATCACTTCCTATTAATTGCAACGATGACCAAAATTACGTTCATCAACTCTCAACAATTTTTATGCCTCATACTTTCTATGTGTGAAGTTATCACTATCCATAAGATCAATATGAACTATTTTATTCTTTCTACTTTCTCAAGATCATAGCAACATAGCAAAGCCCTTGACTCAACACTAATCTTTATTATAGATAGCTCACGGACTCGATTACAAAAAGAGATCACAATGCAAAACTCAAAACTACTTGATATCAAAACTTCAATCTACTAGATCAAGATACTACTAAAAGGATCGAACTAAATAAAGCGGTAAAGATAGGAGTGTGATGGTGATACGATACCGGGGCACCTCCCCCAAGCTTGGCAGTTGCCAAGGGGAGTGCCCATACCCATGTGATTATGTCCTCGGAGGTGGCGAAGTAGGAGTTGATGATGTAGGCTTGTCATCCATCTTCCAAGGCATATGATCTCCATCATAGAAGGATGATCGAGTCTCCGGGATCCTTAAATCTGCAGCCACACTCATCCTCTTGAATCTATATTCATACTCACAGTTCTGGTTTTGCCGGTCATAGATCTGGGCTTGGATGTGCTCGATTTTCTCTTGAAGCTTGAAGATGGTCTCCCCAATGACTTTGGCATCCAGCTTGTGGTTGTTGGTGAACTCCGTGATCATCATCTGGTTGGCATTCAGTCCATGCTCCACCATCCATTGACACTTGAAAACTTGCTGCTCCACGGCTTCGAGCTTTGTCTCCACGCTCCCGGTATGCCTTGGTCCCTCCACATCGCGGATGTGCAGCACCCCCTGCTACCTCTTGAGCACCGCATTGGATTTCCCCGAAGAGGAGAGGATGATGCAGCAAAGTAGCGTAAGTATTTCCCTCAGTTTTTGAGAACCAAGGTATCAATCCAGTAGGAGACCACGCACAAGTCCCTCGTACATACACAAAACGATAGCTACTCGCAACCAACGCGATTAGGGGTTGTCAATCCCTTCACGGTCACTTACGAGAGTGAGATCTGATAGAGATGATAAATAATATTTTTGGTATTTTTGATAGATAGATGCAAAGTGAAAAGTAAAAGGCAAAGTAAAAGCAAAGCAAGTAAATAAAGAGATAGAGATTGATATGATGAGAATAGACCCGGGGGCCATAGGTTTCACTAGTGGCTTCTCTCAAGAGCATAAGTATTCTACGGTGGCTGAACAAATTACTGTTGAGCAATTGACAGAATTGAGCATAGTTATGAGTATATCTAGGCAATGATCATGTATATAGGCATCACATCCAAGACAAGTAGATCGAAACGATTCTGCATGTACTACTATTACTCCACTCATCGACCGCTATCCAGCATGCATCTAGAGTATCTATTTATATATAAAAAGTACTTGATGGGTTAACAGGAAAGAAGAGAATTATGCTAGAAAATTCCACATTAATCAGAAAATAGTGACCCTCGATGGGATAGATCATGTATTATATTTAATCTCTAACCGTTTGATCTGCGTAACATAATATTGTGGGTTCAAACCAAGTTAGACATGTATACACATCAAGTAACATATACGTTTTTTTACATCAAGTAACATATACGTTGATGCCCAGGATTTAGATCTGTCACATGTGTGCACGTTAAAGAAAAAAAATCTCACCCAAAAAAGGAAGCAACATGGTCACGTATAATCATGCATGCACCACAAAACCACCAACCTCAAATATCGTGACCAACTTGGCCAGGTTAGTCTAAAAAGAAAAATTGGGCCAGGTTACCTCATGCATGCACGTCACCCAACAAAAAAAAAAACTCATGCATGCACGTCAAAGAAGAAAAAATAGGATATGTCACCTAAAACAAGGATAACCAACTTGCACGCCTTACTGTCTCTTCCATATACTCCCTCCGTTCCAAATTACTTGATCCCTGTTTGTCTAGATATGGATGTATCTAGACACTAAACAAATATAGATACATTTGTATTTAGACAAGTGGGGGTTCTGTAGTTTGGAACGGAGGGAGAAAATTACTTGATGGGTTAACCGGAAAGAAGAGAATTATGCTATAAAATTCCACATTAATCAGAAAATAGTGACCCTCGATGGGATAGATCATGTATTATATTTAATCTCTAACCGTTTGAGCTGCGTAACATAATATTGTGGGTCCAAACCAAGTTAGACATGTATACACATCAAGTAACATATACTTTTTTTACATCAAGTAACATATACGTTGATGCCTAGGATTTAGATCTGTCACATGTGTGCACGTTAAAGAAAAAAAATCTCACCTAAAAAAGGAAGCAACATGGTCACGTATACTCATGCATGCACAAAACCACCAACCTCAAATATCGTGACCAACTTGGCCAGATTAGTCTAAAAAAAAAATTGGACCAGATTACCTCATGCATGCACGTCACCCAACAAAAAAAAAACTCATGCATGCACGTCAAAGAAGAAAAAATAGGATATGTCACCTAAAACAAGGATAACCAACTTGCACGCCTTACTGTCTCTTCCATATACTCCCTCCGTTCCAAATTACTTGATCCCCGTTTGTCTAGATATGGATGTATCTAGACACTAAACAAATATAGATACATCTGTATCTAGACAAGTGGGGGTCATGTAGTTTGGAACGGAGGGAGTAGTATTTTGCATGCATGCAGCTTTTATTGACACATGCATGGACGTCGAAGAAAATAGATATCTCACCTTAAAAATAGAAATAGGCTAGAAAATCCCATAAATATTATAAACATCCGACCATTTAATTTATAGACTAAAATACGAGAGCCGCTATATTAGTTTTGAGTGGAAAAATTACCCACCAATGCCACTATAAAAAAGGAAAATGTTTCATTCACCTTTGCCTACGATAAAGAGAACTAGCATGGGAACAACTAGCGTGGGACTGTTCTCTCAAAAAAAAATTTAGCGTGGACCTTTGACTATACAATAGAAATATAGTAGCCTAATAAAAATTAACGTTGAACTTTGCATATATGATAGGAAAAAAGGAAATGTGTGACTCTCCCTAGAAACAGCTAGCATGGACTATTTCGTTGAAAAGCTAGCATGTAAGATTTTTTTGGGCGACAATAAGCTAGCATGGAACTACATGAAAAAATAAAACATTGTGGTACGAAGATGTGCTGGTAAAAAAACTAGCGTACTAGGCAGGCAGATGCCTCAATATATATGCATTCATGCATTCAACTACCATGGGACTCTTACCTCGAAAATGAATAGCGTGGGACTCCACGCAAAGGAAAAATAGAGCATGGGACTAGGACGTAATGGTAAGAAAACTAGGTGCTACGTGGGCAGATACCATGATGTATATGCATGCATGTATTCTCCCACAAAATATGGACGCATGAAAAAAATAAGCAGGCATCCTCCTCCATTATTCCCTGGGCCCTATTTCCTATT
Source organism: Aegilops speltoides (assembly GCA_021437245.1). NCBI lineage: Eukaryota > Viridiplantae > Streptophyta > Magnoliopsida > Poales > Poaceae > Aegilops > Aegilops speltoides. The sequence goes on along the minus strand of CM038147.1, from coordinate 551,937,894 downwards.
AAGAGCTACATCTTTCTTCCATCGAGTAGAACGACCAAACTAAGAGGGTGTTTGTTTCCAGGGACTTATTGGTTTAGGGACTTAAAAGAGTCCCTATAAGCGAAAATGCTCTTTAGAGCTCGGGCTCCATGGAGCCCGGGTTTGACTTGATCAAAATTCAAATTTTCACGTTTCAAAAAATTTTGAAAAAAAATACACACATACTTAGAGGCATAAAGCATATGTGTGTAAATTTTCAGGACGAAACACCTTAAAATGAGTGCTACACAAAAAGAACAAATCTGAGGCTTTTTAGTAGATGCACTATTCATCCTCAAAGTCTATGAATTTGTCTTTTTTGCACAGATCGCATTTTAGGGTATTTCATCCTCAAATTTTACATACATACACATAACATCCTTGTTTACTTGTATGATTTTTTTCAGATTTTTTTGAAACTGAAAAGTACGAATTTTGAATTTTTCAAAAAATCCGGCCTCCATGGAGGCCGAGCTCCAAAACGCCCTACTCCCCTATAAGTCCCATCTAAACCAAACAGGAGGGACTTATAGGGACTTAAAGTGGGCATTTGGGACTTATGAAATAAGACTCTCAAGGAGGGACTTATAGGGACTTATAGTTATAATATGGTCTTATAGAAACTTATAAGTCCCGGAAAACAAACATGTAAGGACTTTTTAGGGACTTGAAACTTATAAGTTGGGACTAAAAAAAGTCCTAGGACTTATGAACCAAACAGGGCCTAATAGTATGGGCTCAAGGAACTAAACTGGAGCCGACCTTGACAAGACCAATACATGTTAAGAGGACCTGACTAATTAGCCCCGCTTCCTTTCTCCTTGTGACATATTCAATGCAAAGGAATGCGCCAAGCAAACAATGATGCAATACACAGTTCAACCCCATGTGGGTTGAAAGGCAAACCATGTAGTGTCAACAACAACAACAAGATGAAACATCTGCTTTATCTATCCTGATGTCATCCAGGACTACCATCATTGTATCTTCTCCTTCCATGCACATGCCTTCCTTTTAGTTTTTAGTCAACAGGACACATGGGAAAAGGTTGATATGCAATGCCTACTCGAATCACATGTTTACGCACCGACATGAACTTCCTATTCGCAGATAAAAATAAATTAATGGTATGATCGGGTAAAGAAAAACCTTTTTCAAGGGAAAACTATTGTTTGCTACCACATGGTACCTAGAAATTGATATGAAAGGAGAATGAGCGTGAGCAAAAATATTGATTCCTGCCTGGGTAATTATGGACTTACCATCCCATAAAGTTGATTGGTTCATCAAATATATATTGTGATTAACCTCTTTGGCTTTATTCCATTGCACATGGCGGTAAAATATCGTGGTTCATGCTATGGAGCAGGATCAAGCGACAATGGAAGATAAAGTGAAACATGGATGAATCATGGAGCAATCATAGGAAGATTAACTTTCCACATTATTGTTCCATGTATGTATCATGGTGTGATGTGTCCAATAAGTAAGTGGGCATTCGTATGTGCCATGGTGGGTTGAGGTGATGAGTGAGGTTTCAAGATCTGATGGAACTGGAGCCGGAGAGTACATTTGAGTTGAGGTGATGACTGAGGTTTGAAGTATGAGAATATTTGTGTGTGTTTAGTTTTGGATTGTACTTTATATGCCCTATTAGTTGATTTGGAGCACTCAAATTAATTATTGTGAACACTTGTATATAAAGCTTCAACATGGGTTGTTGCCCCTTCGTATTATTTACAACTTCTAAGAGTTTTAGGTTTCCTATATTTGCTTATCCAGACTATATGTGTTTGTAATTGGGTTATCCATTTCATGTATCTTGATTGTTTGCTTCCAGAACATTGGATAATGGACGTTTCATTGTGACTGCACTCGTAATATTACCAATGATGTACTGATAGACAATCTACCAACATCTACATACCAACTTGCCATTTGAATGCCCTTACATGAAAGGCTTGGTAAAAGTTGAATATGGCTTTGTTGGCATGGCCCATATTGCATACATATTGTTTTCGATGAGCAGACAATTCAAATTTATTCGGCTAAGCTAATATTCCTTGTATTTTTATTCTATTATTCACGAATATAATATTCAAGCACTTAGGTATTACAATGTTTAGTTTTTATTTAGGAATGGTCTCTTCCTATGTTTACTAATATATATTAATTGTTTGACAATTTAAATATTTCATATCTTCTTTTACTTATGTTCGTACTCTCCATAAAAATAGGTCCTCTTAGTTATTTTCGCTTCTCTACTTGATAGAATAGAGCCGACATAATTGGCGAATATAACATGTACACACATTTACAACTAACATATTAATAGGTAAATCGTACACAACATTAGCAAATATACATATCCCTATCTTTGTTTAAATAAAAAAATTAGAGCAACTAACAAGATGAAAGGCTAGAGAATGATACAAGTATAAATTGCAAACTAGGAAATATTGTGAAAAGTTAGTATAGCATGCATAACAAGCAAATACATACATGCGTAATTCATAACATACATACTTATATAGCAATCATAATACCAAACATATCATACTTTTAATACGATCACATTTGATTCCAATTTATTGAGAAAAATAAATTAAAATATTCTAAACTTTATAAAATTCTAGCCCGCGCATCGAGCGGGCCACTCTGCTAGTTAATTTAAAAACAGAGTAACGCCTTAAGCAAGATGACATGATGTAAACGGATAAATTCATGCAATATGATAAAAGCCCCATCTTGTTATCCTCGATGGCAACAATACAATACGTGCCTTGCAACCCTTTCTGTCACTAGGTAAGGACACCGCAAGATTGAACCCAAAGCTAAGCACTTCTCCCATTGCAAGAACTACCAATCTAGTTGGCCAAACCAAAAAGGATAATTCGAAGAGACTTGCAAAGATAACTCAATCATACATAAAAGAATTCAGAGAAGAATCAAATATTTTCCATAGATAATACTGGATCATAAACCCACAATTCATCGGTCTCAACAAACACACCGCAAAAAGAAGATTACATCGAATAGATCTCCAAGAGAGAGGGGGAGAACATTGTATTGAGATCCAAAAAGAGAGAAGAAGCCATCTAGCTACTAGCTATGGACCCGAAGGTCTGAAGTAAACTACTCACACTTCATCTGAGGGGCTATGGTGTTGATGTAGAAGCCCTCCGTGGTGGATGCCCCTCCAATGAGCTCCTAACAGGCCCCAAGATGGGATCTCATGGATACAGAAGGTTGCGGCGGTGGAATTAGGTTTTTGGCTCCTGTTCTGATCGTTTGGGGATACGTAGGTATATATAGGAGGAAGGAGTACGTCGGTGGAGCAACAGGGGGCCCACAAGGTAGGGGGGCGCGCCCAGGGGGCGTCCTCCACCCTCGTGACAGCCTCTGACACTTCTTGGAGTAGGGGTCCAAGTCTCCTGGATCACGTTCGGTGAGAGAATCACGTTCCCGAAGGTTTTATTCCGTTTGGACTCCGTTTGATATTCTGTTTCTTCAAAACACTGAAACAGGCAAAAAACAGCAATTCTAGGCTGGGCCTCCGGTTAATAGGTTAGTCCCAAAAATAATATAAAAGTGGAAAATAAAGCCCAATATAGTCCAAAACAGTAGATAAAGTAGCATGGAGCAATCAAAAATTATAGATATGTTGGAGACGATCGCATCCCCAAGCTTAATTCCTGCTCGTCCTCGAGTAGGTAAATGACAAAAAAAGAATTTTTGATGCGGAGTGATACTTTGGCATAATTTCAATGTAAATCTTCTTAATTGTGATATGAATATTCAGATTCGAAAGATTCAAGACAAAAGTTCATATTGGCATAAAAATAATAATACTTCAAGCATACTAATCAAAGCAATCATGTCTTCTCAAAATAACATGGCCAAAGAAAGTTATCCCTACAAAATCATATAGTCTGGCTATGCTCCATCTTCCCCACACAAAATATTTAAATCATGCACAACCCCGATGACAAGCCAAGCAATTATTTCATACTTTAACATTTTCAAAACCTTTTCAATCTTCACGCAATACATGAGCGTGAGCCATGGATATAGCACTATGTGGAATAGAAGGGTGGTTGTGGAGAAGACAAAAGAGGGAAGATAGTCTCACATCAACTAGGCGTATCAACGGGCTATGGAGATGCCCATCAATAGATATCAATGTGAGTGAGTAGGGATTGCCATGCAATGGATGCACTAGAGCTATAAGTATATGAAAGCTCTACAAAAGAAACTAAGTGGGTGTGCATCCAACTCGCTTGCTCACGAAGACCTAGGGCATTTTGAGGAAGCCCATCATTGGAATATACAAGCCAAGTTGTATAATGAAAAATTCCCACTAGTATATGAATGTGACAAAATGAGAGACTCTCTATCATGAAGATCATGGTGCTACTTTGAAGCACAAGTGTGGTAAAAGGATAGTAGCATTGTCCCTTCTCTCTTTTTCTCTCATTTTTTTGGGCCTTTCTCTTTTTTTGGCCTCTTTTTTTTCTTTTCGTCCGGAGTCTCATCCCGACTTATGGGGGAAGCATAGTCTCCATCATCCTTTCCCCACTTGGGATAATGCTCTAATAATGATGATCATCACACTTTTATTTTTCTTACAACTCAACAATTACAACTCGATACTTAGAACAAAGTATGACTCTATACGAATGCCTCCGACGGTGTACCGGGATATGCAATGAATCATGAGTGACATGTATGAAAGACTTATGGACGGTGGCTTTGCCACAAATACGATGTCAACTACATGATCATGCTAGCAATATGACAATGATGGAGCGTGTCATAATAAACGGAACGGTGGAAAGTTGCATGGCAATATATCTCGGAATGGCTATGGAAATGCCATGATAGGTAGGTATGGTGGCTGTTTTGAGGAAGGTATATGGTGGGTGTATGATACCGGCAAAAAGTGCGCGGTATTAGAGAGGCTAGCAAAGGTGGAAGGATGGGAAAAAGTGCGTATAATCCATGGACTCAACATTAGTCATAAAGAACTCATATACTTATTGCAAAAATCTAGAAGTTATCAAAGCAAAGTATTACGCGCATGCTTCTAGGGGGATAGATTGGTAGGAAAAGACCATCGCTCGTCCCCGACTGCCACTCATAAGGAAGGCAATCAATAAATAAATCATGCTCCGAGTTCATCACATAACGGTTCACCATACGTGCATGCTACGGGAATCACAAACTTCAACACAAGTATTCTTTAAATTCACAACTACTCAACTAGCATGACTTTAATATCATCACCTCCATATCTCAAAACAATTATCAAGCATCAAGCTTATCTTAGTATTCAACGCACTCAAAAGAAAGTTTCACATATCTTGAATACCAAGTATATTAACATTAAGCAAATTACCATGCTATTAACGACTCTCAAAATAATCTAAGTGAAGCATGAGAGATCAATAGTTTCTTTAAAACAAATCCACCACCGTGCTCTAAAAGATATAAGTGAAGCACTAGAGCAAAAATTATCACGCTCAAAAGATATAAGTGAAGCATTATGAGCAAAACTATCAAGCTCAAAAGATATAAGTGAAGCACATAGAGTATTCTATCAAATTCCAAAATGTATGGCTCTCTGAAAAGGTGTGTACAGAAAGGATGATTGTGGTAAACTAACAAGCAAATACGCAAATAATACAAGACGCTCCAAGCAAAACACATATCATCTGGTGAATAAAAATATAGCTCCAAGTAAATTACCGATGGAATGTACGAAAGAGGGGATGCCTTCCGGGGCATCCCCAAGCTTTGACATTTTGGTATCCTTGGATTATCTTGGGGGTTCCATGGGCATCCTCAAGATTAGGCTCTTGCCACTCCTTGTTCCATAATCCATCAAAAGAATTCACCCGAAACTTGAAAACTTCACAACACAAAACTCAACAGAAATCTCGTGAGCTCCGTTAGAGAAAGAAAACAAAGAACTACTTAAGGTACTATAATGAACTCATTCTTTATTTATATTGGTGTTAAACCTACTGTATTACAACTTCTCTATGGTTTATAAACTATTTTACTAGCCATAGATTCATCAAAATATGCAGACAACACACGTAAAACAGAATCTGTCAAAAACAGAACAGTCTGTAGCAATCTGTAACTAACGCAAACTTCTGGAACTCTAAAAAATCTACAAAAATAGGAAGTCCTGGAAAATTTATTTATTGTACAGCAGCAAAAAGAATCAACGCAAAATCAAGTTCCTGTTATTTAACAAAATTATATTCGTGTGCGCAAAGTTTCTGTTTTCCAGCAAAATCAAATCAACTATCATCGTAGGTTATCCTATAGGTTCTACTTGGCACAAACACTAATTAAAACATAAAACCACATACTGTCGGTGTACTAAAGTAGGGGTACCTTAGAACCCCGAACTTGTGCACGGGCAGTCGCAGCACCCCGCGGCAAGGCTTGCCGGGCGTCCGCCAGGGTCCTCCCCGATGCCCTATTACTGCCATTCAAGAACAAAGTACTAACCAAAGGAACGAAGGCCCCGGCAAGAGGAGCTTGCCGGGAAGGCCAACCGAGGCATCACCAGAAGACTTGCCGCGGTGCCCCGCGCGCCCCGGCAAGGCCCAGCGGCCGGCAAGCTTGCCGGCACAACAAAAGGGCCGCAGCAAGGCACTTGCCGCGGCAAGGCTGCCACCCAACTCCAGCGCACCCAGTGACGCGTCATCACCAGGCCATCCCAAGGGCACGTGGCGAGGCACTACGCAGCCATACGGAGCAAGGTTGCAAACGGAGCTGACAGAGGCGCCATCGTGGCAACCGGAGGCTCACTTAACGGTCACTCCTCCTGCAGATCACATGCACCGGACGGGCATTTAATGCCCTTGTCCCCGCCGTCGAGTTAGGTAGGGGCACCTTTGTTGTGCTTTGTTGCACCAACCTGCGATTTTACCTTTCTACCCCCTCTTCCTACGCTGCCACCTGTGGATCCCCCCTTCAGAGTATAAAAGGGAGGCCCATGCGCACGTAGAAGGGGTTCGGTCCATTCGATACCCATAGCACCACCATACGCTCGTATGCTCGAGCAAGATCAAATAACACACAAAAGGCAGCAGTTGGGGTCTTATCTCTCCGGAGAGCCCCGAAGCTGCGCCTCTCTGCACAAAAGGCGCCTCTCTGCACACCTCGCACCGCCAACTCAAGCAATGGGTGCGAGAAGTGAACGCAGCAGAGCCGTCCGTCGAGGCGCGCATGCCCCTGAAGTGGTCCAGCACGCCCATCATCTTCGACATTGAGGACCACCCTGATCGCATCACGGCGGTCGGGTGCTTGCCGATGTTGGTTTCACCAACAATCCGCAACCTCAAGGTCACGAAGATGCTGGTTGACGGCGGGGCCGGCCTGAACCTGATTTCCTCCATAGTACTCAAGAAGCTCCAGATCCCCGACGACGAGCTTGAAGAGACTGGCACCTTTCAAGGAATAAATCCGGGAAGGAGCCAGCCCAAGGGGAAGATCACATTGCCGGTGACATTCGGCAGCGAGCTGAACTTCAGGACTGAGAGGGTCACATTCGACGTGGCTGATATCCCCTTACCTTACAACGGGATACTCGGCCGACCCGCACTCGCCAAGTTCATGGCGGCCTCTCACCACGCATACAATGTGCTCAAGATGCCTGGCCCGATGAGTGTCATTTCTGTCCAAGGCGACAAGAAGGATGCACTCATCTGCGCCGACAAGATCTACTGGGAAGCAGCAGCCGCAGCAGAGCGCGAGCTACTTGCCGCTGAAGCTCCCCGGGGGAAGAAGAAGACCAAGTCCGGCAAGGACAGCTCTGGTGCTCACTCCGGCAAGCGCATCTCCCCGGAGCGCTGCGCTGCCATCAAGGACGCGCCATCGAGCTCCACCAGCAAGTGCGAGAAGGCGAAGGCAGACCAACCAAAGACTAAGCCCGGCAAGAACGGCTCTGGTGTTCGCTCCGGCAAGCCTGTCTCTCCGGAGTGCCGCGCTGCCGTCGAGGACGCGCCATCGAGCTCTGCCGGCCAGTAGGGCAAAGAAAGTTGCCAAGCTTCAAACTTTTGAGTTGTGCTCCCTGAAAATCCGTACCTTGTATGAAGAACCCGAGCGCGGAAGGGTCGAATCGTGGTTAGGTTGCGCCGTCGATCCGTTTCGAGTCCGCTCGACGATAAAAGCACGCCGCAACCAGCCCGACGAGTTCTTCCCGCCGGAGGCAACACCGCCAGCGGGCCGCTGATGCCCTGCGCTCAGCAAGCGTGTTTGCGCCGGTGGGTTCCCCGAAAGCGTAAGGACGAGAACATACAAGGGGGAAAGATCGGGAAGAAGCACGGCCTCGACGGATTGTTGAAGACGGAAAAGCTAAGTCGTCCGAGTTTTTGTACAGAGCACTTCTTAGTTCCATGCTTTTTTATGTTATGTTCCTCGTGCGTTCGTCCTTTGTACGCAATACCTGTGCGCGGAGGAGCCAACTCGTGGTTAAGTTGCGTCCTTGCTTTGTTTCCGAGTCCGCTCAACAATACAAGTGCACTGCAACTGGCCCGAGAAGGTTGCTTGCCGGAAACAACACCGCCAGCGGGCTGCTGATGTCCCGTACTCAGTAAGTGTGTTAGCGCCGGCAAGTTCCCTAGAAGCGTAGGGTAAAAGCGCACAAAGGATATAACGAAGTAGAGGGCGTAACATAGCAAGCCTTGCCGTAAGGCGCCCTTCGTATGAGAAACTTGTGCGCGGAGGAACTAACTCACGGCTGAGTTGCGTCCTTGATTTGTTTCCGAGTCCGCTCAACAATTCAAGTGCACTGCAACTGGCCCGAGAAGGTTTCTTGCCGGAAACAACACCGCCAGCGGGCTGCTGATGTCCCGTACTCAGCAAGTGTGTTAGCGCCGGCAAGTTCCCTAGCAGCGTAGAGTATAAACATACGAAGGGCAAAGCATGGCATCGCTTTGCAAAATCACACATAAAATAAAATATGGATAACGAACTTATTACAGTACTGTCTCAGCTGTTTTCATGGCTGTAATTATAGTGACAAGGAGAAGCCAGAAGGGCACACCGGCCCCAGCAAGCCAGCTTTGCTGGGGGCTGCAAGTGCCAAAGTCCCTTCGCGACGAGCCAGGGCCCCCGGCGGCCGCGGCGTCGGCGACAAGGGCAAAAGAGGGCACACCAGCACCTGGATTTTGGCGGAGCCAGAGTTGCCGGAGGCTGCGAAGGCCAAGATTCCTCCCCGACAAGCTAATGTCACCGGGGGGCTGTGGAGTCAGATAAGTTTTTCATCCCTCATCATGCATCCTCTTATGGACCGGGGAAGGTGGGACTGCGTCCTTGAACGAGCGTGTCTTGTAAAACCCATACGCGGAGGAGCCGAGTCGTGGCCCAGTTGCGCCCTTGGTTTGTTTCCGAGTCCGCTCAACAAACACAAGTGGGCTGCAACTGGCCCGGCAAGGTTGCTTGCCGGAAGCAACACCGCCAGCGGGCTGCTGATGTCCCGCACTCAGCAAGTGTGTTCGCTCCGGCAAGTCCCCTAGAAGCGTAGGATGGGAGCGTACAAGGCACGAAATCAAGTAAAGGACTTAGTCCGGCAAACGTTCCCCTCTTTTCATTAAAAACATCCTAGTTTAGTACAAGTCCATAGAGGATGAAAAACATGATAGAGAGGATTACAGATTTTAAATACAGCTAAAGCCCGAAGGCTTACAAATTAAAAGATTAGATGCCCGTAATCCCTCTCCTGTTTCTCTGTTCAGGAGGTAGGTCAAGGAGGCCCCGGCAAGAGAAGCTTGCCGGGGAGGGCAAAAGGGGCGCCTAGGAGAGCTACGGGCGCCAGAAGACACCAAGAGAACTTCCCGGGGGCCAGCCAGGAGCTTGGTGGAGACGGAGGCGCCAAAGGCAGAGCTTGAAGACGGGTGGTGGGGCGCCGGCCTGCGCTGCGAGGGCTCCTCGCCTCAGACTCGACTTGACGGCCTTGCCGCCACCCCTCTTCCTCTTCCGCAGCCTCCCTACGCCAGCCGCCCAAGGAGACGGCCCCGGGGAGTTCAGAAGGCCGGCGACCCGGATGATGGGGTCGCCGGTGGCGCGCGAGGCAGCGTCCGACGCCTAGTCGAACCCGCCATCCTCGTCGTCGTCGCTGTCGCTCCCCTCCTCGTCACTCTCGCTCGAGGAGGGACCTTCGCTATCGGAGGAGCTGTCCACACAGCATCTCGCCCGGGTGCCGGAGTCCCCGAAGACCTTGACGGCGAGAAGGTCGCCCTCCATTAACTTAAAATGGAGGGTAAACCCCGCCGTCAAGTTGTGGATGCGGGCGAACGTCTTCCACCCTCGGTCGAAGTACATCACGCCGGGGGCTGGGGACACGACACTAACTCGAGTGCCACTGATCCCGCCGCCCCTCATGCGCAACTCCAACATCTCGGGCGGATCCGGCTCCATCGCGCTCGCGAACGGGGCCGGCAGCCGAAGTTGGCGACGAGGTGCTCGGCGTAGCTTGATGAAGAACTCCCAGGGATCGTCTCCGGTGTGGACCGCCTCGAGGAAAGGAGTCGCCGGCGGAGACGGGGGAGGCGCACCGCCCCGGCCGCCTCTCCCCCGAGCGCCTTGACCACGTCCACGACCTCGTCCGCGGCCTCGCCCCCTCCCTCCTCCCCTCGCGGCCGGCTCCGCCGTCGCAGGCACGGGATAGGGGGAGGCGCGCTGCCTAGAGGCAACCCTCGCTGCCACCGTTGAAGAGCCTGGATTCCCTTCTTCCATGGCAGATGGGAGGAAGAGTAACGAAAGCTAAAGACGAAGGAAGAAGAGGAAGTGCGAGACTATCGTGCTCCCCTTCCGTCCCCTTTAAAGGGCGGGGTGGGGGGGCTCAGCCGCCCTGCTCAACCAATCAGGGAGCGAGAAGGGCAGAGGAGCGGGGCCGACTCGCCATCTTCGCCCGTGACGGCTCGGTCTTCCACCTTCGCCGCCCACGACCCCCATGCATGGGGGCCGCGTGGCGAAAAAGCGGGGCCTGAGCAACGGGTGAAATGACCTCGCCCTGCACCACGATCACGGGGGTGGATGCCTTAAAGATCGCATGCGCCACCCACGTCTCCCACGACGCCGCAATCGACGCGTGCCGCTATGGGGAGCGCGGGGCGCTGAGAGCCCGATTCTGTCGCGACCCAGGCCGCGACGTGTCGTGCAGACTGCTTTTGGGCCTGGCCCAACAACGCCGGCACCGTGTATGGCCCAGCCCGGGGCTCCTGTCGGTGTACTAAAGTAGGGTACCTTAGAACCCGAACTTGTGCACGGGCAACAGCAGACTCCCAGCAGCAAGGCTTGCCGGGCGTCCGCCAAGGTCCTCCCCGATGCCCTATTACTGCCATTCAAGAACAAAGTACTAACCAAAGGAACGAAGGCCCCGGCAAGAGGAGCTTGCCGGGAAGGCCAACCGAGGCATCACCAGAAGACTTGCCGCGGCGCCCCGCGTGCCCCAGCAAGGCCCAGCGGCCGGCAAGCTTGCCGGCACAACAAAAGGGCTGTGGCAAGGCACTTGCCGCGGCAAGGCTTCCACCCAACTCCAGCGCACCCAGTGACGCGTCATCACCAGGCCATCCCAAGGGCATGTGGCGAGGCACTACGCAGCCATACGGAGCAAGGTGGCAAACGGAGCTGACAGAGGCGCCATCATGGCAACCGGAGGCTCACTTAACGGTCACTCCTCCTGCACTGTTGGGGCGACCGGACGGGCATTTAATGCCCTTGTCCCCTGTCGTCAGAGTTAGGTAGGGGCATCACAGCAATCGTTGCACCAACCTGCGATTTTACCTTTCTACCCCCTCTTCCTACGCTGCCACCTGTGGATCCCCCCTTCAGAGTATAAAAGGGAGGCCCATGCGCACGTAGAAGGGGTTCGGTCCATTCGATACCCACAGCACCACCATACGCTCGTTCGCTCGAGCAAGATCAAATAACACACAAAAGGCAGCAGTAGGGGTCTTATCTCCGGAGAGCCCCGAAGCTGGGTAAAATCGCCTGCCTCCCCATGACGCCGACCTCGATCTGCTCAAGACGGTCCCGCTCCTTGCCGAACGGAAGGGGCCCCAAGTGCCCCATAGGTGTTCGAGGCCACAGAGATACGAGCCCCAACACATACAAACAGAAGGTAGATGGATTATTTATTCCTAAACAGAAGCAAAAACAAAAAACACAAAATAAAATTGGGTTGCCTCCCAACAAGCGCTATCGTTTAATGCCCCTAGCTAGGCAGAAAAGCAAGGATAGATCTTGGTATTGCCATCTTTGGTAGGCAATCCATAAGTGGCTCTCATGATAGATTCATATGGTAATTTTATTTTCTTTATCAATAACTGCACCAATCGTTCTAAGGAAAGGTCTACGAAGAATAATAGGACATGAAGGATTGCAATCTATATCAAGAACGATAAAATCTACGGGCACATAATTCCTATTTGCAACAATAAGAACATCATTAATTCTTCCCATAGGCTTTTTAATAGTGGAATCCGCAAGATGCAAGTTTAGAGAGCAATCATCAAAATCACGGAAATCTAGCAAATCACATAAGGTTTTGGGAATAGTAGAGACACCAGCACCCAAATCACACAAAGCATGAAACTCATAATCTTTAATTTTAATTTTAATAGTAGGTTGCCACTCATCATAGAGTTTTCTAGGGATAGAAACTTTCACCTCAAGTTTTTCTTCATAAGATTGCATCAAGGCATCAACAATGTGTTCGGTAAAGGCCTTATTTTGACTATAAGCATGAGGAGAATCTAGCATGGATTGCAACAAGGAAATACAACCAATCAAAGAGCAATTTTCATAATTAAATTCCTTGAGATCCAAAATAGTGGGTTTAGCAACATCTAGGTTTTTATTTCTTTCAATCCCACTTTCATCAATTTCATCATCAAGATCTAGAAAGTCCGAATTCTTAGAATGCCTTCTAGGTAAAGAAAGATCATATTCAGTTTCATCAAGATTCATATTGCAAAACAAAGATTTAATCGGGGACACATCAATAACTTTTAGATCTTCATCTTGATTTTCATAGGAATTGGAAGAACACGCTTTAATAAAGGCATCTTTGGAAGCACGCATCCTTGCGGTTCTTTCCTTGCACTCATCAATGGAAATTCTCATGGCTTTAAGAGACTCATTGATATCATGATTAGGAGGAATAGATCTAAGCTTCAAAGAATCAATTTCAAGAGAAATTCTATCAACGTTCCTAGCCAAATCATCAACATTAAGCAATTTCTCTTCAAGCAAAGCATTAAAATTCTTTTGTGAATTCATAAACTCTTTAACACTACTCTCAAATTCAGAGGGCATCTTATTAAAATTTTCATAAGAGTTGTTGTAGGAATTTCCATAATTATTAGAAGGATTACTAGGATAAGGCCTAGGATTATTCCCTCTATACGCGTTGTTTCCAAAACTATTCCTTCCAACAAAATTCACATCCATAGATTCATTATTATTATCAAGCAAAGTAGACAAAGGCATATCATTGGGATCAAGAGGAGTATTTTTAGGAGCAAACATCTTCATAAGTTCATCCATCTTTTCACTCAAAACATTGATTTCTTCTATAGCATGCACTTTTTTACTAGAAGATCTTTCGGTGTGCCATTGAGAATAATTAGCCATAATATTATCAAGCAATTTTGTAGCATATCCTAACGTAATTTCCATAAACGTGCCTCCCGCGGCTGAATCTAAAAGGTTTCTAGAAGCAAAATTCAATCCGGCATAAAATTTTTGTATGATCATCCATAAATTCAACCCATGAGTAGGGCAATTGCGAAGCATCAATTTCATTCTTTCCCAAGATAGGGCAACATGCTCATGATCTGTGGGCTTACCTCAAGCCTGCAAGACTACTTGTTTCTTTGATCTATAATATAAAAATTGCAGTGGGATTGTACCCTACTGTTTATAGTCAAAAAAAAACATGCTCATGATCAAGTTGTTTAAAATTCATGATATCGTTCCTAAGAGTGATGATCTTAGCGGGAGGAAAATACTTAGAGATAAAAGCATCTTTGCACTTGTTCCAAGAATCAATACTATTTTTAGGCAAAGACGAAAACCAAACTTTAGCACGATCTCTAAGTGAAAACGGAAATAACTTCAATTTGACAATATTGTTATCCGTATCTTTTTCTTTTGCATATCACACAAATCAACAAAATTGTTTAGATGATTAGCGGCATCTTCACTAGGAAGGCCGGCGAATTGATCTTTCATAACAAGATTCAGCAAAGCAGTATTGATTTCACAAGACTCATTATTATTAAGAGGAGCAATCGGAGTACTAAGGAAATCATTATTATTGGTATTCGAGAAGTCACACAATTTGGTATTATATGGTGCCATGGCAACAAGTAATCCAACACACAAGCAAACAGAAAGGCAACGAGAAAAGGCAAACGGGAAAGAGAGAAGGAGATTGGGAAAGAGAGGGCGAATAAAACGGCAAGGGTGAAGTGGGGGAGAGGAAAACGAGAGGCAAATGGCAAATAATGTAATGCGAGAGATAGGGATTGTGATGGGTACTTGGTATAGTTGACTTGCTTGCGTGAGCCTCCCCGGCAACGGCGCCAGAAATTCTTCTTGCTACCTCTTGAGCACTGCGTTGGATTTCCCCGAAGAGGATAGGATGATGCAGCAAAGTAGCGTAAGTATTTCCCGCAGTTTTTGAGAACCAAGGTATCAATCCAGTAGGAGACCACGCACAAGTCCCTCGTACCTACACAAAACGATAGCTACTCGCAACCAACGCGATTAGGGGTTGTCAATCCCTTCACGGTCACTTACGAGAGTGAGATCTGATAGAGATGATAAATAATATTTTTCGTATTTTTGATAGATAGATGCAAAGTGAAAAGTACAAAGCAAAGTAAAAGCAAAGCAAATAAATAAAGCGATAGAGATTGATATGATGAGAATAGACCCGGGGGCCATAGGTTTCACTAGTGGCTTCTCTCAAGAGCATAAGTATTCTACGATTGGGTGAACAAATTATCGTTGAGCAATTGATGAATTGAGCATAGTTATGAGTATATCTAGGCAATGATCATGTATATAGGCATCACATCCAAGACAAGTAGATCGAAACGATTCTACATCTACTACTATTACTCCACTCATCGACCGCCATCCAGCATGCATCTAGAGTATTAAGTTAAAAACAGAGTAACGCCTTAAGCAAGATGACATGATGTAGAGGGATAAATTCATGCAATATGATAAAAAAACCATCTTGTTATCCTCGATGGCAACAATACAATACGTGCCTCGCAACCCTTTCTGTCACTAGGTAAGGACACCACAAGATTGATCCCAAAGCTAAGCACTTCTCCCATTGCAAGAACTACCAATCTAGTTGGCCAAACCAAAAAGGATAATTCGAAGAGACTTGCAAAGATAACTCAATCATACATAAAAGAATTCAGAGAAGAATCAAATATTTTCCATAGATAATACTGGATCATAAACCCACAATTCATCGGTCTCAACAAACACACCGCAAAAAGAAGATTACATCGAATAGATCTCCACGAGAGAGGGGGAGAACATTGTATTGAGATCCAAAAGGAGAGAAGAAGCCATCTAGCTACTAGCTATGGACCCGAAGGTCTGAAGTAAACTACTCACACTTCATCGGAGGGGCTATGGTGTTGATGTAGAAGCCCTCCATGGTGGATGCCCCCTCCGGCGGAGCTTCGAAACAGGACCCAAGATGGGATTTCGTGGATACAGAAGGTTGCGGCGGTGGAATTAGGTTTTTGGCTCCTATTCTGATCGTTTGGGGATACGTAGGTATATATAGGAGGAAGGAGTACGTCGGTGGAGCAACAGGGGGCCCACGAGGTAGGGGGCGCGCCCTCCACCCTCGTGACCACCTCTGGCACTTCTTGGAGTAGGGTCCAAGTCTTCTGGATCACGTTCGGTGAGAGAATCACGTTCCCGAAGGTTTTATTCCGTTTGATATTCCGTTTCTTCGAAACACTAAAATAGGCAAAAAAAACAGCAATTCTGGGCTGGGCCTTCGATTAATAGGTTAGTCCCAAAAATACTTTAAAAGTGGAAAATAAAGCCCAATATAGTCCAAAACAGTAGATAAAGTAGCATGGAGCAATCAAAAATTATAGATACGTTGGAGACGTATCACCCCCTCACGCATCTCAATGGTTTGAGGGTGTTGCAGCACCTCCGCGAGATAGGGGTTGATAACCCTCTCGAAAAACTTGTCCTTGGGAGCGCTTGGAGACGTCATGCTCTAGATCTGAAACAGAAACAGCTCGAAACGAAAACAGAGGATATTTGCATGATACAGTGGTCAAAACCTTCGGGAGTATATATATAATGAATTTTTACCGACCAAAATACATAATATGCAAGAAAACGGAGTCCGGGAGGCACACAAGGTGCCCACGAGACAGGGGGCGCGCCCAGTAGGGGGGCGCGCCCTCCACTCTCATGGGGGCCTCGTGTCCCTTTCATACTACTTATTTCTTCCTAAAATTCTTAAATATTCCAAAACTGATAAAAATTGCCATTGGAGTTGTTTTGGAGTCGGTTTACTTACCGTACCACATACGTATCCCTTTTTGGAGTCTAGAACATTCTGGAAAGTGTCCCTTATGTATTCCTCAGGGGTTACGGTTTCAATAATATTAGTTTCAACATTGATAGGATTACCTGAAATATAATGTTTAATTCTTTGACCGTTTACCACCCTTGGACTTGTGCCTTCGAAGTTGTTGATTTTTGTGGCACCAAAACGATAGACCTCCTCGGTAACGTAAGGACCTTCCCATTTAGAGAGAAGTTTTCCTGCAAAAAATCTTAAACAAGAGTTGAGTAATAACACATAATCACCTACGTTAAACTCACGCTTTTGAATCCTTTTGTCATGCCAGTGTTTGACTTTTTCTTTGAATAGTTTGGCATACTCATAAGCTTGGGTTCTCCATTCATCAAGTGAGCTAATATCAAATAACCTCTTCTCACCGGCAAGTTTGAAGTCATAGTTGAGCTCTTTAATAGCCCAATATGCCTTATGTTCAAGTTCAAGAGGTAAATGACACGCTTTTCCATAAACCATCTTATATGGAGACATACCCATAGGATTTTTGTATGCAGTTCTATAGGCCCATAATGCATCATCAAGTTTTTTGGAGCAATTCTTTCTAGATCTATTCACAGTCTTTTGCAAGATTAATTTGAGCTCTCTATTGCTCAACTCTACTTGATCACTAGACTGTGGATGATAAGAAGATGCGATTCTATGATTGACATCATACTTAGCAAGCATCTTACGGAAAGCGCCATGGATAAAATGTGAACCACCATCAGTCATAAGATATCTAGGGACTCCAAACCTCGGAAAAATAACTTCTTTAAGCATTTTAATAGAAGTGTTATGATTAGCACTACTAGTTGGAATAGCTTCTACCCACTTAGTAACGTAAATCGACAACAACTAAAATATGTGTATAACCAGGAAAAGGTCCCATATAATCAAAGCCCCAAACATCAAATGGTTCAATAACAAGAGAATACTTCATAGGCATTTCTTGACGTCTACTAATGTTACCTATTCTTTGACATTCATCACAAGATAAGACAAACTTACGAGCATCTTTGAATAGAGTAGGCCAATAAAAACCAGATTGTAGTACCTTGTGTGCAGTTCTATCTCCAGCGTGGTGTCCTCCATAGGATTCAGAGTGACACTTGCGTAGGATCTGTTCCTGTTCATGCTCAGGCACACAACCTCTAATAACACCATCTACTCCTTCTTTATAAAGGTGTGGGTCATCCCAGAAATAATGTCTTAAATCATAAAAGAACTTTTTCTTCTGCTGGTATGTGAAACTAGGCGGTATAAATTTAGCAACAATGTAATTAGCATAATCAGCATACCAAGGAGCAGTACGAGAAGCATTGACGACCGCTAATTGTTCATCAGGAAAGCTATCATTAATAGGCAAGGGTCATCAAGAACATTCTCTAACCTAGACAAGTTATCTGCAACGGGGTTCTCAGCTCCCTTTCTATCAATAATATGCAAGTCAAATTCTTGGAGCAAGAGAACCCATCTAATGAGTCTAGGCTTAGCATCTTTCTTTTCCATAAGATATTTAATAGCAGCATGATCAGTGTGAATAGTAACTTTAGAATCAACGATATAAGGTCTAAACTTATCACAAGCAAACACAACTGCTAAGAATTCTTTTTCAGTAGTGGCATAATTTCTCTGGGCAGTATCAAGAGTCTTACTAGCATACTGGATAACATTCAATTTCTTATCGACTCTTTGCCCTAGAACAACACCTACAGCATAATCACTAGCATCGCACATAATTTCAAAAGGTAAATTCCAATCAGGTGGCTGAACAATAGGTGCATTGATCAAAGCTTTCTTAAGTATTTCAAATGCTTCTACACAATCATCATCAAAGACAAAATTAATATCTTTTTGCAATAAATTAGTCTGAGGCCTAGAGATTTTAGAAAAGTCTTTAATGAACCTCCTATAAAAACCGGCGTGACCAAGGAAACTTCTTATACCTTTTATGTCCTTGGGACATGGCATCTTTTCAATAGCATCAACTTTGGCTTTATCAACTTCAATACCTCTCTCGGAGATCTTATGCCCCAAGACAATGCCTTCATTAACCATAAAGTGACACTTTCCCCAATTCAGGACGAGACTAGTGTCTTCGCATCTCTGCAAAACTCGGTCAAGGTTGCTCAAACAATCATCAAAAGAGGATCCATAAACGGAAAAGTCATCCATGAATACCTCACAAATCTTTTCACAAAAATCAGAGAATATAGCCATCATGCATCTTTGAAAGGTAGCAGGTGCATTACATAAACCAAAAGGCATACATCTATAAGCAAAAGTACCAAAAGGGCCAGTAAATTTAGTTTTAGATTGATCCTTCACCGACACAGGTATCTGAAAGAAACCAGAATAACCATCTAGAAAGCAGAAATGTGTGTGTTTGGATAGTCTTTCTAGCATTTGATCAATAAAGGGTAAAGGGTAATCATCTTTCTTGGTAGCTTTATTTAACTTACGTAAATCAATTACCATCCTATAACCTATAATAATTCTTTGCGGGATCAATTCATCTTTATCATTAGGAACAACGGTAATACCTCCCTTTTTAGGAACACAATGGACAGGGCTTACCCATTCACTATCAGCAACGGGATAAATAATACCTGCCTCAAGGAGCTTTAGTATCTCCTTTCTTACCACTTCCTTCATCTTGGGATTTAATCGTCTTTGAGGATCTCTAACTGGTCTGGCATCTTTCTCCACTGTAATTTTGTGTTGGCATAATGTGGGACTAATGCTCTTAAGATCATCCAGAGTATATCCAATAGCTACTCGGTGCTTCTTCAGAGTTTTCAATAATCTTTCTTCTTCTTTCTCTGAAAGGTTAGCACTAATAATAACAGGATATTTTTCCTTTTCATCAAGATAAGCATACTTAAGATTATCATGTAATGGTTTGAGTTCAAACACGGGATCACCCTTGGGTGGAGGGGGATCCCCAAGAATTTCAACGGGAATATTATGTTTCAGCATAGGTTCCTGTTTAAGGAACACTTCATCTATTTCCTCTCTTTCCTTCGTAAACATATTGTTTTCATGGTCTAGCAAATATTGTTCTAACGGATCAGTTGGAGGAACAGCAATGGAAGCAAGACCAATAATCTCATCCTTACTAGGTGGTTCCCTATCACGAGGTTGTCTACTAAACTTAGCGAAATTAAACTCATGAGACATACCATCTATGCCAACAGTGACAATATTCTTTTCACAATTAACCTTAGCACTAGCTGTATTCAAGAAGGGTCTACCAAAAATAATGGGACAAAAATCATCTTGTGGGAAACAAAGAACAAGAAAATCAACATGGTATTTAACCTTCCCACACAAAACTTTAACATCTCTAACAATCCCAAAGGGTTTGATGGTATCCCTATTAGCAAGCTTAATAGTAACATCGATGTCTTCTAATTCAATGGGTGCAATGTCATGCATAATTTCTTGATATAAAGTATAAGGTATTGCACTAGCACTAGCACCCATATCACATAAGCCATGATAACAATGATCTCCTATTTTAACAGAAATAACAGGCATACCTACGACAGGTCTATGTGTCTTAGTATCTGGCATAGCAATATTAGCAGTCTCACCACAGAAATAAATAACATGCCCATCTAAATCATCATCCAAGAGATCTTTAACCATAGCAATACTAGGTTCAACATTAATTTGCTCAGGAGGTGTATAAGTCCTAGTATTACTCTTACGAACAACAGTCGAAGCTTTAGCATGATCCTTTATCCTAACAGGAAAAGGAGGTTTTTCAACATAAGTATTAGGAACAATAGGATCACTATAGGTAATAGTCTTTTCTTCAACTGTAATAGGTGTAACTACTTTCACTTCAATAGGAGGATTATATTTAAGCCACTTCTCTTTAGGGAGATCAACATGAGTAGCAAAAGATTCACAGAAAGAAGCTACTATCTCAGAGTCAAGTCCATACTTAGCGCTAAATCCATGAAAAGCATTGGTATCCATAAAAGATTTAACACAATCGAACTTAGGTGTCATACCTGACTCCTTACCATCGTCGGAACCCCAATCTTCAGAGTTGTGTTTAATTCTTTCCAATAAGTCCCATTTGAAATCAATAGTCTTCGGTATATAAGAACCAGCACAGGAAGTATCGAGCAGGTTGCGATTATCAAGAGAAAGCCGAGCATAAAAGTTCTGAATAATCATTTCCCGAGAGAGCTCATGATTGGGGCATGAATATAACATTGAATTAAGCCTCCCCCAAGCTTGAGCGATGCTTTCTCCTTCGCGAGGCCAAAAATTATATATGTAATTGCGACCACGATGAACAAGATGCATAGGATTGAACTTCTGGTGAAATTCCAACTTCAATCGCTTATAATTCCAAGATCTCGTATCATCACATAGCCTATACCATGTCAATGCATCTCCCTTCAAAGATAAAGGGAAGACCTTCCTTTTGACAACATCATCGGTAATACCTGCAAGCTTAAATAATCCACAGACTTCATCCACAAAGATAAGGTGTAAATCGGGATGCAATGTTCCATCTCCTGCAAATGGATTAGCTAGCAGTTTTTCTATCATACCCGAAGGAATCTCAAAGTAAATATTTTCATAAAGTTCAATAGGTTGAGGAGCAACTCTTTGCTCTTCTGGTTGGGGTGAAGATACCCCAAACAAGCCCAAACAAGCCCCTCAAAGGATTAGTTTCCATAGTGACAAGTAACAGAAAATTTTAGCACACTATATAAATGTTTCCTTACCAAGTTCCACTCACAAAAATCGCTACACTCCCCGGCAACGGTGCCAGAAAAGAGTTTTGATGACCCACAAGTGTAGGGGATCAATCGTAGTCCTTTCGATAAGTCAGAGTGTCAAACCCAACGAGGAGCACAAGGAAATGATAAGCGGTTTTCGGTCAGCTTTTCTCTGCAAGCACTGAAATTGTAGGTGATAGATAGTTTTGTGATAAGATAAATAGTAACGAGTAACAACTAAATAAAGTAAACAAAGTGCAGCAAGGTGGCCCAATCCTTTATGTAGCAAAGGATAAGCCTGGACAATTTCTAATAATGAGAAAGGAGTTCCCGAGGACACATGGGAATTATCGTCAAGCTAGTTTTCATCACGTTCATATGATTCGCGTTCGGTACTTTGATAATTTGATATGTGGGTGGACCGGTACTTGGGTACTGCCCTTACTTGGACAAGCATCCCACTTATGATTAACCCCTATTGCAAGCATCTGCAACTACAAAAGAAGTATTAAGGTAAACCTAACCACAGCATTAAACATATGGATCCATATCAGCCCCTAACGAAGCAACGCATAAACTAGGGTTTAAGCTTCTGTCACTCTAGCAACCCATCATCTACTTATTACTTCCCCATGCTTTCCTCTAGGCCCAAATAATGGTGAAGTGTCATGTATTCGACGTTCACATAACACTACTAGAGGAAAAGACAACATACATCTCATCAAAATATCGAACGAATACCAAATTCACATGACTACTAATAGCAAGACTTCACCCATGTCCTCAGGAACAAACCTAACTACTCACAAAGCATATTCATGTTTATAATCAGAGGAGTAATAATATGCATAAAGGATATGAACATATGATCTTCCACCACGTAAACCAATTAGCATCAACTAGAAGGAGTAATCAACACTACTAGCAACCCACAGGTACCAATTTGTGGTTTTGATACAAGATTGGATACAAGAGATGAACTAGGGTTTTGAGAGGAGATGGTGCTGGTGAAGATGTTGATGGAGATTGACCCCTCCTGATGAGAGAATCGTTGGTGATGACGTTGGTGATGATTTCCCCCTCCCGGAGGGAAGTGTCCCCGGCAGAACAGCTCCGCCGGAGCCCTAGATTGGTTCCGCCTCGTGGCGGCGGAGTTTCGTCCCATAAGCTTGCCCACAATTTTTTCCAGGGTAAAAGCTCTGATATAGCAGAAGATGGACACCGGAGGCCCACCAGGGGGCCCAGGAGATAGGGGGCGCGCCCTATAGGGGACGCCCTCCTCTCTCCTGGACAGGGTGTGGGCCCCCTGGTGTATTTCTTTCGCTCAAAAATTCTTATTAAATCCAAAAAGATGTTTCGTGGAGTTTCAGGACTTTTGGAGTTGTGCAGAATAGGTTTCCAACGTTTGCTCCTTTTCCAGCCAGAATTCCAGCTGCCGGCATTCCCCTCTTCATGGTAAACCTTGTAAAATAAGAGAGAATAGCCATAAGTATTGAGATATAATGTATAATAACAGCCCATAATGCAATAAATATTGAATAAAAGCATGATGCAAAATGGACGTATTAGCGACCTCAGAAAAAGTGCGCTACTACTATAGCTTTAGCAGTAGCGCCTGTCATGACAACGCGCTGGTGCTAAATGTAGGTTGTTGGACACTGTCGGTCGATATTTGTAGCAGCGCGGGTTGTTCCACGCGCGCTACTGCTAAAGCCGTGTCAGTAGCGAGTTTTGCATGCCCGCGCTACTGCTAATTAATTAGCAGTAGCGCTTCTTTTTGAGCCGCGTTGCTGCTAAGATTCTGTGTATAAGGTTTTCCTTAGTAGTGCTACCTGGTGCCTCCTCGTCCCTCGGCGCAGTTCTTTTGCGTGGATTTCATTCCCACCCGGCACCGCTCATGCACCTCCCAATCCCATGGGGATCCACACTCCTCTAGTTGCAGGTTGAGTGGCTCGGGCTCTCTCTCCTACTGGGTTGCGATGATTGTCGCCGGTCTGGCTGTTATGCCTAGATTAAAACGTGTCGCTGCCTACTAGGAACCGCCATGGCTGGGTCATCTAGTCCCTGGGCTTCGGGCATCATAGGCAGTGGGGTTGTGTCGCCCCTACACTTGTCGTCGTTTGAAGTGCCCTTGTCGCCGAGTTGCGGCCGTTGGGGTGGCTGCTTTATGATCTGTGGTGACCACTCCGGCATGTGGTAACAGACTCATTGCGGATTGCAGTGGCCCTGGAAATCGAGTTATCATTGACTTGTTGTATGGTTAAAATTCTATCCCCCATACTAGAGTTATCCAACATAAAAGCCAAATAAGTGGTCAAATTTTACTCTTTGTATGATTAAACTTTGGAATTATTATGCACTACAATAGTATATATTCATAAACCTATTTATCATTGACTTATTGTATGTCACACGTTGATTATTTCATGTCGCATAGCCATTGACTAATTTACTTAAGCAGTATGTCGTTATTATTCGTATCCATTCCTCTAGTAAATGTCTGATACTTATCTGTATTCGAATAACATCTGAGCCGTCCATATCCAATAACATCCTTATTCACATTTGTATGGAAACAGAAGTGGTAAGAGCACTATCCGATCCGCATCTGATATGTTTCCAGCCCGAGCGACAAGACATAAGTGAAGTCAATGGAGCACCCGGTCTCGAGCTCTGGGGTGAAAGCCTAGGTCTGACTCGAGTTGGTTATACCTGGCAATGACGATATTTCTGCGACGTTATCTTGTTGAAGGTATTGATTGTACATGCTCAGACTGGTTCTTCTGGGTGAAAATCTAGATTCTGGCCTTGGATGGTTAGTTCCGATGACGGCGGTGCTTGAGCATCGCTCCCTTCCTGAAGACATTATTGTTGTTGAAGAAACCTCATCGTCCGCATAGTGTCATCAGATGATTGGTGCAAATATGAACATTGGTATAATTTGTCGATCGCGGATCTGTTCGCTTTGGGGTTTATTTTTCCTCGCCATCATGTAGTTTTGGTCTTATATGACTTTGATATTTGCCGATATGTATTTTGTGGCGTGCGTTGGTGTTGGTTGTGTGCATCGTTGCTACTTCATTTTGTGCCAATAAAAACAACCATTTGTGAAAAAAAATCACATCACGATCAAGGAGTTATTCTTTGATGCAGAAGTTTACCGGCTTGGGTACAATGCCCATGACCAAAATTCGCAAGAAAAATGGACTACTATGGGCAATTTGGTGTGGGCATGCCAAAATAATAGGCATTAATCCAAACAAGAGCCAAAAATTTAGGCATAGTTCGTTCAAAACTCCCATAATCTTATGAGGCATTTTTGATTGGGGTAGCATGCATAGTCACCGCCTTATCAATTGGTTGTTTTACCTCGCATGAGCATATTTGATCATTGATAGAACCATGAAAAAACGGCAAAATATTTTGAGAAGAAACTAGTTGTAGATATCGCTAACACTTCGTAATTCTCTATATAGTCATGGTATAAGCACATCTTAAGATATTTGTTAGATTATTAAGAAGCCTGTAAAATGATATTTAAAAACAAACTAAAGTGAATTTGAACGCATACAAACACACTATACTAAAGAAGTAAGATAAAGAGAAATGTTATTTTGTTTCACCTTCTGTATCTCTCAAATTTGCTTTAGCAAAATATTTGTAAATGTAGAACTAACTTTGAAAATTCAACATAAATTGTGACAAAATGTGGTTTTGCGTTTTGGAAAGATTGTGTTTGCCAATGTTTGAGTTTAAAAAAATGTATTTGTACTAAAACAAGTTAGTCATCAAAAAGTATAAGAATTTAATATAAATATGCTAGTTTCATATATTTGAATTATTTAAAATACATATACAGTACTCAATCGTCGAACAAATATAATTGTTTTTCAGTTTAGATTTCCAATGCCGTCAACGCAAGAGGAGAGCTGATACAGCGTCCGATGAGTTGAAGTTCTGTGGTGCATAGAGTTTGTTGTTGGGTAAGAATTCAGCCGAAATCCATAACCCAAATAAATCCGTGTGAGTGTGGCTCGGCACCTTCGAAACCGCCGAGGAGGTCTTCATATTGTACGACACCGCCACACTCCCACTCCACAGGTTGTCTGCGATTAAAAATTTTCCTACACCACCTTTTGTCATATGTCAATTATGAACTGCAGTTAAGCAAATTTATTGAGATTTGGGCAAATATGATAGCATGCGGTTGTTCAATTTTAGACGAAATTAAAATAATTTATTATCTCTTCATTTAAAATATTAGTGGAGATTCCATTTCCATTTTATTTTATTATGTTTTTGGCTTCATTTGTAAGTAAGAAATGATGAATAACAATATTGTGAATTATTTTTATCACAAATCTAATGGTACTATTTGCACATATGTAACCTAAATTCATGAAAAGCACAAACTATAATTTTTCATATTTTGTTTTGTTCTGTGGTGGTTTGCTTGGTCCAGTATTGTGGGAAAGATTGCAAAGAGCACATTCCCGACATGGCAGTCGAGATGTTGGGCTAGATGTAGCCGACGGTGTAGGATGGCTCGTGCATCCGACACATCACACGGATTAGAGCATCCACGGCCAGGCGTCTCAAGCCCGCCTCAAACACCCTGACGGGCGGATCGGTCATAAAAACCCAATCCAATCGGACTTCTCAAACTGCCCTCAAATGCGTGGGTTGACCGTCACCCATCATATTCAACCTAAATCTAGGGCAGATATGAGGCGGCCCGGGCACGTCCGCCACGTCCACCCGGCCCATGTCCGGTCCACCCGACCTCATGAAATCCCCATCCTAAGCAAATCCTAGCCTCACTTCACTTAGCTCTGATACGTCTCCAACGTATCTATAATTTTTGATTGTTCCGTGCTATTATATTATGAATCTTGGATATCTTATATGCATCATTATGTTATTTTATATTATTTTTAGGACTAACTTATTAACCTAGTGCCCAGTGCCAGTTGTTGTTTTTCCTTTTTTTTTGCCTTTATTTGGAACGAAACTTTTTGACGATTTTTCTTGGACCACGAGACACCCTGCAAGCTTCGGGAGGAGACCAGAAGAGCCACAAGGTCAGGGGGCGCGCCCCAGGAGAGGTGCCCCAAGCTTGTGCCCCCCCCCCCCCCCGGCACTTCCAATCCTATTTTTTTTCTTCTATAAATACCCAAATATTCCCCGTAGAACAGAGGGAGCGCCAAAAATACTTTTTCACCGCCGCAACCTTCTGTCCTTGTGAGATCCCATCTTGGGACCTTTTCCGATACTCTGTCGAAGGTGGATTCGATCACGAAGGGCTTCTACATCAACCTTGCTGCCCTTCCGATGATGTGTGAGTAGTTAACCACAGACCTATGGGTCCATAGAGCTAGTAGTTAGAAGGCTTCTTCTCTCTCTCTGATCTTCAATACAATATTCTCCTCGATGTTTTTGAAGATCTATTCGATTTAATCTTCTTTTGCGGTGTGTTTGTTGAGATCTGATGAATTGTGGGTTATGATCAGATTATCTATGAATATTATTTGAGTCTTCTCTGAACTCTTTTATGCATGATTTATATAGCTTTGTATTTCTCTCGATCTATTGATTTGGTTTGACCAACTACATTAATTTTTCTTGCAATAGGAGATGTGCTTTGTAATGGGTTCAATCCTGTGGTGCTCAATCCAAGTGACAGAAAGGGACATGGCACGTATTTGTATTGTTGCCATTAAAAATAAAAAGATGGGATTTGTTCATATTGATTGGATCTATCCCTCTACATCACGTCATCTTGTTTAAGACATTACTCTGTTCTTGTTAACTTAATACACTAGACGCATGCTAGATAGCGGTCGATGTGTGGAGTAATAGTAGTAGATGTAGGCAGAAGTCGGTCTACTTGTCTCGGACGTGATGCATATATACATGATCATTGCCTTAGATTTCGTCATAACTATGCGCTTTTCTATCAATTGTTCAACAGTAATTTGTTCACCCACTATATGCTTTCTTTCAAGAGAGAAGCCTCTAGTGAAAACTATGGCCCCCCGTGTCTATCTTCTATCATATTATTTTCACATCTACAAAATCAAAAACCGAAAAATACCTTGCTGCAATTCATTTACTCTTATTTTATTTCTCAATTTACTTATCTTTTACATCTATCACTATCAGATCTCATCCTTGCAAGTACTCATGAAGGGATTGACAACCCCTTTATCGCGTTGGGTGCAAGTATTTGTTTGTTTGTGTAGGTGCAATTATTGAAGACTTGTATGTTCCTCCTAGTGGATTGATACCTTGGTTCTCAACTGAGGGAAATACTTATCTCTACTTTGCTGCTTCACCCTTTCCTCTTCAAGGGAAAACCCAACACAAGCTCAAGAAGAAGCAAGCTCCGCTTCGCTCCCCTTCGCTCCAATCCGTCAACTCCCGAGCGCCGGCGACCATATCTAGCACCGGCAGCCACTCAGACGGACCCGACGACAACGACTGGGATGCCTTCCTCTGCGATGGTGCCGGAGACGAGGACGAGTTGGCCCTCCGCATCGCGTTGGAGCGCTCACGGGTGGATACGAGCAGCAACTCCGGTTCAGGTGCGACGCGGCCTGTCGCCCGCGGCCACAACGCCAATGTCGATGCCGACCCTTCCCGTCCCACACGCGGATCTACTAGAGCAGCTGAATCAGTGCCGCTCGTTCCGTCTGCCTCCTCCACCTCTGGCCGCTGCTCCGCGCGGGCAATGGTGGGTTCTAGTGCCTGCTTTGCTTTCGCCGCGGATGCGCACTCTGAAACGTGAGGCGCACGGAGCCCGCCGCGAGAGGCGGAGGGCAAGGAAGATGGGGGGGCACGTCAAACACAGCTGCGCGGACCTCCGGCCGCCACCGCGTGATGCCGGCAATGCCCGGCGAGGATGAGCATCTCCTCCAGTGGGTGTACCGCTGATCAATTACGACAGCGGACATAGACACCCGGAGGCTCCGAAGGATCAACGCCAAGGCGCTCCGGCTCGGCATTAAGCAATCCGAGTAGGAGGCGACGAGGGTGGCCAAGCTCAAGCGCAAGCAGGACTGCATTGTCCGACAGTTGAAGGGCTACATCACCATCTCCTATTCCTCCGACTCCGATAGGTCCGACTCTGACGGCTCCGACCTCGACCCACCTCCTGCCACGGACGACTACAGCAGCGCCGATGACTATTTGGACGTCCAGATCTAGAGGAGCAGCTGAACGTCCAGGATAAAGGGACTATTTGAACCCGAGAGCCCAAACACCATGCTCGGGTGAAAACTTGCTTCTTCAACTCAAAGTACAATCTACTCCCTCCGTCTCATAATATAGGAGCGTTTTTAACACTACACTAATGTCAAAAACGCTCTTATATTATGGGACGGAGGCAGTAGTAACCAAAAAGAGAAGAATTAGCACTCCATGCCAAAATTCTGAAAATACAAAACAGAGAAACACTTGTAGGCAAAGATGTACTAAAGTGCACAATCTGACAGAAGGTTAAATGACTGGATATGTCAAAAAAAAGAACAAACACCATATTTATATCAGAGAAAACATTAACTACATAGAGCCATTACACAAAATAAAAACTGTTACATGTTGCATCGATTGAATTACAGCTAAACTGAACTGATGGGAGTTAAGTTAAGGGAGATGTTTTCAGTTAACAGAATTGAACTGGACGACTGTATTGGCAAGCTAAAAATCTTGATTATCATTTGACATGCTACAAGTTGGAAGGGTTTTCTTTGTTGAATACATGTGCAATCATTTGAAGAAGAGGTGATTAAAGTTTAAAGAAAACTCCAGAACAGAGAGTCAATTTACCCCAGCACAGGCTCTCTTTTCTTCTTAACAGAGTAGTTTAACAATCTAAACAAGCATGCAAACAGCGTTAAGATTAACTAAAACCTAGTCTAACCTCCTTGGACAACAGAAAAACCATTATATGTACGCAAGTCCAGATCTCAAGGAGATAACCGGATAACTACCTTGGCAGGTTCTTCTTGGACAGCAGCAATCTTCTTCTTCTTGCAGCCAGGCCTTGGGAGTTCATGTACAGGTCGATTCTTGCCTCGCCGGTGATGGCCATGATGGAGGTTGACGGCGGCGTTGGGGCGGGCATGGAGGATATGGACGGCTGCACTGGTCCGGCCGTGGGGGAGTTGTACGGCTGCGCTAGTATGGCCGTGGGAGAGTTGGATGGCATCGCTGGTGCAGCTGTGGGGGGAGTGGACGACAGCGCTGGTGTGCCAATGGAGGTGGAATGCGGCGCTGCGGCGTCCGTTGAGATGATGGATGGCGGCGCTGTGGCGTCCATGGAGTAGGTGCACGGCTGTCCTAGGCCGGCCAAGGGAAGGCGGACGACGGCGCTATGCGGCGGCGTACCCTAGCATCATCCCTGGCAAAGCGAAGAGGAACGAGGAAGGAAGAGGGGAACTAGGATAAGTGGGTCATGTGGCGTCCGTGGGCTAGCCCACTTATCCGACTTCTCATATCGCAGATTACGTGGACGTCCACGAACGCAAATTATGCGGGCTTTTAAGTGGGCGCCGTGGACGGCCCGTGTCCACCTGCAGCCTGAATCACAACCGAAAGAAGAGACAAGACAGAATCGATTGGTTACAGAGAGAAACAGCACAAAAAACCAGCATGCCCCCCTCACTGATGCGGGGTATCCACTGGTTGTATCAACAATTCAACACATTGTTGATATTTACACATGAATTTCTTCGCCATGCATGCTCAACCCACTACAACATCACTACATCACACCAGGATTCAGAAGTCATTGTTTAGTACACAGGGTTTACCAGGCTACGACATGACATCATGAGTTCTTCTCCTCGTTCGCGCTGATCACAGAAGTACACGTTAGTGTGTCGAACACAAAGACCGACAATGAAGAGAAAAAATGAAAACAGCAGCAGAGTTGAGTGGAACTGAATGATCAATGTCAAAAGAGAAATAATGGAAACAAAGTGGAGTTGTTCAGTTTCACTCACGAATGTTCTATGTCACCAGGCGATTGTCCTCCAGCACTAGCATTCTTGTCCTCGACAGCTGATTGTCCACCAGCACTAGCATTCTTGTCCTCGACAGCTGATTGATCGCTAGCATTAGCATTCTTATCCTCGACCGCTGATTGTTCACCAGCACTTACATTCTTGTCCCCAACAGCTGATTGTTCGCCACCACCGGCATTCTTGCCATGGTCAATTGGCTTCTTGAACTGCACTAGGATCATCGTCATGTTGTCGCATCCTTCTCCACCTAATGTTGATGGAGCCAGGCATCTATCGAGCACCTTTTCACACACTGCAGAAAGGCTGCTCTCCTGCATTTGTTTCACCCCTTAAGTGCCGCTGAAGACCATGTTATCCATACAAGTATAACTTTACAGAAGTAACTTGGCACTCACTGTCTTTAGGTGCTCATGGATGAAATCGACCAGCTGTTGGCTCGACATGCAGTCCCTGTTTATCATCAGAGCGTGTGGTCATTATTTTACTTATGAAAACAACTGTCATGTTGAAGGCTCACAGCTAATAACTTAAACAAAGTAGGAATTTGGGATATGAGAAAACTTGAAGCTTCCATTGAATGTTTAAGGAGATAGAACAAATAAAGCAAATACAATTATGGAACCCTACTAAGAGAGGGATTTACCAAATGCCATCACATGCTAAAACAAGAAAGTCATCATCATCACAAAGCTCGACCTACAAAAATATTTAAATCATATGAACTACCAGAAACAAGAAAATGGTAGCAATCGGTTAGCTCCAGGAGTTAAAGTAATGGCAGAAGCTGAACTGCTTACAGTGTTTACGTCAGGGTTTGCTGTCAACATTTGCTTATCAGGAGACAAGAATTTATTCTGTTTAAATTCCATATCTCCTGCAAAAGTATTAGCATATATTAGCAATCATCTAAGGTGCATGATATGAACAAAAGAAAAGGTAAAATGTAGTACCAATTGCTCTTGACAAGTTTATGGTTCCATTTACTCGTCCCATTTGGATGTAACCCCCTGCTTTCAATATCCGTTCTCTCTCTGCTTCAAGCTCTGGTTTGTGATCTCTTGATAAATTATATGCCTATAGTATATTCAACCAGATAATGAGATGCTCCTGTGTATACTTCACATGTTAAACATACTGCAAGGATAAGCATTACAGACCTGGCCATTCCTTGAGATAACACAGCGGGAATCTCCAGCGTTTGCCACAACAAGTTGACTATTCCTTATCATTGCAACACAGGCTGTACTCCCGCAGGTTGGCCCGCTAAAATCAGAGTGAGGTCCCTGTTAAAACAATCCTGTAAGGCTGCCTGGATAGCCCAAATCTTAAACTGCAACAGTACTACAGAGGAATGCCGAAATACTGGCAGTACAACTACAAGAATACAACATTTGAAGTTGAATTAAAGGCCAGTTCTTTTGGGGCTTATGTCTGTCTGTGGAAATAAGCTGCCCCCTCCCCAGCTTATTCTAGAAGCCCAACCTAACATTTTATTTTAGAAGTCTACTAATTAAGGGTTAACTAGTAGACAACCTAAAATAAAATTTTAGGTTGAACTTCTAGCATAAGATGGGGAGGAGGCAGCTTATTCCCACAGCCAGCCATAAGCCCCAAAAGAACTGGCAATAAACCTCTCGGTTTAAAATGTTCTTCATATACTACCTCATATTTGCAACTTGAACAGTACATATATTACACATGATTAAGGAGAGTGGATGTTCTACTCTTGGGTGTTTGCAAAAAACTGAAAAAACGTGATCAAACCAAATCCAAAAAATTAGAAAATTTGAGACATCAAACTTTATCAAATGTTCGAGTATCTTGCAAAATTTCTGCCAAAAATAACATCCAAGGAGCTCTCAGTGAAAAAAAAAATCAATGTTCAAAGTTTTGTGCACTTTTTGAGCATTGATTTTGTTTTTTTTTTAGTGAGAGCTCCACGGATGTTATTTCTGGCTGAAAATTTGCAAGAAGCTTGAACATTTGAAAGGTTTGATGTTTCAAATTTTCAGAATTTTTGGATTTGGTTTGATCACGTTTTTTCAGTCTTTTGCAAATTTAGGTGCAGTACACCTGAGAGTAGTGGCTTCTTTCCGGTGATTAAGGCATGAATGGTTTAGCAAGAAAAGGCTTTAAATAGAAAATTAGTCACCTGGACTTCACAAAACAATTTTAAGAGCTACACCAAATTACTTTGCAATGCAGATTACTTATCCTACAAAGAGTACTTGATCATGTGGTTCATGTAAGTTGCACCGTTACCTCCTCAAAAGCCCAATCATCATGTCGATCATTTGAATCACTGCCTCTAGGAGACCAGATCAGCCCTTCTATCATGCCGGTAAACTGGTTTATTTTATCTCCAAGTGCCTGTAGTTCTCGCCAGCCTCTTTGACCCCGCATCATCTCATCCATTCTGAATCAACAAATCATAATTACTGCAAAGTCATCCTAGGAAGAAACTCTCAGTGGAGAATAAATGGAAAAGTACTCAAGCTGGCTACCTAACAGTTTGCTATACCTGAAGAAAGCTCCATGGACAGCAGCTCCCAGGTCACCAGCTAAATAAACTTCACTTTTGAGAACTTCCCTGTGTAGATATTTTGCACAGAATTTGGCAACCACTTTTCCTGAGGCAAGAATGTGATATGATGATGTAAATGGACACTTTGACATGATGTGGATAAGATCATGAGCAATGAAAAGGCACTAGTCTTCGCAAGTAACCTTACCTCCATGTCCATCAAAAACACCGAAGAATGATGTGCCCTCATCGATATCTAGCAAGGCTGAATGCTGGAATGTTGCTCAAAGGGTTAGAGACTTCAGAATGAAGTGAAAGTATACAACTATAGCAAAATAAAAATTGATAAAATACCAGTGCCTCGATTTTATTAGCGCTATGCTACAGCTTCAAGTAACTAAGGATCATAGCGTCTAATTTGTTGATATTTGTCATTGTGTTTAGTGTTGGTTCTAGCGTATGCTTGTTTTTTTGTATAATATTCTTCAAAGGTTTTTTTACAAGCAGGGGCTCAACCCAGGCTCTGTTGCAATAACAAAACCAAAAGTATTCTCCAAAAGCTATTCGGTACATAATGCCAAAGTTGATCATTTTTGGCAGAGTCATGTCAACACCAGATCAAGTTTGCAAGAAGAGAAACCAAACAATCAAATATCACCATTCAACTCATGGTTTTGCTACATTCAAAATTCAAAGACGTAAGTGATAAGACACCACTTCTATGTTCTCTCATGCGCACAGATTTGCTAAACATACCAATTATCAACAAATAAGCACTTGGATATGTATACCTAGTATCCCTGTCCACAGTTCCCCAACCTACCTTAGTGTCAGCTATACTTCTGATTTCTGAATATAACAAACTAGACTCACCGTGTGTATGTTAGGAATTCTACATCTGTACATTTTTCCAAAACTTTCTAAAAGCTTTCATCAAGCAACATCAAACAGTGATGAATAGAAACTCACAGCATCTTCCATACTCGCACGCCACCCTTGCATAGATGAAAGTCCAAATTTAAGTTGATCATTTTCCCCATCTTCAGATAGCTTCTCAGTTTTGGGGGTACTAAGGTAAACTCCCATCTTTGCGAATGCACCTGACAAAAGAATGTGTTAATAGTAAAGTAAATCCACAGCATACAACCAAGCTTGCGGGGTTTTAACAGAGCGGCAACATACCAGGTCCAGAATTAATAAGGTTGGAAACAGATTACGGTCGTAACTTCTACTGCACAAATCGGGGAAGAAGTTGTTAGTAAAGATTGTTATAATGAACTATAACATTATGTTATATGATAGAAAATTAAAAGGCAGTACCTCACAATGTTGCCGATAACAGTGTAGTGCGCGTCCGATAATGGCTACACCAAGTAGCCCTAGTGCTTCTCCTTAACATGCCAATACGTGTACCAGTATATCCTATCTCTCAAGGCCCCTTGGTCGTCAATATGCTCTGCACGACATGAAAAGGAAGAAAAATGAGAGCACAGCAGCAGAGCTGGCGATGCTTTCCAAACGTGTGCACTCAATACAGTAAATATGTAGCTCTCCAATCTCTGCGTATATCTAAAGCATCACAATTCACAAGCCTCCATACGCATAGCCATATATATGCTGATCACAAAAAGGAAAGCGCAAGGACTCCGCCCTGTTCTTGTAACAATACCAGCCCAATCTCGTAGAAACATGTAATCATTATCATGTGGCCTAATAATAAACTAAAAAAACGTCGTATGTCGGTGTTCACTGAAGCAGCACAGAAAAGTCCACCCCCACTGAGGTCAACGACAGGCTTCTCTTGCCGCGTGCGCCATTGGAGAGACACGGTACACAGCACCCACTGCTTAATCGGGTCGAGCTGCACCAGGCAGCGGCAGATTCCTGAAGACCTGTATAAGCTACAGTAGCACAGACTACAGAGAGCATGCGGGGAAAGCTCCGTCCGGCGCTGCAACTAGTCCAAAAAAATAAAACTAAACTCCGCACACGCTAAATTGAGCTGGGCAGCTACTCCAGGCCACGTGGAGAAGTCCTGCCCCCAAATATGGGTAGGCGGCCAGCCGGACTGGCGGCGGGATCTCGCCTGTCTGGGCACGAAATCAGGAAGTCCGGAGCGACGGGACGGGTGAGGGGCCGGCGGGGAGTACCTTGGCGCCCGAGCGGAGGCGGGCGGGCCGCGAGGGGTGCGTCGGGGACGGGGGACGGGGGCGGATCGCGGCGGCGAATTATCTGCGATCGCCCGGAGGACGAAGGGGAGCGA
Source organism: Aegilops speltoides (assembly GCA_021437245.1). Taxonomy (NCBI): domain Eukaryota; kingdom Viridiplantae; phylum Streptophyta; class Magnoliopsida; order Poales; family Poaceae; genus Aegilops; species Aegilops speltoides. Next base: position 551,902,673 of record CM038147.1, on the reverse strand, counting down.
GGGAGTGAGGAAGGAAGGAAGGATTGATTGGAGTGTGGGCTGGTGACAGTGTGAATGGGATGGGGGCTGGATCGGGAGTGGGGGGTGGCCGGGTGGGTCAGCGGCCGGCGCGGCCGCAGCGTTTTCTGCCTTTCTTGTGCGGGGGGCTCGCTCGCACGTGACGTCACCGCCCGCTCGGCGCCGCGGTTTCCGGCCTGCGGAATTGATTTTTGTTTCCTTGAGCCCGTGACGTGACGTGACGTGACGTTATGTGCTGTGCGTAGCGTAAAGTGGTGGCGGCACGACTTTTCCCCCGGACGGACGGATAAGAGCACGCACGGCTGGGAAATTCCTGGAAAAGGAAGGGAAGCGTCCGTCCACTTCCACTCGCTCGAACAAACAAAGCTGCGATCGGCAGGCAAAGCTTGTGCTGTGACTTTTTCTCCTTTTTTGAGCAGCAGTGTTGTGACCTGGGTACACCGCGTCGTGCCAGCGAGGCAGCGAGCCGCGAAGTATACACTCCTCTGGCACGGTGCGACGTCTTGGACCTGGTCCGAGGACTCGAGCGAAGCGTTCGGGCTCGGGGATTCAACGAGATGGCAGACTCGACAAGCCAAAACAATGGGCGGACTCTTTTGCCCGGTCGTACGAGTTGCGGTGCATGTGAGCTCCGGCCTGCGGCAGCGACGGCTAAAGGCCGACCGCGACGGACGGACGGAGTCGTGTCCATTTCCTGCTCGTCGGCAGGCCGACGGAGCATCTAAGCCGGATGCTTTAAACTTTTTCTGCAAGAAAACCTCCTGTCTATTGTCAACGTAGTACAAAGAACACTATAAGTAAGAATTACATGTAGGTCCGTAGACCACCTCACGACGATTACATGCACTGGAGCGAGGCGAAGGCGCGTCGCCATCGTCACCCCTCCTTCATCGGAGCCGGCAAAACATTATTGTATTAGACAGTCGGAAAGTTGTCGTGCTAATGCCTCATAGGACCAATGTATTAGAACAGCAACCGTCGCCGATGAAGAGAAGTCTAGGTCAAACGGATTCAACTGGCAGACATAAAGACATAGACGGACGAATACCGGATCCAGACGGTTCCACCAAAAACAAACGCCGACTGGAGCCGGACTCTTTAAACGCTCAGTATAAGAGCATCTCCAGCCGTTGCGCCCCCCCACACACAGGAGGCATAAAAATCGCCGCCTTGGGGCGAGCCGGCGGCAAACTTGGCTCTAGGGGCAGTTGGGCACCCAACCGTCGCCCTCAGGCGCCGATTTTGGCCCATTATTCGGCCCAATTTTGTCCAAAAAGGGCCCGATATCTGCGTGAATTGGCCTATATTCGGCGCGGTTCGGCGTGTTTCGGCGTGAATTTTCGCATACAAATAGAAATCAATTAGTTCATCACATAGTTCGACATGGTTCGACGTGTTTCGGTGTGTTTTTGCCTCCATAGTTCATCACACAAAATCAATATAAATCAAATAGTTCAACAAATAGTTCAATACAAATTATATAGTTCAACAAATAAAAACTCAAATTTCATCACACGTCATTCCCCGCGTCGCCCCGGCCTCGCCCTTGAGTCTCCATAGGTGCTCCACCAGATCGTGTTGCAGTTCTTGATGCACCTGTGGGTCTCGGATCTCCTGATGCATATTGAGGTAGTCAGTCCAAGTTCTCGGTAGCTGGTGATCAACTTGGGCAAGAGGACCCTGCATGTAATATGGTTCAATGTCAAACACTGGTTCTTCCTGCTCGCTCTCAATGATCATGTTGTGCAAGATGACACAGCAAGTCATGATCTCCCATATTTGATCTTTCGACCAGGTCTGAGCATGGTACCGGACAACAGCAAATCGAGATTGGAGCACACCAAATGCCCGCTCGACATCCTTCCTGCAAGCCTCTTGAACCTTCGTAAATAATGCGTCCTTGCCTCTTGGCACAGGGGTTGAAATAGTCTTCACAAATGTCCACCATCTCGGATAGATGCCATCAGCTAGATAGTACCCGTTGTTGTAGTGTCGCCCATTGACCTCGAAGTTCATCGGAGGAGAACGACCTTCAACAAGCTTGGCAAAGACAGGGGAGCACTGCAGGACGTTGATGTCATCGTGAGTTGCTGGCATCCCAAAGAAAGAGTGCCAAATCCAGAGGTCCTGTGTGGCCACTACCTCAAGTACCACACTGCAACCGCCTTTGATGCCTTTGTACAATCCCTGCCAAGCAAATGGACAGTTCTTCCATTTCCAATGCATACAGTCGATGCTTCCAAGCATCCCAAGAAATCCTCTTGTTGCATTCTGTGCTAGGATCCAAGTAGTGTCTTCCGCATTGGGTGTTCGCAAGTATTGCGGTCCAAACACTACCACCACTGCCCTGCAGAACTTATACAAACACTCAATGATGGTGGACTCGGCCATGCGACCATAGTCGTCGAGTGAATCACCGGGAGCTCCGTATGCAAGCATCCTCATAGATGTCGTAAACTTCTGGATTGAGGTGAATCCAAGTGTGCCGGTGCAATCCATCTTGCACTTGAAGTAGCTGTTGAACTCCCGGATGGAATTCACAATCCTGAGGAAAAGTTTTCGGCTCATCGATAACGGCGCCGAAATGTTTTCTCACCGTACAATGGAGCATTGGCGAAATAGTCTGAGTAGAGCATGCAGTAGCCTTCCAGACGATGCGGGTTCTTTGCTTTCACCTGCCCAGGCGTCGAGCCACCTCGCCGCGGCTTTTCACTACTCGCGAGCAGGCCGGCGAGGGCGGCAAGCACTATGAGATGCTCCTGCTCCTAAACGTCGGCTTCGGCTTCCTCCTCCAGCAACGCCGCGAGCGCCTCCTCATCTTCGAAGTCCATCGCTAGGCCGAGCAAATCACCGAACACCTTGCGGGCGAGGTGGGCGCAAACCCGCTGGTGTACAGGCACTGCGCGGCCGGAACGCCGGAAAAGTTGCCCAGACGGCGGAGGAGAGGCTGGCTCGGCGAAACCTCTTCTTTTTTCCGGCGGGGAATGATCTATCTAGCTGCGGTGGGCGGTGGACAGGCGCCGGGATCGGCAGGGTGGCACAGGGTGGCGGCCGAGCGAGGGGGGGGGTCGGAGACGAAACTGGACGGGTGGCTTGACTTTTCGCCTGGCAATATTGCCCCGGGTGCGCTTTTCCCTTGCGCCGGGACCCCTGAGCGCCCTCCAGTGTGCCGGGTTCGGCCTACGATCGCCGGGCGCAAAAACGGACCGAGCCGGCAAAATTCGGCGTCCTGGGAACACGACTGGGGCATTTTTTGGCGCCGGCGCGGAAAAAACGTCTGGAAAGAACCTGTTGGAGGCGCGGCTTTCTGGACGGACTTTCCCGCCAGTGACCAGTCATAACATCTCGACCCAGCCCTATAAGTTCGGACAGGCCAGCACGCGCACACCTATACCTTGCTCGACGGGAGTTCGTTGGTAGCCTGGCGACAAGCTGGCAACATATTAGGCCGGCCCAGGCGCACGGGTGTCCACTTCTTCTTCTTTCCCCCCCCTTTTTTCATGTTTTTTGTTGTTGTTTTTCTTTACTTTTTCTGTACTTTTAAATATTCTAAACATATATATTACAGAAAAATAATTTCACATAATTGTTTTGAAAAGTTAATCAGTCAACTGAAAAATGTTCAACGTGTACAAAAATGTTTCCGATATATACAAAATGTACAGTGAGTATGGAAAAAATAAATTATTTTAAAAATGTGAATTATTTATTTGGAAAATTTTAAATATTTATATAAATAATATTCCTGATGTATACAAAATGTATAATGTGTATGAAAAAGAGTAGACATCCAAAATTCTATGTTTTTACAATATTTTAATCAGCTGTTCGAAAAAATGTTAAACTTGTACAAAAACAAGTTCCCGATGTATACAAAAAATGTAGTACATGCATTAAAAAAATTAATATAAAAACGTGCATAATAAAATTTTTATCATGTATCAAAATATATTAATAATATATTTCAAATATATTAAACATGCGTAATAAAATATTCCTAATATGTACCGAAAATGTACAATGTGTTCAAAAAAAGCATTCTTCAAACACAAATATTTCAAAAAATGTTAAGCACCTAATTAAAAAATGTTAAACTTGTAGAAAAAATGTTCCTAATGTATATGAAAAATGTAGACTCTATATTAAAAAAGCTGAACAGAAAAACACATATTGTTAAAAGTACTGATCACGTATAAAAAATCATGAATCATATATTTAAAAAATGTTAAACATATATGAAAAGAAAATTCCTGATGTATATCAAAGTTTTACAATGTGTATTTTAAAGTAGTAATCGAACCTCTTAAAACCTTAATCATATTATGGCATATACGTAAAATGTGTGTGATTTTTTTTTTTTGAGCTTTTATGTCGTTTTTTAATGTAGGAAAAATTTGCGAACTTATGAGCAGTTCTTGTAAAAGCGCGGACATTTTAAAATTCCTCAATATTTTTCTAAATGTTAGTTCTTTAAGTTTTGACTAAAATTTGAAAAAGGGAATTTTTTTTCAATTTTTGAATAATTTATGTAAAATACAAACATTTTAAAAAAATTACAAAAATTTTTAGAAAACACAAACATTTCTAAAATTAACTTAAAGAAGAAAAATATTACAAAAAAGGAAAGAAAGGAAAATGAGAGAAAGGGAAAAAATGTAAAAAAAATAAAGGAAAGGGAAGAGGACATGGAGTATTTGATCCTGAGCTCACATGCTCCCGCATGAAAGGAAAATGCAATACAATAATAAAAAAATTCAAACAAATCTGATTTTTTTTTTGTGATGAACATTGATGAATTTTCTGCATGCAAAATTTCAGGTTGAAATGACATGCATTGAGGTCCGGAAAAAAATTTAAATCGATGCTGCAAAAAGACTACTGTTGGAGCATTTTGGAGTATCGATTTTGGTATTTTTCTCTAGAGCTCCACAAATGTTATTTCGACCTGAAATTTTACACGCAGTTAGAACATTCATCAATGTTCATCACAAAAAAAAATCAGATTCTTTTTAATTTTTTGACTATTTTTTTGAATTTTACTGATCATGCGGGAGCATATGAGCTCGGGATCAAAAGAGCACTTTCAAGGAAAAGAAGCATAAAAAGAACCGGTTCAAGAACACGTAGAAGGTTCCAAAACAAAAAAAAACATCTAGGAACCTTCTAGAACATTCCCAAAATCAGAACGTGAAATCTATGTAATGGGCTGGCCCAAGTAGATCGTTGGTTGTGTGATTGGTCGACAATCTGCCACAGAATGCGGTAGATAGGATTTTCCTTTGTTTACTGCATGGCTCGATGTTTCCTCTTCTTTTTCGAGCTCATCTTCAGGCTGCACTCAAGGATGAACATTCGGACGTTGGCACTAAAGTGTTGATGTGGAGTCAAAGTTTCTGCGAGAGATTACGTCCATAAGGAATTTGTGGGCCTTTCCATATTCTAAGTTTCTGGAAGAGGTAAATACACAGGAAGTCTTTGAACTTGCGCGCGATGGTCAATTTAGTGCATAAACTTATAAATACGTGTTTCTAGTCATCTAACTTGTCCCCTCGTCGGTGATTTCTACCGTATCCAGCTGTATCTCGAGCACGTGTGACGTGCCAACGTGGCAGGGGCACACTATCATTGGTTGAGCTGGTGTAAGCCGCGCGCATTATTTTTTCAAAAAATTCCCTTGCATTTTTTTATTTATACACACGAAACCTAATAAAACGAAAAATGTTAGAATGGGGATTGGGAATCGAACCCAAGGCCTACTGTGATTGCCTTGCATAGATAGCCACTCAACCATTGACATTTGACATCTATAATACCTGAATAGTTCATTCTCACTAGCTATTTCTCTCAACATGCAAGCTATACACATCAACAAACTTCTAACTGGTCCATGTCATTCATTCATCCACGTCTACCTAGTCCTCCGATCAACTGTCACATCAATTAATTTTCAAACAAAAGCAAAGCAACAACATGAATTTGTATGGTCCTTGCATTCATCAACAATGCGCCAATGTAGTGTCATCTCCCTTCCCATTCCACGCATTCATTATTACCATCCGATTCAGCTCCCGCGGGTGCATCATTTATCCTCCTTGCATGTGCCTTCTTCTCTCCCACTCCAGCAATTTCCTCCCTTTCCGCTTTCCCCATCTCTCCTTCACAGTCGTCCTCAGCAAGCGAGAAACCTTTACGTCAGCTGCGTTGCCTTCGTACCAACGAGACGACAGCCAAATCCCTGCTCTCGCTGCAGCTAGAATTATTACTTAACCCGCTCACCTAAGATGGCAGACTCGCCGTTGTTATTGGTCCGTTGTTATCGGTGGGGAAGCTGGATGAGGAAGACGGGAGGCGGCGCCGATGCATGGTGATGTCAGGGCCGCCCTCTGGCGCAGCGTTGAGACATTGTTCAATGTTGTGGCGGGTTGTAGAGGTGCTCACGATGTTCCCTGTGGAGAGGCACAGTTACCGCCTGTAGTCCATGGAGGTGGCCGTGCGGCTCCTGCTCTTCATCCTTCTTGCTAGCGGCCGCCATATTCAACCTCCGTGGCCAAGAACAGCAAGGCCGCTGTGAATAAGTTATGAGGAATAATCTAATGTCCTCAAAAGATTTTGCCCTTCCATAACTTGAATCTACATTCAGAGAACCAAAGTAATCTAATGTTGCATGGCTATTTTTTGGTTGTGGCGTTTTCCATGCTTGGATTTCCTTGAACTGCCTCCAACCTACAAGGTCAGTGATCAGTCTGCTCCTGACATTCGTTTTGTTGCTGGCAAGCCCGAGTGTTGTTGGTCTCGATTTATTTCTCTTGCATCGGCTTCATTTCTTAGGTGTCTACAATTTGTCTTTTGTTTTGTTTCTACCACTGATTTGCTTGGAGGAGATATCAAGTATGGCTTGCTAACGAGATATAATAACATGTGTGTCCTGATAAGTGTACAAAATTAAAGAAACTATATAATGTTCTTGTAAGTAGTTTCTCTATCTTCAAATCGAATGTCTCTTTCAATATTGATCCGAATTGTTTTCACATATAAAAGCTTATGGGATATTGTAATCCGTGTCGTATGCTCGTGCTCTTCATCCTTCTTGCTAGCGGCCGCCATATTCAACCTCCGGGAAAATATTCAGTGCTCAGGAGCACCTAAGCTTAGGTGCTCCCGTGCGACCTCGGCCGTTGGATCTAAAATCCAACAGCGCTGTGAGATGGTGAACATTTTGCAAGAAAGCCCTCATAGAATCTAAAAATGCGCATAAGTACAGCAGCTACAGCAGCTTCTCATACACCGTTGGATCGAGATCCGATGGCCCAAAAGCCGTGATCATGGGAGCATCTAAGCTCCGTATCACAGATTCCGTGGCCAAGAACAGCAAGGCCGCTGTGAATAAGTTATGAGGAATAATCTAATGTCCTCAAAAGATTTTGCCCTTCCATAACTTGAATCTACATTCAGAGAAGCAAAGTAATCTAATGTTACATGGCTATTTTTTGGTTGTGGCGTTTTCCATGCTTGGATTTCCTTGAACTGCCTCCAACCTACAAGGTCGATTATCACCGCTCGACATTCGTTTTGTTCTTTGCAAGCCCGAGTGTTGTTGGTCTCGATTTATTTCTCTTGCATCGGCTTCATTTCTTAGGTGTCTACAATTTGTCTTTTGTTTTGTTTCTACCACTGATTTGCTTGGAGGAGATATCAAGTATGGCTTGCTAACAAGATATAATAACATGTGTGTCCTGATAAGTGTACAAAATTAAAGAAACTATATAATGTTGCTGTAAGTAGTTTCTCTATCTTCAAATCGAATGTCTCTTTCAATATTGATCCGGAATTGTTTTCGCATATAAAAGCTTATGGGATATTGTAATCCAGGTCGTGCGGCTCGTGCTCTTCATCCTTCTTGCTAGCGGCCGCCATATTCAACCTCCGGGGAAAATATCTGGTGCTCCGGGAGCACCTAAGCTTAGGTGCTCCCGTGCGACCTCGGCCGTTGGATCTAAAATCCAACAATACTGTGAGATGGTGAACATTTTGCAAGAAAGCCCTCATAGAATCTAAAAATGCGCATAAGTACAGCAGCTACAAAGAGCTTCTCATACACCGTTGGATCGAGATCCGATGGCCCAAAAGCCCGTATCATGGGAGCATCTAAGCTCCGTATCACAGATTCCGTGGCCAAGAACAGCAAGGCAGCTGTGAATAAGTTATGAGGAATAATCTAATGTCCTCAAAAGATTTTGCCCTTCCATAACTTGAATCTACATTCAGAGAAGCAAAGTAATCTAATGTTACATGGCTATTTTTTGGTTGTGGCGTTTTCCATGCTTGGATTTCCTTGAACTGCCTCCAACCTACAAGGTCAGTTATCAGTCTGCTCCTGACATTCGTTTTGTTGCTGGCAAGCCCGAGTGTTGTTGGTCTCGATTTATTTCTCTTGCATCGGCTTCATTTCTTAGGTGTCTACAATTTGTCTTTTGTTTTGTTTCTACCACTGATTTGCTTGGAGGAGATATCAAGTATGGCTTGCTAACAAGATATAATAACATGTGTGTCCTGATAAGTGTACAAAATTAAAGAAACTATATAATGTTCTTGTAAGTAGTTTCTCTATCTTCAAATCGAATGTCTCTTTCAATATTGATCCGAATTGTTTTCGCATATAAAAGCTTATGGGATATTGTAATCCGTGTCGTATGCTCGTGCTCTTCATCCTTCTTGCTAGCGGCCGCCATATTCAACCTCCGGGAAAATATTCGGTGCTCGGAGCACCTAAGCTTAGGTGCTCCGTGCGACCTCGGCCGTTGGATCTAAAATCCAACAGCGCTGTGAGATGGTGAACATTTTGCAAGAAAGCCCTCATAGAATCTAAAAATGCGCATAAGTACAGCAGCTACAAAGAGCTTCTCATACACCGTTGGATCTCGAGATCCGATGGCCCAAAAGCCGTATCATGGGAGCATCTAAGCTCCGTATCACAGATTCCGTGGCCAAGAACAGCAAGGCATTGTGAATAAGTTATGAGGAATAATCTAATGTCCTCAAAAGATTTTGCCCTTCCATAACTTGAATCTACATTCGGAGAAGCAAAGTAATCTAATGTTACATGGCTATTTTTTGGTTGTGGCGTTTTCCATGCTTGATTTCCTTGAACTGCCTCCAACCTACAAGGTCGCTTATCGATCGCTCTCGACATTCGTTTTGTTGTTGGGCAAGCCCGAGTGTTGTTGGTCTCGATTTATTTCTCTTGCATCGGCTTCATTTCTTAGGTGTCTACAATTTGTCTTTTGTTTTGTTTCTACCACTGATTTGCTTGGAGGAGATATCAAGTATGGCTTGCTAACGAGATATAATAACATGTGTGTCCCGATAAGTGTACAAAATTAAAGAAACTATATAATGTTGTTGTAAGTAGTTTCTCTATCTTCAAATCGAATGTCTCTTTCAATATTGATCCGAATTGTTTTCACATATAAAAGCTTATGGGATATTGTAATCCAGTCGTATGCTCGTGCTCTTCATCCTTCTTGCTAGCGGCCGCCATATTCAACCTCCGGAAAATATTCAGTGCTCGGGAGCACCTAAGCTTAGGTGCTCCTCGTGCGACCTCGGCCGTTGGATCTAAAATCCAACAGCGCTGTGAGATGGTGAACATTTTGCAAGAAAGCCCTCATAGAATCTAAAAATGCGCAAGTACAGCAGCTACAAGAGCTTCTCATACACCGTTGGATCTGAGATCCGATGGCCCAAAAGCCCGTATCATGGGAGCATCTAAGCTCCGTATCACGAGATTCCGTGGCCAAGAACAGCAAGGCACTGTGAATAAGTTATGAGGAATAATCTAATGTCCTCAAAAGATTTTGCCCTTCCATAACTTGAATCTACATTCGAGAAGCAAAGTAATCTAATGTTACATGGCTATTTTTTGGTTGTGGCGTTTTCCATGCTTGATTTCCTTGAACTGCCTCCAACCTACAAGGTCGCTTATCACCGCTGCTCGACATTCGTTTTGTTGTTGGCAAGCCCGAGTGTTGTTGGTCTCGATTTATTTCTCTTGCATCGGCTTCATTTCTTAGGTGTCTACAATTTGTCTTTTGTTTTGTTTCTACCACTGATTTGCTTGGAGGAGATATCAAGTATGGCTTGCTAACGAGATATAATAACATGTGTGTCCTGATAAGTGTACAAAATTAAAGAAACTATATAATGTTGCTGTAAGTAGTTTCTCTATCTTCAAATCGAATGTCTCTTTCAATATTGATCCGGAATTGTTTTCACATATAAAAGCTTATGGGATATTGTAATCCGTGTCGTATGCTCGTGCTCTTCATCCTTCTTGCTAGCGGCCGCCATATTCAACCTCCGGGAAAATATTCAGGTGCTCGGAGCACCTAAGCTTAGGTGCTCCGTGCGACCTCGGCCGTTGGATCTAAAATCCAACAGCGCTGTGAGATGGTGAACATTTTGCAAGAAAGCCCTCATAGAATCTAAAAATGCGCAAGTACAGCAGCTACAAAGAGCTTCTCATACACCGTTGGATCTGAGATCCGATGGCCCAAAAGCCCGTATCATGGGAGCATCTAAGCTCCGTATCACAGATTCCGTGGCCAAGAACAGCAAGGCAGCTGTGAATAAGTTATGAGGAATAATCTAATGTCCTCAAAAGATTTTGCCCTTCCATAACTTGAATCTACATTCGGAGAAGCAAAGTAATCTAATGTTACATGGCTATTTTTTGGTTGTGGCGTTTTCCATGCTTGATTTCCTTGAACTGCCTCCAACCTACAAGGTCGATTATCACCGCTCGACATTCGTTTTGTTGTCGGCAAGCCCGAGTGTTGTTGGTCTCGATTTATTTCTCTTGCATCGGCTTCATTTCTTAGGTGTCTACAATTTGTCTTTTGTTTTGTTTCTACCACTGATTTGCTTGGAGGAGATATCAAGTATGGCTTGCTAACGAGATATAATAACATGTGTGTCCTGATAAGTGTACAAAATTAAAGAAACTATATAATGTTGCTGTAAGTAGTTTCTCTATCTTCAAATCGAATGTCTCTTTCAATATTGATCCGGAATTGTTTTCACATATAAAAGCTTATGGGATATTGTAATCCAGGTCGTGCGGCTCGTGCTCTTCATCCTTCTTGCTAGCGGCCGCCATATTCAACCTCCGGGAAAATATTCAGGTGCTCGGAGCACCTAAGCTTAGGTGCTCCCAGCGACCTCGGCCGTTGGATCTAAAATCCAACAGCGCTGTGAGATGGTGAACATTTTGCAAGAAAGCCCTCATAGAATCTAAAAATGCGCGCAAGTACAGAGCTACAGCAGCTTCTCATACACCGTTGGATCTGAGATCCGATGGCCCAAAAGCCGTATCATGGGAGCATCTAAGCTCCGTATCACAGATTCCGTGGCCAAGAACAGCAAGGCACTGTGAATAAGTTATGAGGAATAATCTAATGTCCTCAAAAGATTTTGCCCTTCCATAACTTGAATCTACATTCAGAGAAGCAAAGTAATCTAATGTTACATGGCTATTTTTTGGTTGTGGCGTTTTCCATGCTTGATTTCCTTGAACTGCCTCCAACCTACAAGGTCGCTTATCGACCGCTCCCGACATTCGTTTTGTTGTTTGCAAGCCCGAGTGTTGTTGGTCTCGATTTATTTCTCTTGCATCGGCTTCATTTCTTAGGTGTCTACAATTTGTCTTTTGTTTTGTTTCTACCACTGATTTGCTTGGAGGAGATATCAAGTATGGCTTGCTAACGAGATATAATAACATGTGTGTCCTGATAAGTGTACAAAATTAAAGAAACTATATAATGTTGCTGTAAGTAGTTTCTCTATCTTCAAATCGAATGTCTCTTTCAATATTGATCCGGAATTGTTTTCACATATAAAAGCTTATGGGATATTGTAATCCGTGTCGTATGGCTCGTGCTCTTCATCCTTCTTGCTAGCGGCCGCCATATTCAACCTCCGGGGAAAATATCTGGTGCTCCGGGAGCACCTAAGCTTAGGTGCTCCCGTGCGACCTCGGCCGTTGGATCTAAAATCCAACAGCGCCTGTGAGATGGTGAACATTTTTGCAAGAAAGCCCTCATAGAATCTAAAAATGCGCTGCAAGTACAGCAGCTACAAAGAGCTTCTCATACACCGTTGGATCTGAGATCCGATGGCCCAAAAGCCCGTATCATGGGAGCATCTAAGCTCCCGTATCACAGGATTCCGTGGCCAAGAACAGCAAGGCCGCTGTGAATAAGTTATGAGGAATAATCTAATGTCCTCAAAAGATTTTGCCCTTCCATAACTTGAATCTACATTCAGAGAAGCAAAGTAATCTAATGTTACATGGCTATTTTTTGGTTGTGGCGTTTTCCATGCTTGGATTTCCTTGAACTGCCTCCAACCTACAAGGTCGATTATCACCGCTCGACATTCGTTTTGTTGTCGGGCAAGCCCGAGTGTTGTTGGTCTCGATTTATTTCTCTTGCATCGGCTTCATTTCTTAGGTGTCTACAATTTGTCTTTTGTTTTGTTTCTACCACTGATTTGCTTGGAGGAGATATCAAGTATGGCTTGCTAACGAGATATAATAACATGTGTGTCCTGATAAGTGTACAAAATTAAAGAAACTATATAATGTTGTTGTAAGTAGTTTCTCTATCTTCAAATCGAATGTCTCTTTCAATATTGATCCGGAATTGTTTTCACATATAAAAGCTTATGGGATATTGTAATCCAGGTCGTGCGGCTCGTGCTCTTCATCCTTCTTGCTAGCGGCCGCCATATTCAACCTCCGGGGAAAATATCTGGTGCTCCGGGAGCACCTAAGCTTAGGTGCTCCCGTGCGACCTCGGCCGTTGGATCTAAAATCCAACAGCGCCTGTGAGATGGTGAACATTTTTGCAAGAAAGCCCTCATAGAATCTAAAAATGCGCATAAGTACAGCAGCTACAAAGAGCTTCTCATACACCGTTGGATCGAGATCCGATGGCCCAAAAGCCCGTGATCATGGGAGCATCTAAGCTCCGTATCACAGATTCCGTGGCCAAGAACAGCAAGGTCATTGTGAATAAGTTATGAGGAATAATCTAATGTCCTCAAAAGATTTTGCCTTCCATAACTTGAATCTACATTCGAGAAGCAAAGTAATCTAATGTTACATGGCTATTTTTTGGTTGTGGCGTTTTCCATGCTTGATTTCCTTGAACTGCCTCCAACCTACAAGGTCGATTATCACCGCTCCCGACATTCGTTTTGTTCTTTGGCAAGCCCGAGTGTTGTTGGTCTCGATTTATTTCTCTTGCATCGGCTTCATTTCTTAGGTGTCTACAATTTGTCTTTTGTTTTGTTTCTACCACTGATTTGCTTGGAGGAGATATCAAGTATGGCTTGCTAACGAGATATAATAACATGTGTGTCCTGATAAGTGTACAAAATTAAAGAAACTATATAATGTTGCTGTAAGTAGTTTCTCTATCTTCAAATCGAATGTCTCTTTCAATATTGATCCGGAATTGTTTTCACATATAAAAGCTTATGGGATATTGTAATCCAGGTCGTGCGGCTCGTGCTCTTCATCCTTCTTGCTAGCGGCCGCCATATTCAACCTCCGGGGAAAATATCTGGTGCTCCGGGAGCACCTAAGCTTAGGTGCTCCCGTGCGACCTCGGCCGTTGGATCTAAAATCCAACAGCGCCTGTGAGATGGTGAACATTTTTGCAAGAAAGCCCTCATAGAATCTAAAAATTGCGCGCAAGTACAGCAGCTACAGCAGCTTCTCATACACCGTTGGATCTGAGATTCGATGGCCCAAAGCCCGTATCATGGGAGCATCTAAGCTCCGTATCACAGATTCCGTGGCCAAGAACAGCAAGGCATTGTGAATAAGTTATGAGGAATAATCTAATGTCCTCAAAAGATTTTGCCCTTCCATAACTTGAATCTACATTCGGAGAAGCAAAGTAATCTAATGTTACATGGCTATTTTTTGGTTGTGGCGTTTTCCATGCTTGATTTCCTTGAACTGCCTCCAACCTACAAGGTCGCTTATCACCGCTGCTCGACATTCGTTTTGTTGTTGGCAAGCCCGAGTGTTGTTGGTCTCGATTTATTTCTCTTGCATCGGCTTCATTTCTTAGGTGTCTACAATTTGTCTTTTGTTTTGTTTCTACCACTGATTTGCTTGGAGGAGATATCAAGTATGGCTTGCTAACGAGATATAATAACATGTGTGTCCCGATAAGTGTACAAAATTAAAGAAACTATATAATGTTGTTGTAAGTAGTTTCTCTATCTTCAAATCGAATGTCTCTTTCAATATTGATCCGAATTGTTTTCACATATAAAAGCTTATGGGATATTGTAATCCAGGTCGTGCGGCTCGTGCTCTTCATCCTTCTTGCTAGCGGCCGCCATATTCAACCTCCGGGGAAAATATCTGGTGCTCCGGGAGCACCTAAGCTTAGGTGCTCCCGTGCGACCTCGGCCGTTGGATCTAAAATCCAACAGCGCCTGTGAGATGGTGAACATTTTTGCAAGAAAGCCCTCATAGAATCTAAAAAATGCGCGCAAGTACAGCGATTCTGCAGCTTCTCATACACCGTTGGATCTGAGATCCGATGGCCCAAAAGCCCGTATCATGGGAGCATCTAAGCTCCGTATCACGAGATTCCGTGGCCAAGAACAGCAAGGTCATTGTGAATAAGTTATGAGGAATAATCTAATGTCCTCAAAAGATTTTGCCCTTCCATAACTTGAATCTACATTCAGAGAAGCAAAGTAATCTAATGTTACATGGCTATTTTTTGGTTGTGGCGCTTTCCATGCTTGATTTCCTTGAACTGCCTCCAACCTACAAGGTCGCTTATCGACCGCTCTCGACATTCGTTTTGTTGTTTGGCAAGCCCGAGTGTTGTTGGTCTCGATTTATTTCTCTTGCATCGGCTTCATTTCTTAGGTGTCTACAATTTGTCTTTTGTTTTGTTTCTACCACTGATTTGCTTGGAGGAGATATCAAGTATGGCTTGCTAACGAGATATAATAACATGTGTGTCCTGATAAGTGTACAAAATTAAAGAAACTATATAATGTTGCTGTAAGTAGTTTCTCTATCTTCAAATCGAATGTCTCTTTCAATATTGATCCGGAATTGTTTTCACATATAAAAGCTTATGGGATATTGTAATCCAGGTCGTGCGGCTCGTGCTCTTCATCCTTCTTGCTAGCGGCCGCCATATTCAACCTCCGGGGAAAATATCTGGTGCTCCGGGAGCACCTAAGCTTAGGTGCTCCCGTGCGACCTCGGCCGTTGGATCTAAAATCCAACAGCGCCTGTGAGATGGTGAACATTTTTGCAAGAAAGCCCTCATAGAATCTAAAAAATGCGCGCAAGTACAGCAGCTACAGCAGCTTCTCATACACCGTTGGATCTGAGATCCGATGGCCCAAAAGCCCGTATCATGGGAGCATCTAAGCTCCCGTATCACAGGATTCCGTGGCCAAGAACAGCAAGGCCGCTGTGAATAAGTTATGAGGAATAATCTAATGTCCTCAAAAGATTTTGCCCTTCCATAACTTGAATCTACATTCAGAGAAGCAAAGTAATCTAATGTTACATGGCTATTTTTTGGTTGTGGCGTTTTCCATGCTTGGATTTCCTTGAACTGCCTCCAACCTACAAGGTCAGTTATCAGTCTGCTCCTGACATTCGTTTTGTTGCTGGCAAGCCCGAGTGTTGTTGGTCTCGATTTATTTCTCTTGCATCGGCTTCATTTCTTAGGTGTCTACAATTTGTCTTTTGTTTTGTTTCTACCACTGATTTGCTTGGAGGAGATATCAAGTATGGCTTGCTAACGAGATATAATAACATGTGTGTCCTGATAAGTGTACAAAATTAAAGAAACTATATAATGTTGCTGTAAGTAGTTTCTCTATCTTCAAATCGAATGTCTCTTTCAATATTGATCCGGAATTGTTTTCACATATAAAAGCTTATGGGATATTGTAATCCAGTGTCGTATGCTCGTGCTCTTCATCCTTCTTGCTAGCGGCCGCCATATTCAACCTCCGGGAAAATATTCAGGTGCTCGGGAGCACCTAAGCTTAGGTGCTCCGTGCGACCTCGGCCGTTGGATCTAAAATCCAACAGCGCTGTGAGATGGTGAACATTTTTGCAAGAAAGCCCTCATAGAATCTAAAAAATGCGCGCAAGTACAGCAGCTACAGCAGCTTCTCATACACCGTTGGATCTGAGATCCGATGGCCCAAAAGCCCGTATCATGGGAGCATCTAAGCTCCCGTATCACAGGATTCCGTGGCCAAGAACAGCAAGGCCGCTGTGAATAAGTTATGAGGAATAATCTAATGTCCTCAAAAGATTTTGCCCTTCCATAACTTGAATCTACATTCAGAGAAGCAAAGTAATCTAATGTTACATGGCTATTTTTTGGTTGTGGCGTTTTCCATGCTTGGATTTCCTTGAACTGCCTCCAACCTACAAGGTCAGTTATCAGTCTACTCCTGACATTCGTTTTGTTGCTGGCAAGCCCGAGTGTTGTTGGTCTCGATTTATTTCTCTTGCATCGGCTTCATTTCTTAGGTGTCTACAATTTGTCTTTTGTTTTGTTTCTACCACTGATTTGCTTGGAGGAGATATCAAGTATGGCTTGCTAACGAGATATAATAACATGTGTGTCCTGATAAGTGTACAAAATTAAAGAAACTATATAATGTTGCTGTAAGTAGTTTCTCTATCTTCAAATCGAATGTCTCTTTCAATATTGATCCGGAATTGTTTTCACATATAAAAGCTTATGGGATATTGTAATCCAGGTCGTGCGGCTCGTGCTCTTCATCCTTCTTGCTAGCGGCCGCCACATTCAACCTCCGGGGAAAATATCTGGTGCTCCGGGAGCACCTAAGCTTAGGTGCTCCCGTGCGACCTCGGCCGTTGGATCTAAAATCCAACAGCGCCTGTGAGATGGTGAACATTTTTGCAAGAAATCCCTCATAGAATCTAAAAAATGCGCGCAAGTACAGCAGCTACAGCAGCTTCTCATACACCGTTGGATCTGAGATCCGATGGCCCAAAAGCCCGTATCATGGGAGCATCTAAGCTCCCGTATCACAGGATTCCGTGGCCAAGAACAGCAAGGCCGCTGTGAATAAGTTATGAGGAATAATCTAATGTCCTCAAAAGATTTTGCCCTTCCATAACTTGAATCTACATTCAGAGAAGCAAAGTAATCTAATGTTACATGGCTATTTTTTGGTTGTGGCGTTTTCCATGCTTGGATTTCCTTGAACTGCCTCCAACCTACAAGGTCAGTTATCAGTCTACTCCTGACATTCGTTTTGTTGCTGGCAAGCCCGAGTGTTGTTGGTCTCGATTTATTTTTCTTGCATCGGCTTCATTTCTTAGGTGTCTACAATTTGTCTTTTTGTTTTGTTTCTACCACTGATTTGCTTGGAGGAGATATCAAGTATGGCTTGCTAACAAGATATAATAACATGTGTGTCCTGATAAGTGTACAAAATTAAAGAAACTATATAATGTTGCTGTAAGTTGTTTCTCTATCTTCAAATCGAATGTCTCTTTCAATATTGATCCGGAATTGTTTTCACATATAAAAGCTTATGGGATATTGTAATCCAGGTTTGCTCGGGTGATAATTTTGTTTTAACTATCTCTTATGCAGCTTAACCAGCTTATGAGTTGCCTACTTGCCTTCCATCTTTCCTTCTCATGGTGTAACCGGTGACAACTTTTTTAATACTTCGACTGTCGCTCGCCGCCATCCGCCGCACGGAGAGACATGCATTCACTTTTATGCAACTGGGCACCTACTCCTTTATCTTCAGCATGTTATTATCAAGCTATAGCTATATGATACTCTATAGCTTCACATAAGGACACTTAATGGAAGGACTTCTAGTAGATTTTGTTTTAAAAACTTGTATAATTTTTTTTGCACATGCTTAATGATATAGCATAGTGACGAATAAAATCGTGTTTGCATGGAACAACTAAAATAATTGAAACAAACCCAAATAATTTTTTTGCATAGCACATTCGGCTACAAGATTTTCTATATGTATGTGTACTTAATGGCTACTAATGTCTCAAGACTAATTTAAAAAATATTAAGAATTTGTGTGTATTAATGTGTGATATAAATCTAGCCACGCCGATGCATAGGTCACCCTACTGGTTTGTATTGTAACTAGTTAGCTACTCGTGCGTTGCAATAGGGGTATAAATATTCTACTAGTGCAAACACCAATTGTTTGTTAAAATGATGGTCGATATTTTTTTATGGTTACATGCATCACTCCTCTTCCACTCACTATCTCTGCCTCCCTAAGCTTGCCAGCACAGTCAATGGCGCATCGGCCTCACAATCCCTTCTTCCTCATCAGGCCATCACACGCAGGCCCACACAAACACACTTCAAATTTCAAAAATGTAACACAGTACATGTTCACACATGAGTCGGTTAAAGTATTGCAATAAATGAAACAAATAGTTTGTATAGTAACAACTTGCGAGGGAAATGCGAGTTTGACACGGTTGCACTTTTACAGCACTTGCTTTTGTAATTTTCACAATGGCATAATTGTATTTCGTTTCCACGTCACCTATTCATCTTCAATCATGGCAGTACAACGAACACCAGAAATAAAAATTACATCCAGATCCGTAGACCACCTAGCGACGACTACAAGCACCGAAGCGAGCCGAAGGCGCGCCGCCGTCATCGCCCCTCCATCGCCGGAGCCGGGCACAACTTGTTGTAGTAGACAGTCGGGAAGTCGTCGTGCTAAGGCCCCATAGGACCAGCACCCCAGAACAGCAACCGCTGCCGATGAAAAATAACATAGATCGGAAGGATCCAAAGCGAAGACACACGAATATGGACGAACAACGACGAGATCCGAGCAAATCCACCAAAGATAGATCTGCCGGAGACACACCTCCACACGCCCACCAACGATGCTAGACGCACCGCCGGAACGGGGACTAGGCGGGGAGACCTTTATTCCGTCTTCAGGGAGCCGCCGCCGTCTCGCCTTCCTGAGTAGGACACAAACCCTAACAAGATTGAAAAAAACGACTAAAACGGAGCCTCCGCTGCCCTTGCCAGGATCCACCGCGCCTCCATGGCCCTAGGGCCACCGGAGACGAGGCGGACCTGCGTCGGCGCCGGCGAGAGGCACAAACCCTAACTTTCTTTCTTGGAGGAGGAGGGGGAGGAGGCAAAGCCCTATCACAATTATACATGAACAAATATTTTCAATAACGTGCTATAGCATCTCTATAACATGCTATAGCGGTTTAGAAGAAGTCTGCCGCTAAGAGCCATAGCGCACACAATTTAAAACTATATAACCAGAGTCAACGTCTTTATTTAAAGCACATACAACAAATATCACAGAAATCATTGTTTGTCTACACAAGAACAATATCTACACATATACTAACATAAAAGCATTAGGGCATTGATGGGGGATGGCGTAGGTCATTAAATTCAGACATATATTCATAGAGTAATATCTAAGTTCCCAGACCCACCTCCCCAAGTCAATCTAGCTTTGCGCTCTTCCGACAGCTTGCGGGCGAAATGAATCAGTTCGTCCTCATTGGTGCCCCTCTCTAGGTCAGGCTCGTTCTTGCCTGTCTCGATGTTCACCTTGCACACCTGCCTCTTCAGCAATGCCTTGCCGACATCGATGAGCCTTTTGAGGTTGTCCGCCGTGGACACATCGACGGAGGCCGTTTCGCCCGTGAGCTCATCATCCTGGATCCGGAGGTAGCGCATATCGCTGTCACAGTGCAGCGCCTGGAAGAGCACGGATGCTTGGATATCGACGAGATCGGCGCTGGCTTGGCTGAAGCTATCGATGATTGGCGTAGTGCCCCCTTTGTAGAGCCACCCGAGAAGGCCCCACTTGCTACACATGGCAGCATCAAACTTCTCTTCGACCTTGGCGGTGCCGGTGCCCAGCGAAAGGACCATGAACTTGCCGTACTCCGCCGGCTTGACAGGGAAAAAGTGTCGGTTTTTCATTAGAATCTGCTTGCTTACATGGGTCATCGCCACAAGGGTCTGTGCATATCCATGTAAGATAGTGAGGAATGTAGCAACATCACATAACTCAATTGGTATAGATCTTAAGCCTAATTTAGGCAGCGTACCGGATTGTTAGCGGCGACACCTCCGTCAATGAGGTTGAAAGCCCGGTGTTGCCGTCTTTGTCCCTGGTCTCGAAATGGTGGCCGGGAGGTAGGTCGGCGCGGCAGATGTGCTGATGCAGACGTCCGACAGAAAGGCATTCTTGGAGGCATCCTTCATGGCCTGCACGTAAATATTTTGTTTCATGTTGTGTATACAGATGCATGTGTTTACATTCTTCTGCGTGCGTACATCGTAGGTCGAGAAGATGGTAGGCTGAAGGAGCTTGATGTCGAAAGTGGGGATGACGATGCTCTTGAGTGTCTGACTGACTCGCGTGTCGCCGAGCAGCTCCTTCACGACCGAGTGCAGGTGCTGGCCGTTGTACTTGGGTCCCATCATGCTCTTGAACAAGCCCAGAGGTCCTTTGCTGCACAACAGATTGTGTATAGCTCATAAGTACCCTGGTTATAGCGGGAAATAGCGAGCTACTAACATCATTCTCAGTCTAGCTTTAGCAGTGCATCATGGCTTAGCCGAGTTTTTGCTGCTGCTGGATGTGTGTGAGGGGTCAGAAACCCGCCCCTAATTTCATTGAAAATTGGTAACACGACATTCAGGTTTTTAACGTTATTATGTACTCCCTCCGTTCCTAAATACTTGTCTTTCTAGAGATTTCAACAAGTGACTACATACGGCGTAAAATGAGTGAATCTACACTTTAAAATATGTCGACATACATCCGTATGTTGAGTCCATTTGAAATGCCTAGAAAGACAAGTATTTGGGAACGGAGGGAGTATGTCATATAATAATATTGCTCGTTTGGGAGCGATTTTGTTGTACGTGTGAGACCGAGTTATACCTCCCGAAAAAAAAAACGAAAAAAAACCGCGAGTTATACAACATGTAATCCTCACCAGACGGCAGGGAAGATATTCGGGCAATGCTCGAGGTAGAACTTGTTGATGTCCTTGGCGGCGAAGAGCGGGCGGCCCTGGTCGTTGGGCGCGGTGAGCATTGCGGCGACCAGGCCTCCGGTGCTCGTCCCGGCGACCACGTCGAAGTAATCCGCGATCCTCGCGTCCGGCCCATCAAACTCCTACGCACCCCAACTACTCGTTACCCCAACATACAAGTAGTATGATGCTATGTGAAAAGATTGGGTACATGCAAGAGCAGGCAGGTTGATGCTCTGTAAGGATGGAAAAGGTTACCTGAAGCTTTTTTTCGAGGAACGCGAGGATGGTGCCGGGGATGATCCCGCGCACGCCGCCGCCGTCGATGCTCACCACGGTGACCAGCCTCCCATGGCGCGGCGGCGGGGAGGTGGGCGGCGACGAAGCGCAGCCCGGGCCCATCAGCAGGTTCACGGTTCCGGTGGTCTGCTCCGGCACTTGCATGGCCGGCATATGGGAAGAAGACCGCCCGAACTCCCGGCTTAATTTATTAAGACCCGAGATTCATTGGCCTAGAGAAAGAAAGAAGACTCCGCTGGTCCGGGTCGTGCTTCTTGATGTAGCTTTCGTTCGATGTGCTCGCGGACACCGTACCGGTCAAGCTGCCGGACCGGTCGCCGGGGCCGCATCGATCGTGGGCAAGTGCTGAGTGGCTCAGTGCGGTGGCTCGAATCGAATGTGTCGCGGTCCAGTTTCTTGGACCAGGCACCTGATCCAGCTCAAGGTCTTGTGGTGCTCCTAGCTTTCCAAACTTTCTTTTTCGCAAAAAAAAAAAAAAAATCTTCAGTTTATGTGCTTATTTACTCTACGGGACGCGTATCAAGAAGTGTACACACTGTTTTTCCTCGTCGGTACTCGACCCGTAGCTGTCGTAATTGGAAATATCGGGCCAGTACTCGCGCGCTGTGCTACTACGGTGAGGAGTTTCTCCTCCAGAATTTCGTTTTTCTTTGAGAATGTAGACCAAATAGTAGTGGTTCAAAGAGTCCTTTTACAGTGCATCCGGTCGATATGGACCGTCCGTCGGAGCGGATTCGACAGTCCAGATTCAATGCAATACGCTGACGTAGTAAGTGCTAGCTAGATTTGTATTTTACTTTGGCTTTAAATTTGAACTCTTTGTGATCCAATATAGGACGCCCAAATAAAATCGCGAACAGTTTGTCATCTACCTACAACTAGTTTGATGCTCGTGCGTTGCCACGGAATAATACAAACACATGGATCGTACAATTATTTTATAGTATTTGCAATGGAATAACAAAAACACATGTATCTCCTAGTTGTTCTGATTATGAATTGTATGTCAAGCATAACGCCATGTGATTTTCATTCATATACCAGCAACAAATGCCAATTATCTCTCCCGCTTCTTTCCTTACACAAGCATCATCTACCTCCCTGCCCCTCCTTCCTCTACCTTCATTTTCTTTGTCCGTCCTAGTTTTAGCATTGTCGTTGCTTTAAAAGTTTATCATCTCACCGTACCACCGCTTTAAACCTTTTATTAATGTTAGCAACTCTATGGAATGATCTTCACATATCGTGAGAGATGATGACATGATTTTTTCTTCTTATTTACGCATAATGCAATGCCAATGTTTCTTTGAACACAATATAAAGATAACGCTTTTGTGGCTGCAAGAAACGTACAAAAACATGTAGTGTCTATTATTGAGAATATCAAATTAAAGAAATAATTCAACATTCTCCTTGAGTACTTGAATTTTTTGCATAAATGCACAACTCAATAGCATATGATTCGGTAGCTTAACATTCAAAGCGACTGCTAATTCAAAAATTCATTTTTTTAGAGGAAATTCTAGAATTGTTGGCAAACCAGCATAACCAATACACCATCAGTTACAAGAATGTTGTCTCCTAGCCTTGTGCAGCATATCATGGAAAATAAGGAAATCAACATAATGGAGAAATGCATGCTAGGTGATTTATCTCAACAGAAAAAAATAATATGGAAGAGCTTTAGCACCTATACTTGCATGAAGCCACAAACTGGTATTTTAGTAGACAGTATAACTACCAACTCCATCTCTTAGCAGCATATCCTTCTCCATGGTAGGGGACTTCGGGTATATCAGAATTAATTTACATATGAGATGTGGTAATGCAGCACAACATAGCTTATCAAACAGAAAAATGCTTCATGTAGTAGGACATATATGGTTATTCTATCTACTTCAACTTCCCCTAGGATTCAGATCAGAATACGACAACAGCTAACATGGCATGAACCTGCACAAACTCAAGAAAATGGAAAGAAAAATTGTAAGAAATCAAGGAAAACCAAATCAAAAAACATGTCAACATTTCCACCTCAATCAGGTCAAATCTGGAAGTATATTTCTCGTTCATGTTGAATAAGAAAGCTAGATACATGTGCGTTGCTACGACATAAGAAAATATATTTACCAAATGATCATTTTGTTTCGTGAATACAAACATTACATGCTTTTGATGCTTTCCCAATATAACAAGTGGTTGTAATGGCTTCTTTCTCGTGTTTCTCTCTTAGCTACAATAGTTAAACCTCATATAAAGACCAACAAACCAAAAAAATTATTACCAAACAGAAAGCAGCAGTGTTAGTTCTTCCATAGAGCGGCGGCTGGGACTACTTTTGAGCCGTGAAAATTAGTTCCAGCCATTGCTTGGACTAAAGAGAACTACAATGCAAGCCCGGTACTGCCTACATTAGCAACCAAACTAAGCAGTGAGTCCAGACAATGGCTGGATAAGGCAAGTCACACTGACCAACAAATTACCTCTCAGATCAACTATTGGGTAACTGAACCTGACGAAGAAGTAGAACACGACCCGCTAGCCTGACCGCCGGAGCAGAAGCATGTGTGATCATCCAACGCCCCCGTGTCATACCCGTGGCGCCCTCCGGAGGCCTAGCACTCGCCGCACCACCTGGCGTCGGCCTTCCGTCGCACCTAGAACCCCGCCCTGACTGGCATCCCCGACGGCGTCGTTCCCAGCGGCGAGCATACGGAACAGCCAAAATCGAGCAGCTCATGCACACCACTCCTAGGCCCAGTACGTCCTCCGGCACAGACGTACCGTTGGACAGCCTGTAGTATGAGTACGACTGTCGGTGTCAAAACCGGCGGATCTCGGGTAGGGGGTCCCGAACTGTGCGTCTAGGCGGATGGTAACAGGAGACAAGGGACACGATGTTTTTACCCAGGTTCGGGCCCTCTCGGTGGAGGTAAAACCCTACTCCTGCTTGATTAATATTGATGATATGGATAGTACAAGAGTAGATCTACCACGAGATCAGAGAGGCTAAACCCTAGAAGCTAGCCTATGGTATGATTGTTGTTTTTTCTACGGACTAAAACCCTCCGGTTTATATAGACACCGGAGAGGGCTAGGGTTACACAGAGTCGGTTACAATGGTAGGAGATCTACATATCCGTATCGCCAAGCTTGCCTTCCACGCCAAGGAAAGTCCCATCCGGACACGGGACGGAGTCTTCAATCTTGTATCTTCATAATCTTGGAGTCCGGCCAACGATGATAGTTCGGCTATCCGGACACCCCCTAGTCCAGGACTCCCTCAGTATCCCCTGAACCAGGCTTCAATGACGACGAGTCCGGCGCGCATATTGTCTTCGGCATTGCAAGGCGGGTTCCTCCTCTGAATTCTTCATAGAAGATTTTG
Organism: Aegilops speltoides; assembly: GCA_021437245.1. Taxonomy (NCBI): domain Eukaryota; kingdom Viridiplantae; phylum Streptophyta; class Magnoliopsida; order Poales; family Poaceae; genus Aegilops; species Aegilops speltoides. The sequence goes on along the minus strand of CM038147.1, from coordinate 551,877,837 downwards.
AATACAAGGACAGTGTCCGGCTCTGGAAAATAAGTTCCACATACCACCGTAGAGAGAATAATATTCACACAAGGTCAATCTGCTGACGTATTCCGTGGCGTGACATCACACCACGGCCAAGCCTTTATTCGAATTGTTTTTACTGTTCCACCTCAGCGCGTTTAGCGAGGCAGTTTCCTTGGCACGTCTTGTCAAAGCAGAGATTGTGTCCCCTTATTCCGGGATTCTCATCAATACGGGCGTGGGTAACCCAACCGCGCCATTGATTACGACCACTAGTAGAAAAACACCTATTAGTCCCGGTTCGTAAGGGCCTTTAGTCCCGGTTCATGAACCGGGACTAATGAGTCGTTACTAATGCCTCCACCCATTAGTCCCGGTTCAAACACGAACCGGGACAGATGTGCCTCCACGTGGCCGGTCCGCCGAGCCCAGTCAGGGAGGCCTTTGGTCCCGGTTGGTGGCACCAACCGGGACCAAAAGTCCATGTTTTTTTAGAAAAGTGGCTGCTTTAGGGGTTTTGTGGCTTATTTTTAGGTTGTTATTAGCTAGCTAATAGAGAGAAGTGTCCTCTCTTATATCTTCGTCCTTGGTTTATCAACGCTACTGCTATGTTCATTTCACCCGCTGATATAAGATGCTCATGCATGCTTGCATCATACATCATCATATATAATAACAAGTCCTACTAATCATGCATCATCATACAACTTCTACTCGTTATTAATAATAAGTCATACGATCATCATCATCATAGTCATCGAACCCAACCCTACATAATTGTTCTTAGCACATGCATCATCAGTATCAGGTAGGACCTAAACACCCTTAAGGTAAAATAGCATAAAACAATATAGATCCTGACTCTCCATTATGAAGAATGGAGATCATCATGTTTCCAATTCTTGCCCTTCGGTGCTTTTTGCTTCCAAGAAGCTCCTTACGACTGTCCATACATTTTTTTTCCATTCTTTGATTGTAATGTCTCCACTTCTTTTAGAAACCCGGTGTGGACATTTGAGATTCGTAGGACGATCTGGTTGTATGTTCAAAACATGAAGGCTACCATGCGTATACATCAGATGAGGCACACAATCATTCGGGATTATCTATTGAAAAACATAGTAATAACTTCGTAGTTAGCAATGATGTACTAGTTTTAGAAGTGTGCAAAAAGATGCACGGATGTTGTAATAGTAAAAATAATCTTACCAGGTATCTCCATGGTAGTTATCAGAGTTCAACACGTGCACTAGTGGCACGTATTGACCATAATGTTGAGGAGTTTGATTGTAGATATTGTAATTCTCAAGATCAGTACAAAATGCGACTGATGATTTTTCTCCGATAAGTTAATTCGAGCCTTCGTGTAGTAGGTTCATCTACCATCTTCCGCACATTCTTTGAAGAATGAAAATAAGCTGTCAATGGAGATAAGTTGTCAACTATATATTTTGAAATAAACAATATAAATTACTTAATAACTATGTTAAGCTCACATGGGGGAAGAATTGGAGGTGTATCCACAAGGACCCAAATCGAAGGTCTCTCTTGCTCGATTGTAGGATCACCAAGATCCATGGTGACAAGCATACCCTCATCAAGACCATACATCTTGCAAAGTGCTTCCCAATTTTTGCAACCAAAATGGGTTACACTCTGAGCATTGTACAGCTTTACTTGAAAATCCACACCATGATGGGTACTTAGGATATTTTTTTGGTTTCGAAACTTTCATGGTCTTCAAAACCCATCCTCTCCAAGACATAGCGTCTTGCAAAGCATGGGATAAGCTAGCCGAATTGGAAAAGATGAAAAATACACGTTAAAATAGTTGAAGTCGTGCTTAATTATGAAAAAAACTATTGTCGTCGTTGCGTACCGTATGAACTGTTGGGGAACATTGCAGAAAAATAAAAAATTTCCTACGGTTTCACCAAGATCCATCTATGAGTTCATCTAAGCAACGAGTGAAAGGAGAGATGCATCTACATACCACTTTGTAGATCGCGTGCGGAAGCGTTCAAAAGAACGGGGTTGAGGTAGTCGTTCTCGTCGTGATCCTATCACCGGAGATCCTAGCGCCGAACGGACGGCACCTCCGCGTTCAACACACGTACGGTCAGCGTGACGTCTCCTCCGTCTTGATCCAGCAAGGGGGAAGGAGAGGTTGATGATGATCCAGCAGCACGACGGCGTGGTGGTGGATGCAATAGAACTCCGGCAGGGCTTCGCCAAGCAACTGTGCGAGGAGGAAGAGGTGTAGCAGGGGAGGGAGGCGCCAAGACTCAGCGGTGCGGCTGTCCCTCCCTCCCCTCCCTTTATATAGGCCCCAGGCGCCCGCCCCGAGATCTGATCTCCTGTGGGGCGGCGGCGGGGTGGAGTGCCCAAAGGCAGTGGGCGCCCCACCCTAGGGTTTCAACCCTAGGCGCAGGGGTGGGCCAAGGGGGCACACCAGCCCACTATGGGCTGGTTCCCCCCCCCCACTTCATCCCATGGGGCCCTCCGGGATGGGTGGCCCCACCCGGTGGACCCCCGGGACACTTCCGGTGGTCCCGGTACAATACCGGGTGACCCCGAAACTTTCCCGATGGCCGAAACAGCACTTCCTATATATAATTCTTTACCTCCGGACCATTCCGAAACTCCTCGTGACGTCTGGGATCTCATCCGGGACTCCGAACAACATTCGGTTTGCTGCATACTCATATTCATAAAACCCTAGTGTCACCGAACCTTAAGTGTGTAGACCCTACGGGTTCGGGAGACATGTAGACATGACCGAGATGGCTCTCGGGCAATAACCAACAGCGGGATCTGGATACCCATGTTGGCTCCCACATGCTCCTCGATGATCTCATCGGATGAACCACGATGTCGAGGATTCAAACAACCCCGTATTCAATTCCCTTTGTCAATCGGTACGTTACTTGCCCGAGACTCGATCGTCGGTATCCCAATACCTCGTTCAGTCTCGTTACCGGCAAGTCACTTTACTCGTACCGTAATGCATGATCCCATGACCAAACACTTGGTCACTTTGAGCTCATTATGATGATGCATTACCGAGTGGGCCTAGAGATACCTCTCCGTCATACGGAGTGACAAATCCCAGTCTCGATCCGTGTCAACCCAGCAGACACTTTCGGAGATACCTGTAGTGCACCTTTATAGTCACCCAGTTACGTTGTGACGTTTGGTACACCCAAAGCACTCCTACGGTATCCGGGAGTTACACGATCTCATGGTCTAAGGAAAAGATACTTGACATTGGAAAAGCTCTAGCAAATGAACTACACGATCTTGTGCTATGCTTAGGGTTGGGTCTTGTCCATCACATCATTCTCCTAATGATGTGATCCCGTTATCAATGACATCTAATGTCCATAGCCAGGAAACCATGACTATCTGTTGACCAACGAGCTAGTCAACTAGAGGCTTACTAGGGACATATTATGGTCTATGTATTCACACGTGTATTACGATTTCCAGATAATACAGTTATAGCATGAATAAAGACAATTATCATGAATAAGGAAATATAATAATAACCTTTTATTATTGCCTCTAGGGCATATTTCCAACAGTCTCCCACTTGCTCTAGAGTCAATAATCTAGTTACATTGTGATGAATCGAACACCCATAGAGTTCTGGTGTTGATCATGTTTTGCTCGCGAGAGAGGTTTAGTCAACGGATCTGCGACATTCAGATCTGTATGTACTTTGTAAATATCTATGTCTCCATCTTGAACATTTTCACGGATGGAGTTGAAGCGACGCTTGATGTGCCTAGTGTTCTTGTGAAACCAGGGCTCCTTGGCAAGGGCAATAGCTCCAGTGTTGTCACAGAAGAGTTTGATCGGCCTCGACGCATTGGGTATGACTCCTAGGTCGGTGATGAACTCCTTCACCCAAATTGCTTCATGCCCTGCCTCTGAGGCTGCCATGTACTCTGCTTCACATGTAGATCCCGCCACGACGCTCTGCTTGCAGCTGCACCAGCTCACTGCTCCACCATTCAACATATACACGTATCCGGTTTGTGAGTTAGAGTCATCCAGATCTGTGTCGAAGCTAGCGTCGACGTAACCCTTTACGACGAGCTCTTCGTCACCTCCATAAACGAGAAACATGTCCTTTGTCCTTTTCAGGTACTTCAGGATATTCTTGACCGCTGTCCAGTGTTCCTTGCCGGGATTACTTTGGTACCTTCCTACCAAACTTATGGCAAGGTTTACATCAGGTCTGGTACACAGCATGGCATACATAATAGATCCTATAGCTGAAGCTTAGGGGATGACACTCATCTCTTCTTTATCTTTTGCCGTGGTCGGGCATTGAGCCGAGCTCAATCTCACACCTTGCAACACAGGCAAGAACCCTTTCTTGGACTGATCCATTTTGAACTTCTTGGCAACAAAGATCTTGCCCTCGGATCTTAAGTAGAAGGTATACCCAATGGTTTCTTTAGGGTATCCTATGAAGACGCATTTTTCCGATTTGGGTTCGAGCTTTTCAGGTTGAAGTTTCTTGACATAGCATCGCATCCCCAAACTTTTAGAAACGACAGCTTAGGTTTCTTCCCAAACCATAATTCATACGGTGTCGTCTCAACGGATTTAGACGGTGCCCTATTTAAAGTGAATGTAGCTGTCTCTAGAGCGTATCCCCAAAATGATAGCGGTAAATCGGTAAGAGACATCATAGACCGCACCATATCCAATAGAGTGTGATTACGACGTTCGGACACACCGTTACGCTGAGGTGTTCCAGGCGGCGTGAGTTGTGAAACGATTCCACATTTCCTTAAGTGTGTACCAAATTCGTGACTTAAATATTCTCCTCCACGATCTGATCGTAGAAACTTTATCTTTCGGTCACGTTGATTCTCTACTTCATTCTGAAATTCCTTGAACTTTTCAAAGGTCTCAGACTTGTGTTTCATTAAGTAGACATATCCATATCTACTCAAGTCATCACTGAGAGTGAGAACATAACGATATCCTCCGCGAGCCTCAACGCTCATTGGACCGCACACATCGGTATGTATGATTTCCAACAAGTTGGTTGCTCGCTCCATTGTTCCGGAGAACGGAGTCTTGGTCATTTTGCCCATGAGGCATGGTTCGCATGTGTCAAATGATTCATAATCGAGAGACTCTAAAAGTCCATCAACATGGAGCTTCTTCATGCGCTTGACACCAATGTGACCAAGGCGGCAGTGCCACAAGTATGTGGGACTATCGTTATCAACTTTACATCTTTTGGTATTCACACTATGAATATGTGTAACATTACGCTCGAGATTCATTAAGAATAAACCATTGACCATCGGGGCATGACAATAAAACATATCTCTCATATAAATAGAACAACCATTATTCTCGGATTTAAATGAGTAGCCATCTCGTATCAAACGAGATCCAGATACAATGTTCATGCTCAAACTTGGTACTAAATAACAATTATTAAGGTTTAAAACTAACCCCGTAGGTAAATGTAGAGGTAGCGTGCCGACGACGATCACATCGACCTTGGAACCATTCCCGACGCGCATCGTCACCTCGTCCTTCGCCAGTCTCCGCTTATTCCGCAGCTCCTGCTGTGAGTTACAAATATGAGCAACGGCACCGGTATCAAATACCCAGGAGTTACTATGAGTACTGGTAAGGTACACATCAATTACATGTATATCAAATATACCTTTAGTGTTGCCGGTCTTCTTGTCCGCTAAGTATTTGGGGCAGTTCCGCTTCCAGTGACCCTTCCCTTTGCAATAAAAGCACTCAGTCTCAGGCTTGGGTCCATTGCTTGACTTCTTCCTGGCAACTGGCTTACCAGGCGCGGCAACTTCCTTGTCGTCCTTCTTGAAGTTCTTCTTACCCTTGCCCTTCTTGAACTTGGTGGTTTTATTGACCATCAACACTTGATGTTCTTTCTTGATTTCTACCTCTGCTGACTTCAGCATTGAAAATACTTCAGGAATGGTTTCCACCATCCCTTGCATATTGTAGTTCATCACAAAGCTCTTGTAGCTTGGTGGGAGCGACTGAAGGATTCTGTCAATGACCGCCTCGTCCGGGAGGTTAATGTCCAGCTGGGACAGGCGGTTGGTGAAAGCCTCAATATGTATAGCACCTATGGCAACCAAAAGCTCCAAACCGAATAAAATTTCATATTCGGATTTTATTATTGTGCAAAAATATTTTAAGTGGTATGAGGCTTGTTTTGGTCTCCTATCGAACTAAGGACGATGTTAGGATACTACACCGGCCATGCTTTGACATATTCTTAGGGCAATAGATAAATATCGGCCATTACCATAAGGTCCATGTAGAATTCATTCACCTAATCATGATAGCCGAAATAAACAAATGAAATAGCAATCAAATATTTCGGCCCTTCGAATTAACAAGAAAAAAATGTAGCTAATAAAATGTATAGAGATTTGGTAATACCCTCTCTTGATGCAGAAAGTTATGTCGCTTTCATGGATCAAAATAAATCCAGGGAGGGTCATTTATCATACCTGATGATGAATTCCATGGCAAAGGCATCAATGGTATGGTTGAAGAATATGGATGATGTGCTAACCGAAGATTTTGATGGGCTGATGCAAACCTTCGGCTTTTTTGGCTTCTATCCTTCTCTTTCTTCACTTTTGTAACACTTGTTGCAATAGAAGGTTGCACATCATTTTTATTTTGACTGCTCCTCTTGGGAACCCATGCCATGTTCTTCTTTTTCAGCTCTTGTGCACTAAGTTTTTGTAATTCCTTCTTTTGCCAATACGATAAGCCGAGTGAGCACCTCGACTGTGATTTTGTTTCAACCAATGGCAACTCTTTTTGGGCCTTGTGCACCCTCAACTTCTTTTCTTCAGATTTGGCACTCTGATTTTTATCAATTGATTGCTTCACTTCTTTGCCTTTTGTAGCCAATGTCAACACTTTAATTGGCTCTTTGTTATTTGAGATCAAATCTGAAGCAGCACACTTATGACCATCTCTTTTCACACGGTAAACTTGCTTTACCACCTCTTTCTTCTTCCTTGAGCTCTGGACCGATTCCTTATGATTGAAATGGTCTTTGACGCGTGATTGTTCAAATGTTGATCTCTTTGGAGCTGCATAGTATTGGTGAGATGGTCTAGATAAGATGGAGAATGTGCCCTTGTATCATACATGTCCCATGATGAATATGTATCTATATGAGCATAGGGAGGCATCCACGGCATTGGCATTGGCAGCCCAAAATAAGGATATGAATATGTTGCATTAAAATTATCACTTTGCCAATACCAATCCTCATATTTGCGCCTTGGGGTGATCTTTGTTTCTTTGCATGATTTGGCCGATAAGCATTCTTCTCTTCACTCTTCTTTTGATATTTATCCAATAGTTCAACGAAGGTGATTTTTGATCTCTTACACTTGCCCTTACTTCGGCCTTTGTTTTCTTTTGGTTTTCTTTCATCTATCATTGGATTTGCTTGCTGCCCCCTAGTCATTGGCATCTCCATTGTAGCTTCGATGGAATTCTCGCCCTTAAGATTATGTTCATTATACTCTTCAACCACTTCTTTACTTGAAAGTGTGATCCCATCACCTAGAGTTTTTACCTTCTATTTAGATGGATCGTCTTGAAGTAGCCGATGCAAAAACTTTTTGCCATCATGACCAATCAGAATAGAGTGGTCATCTCTTGGTGTTTCAACAAATTTCAATCATCCTTTTTCAATGGCCGATTTAACTATTTGACGAAACATGTGGCAGTCCTCAAAATTATGCTTGGACGAATCATGCAACTTACAATACATTCGTACTTGGATAGATGGCTCCACATGGTGATCAAGAATTCTAATATAATTATTTTTCAACAACAAATCAAAGATTTGATCACACATGTTTGAATCGAAGGTATACCTTTTGTTTTCTAGCCGATCTTGTTGTGAGAACGGCTTTGGAGTTAAGCAAACAAATGGTTCAGATTTGGTATCTTCCCATTCGTCTATGAATTCTCTTTCGCTTTCTTTTTCCGATGCCCTTAAATAAGAAACTATACTAGCATCGATTTTCCCAAAATATTTTAACCTTGGCTTTAAATTTCTGAAACGAAAATAGTTAGAACATACATGTCTCAATTGAGACCAAGTGTAAGCCAAGTAAGAAATAAGCAAAGCTACCCAACTAGATATGAACCTTAGATAAAGAAATGCGGAAAGCTTTGGCTGTAAAAATAAGTCATTATCGGTCTTTATAAATGGCGCAATGGGTTGACCGATATGTTCCATAACAAGTTTATTCCTAACAAGTAAATTACCCTTCTTCATTGGTCTTACAAAATTACTTATGAGAATATTTCTTATAGATGCATCAATAATGAAGTTGTGACCAAATCTGAAAATAGGTAAATTACTCTCTATGCATACCTCTTCAAATATGTTGGGAGAGCATGATGGTGGTGCCACTTGAAGAACATCTTGCTCCGTCTTTGGATGGCTCCCCAACACCTTGTCATCATCTTTTTCTTGATTCCGTGCATCATTGCTTTGAAGATCCATGTCAGCCGAACTTTGTTCGGCTACTTGTTCTTGTCCTTGAGGCTTGTCAATTTCTATGGCACGGAACTCATAGGGCAGGAAGTAGGTTCCATTGACTTCAGAAAAATCAAGTATGGCTGCTTTGCTATGCTTTCCATGCCCTTTCTCAATAATGCTTGTCTCTTTGGATTTGATGGACTCAGAATATATACTACTTGATTCGGCTTTTCTAATAACCGAATTTTCTTTGTTACCTGAATCAACAACTTTATCTTTTTGAATTTGCAAGGCTTCTCGCTCTCGTCTAATTTTAGCCCACATCTCAGCTTGGCGAGCTTTAAACTTTTCCATCTCAATTTCCATCCACTCGTCATGAGATTGCCCCCCAATACTTTGAGACTCTTTCGGCAATGAGGTGCCGAAACTTTGCGATTGTTTAGGTGGTACACTGGATGGTACAACATCGGGGGATTGCATCATTTGCACAACTCTAGCTTTTACAGCAGCAAAATCATGAGGCTTCCCGCCTTCTATTAGTTCCTGGCGAATAGAGTTGCACAAATCCCAAGAGAATGTAAGCTTGTTCTCAATTACCCAGTCTGGATATGGTTGCCCCCCAATGCTTTTAGACTCTTTCGACAATGAGATGTTGCCGAAATTCTGTAATTGTGTAGGGGGGGACATGATATGCCACAGTAGTAGGTGAATGCATTTGTGCTCCTGCAGAAGTTTCACTTACTCGGCCATGACCATGAAGGTGCGGAGCCGAATTATGGACATCAACAGTTGCGCGGTGCCAAAAAATTAGTAGCGTTAGGCGTAGCATATGATGTTTGAGGGTAATCGGTCAAATAACTAGTAGTAACATGGCCAATTCCCTATCCACCGGCACGTTTGGATTAGCGTACTGCAAGTTATTTACCGATGAATAAAAACTTGAAACACTTTGTTGCATACCATTGGAAGTTCCTACATAGGGTGTCTCAACTTGATTAACTGAACTCATCATGTTATTTATCGGCATATAAATTTGTGGGGTTGCTGATGCATGGGAGTTGGGATACATATGTTGCATGTTGCTAAAATTATATGAAGTGGAATCATGGAGATTTTGTTGCATCGGCCCTTGCACATAATTAGATGCATGATTGATAAAGCTAGGGCTAGCCGATACATTATTCTCATTAGATGATCTAGCAACAACATATGCATTATTTGCATCTACATATGTGAATTGGGTATTCATGTTACCTTTGTAGATTGCAAACCCTAGATGACGATCTCTTCGTAGCAATAACGGGCCGGAGACCGTTCAAAGCTTCGTCCCCAGCGGAGTCGCCAAAAAGTGTGTTCGCACACGAACACGTCACCGTGTACCCCCGACACCGGGGGTGATGCACCACGGCTCACGTCGAAGGAGACCCGCCGGAAGCGCGGTACGCAAGACAATCCGACGGGCTCTTTTGAGGACCCAAAACCCCACACGCCCGGGAGGGACCCCGTTAGGATGCGCGGCGGCTATGGGCTGCCCTAGGTCGACCTGATCGCCCCTAGGGCCTCGAGGTTCGCCGCCCTGCAATGAAGAAAACGAACGAAGAACGAGGAAGAAGAAGAACAAGGGAGAAGATAAAAGTAATGGTAAAAGATGATAGATTGATTTGTCGATTGTGTGTTGTTGTTCAATCGGCCGTCACCTCTCGTCTATATAAGAGGCGGATGGACTTCCCGTACAAGAAAAGGACTTGCCTTGTCGTCCAAATCATCAAAATCTAGCCAAATTCGGACTTCTCACGACTTCCGGCCCGGATGTCCGGCTCTAGGCCCGGATGATCCGGCCTAGCCCAGTTTTCAGATAGTAGCTTACTGTTTTGGCTCTAGAATCTGCATACGACCTCGGATTTGGACGTTTTCTATATCAAAATCAACAGTCTCTACGAGACGCACAACTTTCATGTCGAACACTTTTCTATTTGAGGCCATCTTGACGGTGTTTCGGGCTGTTTTCTAAAGTCTGCAGTAGAAAAACTTGTCCGGACGTCCGGACCTCTACCCGGACTGTCCGGCCTTTACCCGAATCATTCGGGAGTTGACCCAGATCATCCGGCTTTAGTGCCAACCTTCTGGAATCTTAGTGCTTCAATTACCCGGATGATCCGGACCCCGGCCCGGATGATCCGGCCAACATTGATGCAGCGCACGGTTTTGCCTATAACTTTTGCATACGACCTCGGATGGGGATGATCTTTACATCAAAATCGTTTGTTTCGATGAGACGAAGAACTTTGCAGTTGTAACTTTTTCCATCCGAGGTATTATTAATTAGGTTTCAGGCCATTCTTTAATCAGGTGTCAACACGGGTATCTCCGAAATTGTCATATCTTCTGCACTTGAGCTCCTTTTTGGTCCATCTTCATATTTATTTCGATCATCTTGACGAGGGCCATCAAATGGTGACATAAACTCATAATTTTAACCTCATTCCATTATAGACTTAAGTCACTCTTTGCGATCATGCCATTTTTGAGCGTCAACACCGCGGGTGCATCATTTATCCTCCTTGCATGTGTCTTCTTCTCTCCCACTCCAGCAATTTCCTCCCTTTCCGCTTTTCCCATCTCTCCTTCACAGCCATCCCCAGTGAGCGAGAAACCTTTACGTTAGCTGCGTTGCCTTCGTACCAACGAGATGACAGCCAAATCCCTGCTCTCGCTGCAGCTAGAATTATTACTAAACCCGCTCACCTAAGATGGCAGACTCGCCGTTGTTATTGGTCCGTTGTTATCGGTGGGGAAGCTGGATGAGGAAGACGGAGGCGGCGCCGATGCATGGTGATGTAGGGGTCGCCCTCTGGCGCAGTGTTGAGACAGTGTTCAATGCTGTGGCGGGTTGTAGAGGTGCTCACGATGTTCCCTGTGGAGAGGCACAGTTACCGCATGTAGTCCACGGAGGTGGCCGTGCGGCTCCTGCTCTTCATCCTTCTTGCTAGCGGCCGCCATATTCAAGCTCCCTGGCCAAGAATAGCAAGGCCGCTGTGAAGAAGACAAAATTATCCAGGTTTGCTTGGGTGATAATTTTGTTTAAACTATCTCTTATGCAGCTTAACCAGCTTATGTGTTGCCTACTTGCTTTCCATCTTTCCTTCTCATGGTGTAACTGGTGACAACTTTTCTAATTCTTCGACTGTCGCTTGCCGCCATCCGCCGCACGGAGAGACATGCATTCACTTTTATGCAACTGGGCACCTACTCCTTTATCTTCAGCATGTTATTATCAAGCTATTATCAAGCTATAGCTATATGATACTCTATAGCTTCACATAAGGACACTTAATGGAAGGACTTCTAGTAGATTTTGTTTTAAAAACTTGTATAATTTTTTTTGCACATGCGTAATGATATAGCATAGTGACGAATAAAATCAAAGAATTATTTGCATGGAACAACTAAAATAGTTGAAACAAACCCAATAAATTTTTTGCATAGCACATTCGGCTACAAGCTTTCCTATATGTATGTGTACTCAATGGCTACTAATGTCTCAAGACTAATTTAAAAAATATTAAGAATATGTGTGTATTAATGTGTGATAAATCTAGCCACGCCGATGCATAGGTCACCCTACTGGTTTGTATTGTAACTAGTTAGCTACCCGTGCGTTGCAATAGGGGTATAAATATTCTACTAGTGCAAACACCAATTGTTTGTTAAAAAAATGGTCGATATTTTTTTATGGTTACATGCATCACTCCTCTTCCACTCACTATCTCTGCCTCCCTAAGCTGCCAGCACAGTCAATGGCGCATCAGCCTCACAATCCCTTCTTCCTCATCAGGCCATCACACGCAGGCCCACACAAACACACTTCAAATTTCAAACATGTAACACAATACATGTTCACACATGAGTCCGTTAAAGTATTGCAATAAATGAAACAAATAGTTTGTATAGTAACAACTTGCGAGGGAAATGCGAGTTTGACACGGTTGCACTTTTACAACACTTGCTTTAGTAATTCACAATGGCATAATTGTATTTCGTTTCCACGTCACCTATTCAAACGTAAACTACTACTACCTCTGTAACTAAATATAAGATGTTTTTACAGTTCGTGTTTTGCAATGATTTGGATGTTCTTCTCAGCCTAATGGTATAGAGTGCAGCGCAATTCCAAGAATGTTGAAGAATCAACACATCACGTGAGCAAGCAAGCAAATTTGTGTTGTTCATAACCCAGTGTCGAGTAGCTGACGTAACAATCTGCTAACAATATCCCAAGCGATCACTGCAAAATCTAGAGCAAGAGCTGCAACTTTACTCATGATAACACTTCATGAAGCCTTGAGCTGGCACAAGTTCATAAGACTGTTTTCTGACGAGTAACTTCCCTATCACAACAATTCTGCTTTCCCTGTTTTAGTAAAAGAAAGAAAACTTGTAGGCTCTAATATCGGTTCTTGCTGATCTGGAGTTCAACCATTAAACATGCATAGGTGATATTGTCGAGAAGGAAAATAACAAATCACCGAATCAGTAAAGATTATTGAGATAATGGTGAGAAAGACTCTGAAATGCACACACGTACAAGAGCCAACAGTTACACAACAACGTCGTGCCTTCAACGGCAGCGCAAGGCGTTGTGTCATGGTTCTAAATAGCGTGCTATAGCGATTAGAAGAGATCCTACGGTAAGAGACTTTGGTTCAAACACATGAACGAACATTTTCAATAACGTGCTATAGCATCTCTATAACATGCTATAGCGGTTTAGAAGAAGTCTGCCGCTAAGAGCCATAGCGCACACAATTTAAAACTATATAACCAGAGTCAACGTCTTTATTTAAAGCACATACAACAAATATCACAGAAATCATTGTTTGTCTACACAAGAACAATATCTACACATATACTAACATAAAAGCATTAGGGCATTGATGGGGGATGGCGTAGGTCATTAAATTCAGACATATATTCATAGAGTAATATCTAAGTTCCCAGACCCACCTCCCCAAGTCAATCTAGCTTTGCGCTCTTCCGACAGCTTGCGGGCGAAATGAATCAGTTCGTCCTCATTGGTGCCCCTCTCTAGGTCAGGCTCGTTCTTGCCTGTCTCGATGTTCACCTTGCACACCTGCCTCTTCAGCAATGCCTTGCCGACATCGATGAGCCTTTTGAGGTTGTCCGCCGTGGACACATCGACGGAGGCCGTTTCGCCCGTGAGCTCATCATCCTGGATCCGGAGGTAGCGCATATCGCTGTCACAGTGCAGCGCCTGGAAGAGCACGGATGCTTGGATATCGACGAGATCGGCGCTGGCTTGGCTGAAGCTATCGATGATTGGCGTAGTGCCCCCTTTGTAGAGCCACCCGAGAAGGCCCCACTTGCTACACATGGCAGCATCAAACTTCTCTTCGACCTTGGCGGTGCCGGTGCCCAGCGAAAGGACCATGAACTTGCCGTACTCCGCCGGCTTGACAGGGAAAAAGTGTCGGTTTTTCATTAGAATCTGCTTGCTTACATGGGTCATCGCCACAAGGGTCTGTGCATATCCATGTAAGATAGTGAGGAATGTAGCAACATCACATAACTCAATTGGTATAGATCTTAAGCCTAATTTAGGCAGCGTACCGGATTGTTAGCGGCGACACCTCCGTCAATGAGGTTGAAAGCCCGGGTGTTGCCGTCTTTGTCCCTGGTCTCGAAATGGTGGCCGGGGAGGTAGGTCGGCGCGGCAGATGTGCTGATGCAGACGTCCGACAGAAAGGCATTCTTGGAGGCATCCTTCATGGCCTGCACGTAAATATTTTGTTTCATGTTGTGTATACAGATGCATGTGTTTACATTCTTCTGCGTGCGTACATCGTAGGTCGAGAAGATGGTAGGCTGAAGGAGCTTGATGTCGAAAGTGGGGATGACGATGCTCTTGAGTGTCTGACTGACTCGCGTGTCGCCGAGCAGCTCCTTCACGACCGAGTGCAGGTGCTGGCCGTTGTACTTGGGTCCCATCATGCTCTTGAACAAGCCCAGAGGTCCTTTGCTGCACAACAGATTGTGTATAGCTCATAAGTACCCTGGTTATAGCGGGAAATAGCGAGCTACTAACATCATTCTCAGTCTAGCTTTAGCAGTGCATCATGGCTTAGCCGAGTTTTTGCTGCTGCTGGATGTGTGTGAGGGGTCAGAAACCCGCCCCTAATTTCATTGAAAATTGGTAACACGACATTCAGGTTTTTAACGTTATTATGTACTCCCTCCGTTCCTAAATACTTGTCTTTCTAGAGATTTCAACAAGTGACTACATACGGCGTAAAATGAGTGAATCTACACTTTAAAATATGTCGACATACATCCGTATGTTGAGTCCATTTGAAATGCCTAGAAAGACAAGTATTTGGGAACGGAGGGAGTATGTCATATAATAATATTGCTCGTTTGGGAGCGATTTTGTTGTACGTGTGAGACCGAGTTATACCTCCCGAAAAAAAAAACGAAAAAAAACCGCGAGTTATACAACATGTAATCCTCACCAGACGGCAGGGAAGATATTCGGGCAATGCTCGAGGTAGAACTTGTTGATGTCCTTGGCGGCGAAGAGCGGGCGGCCCTGGTCGTTGGGCGCGGTGAGCATTGCGGCGACCAGGCCTCCGGTGCTCGTCCCGGCGACCACGTCGAAGTAATCCGCGATCCTCGCGTCCGGCCCATCAAACTCCTACGCACCCCAACTACTCGTTACCCCAACATACAAGTAGTATGATGCTATGTGAAAAGATTGGGTACATGCAAGAGCAGGCAGGTTGATGCTCTGTAAGGATGGAAAAGGTTACCTGAAGCTTTTTTTCGAGGAACGCGAGGATGGTGCCGGGGATGATCCCGCGCACGCCGCCGCCGTCGATGCTCAGCACGGTGACCAGGCTCCCGTGGCGCGGCGGCGGGGAGGTGGGCGGTGACGAAGCGCAGCCCGGGCCCATCGGCAGGTTCACGGTTCCCGTGGTCTGCTCCGGCACTTGCATGGCCGGCGTATGGGAAGAAGACCGCCCGAACTCCCTGCTTAATTTATCAAGACCCGAGATTCATTGGCCTAGAGAAAGAGGACTCCGCTGGTCTGGGTCGTGTTCGACTGCTCGTCTACAACAGCTCCCAGGTGGCTAACCCACTCGCCTGGTCTCTAGCTAGGCTAACTGCCCACGCTGTTCATGCGCCTACGTGGGCCCGCACGCCCTGCATGGCAGGGGTGCCGTTGTATACTCTCTCCCTCTCTCTCTGTACTTCTGCTATATAAGCCGGTCGTGGCCAATGTAATTAGTGTGTGAGAGTAATACAACTTAGCTTGGTATCAGACTACTTCGATCCACCTTTTCCGCTTCTGCTTCCGCCATGGATCGGCTTCTTCGCCGCTCTCGCTCTGCCGATCTCGAATCCCTCTACACTCCTCCTTCCGCCAGGCGCCTCTTCGACATGGACCCCGTCCGCACTCCGGTGCCGGTGCCCACCACAGCACCCGCCGCGGCCCGTCTTGCCGCCCCCGCCGTGGTCACCACGGCCCCCGCTGCTGCTCCAGCCGCGGCCCCGACAGCCCCCGCTCCCCGTCTCGCGCCCGACGTCGTCCGCGGCAAGGAGCCGGTTCCCGAGGCTGCCCCTTCTTCATCCTCCACCGCGGCTCCTGGGCTCCACCTCGCCGCACCTGCCCCCGCTGCGACTCTTCTTCGCACCGCCGGGAGCATTCCGTCCCGCGCCCCGTCCACGCCGTGCTCCCGCACCTGGCCGCGCCGGACGTCGGCTCGTCCTCCTCCGTCGCCCTCCCGGCGTCCATCACGCATCACTTCCACACACCGCTGGAACTGGAGTCCGGTAATTACACCAAGTGGCGAAAACTCTTCTACTGTATCTGTTGCAAATACAACGTGCAGGCCCATCTCGATGAGTACGCCGCGCCGCTTCGCCAGAGCGCGGTCTGGCGCAACGATGACCTCACGGTCGTCCTCTGGTTCCACGGGGTCGTCGCCGACGAGCTGTTGGACGTCGTCGCCTCCCCGGAGAGCACCGCGTTCGACATCTGGTCCCAGCTGCACCTGCTCTTCCGCGACAATCAAGCAGGGCATGCCGTCATCCTCGGCGCGGAATTTCGCAACCTGGTCCAGGGAGACCTGTCCATCGCCGAGTACTGTCGGCGACTCAAATCCCTCGCCAACGAGCTCGGGGACGTCGGCGACCACATCACCGATCGTGCCCTCACCCTCCAGCTCATCCGCGGGCTCTCCCGCAAGTTCCAGATCATGGCGACGCTCCTTCCGATGCAGATGCCGTTCCCCTCGTTCGTGCAGGCGCGCTCGCGACTCCTCATGGAGGAAATCGCGGCCAACGAGCGCGCTCGCCTCGACGGACGCCCCGAGGTCACTGCCACCGCCCTCACCATCGCCGGCGGCGCCAACTCCTCCAACGACCGGACTCCCCCGGGCTCCTCCGCCGATCGGGGCTCCCATGACCGGGCCTCCAACGACAAGGGCAGAGGGAGCACTGCCTCCCCCAACGGTGACCCAGGCTCCCGCGGCCGTGGGCGTGGCCGCGGCCGTGGCCGTGGGCGCGGCTCCTACTCCTCCGCTGGCCCCTCAACTGGGCGCGGCACTGCTCCACCGACCCCCGGCCTGCCGCTCTCCGGTTTCTTTGCACCCTTCGGCACCATGCTCCCGGGCCCGACTCCGCCTCGTCCTGCATGGGCCGCGCCGAACGCTGCGGGCGTCCTCGGCCGCGGACGCCGCCGCCACACAGCCTATCCGGTGGCCGCCGCGCCAACCGGAGGGCCCTCGTGGGAGCAATACAAGCAGCTCTGGCGGCCCTCCGAACCTGTCCTCGCAGACAACGCCGCGGCGGCAGCGGAGTGGTTCCTCGACACCGAGCTTCTTCCCATGTGGTGGTATGACGACGCTCTCCAAGCTTTCTTCCCCATCTTTGCGTCAATCTTACGGTATTGTTGTTGGAGATGGGTCTCTCTTACCACTAGTAGAAAAGGGGGCAACGGTCCAGGCCGGTCCAGCCCATTAGTCCTGTTCAATCCGAACCGGGACCAATGGGGGCATCGGACCAGTTCGTGAGCCCCGGGCCGGCCGGGCCACGTGGGCCATTGGTCCCGGTTCGTCTGGACCTTTGGTCCCGGTTGGTGGGATGAACCGGACCAATGATCCCCGCCTCTGGCCCATTAACCATTCGTCGGTTCGTGGCACGAACCGGGACCAAAGGAAACCCTTAGTCCCGGTTCGATGCGACCAACGGGACCAATGGTGGTGCCTATATATACCCCAGCAAGAGCGAGCACACCGCTCTGCTTTTTATGGCCGAGGGGAGAGGGCTTGTGGTGCTCTAGCTCACCTCATATGCACACAAGGTGTTCGATGGAATGCCCGAGCCACACTACTTAAGGTTTCTCCTCTCCAAGCTCGACCGCCAAGCTCCATTTTCCTCCATATTTGTCTAGGTTTAGCGGTCCGTCACGCCCCATCCCGTCTTCAACGTCCGCCGATCACCCGCACCGATCTCATCGGCGGCACCACCGTGGTGAGCCTCTTGTTCTTATCTTCTTTCCGAAAGAAAAAATATTCTTATTTGTATGTTTAGATAGATATATACTTGTATAATTTTCTTACTTTTATTATTGCATCTTATATAGTGCGATGGTTTTGGTATCCGCCCCCGTCGGCCCTCGTCCTGTCTATGATTCGGATGTGGTATATATTATCTTTTCATAACTATTGGTTCATTTATTATTTATGACAATTATGCCGACCAACGTGACATAGATTTTATTCATCTAGGAGGTTGTTGAACTGGAAATTCCAACCGACCCTATTGTCGAGAGGTTAAATTTAGTTGAAGAAGAAAACAATTTGTTGAAGGAAAAAATTAGAAAAATTGAGGAGGAGAAGATGATATTGGAGTTGCATGTTGCGGATGTCGTCGATGATCACAAGATCAAGATGGATGCAATGCGCTTGAAGATTAGAAAGATTAGAAACTATGCCATTCATACCGAGGCTTGGTATCATTATGTCGTTGGATCAGTTGTTACATTGGTTGCGATTATGATCGCATTTGTTTTCGCATTGAAATGTTTTACATAGTTTCAGTGTATGGTTTAATTAATTTAGATGCTCTGCAGAGCTTTATGTTGTTAGATGAGAACTATGTATGTACTTTGGTTTTAATGTGATGATGAACTTCTATTAATTTGGTCACTTAATTAATTATCTATTCATGATCTCTCTAATGATTTTTGACACATTAATTATATATAATGCACACAAATGAACCGCAATGGATGTACGGTTCAAGACACACCTCCGAGTACATTAAGGCGTGCATAATTTTCTCGAAGTGGCTGAGGCAAACAAGCGAATGGTTTTATGTGTTGTCCATGCCCTATATGTGGGAATCTGAAGTCTTACTCGACCGGAAAATCCTGCACACCCACCGCTTTACAAGGGTTTCATGCCACACTTGTAATGTTTGGACGAGGCACGGAGAAATAGGGGTTATGATGGAAGACGGCGAAGAAGAAGAGTACGATGACAACTATGTGCCCCTGAATACGGTGATGCTCCGAAGATCAAGAGGAACCGACGATGTGCACGATGATGCTGCAACGGAGAAGCTGCTGAAGATCAAGAGGAACCAGATGATGTGCCCGATGATGATGATCTCCGCCGGTCATTGTCGATGCAAGGCGCAATGCGAAAGTCAAAAAGAGAAGCTGAAGTTCGATTGCATGCTAAGGGACCACAAAAAGGGTTGTACCCCAATTGCGAAGATGGCAACACAAAGCTAGGTACCGTCTTTGGAATTGCTGCGATGGAAGGCGAGAATGTCAGGCTCGATAAAGGATTTGAGAAGCTACTTAAAATATTGAAGAAGAAGCTTCCAAAGGATAACGAATTGCCCGACAAGACATACGCAGCAAAGAAGGTCGTATGCCCTCTAGGATTGGAGGTGCAGAAGATACATGCATGCCCTAATGATCTGCATCCTCTACATGGTGCGTACAAGGATTTGAACGCATGCCCGGTATCGCGTGCATTACGGTATAAGATCGACGAGATGACCTGGTGATGTTGACGGCGAGCCCCCAGAAGAGGGTTCTGCGAAGGTGATGTGGTATGCTCCTATAATACCACGGTTGAAACGTCTGTTCGAAGCGGAGAGCATGCCAAGTTGATGCGATGGCACAGTGAGGACCGTAAGAAAGGCGGAAGTTGAGAGCACCGGCGACGGGTCGCAGATGGAGAAAAATCGAGAGAAAGTATCGGGATGAGTTTGCAAGTGAGCCAAGGAACGTATGGTTTGCTTTAAGCGCGATGGCATTAATCCTTTCGGGAGCAGAGCAGCAATCACAGCACTGGCCCGTGACTCTATGTATGTATAACCTTCCTCCTTGGATGTGCATGAAGCGGAAGTTCATTATGATGCCGTTCTCATCCAAGGCCCTAAGCAACCCGGCAATGACATTGATGTGTACCTAAGGCCATTAGTTGAAGAACTTTTAGAGCTGTGGAATGGAAGCGGTGTGCGTCGTGGGATGAGCACAAACAGGAGAATTTAACCTAAAGGCGTTGCTGTTCGTGACCATCAACGATTGGCCCGCTCTCAAGAACCTTCGGAGACGGACAAACAAGGGATACCACGCATGCACGCAATGTTTACTTGACACGATAGTATATACCGCAAGCTGCGGGAAGAATGTGTACTGGCCGCCGCCGATTTCTTCCGACCAACCATCAATGTCGAAAGAAACGCAAGCATTTCAAAGGCGAGGCAGATCACCGGAAGAAGCCGCCATGCGTACCGGTGATCACGTACTTACTATGGTCAATGATTTACACATAATCTTTGGAAAGGGTCCCGTGGACTATCTGTTCCGAATGACGCTGAGGGACGCGCACCCATGTGGAAGAAGAAATCTATATTTTGGGACCTACCCTCTGGAAAGACCTAGAGGTCCGCTCTTGATCGACGTGATGCACGTGACGAAGAACCTTTGCGTGAACCTGCTAGGCTTCTTGGGCGTGTATGGGAAGACAAAAGATACAAATGAGGCACGAGAGGACCTGCAACGTTTGCATGAAAAAGACGGCATGCCTCCAAAGCAAGATGAAGGTCCCGCCAGCTATGCTCTTACCAAAGAAGAGAAGGAAATCTTCTTTGAATGCCCGCTAGTATGAAGGTCCCGACGGCTTCTCGTCGAATATAAAAGGAATAATAAATATGGCGGAGAAAAGTTTGAAACCTAAAGTCTTATGACTGCCACGTGATTATGACGCAATCTGCTTCCGTTGCATTGAGGGGCTTCTACCGAAAACGTCCGATCAGCCATTGTGAAGCTATGTGCATTCCTCAATGCAATATCTCGAAGGTGATCGATCCGAAACCATACCAAGGCTAAGGAGTGATGTGGTGCAATGTCTTGTCGGTTTGAGCTGGTGTTCCCACCATCCTTCTTCAATATCATGGCGCTTGCGTTCTTGTTCATCTAGTTGACGAGATTGTCATTACGGGCCCGTATTTCTACACAATATGTACCCCTTTGAGAGGTTCATGGAGTCCTAAAGAAATATGTCCAGTAACGCGCTAGGCCGAAGGAAGCATCTCCATGGGCCATCAAACGAGAGGATGTCATCGGGTTTTGTGTTGACTTCATTCCTGGCCTTAAGAAGATAGGTCTCCCTAAATCGCGGTATGAGGGGAGACTGACCGAAAAAACACGCTTGGAAAGGACTCAATAATATGCAGGGGCGGATATTCTTGGTCTCAAGCCCACTACACGCTTCTCTGAACTCTACCTTGGTGACCCGTATGTCGATGAACACAAGAACGATCTGCGCTTCAAACACCCGAGCGGTCGACGATCGGATTACATGTGAACACATCAGACTTTCAGCGCTTGGTTGGAAGCACGTGTCGAGGTGACAACACTGTTTGTGAGGAGCTGTACTTGTTATCCAGGGACCATCTTTGACCGTATTGATTTGGAAAGGATACTGAGATAAATGGGAATACATTTTACACGATTGACCAAGATCAAAAGAGCACCAACCAAAACAGCGGTGTCCGCTTTGATGCAACAACCGAGAGGAAAGGACACATATTATGGTTACATAGTGGACATATGGGAACTTGACTACGGACATGATTTTAAGGTCCCTTTGTTTAAGTGCAAATGGGTCAATCTGTCAGAGGCGGAGTGCATGTAGACCCACAAGAGAATGACAACAAGTGGATCTGAAAAATCTTGGGTACACCGACGAACCGTTCGTCCTAGCCAATGATGTGGCACAGGTTATCTATGTGAAGGACATGTCCAGAGACCGAGAAAGAGAAAAGATAAGGAAGCAAATACATCATACGATGAGCCAAAGCGCCACATAGTTCTTTCAGAAAAAGGGACATCGTGGGAGTGGAGGACAAGATGAGACATGTCTCAAGATTATGAAAAGTTTCATGAAATTCCTCCTTTAAAGTCAAGGCTGACCCCAGATCCCGATAAACGATGAAGATTATCCATGGTTACTGGCGCAATAAGCAAATGACACAAGCGAAGAAAAAGTGAAGACTTTCTCCGCAACTATTGTTCGCTTATGATACCATTATATTGTAATCGATGAGTATGATACCATTGTTCATTTTGTACATGCACATGCTATGTGTGGGTCAATTTATGATACCATGCCAACTTTCAACTTTTTCAGAGTTCATTTGAAATGTCTTATGGTTCGCCCTCGTAATAATTAAAAATAGCAACAATAAGTATTTTGTTGTAAGTAGAAACAAAATAAATTAAATAAAGCAAGAAAGAAAACAAAAAAAAGTGTTTTCAAATTTGAAAATTAGTAATGGCACTAACAGAAAGTTTATAATTTTCCTAAAACTAGAAGCAAAAAGATTTAAAAATAGAGCAAAAAACAAAAGAAAATAAATAATGCAGAAAACAAAACAAAAAAACAACAATAAGTATTTTGTTGTAAGTAGAAACAAAATAAATTAAATAAAGCAAGAAAGAAAACAAAAAAAAGTGTTTTCAAATTTGAAAATTAGTAATGGCACTAACAGAAAGTTTATAATTTTCCTAAAACTAGAAGCAAAAAGATTTAAAAATAGAGCAAAAACAAAAGAAAATAAATAATGCAGAAAACAAAACAAAAAACAACAATAAGTCTTTTGTTGTAAGTAGAAACAAAATAAATTAAATAAAGCAAGAAAGAAAACAAAAAAAAAGTGTTTTCAAATTTGAAAATTAGTAATGGCACTAACAGAAAGTTTATAATTTTCCTAAAACTAGAAGCAAAAAGATTTAAAAAATAGAGCAAAAAACAAAAGAAAATAAATAATGCAGAAAACAAAACAAAAAAAAACAACAATAAGTATTTTGTTGTAAGTAGAAACAAAATAAATAAAATAAAGCAAGAAAAAAATGCCACCCTTGGGCCGCCACGGCTGAATCGACCGTATCCCTATTTGGGCGAGATTCAGCCCGCAGAAGGCCCGAAGGTCCAACAGCAACGAAGGAGCAAGTAGGCCCATAAGCCTGCAGTTCAAAGGAGTTCAAGAGGGAGCGGCGGTGGGGCTTATAAACCATCGCGCTCCCTCTCAACTAGCGAGTGGGACTAAACTTTGGCCCCGACGCTGGCAATGAGGGGGCCTTTGGTCCCGGTTGGTGGCACCACCAACCGAGACCAAAGGTAACTAGTCGGTTGTAGCCACCAACCGACCAAAGGCCGCACTTCCCGCCTTTTGGGCTGCCGAATTGAGGCTTTGGTCCCGTTGGTGGATCCAACCGACTAAATGTGGATTAGTCACGGTTGGTGCCACCAACCGACCACGCGCTTTGTATATAAGTGGCACTTTGCGGTTTTGCGTTCATCGCCACATTGCCCCGACGACGCCGAACGATCGACGCCGCCAGTTGCCCCGACGCCGCCCGCCGCTCCGCTGTCGCCGTCGCCGCGCCGTCGTCGTCGCCGTCTCCCCGAGCCCGCGCTTCGCCGTCATCGCCGCCAGAGCTCTGCCTTGTCGCCGCCAGAACTCCGCCAGCCGTCGCCGTCGCCAGCGCCCAGCGCCCAGCGCCCTGTCGCCGTCGCCGTCCCGTCTCGCCGCCCCCAGCCTCCGCCATCATTGTGAGCCGCCGCGCCAGCCACGCCAGGCTCTTTTTTTTTTCATTTTATTATTTTAGTTTTTTTCTGTTCATATAATGCATATATGTGTATGTGTATGTATATGTTCATATATGTTATGTATATGTTTCATTTTTATTAGTTTTTTTTTCTGTTCATATAATGCATATATGTGTATGTGTATGTATATGTTCATATATGTTATGTATATGTTTCATTTTATTATTATTTTTTCTGTTCATATAATGCATATATGTGTATGTGTATGTATATGTTCATATATGTTATGTATATGTTTCATTTTTATTAGTTTTTTTTTTCTGTTCATATATGTGTATTGTAGAATATGCAAATGTTGGTATATTCATATGAACAATGCATTAGGCAAAACCTTTGTTTTTTTTGGAATTTTCTATTTGAACTTTTTTAAAACAAGAAATACTAAAAGAATGAGAGGAAAAGGAAAATAAGAAGAGGAAGAAAGGAGAAAAGAGGAGAGGAAGAAGAGGAGAAATAAATAAGAAGAGGAAAAAGAAGAAAAGAAGAGGAGAAGAAGAAAGGAATAGAGGAGAAAGGAGAAATTCTATTTTTCTTCTTCTCCTCTATTCCTTTCTTCTTCTCTTTTTTCTTCTTTACTTCTTCTTCTTCTTCCTTCTTCCTTCTTCCTCTTTTCTTCCTTTTCCTTAATTATTTTCCTTTCTCGAGGGAGAAGAAGAAAAGAAGAGGAGAAGAAGAAAGAAAGGAAAGGAGAAAGAAGAAACTTAAACACGAGGGGTGGTACCGATACCCCTCCCGATATGTATATGTATGTCGCGTCGTTGTCGATATAATTAACCCCTCTAGATACAACTGCAGCACCCCCTCGCCCTCTCGCTCGACCAAAACTCTCGAGGACACCCAAACCCTAGAGAGAAAACGATGTTGAATAATAATTGACATGTTGTCAATATTTGCGTAAACTATGGAGCACTCCCGAGACGAAGAAATGAAGCGATGTTGGGGAAATAATCGCAAATGGAAGTGATGATGTTGCGTCATTTCTCATCGACACCGTTAGTCGGATGGATGAAGAAGAGGGCTATGATTATGATGGCTTCACTCATTAATGCGGTACAAGAGGAGGACTATGTTCATGATGGCTCCGGTGACACAATGGAGGTACAAGACGAAGGAGACCGTGCGAGCCGAGTCACCGAACCGAGTCCGCCAGGTATATATATATTAGTTAAGCCCGTCTTGACAAGTTAATTGATGCATCCATTGTTTTGGTATATGTACACATATTAAGTACTGTCGTCTTTCTTCCTTATAATTTCTAGCCCTCCGGATCGAGCACAACTTCGCACGGAGACGAGGCCCAAGAAAAAGTTGAGCTCGGATGAAAAGTTTGAGATCATAGAAATCGCGCCGACGGCGAACCGATTGAACCCAGCCGGACAAAGAAGGCAGTTTACGCCGGTCAGGGGGTTCTTGTTAGGGACAGATCCCGATCAACATCCAAAGAATGGTATAAGCTCGCTAAGGATGAAGACGCTGAGGTGTCTTATGTCAATGATATGCGAAAGAAGATCTTTGGAATGAGCTGAAGGCAAATTTCACCCTACCGCCAGAGGAGGATCCGGAGAAGCCGCTTAAAGAGCAATTAATCAAGTCTTGTGCTCTTAAGAAGATGGCTGGCCTAATGAGGAGGTGGAGGAAAGAGCTGAACCAGTTTGTCAAGAAAAAGAGACACCAGAATTCATCGGCAAATATGAGAAGATCAAAGATCATCGCCCGCATTTGTGGCCCACATGACATCGGAAAAGAGTAAGAAGATGTCGGAGACAAACAAGAAAAATGCTGCGAAGAAGACGCTTCACCATCGCACGGGGTCAGGTGGCTACCTCAAAGCCCGGCCTAAGTGGTCCAAGGCTGAGCATGATCTGCTTGAAAAAGGGATCGAACCGAGAGGCGATCGCTGGCGAGGCGTTGCGGACTTGGTTCTTGAGGCTGGCGGAACCTTGGACCTATAATAGAGGCGTGTCGATGGGCGAACGAGCAACTGCAAACACCAGTCAAGAAACTTCGACAATATATTGATGTTTGCAATGAGGGACGCGTTCCTTCCAAGCAGGGAGAAGGACGAGCTCACAATGGCCCTTAGGGAATCCCGAGCACCACGGACGGACACGAGGCACGCCAGCTCGCTTCCGTGGAAGGTTGGTTTTCGGACGCGGGGGTTACAAAACCCACGAGAGGAGGAAGAAAGTGGAGCATGACCAAATGCAGCGCTGCTTGGAAGGGTAATGGGGCTAGAGGATCGAGAAGAGGAACAAGAAGCAGCAGATCGCAACAAACGACATGCGAAGCTTCCCGGCTACCCCGCCATCTCAGCGCAGAAGCAGCGTTGCTTCCACCGAGCTGCTTCAGCCGGAGCATGTCTTGACGGCTCCTCGCCAGCTATCCGTGGATGGTATCACGAGTCTCAAAATTGCCACATTATGGCGCGATGCATGAATTTGAAGGTCAAGGCGGTTGTTGGCCAAGTTTATCCTAGTGGACCCGGCACAACTTATCACTTGCCACCGATTCGGAAGGATTTGCTAAGGTGATGGTTGATGAAATAACGGAGGGATTTGAGGACCTCGGCTTGAGCACCCTACCGGTGAAGAGGAGACTAGGCTGGGTTACTCTCTCAAGACTCCATGCCTATGGCGGAAGGAGCTCATCGACCTTCAGGCTGGGCGCCTCCGCCTCCTCCTCCTCATCCGTGAGTCAGGGCACTCCGCCTCCTCCGCCTCCTCCTCCGTGAGTGACGATCAGGCACGCATGGCGGCACTCCGCCTCCTCCACCGCCTCCTCCTCCGTGAGTGAAGATCAGGCACGCATGGCGGCACTCCGCCCCTTCTCCGGCGTGGCGGCACTCCGCCTCCTCCTTCTCCGCCTCGCCCGGCAAGAGGGCGGAAGAGACCCGCCCGCCCGGCTGCTCCGGCGCGTCGTAGTCCTTCTCCTCCGCCTCGTAAGCAAGCACGAAGGAAGGCAGACGCCGCAGCCGCTCCGTCTGCTCCGGCGTCTAGCAGCACAAGAAGAGAGAGGCAATCTGATCGGTCCACCTCTAAAGCCTGTAGAGAAGTTACCGTATGAGAGGAGCAAGGAGGAAAACGATCGATCGTGCAGACCCAAGTGAATGAGTTCTTTGAAGGGTTAAAGCAAAGATACATCCACCTCCGGAGGAGAAGGTCGATCCGGTGAAAGCAAAGCGCACTCTCAATGCCCCGAGGAAACCACCAAAGTCTCCGCCGAGAACCAACTATGAGCGCATTCTTGAGCAGACATATCTCCAAGCCAAGCGGTGGGAACTACTATCAGCGATAAAAGGTTAAAAGAACAACGGGCAAGGGAAAAAATTGCCCAGCTCGGCGAACAAGCACAACAATCGTGCCCCCGCTGAATGTGTCTAATCCTCCGGGGCGGTGGCGGTTATGGCAATCTTGAAGATTACCCTGACGATGCACTTCCTGATTTCATGGAGGTGGACTTATTCAGATCTGATACGGGAAGCCTCTCGTCAAAGATGAAAAGTCTCGACAACAATGATGCGAAGATTCCACAGTTGGTACATGAAAACCTGCAGAGAGTCCGAGGGGACGAACACTTTGTATCTGAATATTAAAGAGGAGCACGACCTCGTTTCAAATGATCTGTTGTCTATTCCATTTGAGGAGTTCTTGAGTTCTTCAATCAAAAGGCCCTCGATAAATTAATGGTCTTTTGCTACTGCTGTAAGTACTATTTCATCATTAGTCTTTATATATAGCTCGGCTCTTTCATTGCATGTATTTATAATTAATTATCCTCAATATATTATGCAGATTGAAGATCGTCGAGTGCAAAAAAATGAAATCTATGATATTGGGTTCATTAACACAAATATCATAGATGTTTTTCTAGTTGAAAAGCACGCCAAGAGGCCGAGGACAACTTGCTACAATCATTGATCAAAAATCAAAACAAAGATACCATACTCTTTCCTTACCACGGCCCGTGAGTGTTACTGTCGTGTGCATATTCGGTTTTCCTTATTACTCGGCGAGGTTAATGTAATTGATGAGTTATGCATGCGTGCAGGTTCCACTATATTCTTCGGAGATTAAGCTTGGCGTGGACTAGTAACCGTCTTAGACTCGAGACGGAAAGATCCCAACACCTATGCGGACATGACTGAAATGCTCAGCAAGTAAGTTCAATCGATCATTATCGCACCATATCGGCAACTTTTGTTCATTTCCTGATATCTCAAGTAATAACAAATATTTTCTTTGTCTTGCAGGGTTTGGAAACAGTTCACCGCACAAGCTCCGGACTGCCAAGGAGCTGCGATATACATACCCGAAAGTAAGTACTATCATGGCGCGATCTCCGTTGATTCTATAGCTATACTTTCATCAATGCCATTTATATAATGCTTCATTATCAGTTTGATTGACCTCTATTTCTCGTAAAGTGCTTGTGGCAGGAGGAAGGGAATGATTTCTGTGGATACTACGTGTGCGAGTTCATCCACAACGCGACATTGAAAAACAAGCGGGGCTACTCTAGAAGACAATATGAAGTGCGTAAGCAATAATATTCGCAATTTCATTTTATTACACCATCATTTCTGTTGAGTTTCATTCATATATATGTATTAATTAACCCCCTTCTTCAAATTAATTAGACTTGGCAGATGCGGATGAACTCCTACCACCGGATCGCATGAAAGCAATTCAAGAGGAATTGGCGGATTCTTTCTTGAACACGTCATCGATAAAGCCGGAGAATACCATGTGGAACTTGAATTCAAATGCTAGTGGTTTGTAATTAAGAGATCTTATATAGATTGTACATGTATGTAGCCAGTAAAACTTGTTGTTCGACCAATCTCTCGGAGAAGGAGAGGTCGATCGATCACTTCTCTCGGTATGCATGACGAACTTCAGATTGAATGGTTCTCTCGATCACTTATGTATATATACTACATAGCGTCGAGCAAGCACGGACATAATTAAGAGAGGACACTTCTCTCTATTAATTAGCTAGCTAACGAAACACCTAAATTAACCCCCAAAACCCCCAACCCCTTCTTTCAAAAAAAACAAAAACCAGGCCATCGGAATGCAGAACACGTGGGCGCCTTTTGGTCCCGGTTGGAGCCACCAACCGGGACCAAAGGCCCCCAGACTGGGCTCGGCGCACAGGGCCACGTGGAGGCTCATTGGTCCCGGTTCGTGTTTGAACCGGGACTAATGGGTTGAGGTATTAGTAACGACCCATTAGTCCCGGTTCCCGAACCGGGACTAAAGGCCCTTACGAACCGGGATTGATTGGTGGTTTTCTACTAGTGTACCCGTTACTGTTGTTGGCTCTACTACTGTTTCCTCCTTTTCTCTTAATGACGTCCTAGTATCACCCACTATCATCAAAAACCTCATTTCCGTCCGTCGCTTCACCATTGATAATTCTTGTAGTATAGAATTTGATCCATTCGGTTTTTCCGTGAAGGACCTAGCAACCCGCAAGACAATCATGAGGTGCAATAGCCACGGGGACCTCTACCCATTCTTCTCCAACACCGGCGTGCAAGCTCTTCTCACTGTCATCGGCGGCGACGTATGGCACCAGCGCTTGGGGCACCCGAGCAATAAAACTGTTTCCATATTATCTAGTCATTTCCTTCCAACCTGTAATAAGAATGTATCCAAACCTTCCGTTTGTACGGCATGCCAACTAGGCAAGCAGCCACGGCTGCCCTTTCCTCGTTCACATTCCCTTACTAGTGCCCCCTTTCAATTAATACATTGTGATTTGTGGACCTCTCCTATTAGCAGTTTTTCTGGTTTTCAATATTACTTAGTGATATTAGATGACTACTCGCACTACTCTTGGACGTTTCCTTTACGCCACAAATCTGACACCGTCGACGTACTTCACCAGTTCCACGTCCCCATACAATGCATGCAGTGCGATAACGGGGGTGAATTCCTCACCACCTCCCTCCGCGATCTCTTCTCTCGCTATGGTGCATCCTTCCGCCTGTCGTGCCCCCACACATCGCCACAAAATGGTAAGGCCGAGCGCCTCGTCCGGACCACCAACGACATCCTGCGCGTCCTTCTCATCCACGCTAATCTACCACCCGCCTTTTGGGTCGAGGCCCTCCACACTGCCACCTACATCCTTAACCGGCGCCCATGCTCTTCCATTGCCTCTGAGACGCCCTATCATCGTCTCCTCGGCCAGCATCCTACCTACGATCACATGCGCGTGTTCGGGTGCTTATGTTTTCCAAACACCGTCACCACCAGTCCCCACAAACTCTCCCCTCGCTCCTCCCGGTGTGTTTTTCTTGGCTACCCCCTCGAGCATAAAGGGTACCGATGCTTGGACCTCTCTACGCGCAAGGTGATCATCTCTCGTCACGTTACCTTCGACGAACGCGTCTTTCCATATTTTTCTGGCGACTCACCATCCACACACACGCGTCGCACGTCCACAGAAAATCCCGGGCCAGAATCCTTCGACGGATCCCGTACCGCCACTACCTCGTACCAGCCTTCTCCACTTCCGGTGGCAGCCAATCGCTCGCTCCACCCCGACGGGCCCGCGCCCTCCACCCCAATCCCACCGCCCGCTCCGGGATCCCCGCCTGATCCCGCCCACTCACCGCGCGCACTACCGGCCAACTCCCCCCGACCCCACGCGACCCCCACGCGCTTCCCAGCACATGCACGTACGCCACCACATGCACGTACGCCCCCGCCTCCCTCTGCGTCCCCGGGCCATGCCACTTCCTCACCACCACGCCCACATGCAGATCTCACGCCACCACATGCTGCTGGCCCCACGCCACCAACAACCCATGCAGGCTCCACGCCTTGCACATCTCCAATGCCTACACCATGCCGGTCTCCTGCCGCTCCGCATGTCCCCGCGCTGCCTCCTCGTGCCATCCCAGTTACACCTCCGGTCAACCTTCACCGCATGCGCACACGAGCTAAAACCGGTTTTGCTCAGCCCAAGGCTCTCACCGCCTCCTCTCCAACCCCAACCACCATCAGTCCCATTCCATCCTCCTTTCGAGTAGCCATTCGAGACCCCAATTGGTACAACGCAATGAAAGAAGAATATGACGCACTGATGCGGAATAACACTTGGAGTTTAGTGTCGCGTCCTACAGGTACCAACATCGTCACGGGCAAGTGGATCTTCCGCCACAAGTTCCACTCCGACGGCTCACTTGCTCGCTACAAGGCGCGCTGGGTACTGCGTGGCTTCACTCAGCGTGCTGGAGTCGACTACGACGAGACTTTCAGCCCCGTCGTCAAGCCCGCGACCATCCGCACGGTTCTCGGTCTCGCCACCGGGAAGGGCTGGCCCATCCACCAACTCGACGTCAAGAACGCCTTCCTTCACGGCCACCTCGCGGAGACTGTCTACAGCGCCCAACCGTCCGGCTTCGTCGATGCTACATCACCCTCGCACGTCTGCCGGCTGAACCGTTCCCTCTACGGCCTCAAGCAGGCGCCGAGGGCATGGTTCTCGCGCTTCACCACGTACCTGCGCTCCATCGGCTTCGTCGCGTCGCGGGCGGACTCGTCACTATTTATTCTCCGCCGAGGCGGGGAACTCGCCTACCTCCTGCTGTACGTGGACGACATCATCCTCACCGCCAGCACTATCGTCATCCTCAACACCGTGATCCAGGCGCTCCATCACGAGTTCGCGATGACTGACCTCGGCGCGCTCCACCACTTCCTCGGGATCAACGTCACCACCTCGTCGCGTGGCTTGTTCCTTTCCCAGGAGCAGTACGCGTTGGAGATCCTCGACCGTGCCGGGATGCTCAACTGCAGGCCGCTCTCGACGCCCGTGGACACGCTCGCCAAGCTCTCCGCCGACTCTGGGCCTCTCTTCCACGACCCGTCGCTCTACCGCAGCCTGGCCGGTGCGCTCCAGTACCTCACGTTGACACGCCCTGACCTCTCTTACGCCGTCCAGCAGTGCTGCTTGTTCATGCATGCGCCGCGTGACTGCCACTTCCAGCTCGTCAAACGCATCCTACGGTACCTGCGAGGGACGACGCACTTCGGACTCCAACTCCATCGGGACACCTCCACCGATCTCATTGCCTACTCCGACGCCGACTGGGCAGGTTGCCCTGACACACGCAAGTCGACCTCCGGTTTTTGTGTCTTTCTCGGCAGCAACCTTCTCACATGGTCGTCGAAGCGGCAGAGTACCATCTCCCGGTCCAGTGCCGAGGCCGAGTACCGCGCCGTGGCAAACGCCGTCGCCGAGACGGTGTGGCTACGCCAATTACTCGGCGAACTTCATCAGCCTCCCACGCGAGCTACGGTGGTCTACTGCGATAACGTCAGCGCCGTCTACATGTCTAGCAACCCGGTGCAGCACCAACGAACGAAGCACATTGAGATCGATCTCCACTTCGTTCGTGAACGCGTCATGCTAGGCGAGCTCCGTGTTCTTCACGTGCCCACGAGCTCCCAGTTTGCGGACATCTTCACAAAGGGGCTACCGACACGCGTCTTCAACGATTTTCGGTCCAGCCTCAATGTCGGTGAACCTCATGTTTCGGCTGCGGGGGGGTGTTCGACTGCTCGTCTACAACAGCTCCCAGGTGGCTAACCCACTCGCCGGGTCTCTAGCTAGGCTAACTGCCCACGCTGTTCATGCGCCTACGTGCGCCCGCACGTCCTGCATGGCAGGGGTGCCGTTGTATACTCTCTCCCTCTCTCTCTCTGTACTTCTGCTATATAAGCCCGTCGTGGCCAATGTAATTAGTGTGTGAGAGTAATACAACTTAGCTGGTCGTGCTTCTTGATGTAGCTTTCGATCGATGCGCTCGCGGACACCGTACAGGTCAAGCTGCCCGACCCTCCGCCGGTCACCGGCCGCCGGGGAAGCATCGTGTGCAAGTGCGTGTGGTTCGAATGTTTCGCGGTCCAGTTTCTTTGGACCAGGCACCTGATCCAGCTCCCGGTTTTGTGGTGCTCCTAGCTTTCCAAACTTTCTTTTTCGCAAAAAAAGTTTCTTCAGTTTATGTGTTTATTTACTCTACGGGACACGTACCAAGAAGTGTACACACTGTTGTTTCCTCGTCGGTACTCGGCCCGTAGCTGTCGTACTTGGAAATATCGGACCAGTACGCGCGCGCTGTGCTACTACGGTGAGGAGTTTCTCCTCCAGAATTCCGTTTTTCGTTCAAAGAGTCATTTTACAGTGCATCTGGTTGATATGCACCGTCTGTCGGAGCGGATTCGACGGTTCAGATCCAATGCAATACGCTGACATCACGTATATTATAGCAGAGCCTGGGGGGCATTTTCGGGAGAAAAAAATTCGAACTGGTCAGATTTTCCATCTCAAATATTTTGAGGGTATTCTCGGTACAAATTTCAGGGGTATTTTCGGTTTGATTTTTATCCGGTTCGCTAGGGTTTTTACTCAGGATCGAGTCGCGCGTCGCGCCCCCTCCCTCCCTCCACCCAAATCCCTCACGCTCTCGCACCTCCTCTTCACCGAAGAACACGAGAGGAGGCAGACTACCCTCCCCGCGGTGGCCGCCGGCGAAGATTCGGCGCCATCCCACCTCCCAGCCCTCTATGCGGGTGCCTATAGCCACGAGGTGAGTCGCTACCTCTTCCCCACTCCCCGCCTGGTTGTTTGCGTCCTCTAGCTCACCTCTCCGCCATGGCCGCAACTTGATCTGGCCATGCATCTCCCCCGAAGGCAAGGTGGTTGGGCATCTAGATGGATCATGTTCTCACTGCTAGCGGGGTACCACGGGACTGGATGAAGCTGGCTGGCCATCGTGCGACCTCATCCACATCACGGGAAGATATACGAATGTTCGATTGTTGCATATGTACACTTATACATTTAATCCAAGCTTTATTCTTTCAATTTGGTTGATAGGTGAGATGTTGGATTTGGAGATTAGGAGAGATGATAATCTATTAATTTTCGAATGTACTATAAACAATTCATAGCTTATATTGCTCAATATTTATGATGCTCGCTTCTTCATGTGCAGTTGCTGGAGTGGGGTCAACAAACTTGGCATGTGCTTTATAATAGTTTTTTAGATTCACAGGGGATATCCACCATTTGAAGATTAGTGTAAATTTTTATTATGATGTTTTAGCCTTGTTAAAGATAGAGGAATGATCCACGCAAAAACAAAGTGAAAGAATGAGCATTGGATTTTTGAAAATATTGAATTTCATTCTTCCGTGCTTAGTTATGTGCAACATTTGTTAGCTGGACACATTTGACAAGGTGAGTACAAGTAGTAATTTTTTCTCTGCTTTGCAGGGCTATGACACAACATGCCATGTGATCCTTGAGGCAGGATGGATGTACCATGGCCACCCCGTTGTGGTCCTGAAGGTGCCTATCGACTAGGAGATCCCTTCAATTCAGCGCACACCCCTGCCATGCCACACCATGGTCGTTGCAGCACCAGCAGAGGCCCCCTTTGGTATGTGCTTTACTCTTGTTATCCTATGCTCTCTTTTATTGGCTTTGTGGCCTGTCTACGAGACATTGGCTATGCCATTTCCTGGGATAGCTGGGATTGAGTGTTGACTCATGTAATATTTTACCTTTTGTTGTGAGGCTATGTTCGCGCTCGTACCTTTTTCTCTTGTATGTCAGAGCATATCTTGTTCAAACTTGTTTGGCCTCAATCTGCCACCTCACTTGCAATTAGCGACCGAAAATTATGAAAATAAACAAATCATAATCCATTATTCTTCTAGGGTTGCTCATGCACTTGTAAAAACCAAATATAGATTTCTATGAGCTCCTGTAGAGACCAAATTTATTTCAAGCAACATATTGTAACCAATATTATTGAAGTTTTACAACATGAATCATCTGTAATGAGAGTGTTCCACCATATATACAACCACCAGATAGAGTGTCCATCATATTTAGCGTATGAGAGTTGTTCTTGGAGGAAGAAATCGACTTTTGACAATGACGGTCGATCTGGGCAAGTTCATCCCATGATACCTTGAGTACGCATGACGAGCCTACCCAGCTCAACCATCATCGAAAGTCGAAATATCCATGAGAGTGTCCACCATGATAAACTTGCTTAGAAGTAATCTTTGATGTTAGATTCTTATGTTATTTTTCATTGTGTGATGAAAGGTGTTAGCGTCGACCGATTTTGGAGTTTTATGGCTTTCCTCCGACGATGCAGCTTCCTTTAGGGTCGACTCCGTTGTCGAGGAGAAGAGCGCCGATGACCTCTTGGTAGCGCTCATTGAGAAGAACCCACAACTAATCCTAATTAAGTATTTTGAGGATCTGAAAAAGAAGAATCCGCCAACTAAGGATAGCAAGGCCCTACCACGTAGCGATATGTGCGCTCCTTACAGTCCACCAGTTCGGCTCCCCGTAGATTCCAGTCATTCTCCAAACATCACCTTTCGTTTCATGAACCAAAACATCAAGCCCATCAAGTGTCATAGTCTGGGAGTAGATCCTAACCTCCTTACAGACTAAGAGCAAACCATCTCACCTTTTGTACGATGTACTAGGGACAACAACAACAAGCTCTAGTGATTCCTGCAACACATCTCTTAATTTTGCTTCTTACAATGCAGCAAGTCTTGGTCCCATGCGCTTCACATTCGGGCCCATCCCGAGCTACGCGAGGCCTCATTGTACCGTGCAGATCATCGGCATCCGGGTGGCCGACCTGGAAGACGGTCTCGAGTGGCTGCTGCATGCAGTGGCGGACCCAGGATTGGCTGACATCCCAGGCGAGAAACTAAGGGCAAAAAACTACCCAAAAAAACTCCAGTTTCAAGGCATACAAAACTCAATGGGTGTGTCTAGGTCTTAGTCGACTGAGACTTACTCAGTCAAGTGATATGGTATATAACAAATCAAAAGACAATATGTAGCATATATATTGAAGATACAAAAGATTGATAATACCAAAGGATTGGTTGATCGGAGCCTCCCATGACTACATCTTCAATCGCTGAAGAAGCTAAACCTTCAATGAAAAATTTACTCATCTTGAGTTGAAGGACGTCTGGCCGTACCCGTGCTTCAAACTTGAAAAAAAGAATTCAATTCTTGTTTCTTTTACTCATTTTGCCTTCTTGTAAAATTTTATAGAAACAAAAATTTACTCAATGTCTAAATCGGTTTCCACATCTCTACTATTAAAGAGGAATCTGCCGTCGTGGTGATGGTTCGACCTCACCCCCCTCGCGCGAGATGCACGTCCCCTCGTTCGCTCCCCCCGGCCTCTTTCGATCCCCCGGCTCAACCGAACGTAGCGATAGAAAAGAAAAAAAAACAGCCACGACCCCACGAACACCCCCCAACCCACGATCCAATCTCGCGCCGACCCTTCTTCTCTTCCTCTTGCACCGCCGCGGCCGCCGCACCCCCATGCCACCACGAGCCAGCGCACCTGCAGCCCAGTAACCCTAGCCGCCGAGGCTCTCTCCCCTGGCGTAGGCCCCAGATCGGTCTAGCACGGGCATGCTACAGCCATGGTGCTACCACACCCGCGCTCGTTGGTCGGGTCGTCGGGAGAGGAGTGAGGGGTTGGTCACACACCCGTGCGGACGAGGAGCTGCAGGAGGTGGTCGTGCTGACGAGGAGCCTCGGATCCGGGCGCACCTCCACGTCGGGGAAGAGGGGACGAGGAGCCTCGGATCCGAGGAACATATACGGCGCCGCAAGCGGCTGCTTCCAGTGGCAACCGCTCCTGTCTATGCGTCCATGATCAGCGGCGGCCGACACCATGGTTTTCCGATCTGGCCACTTCTCTCTCTACGCCCACAACCCGGACCCAACCTCGCCACCGCAGAAGAGCAGGCACAGCAGCGCCACGGTTGATGCGGGAGAGCACAATGAACACCTCGGCATGCCTGCGATGAGGAAGGTGGCTAGCGTGAGGTAGAGGGGCCTGCGGTGGGAGCTGCACGTCTGTACGACAGTGCGAGCAGCCGCCGTTTGGGGTTTCGCTCCTGTAGCGATGCTCATGGTCAATTTGAGAGAACTGTTGCCCTGCTGCATTCGGAGGCATGAGCTCGAGGTATGTGTTCGTATTGGTTCCAGATGGTGAGCTTCACATCCACGTGATTAGATTTTTCTCAAATGATCCCCATCAATCTCTTATTGAAATAGACAAATCTCTAATCGACAGTATAGGACATAGCGAAACATTCGTGAGAAATACTGAATTTTCAGATTTCATGTTGCGCAAAGTATTTTCGTCATGCAAACTTACATGAAAACAAAAATCATTTGCCATAGTCATGTGAAACCTTAATCTAGAATTATTTTTAGTATTTTGCATTGCTTGTGCATTCCCTTTTTTATCACTTCTAATAACCTCATATTTGTTTGACAAGTCCTATAAATTTTTTGGTTAGGATGAAAGGCTAAATACATTGGTTGGTTGCTTAAAGAGTTAATAATGGACAACGTGCCAGCATATCTTTCTTGTGCCAGCATATCTTTCTTGTTTCGTGGTAACGCCTGAAATTAAACTGTATGTTATAATGTGGCAATAGCTCAGGGGAATCAAATTTGTCTTGGCTCGAGGGGCGTCACGGGCGGCGCACGGCTCCTCGGATCGGCACAAACACGGGAAGGGGATCAGAGTGGGGAGGTTGGCGAGGGACTTCTCCTTTGCGGTCCGTGGTATTGTGTGGTGAGAAGTGAGGTGGGCATCATCATGTTTATAGGAGAGGGCTGTGGCGAGAAATGTCCCGCTATGACGAGAAACCGATCGGAAGGGGAGGGTCCGACATGAAAAGGGAAGGATGTGTCGTGGGGTGGGATTTTTGTGTTGGACCTGCGTGTTGGAGATAACTTGACAGATAGTCTAGGCAACCACAATTCTATCACACATGGCATCCTAGACTGTCCAGATGGTTGAATTTTGGGAAGCGGACTCTTGTTTTGTTTAATATATAACACACTATAAGAAAGAAATGAGTTTTGAGATTTGAGATGACCTTAATCATTGGAATACATTGGAGCCCGTAGCAACGCACGGGCATTTTACTAGTTTAATAAATTGTGGCATCAAGCAACAACAATGCCATCTAGCAACTAAAATCATCATCAAACAGTGGCAATGTGGCATCTAGAAACAAAAATAGTGGCATCACATAACCAGTGCCTTCACGTCGGACAGCACGACTGGTTTTTGAGGACCACCTCGCCGGACACCGGGCAGGGCAGCAGCCGGCAGCGGCGCAACCTAGACGGGAGGCTAGAGGGGGGAGGCCGGGGGCGCTGCCGCATGACGAAGACGGGAAGGGGGCGAGCCAGGGGCGCTGCCGCACAAAGAAGACGGGAGGCGGGGGCGCTACCGGACGGGGGAAGGGGAGAGCTGTGGGGGCCGGGGAGCCGGGTAGAGCGCAACACCGACGACAAGCGCCGAGACGGGTTCGGCAGACTCGAGACGGCCGAGTCAGGGAACAGAGGAACAACGGGCGGCTACGGCTGGGGTTCTGCCGTGCGAGGCAGTTGCCCCAGGCCAAACTTTTTTCTTCTTCTAAATATAGGCTGAGGAAATGCCCCACGTCCTAGGCAATGGCCTGGGCTGCCCGGGGCCAAAATCCACCCATGGCTGCATGTCCATGGCATTGTCGCCACCAGGGACACTGCGGATCACAATCACAACTTCCTCTTCAACCGCACCAGGGATAACTGCCAGGTCCTCACCCAAGAGGCAAGCACCATGCATCATCTCTCGATGTCTGTTCTTTTATGTTAAAATAATCCCATCGTCCTTAACATCCATCAGTTTGGACATTTGGATGGACCTACTCGATTGTCGGCTGGAGCATGAATTCTATATATTTACGTATTTATTACTTTCATTGCAA